>CM041547.1:18325743-19525743 GCA_023238725.1 Scortum barcoo
GTTATAAAGAAGATAAGACCTTTTACACGGATAAAGGCCTGAATGAATCACTTACACTTGTTTATGTAGGTTATTGTTTGACACTTACAGGAGGTCAAAGTTCATGTTTTTGCCCTTTAAAAACAGAGGTGGCAAAAGAAACAAGACATCTAGTCACATACTGTAAGTACCATTGTGTTATACAGCATTTGAACTCTGGCTGATTATTCCCATTTTAAAAGACTTTTTACTTTACTGCAGGATACTAGGGAGGTTAAATCTGTCACTACACTCAACTGTTCCCACAGCTGACTCTGGGTTTTAATGTATGAAACAGGTAAAGATCATGAGTACCTCTACATTATAAGGGGGACCAGCCTCACTTTATCAACAGCTTAACAGTGGAAGACACAGAAAGGGGTCAACCTGCACTGTGAGGGCTTTCACTTTTGATACTTAAGCACACTTTTCTGCTAATCCTTTGTATCTTTTCTACTTTGAATGCAGTAAAGAATAAATTTAGTAGTTGATACTATAATACTTTTTCCACCACTGCTTTAAAAGAAATATTGAAAAAGTCACATTTTAAGGAGCTCCACGGTGGTGTTTTAGTCTTTTTAATGTCTAAATGAACAAGGTACTGTCCCATAACACTGCTGAATGGACATCAGAAGCATAGAAGAGATAAACAACCAGATTTACAGCTGAAGTGAGTTGTTAGAGTCTTATTATCTTCTTATGTAACTTTCTTTGCTACTACGGGATATTTTCCTCTGTTTACCCCAAACAGGCTTCCCTCGTCTGTCCACAGGGGGAAAACAAACTATAAAGCAGTGAAAGTGTGTGTGTGTGTGTGTGTGTGTGCGCGGGCACTGAGGGCCATTAGTTAATCGCGGCGGCCTAATTACACCCCCCCTCTGATGAATAAGCGCTCATTGTTCCACTCACCGACCCTGAAGCCCTGTCCGATGAGCGTGTCGGCCGCCTGCCCGTTCTCCGCGATCAGCGTGGTGTTGTTGCCCTGCTCGCAGGTGTCCTGACACTGTCCCTTCAGGCAGATCCGCTTGCAGATGAGCGGCGCGATCACCACCTTGAAGCGCTCGCGGGCGGAGGAGCGCTCCGTGCACCACGCGAGCCTGTGCACGCTCAGCCAGAGGACGAGCAGATGGGAGATGAGAGGGGGCATCCTGGCATCCCTCAGCGCCCTCCACCGAGACCCGCGGGCACCAAATCACCAAACGCGCCCGCTCTTTGGAGGATCCGAGGCGGGTTTTTGACGTCTCATGCGTCGGTGGTGGGGGGGGGGGAAGGAAAAGAATAAAAAAAAGGAGGAGGGAAAGAAAGAAAAAAAGAAAAAGCGCGTCCTCCCTTCTGATTTCTCCTCAAGGATTAAAAAAGAAAAAAGAAAAGAGAGAAAAATCACTCCCCTCGCGTATCCAAGTGATCCGTCTCCAAAACCGACACGTCTGCCATCTCCTGAGGACCCTCGGCTCTCCGCGCTGCTCCTGAAAGAAGTTGCCCTTCGTCGCTCTTCCTCCTTCTCGCCTGTTGCTTTTGGAGAAGAGAGAGAGAGAGAGAGAGAGTGCGTATGGGTTCAGAGAGGAGAAGAGGGAGGAGAGAAGGTGAGCCACCCTCTCTCTCCCTCTCTCTCTCTCTCTCTCTTTCTGGCATAAATAGTCATGGTGCAGGATAAAGCTGAGTGTTTTCTTGTTGGTTCTCTCTCTCACACCTCTCCCTATAGACCCTCACTGTAAATCATAGCTGCACAGCTGCAAAAACACCGAGAATAAAGTACTGGCATTATATTACAGCAGGGCACCTCTCCTGTGCAGAAGTGTTAGACTGACCCCTAACTCACCCTCTCAGTGAAAGTTTGAGACAGTCTGAGTCTGATGCTGGTCATCAGGGTCAGGCTGAGGTCACTGTCAGTCTGTGAGGAGGCCGTTTTTTTTTGTCTCCTGACTGCTCAACATCTTTTCACCTAAGAGAGAAAAACAATCAGTGCAGATGTGACCATTTGGATGATCTCTCCTCACAATGCAGCTTTACAGATGTGCGGCCTATTTGTTCAGTTTACCAGACTTCAAATCAGCTCATCTAACCCTCACACTCACCAGATGTTTCTATGTCGAGGTTATCTGATCAGCACGGCTTTGCTTGCTTGTGTCCTCTTTCATGTTTATTCATTAGCTCTATATATCCGATCACTTGGCTCGCAAGCAGGTCAGTAGTGAATTTCAGAGCACACTCTGCTGAATCACAAGACAATTTTGTGCTTATAGACTGTAAATTTTGAAACTGTAAATATGGTGAATATTAATTTTTAACAGTCAAACAAAACTTCAAATTTCAAAGTAACAGCCCTAACCCCCCACACATATTAGCATACCCTGATAAATAAGGCAAATATGGAAAAATCATTTTCATTATTATGAAACAAATTAACAAAGGCTACTCAAAATGTGCTGTCACTCCACAGTATCTCAGACGGGAAGTATCTGTGATGTCATATTGCCTAGAAATGTCTGTGTATACAGGTGTGCAACAAGCTAATAGAAGAAAAAGAAGTTTTCCTTACACAAAGCAAGCATCGAGGAGATTATTTATTGATGGTGGAGGGGAGAACCGTGTGGGGGCGACCAGACAGTGAGTGATAAAGAGGCACAGAGGGTGAGGGCGAAGAGCGGTGGAGCCACCAACTTTGCTAAGAGAGGTCAAGTGGCTGCTGTTTGCGAGACTTATCGACCCAAAACTAGAGAGGAAGGCTTCCTCTGAGGTCTAATCTGAAGCTTTATGAAAGGGACTGAGGGAAGGAGAAGGTGAAGGTATTCGGAAAGGGCTCAGTTAAGAAAGGTCAGCAGAAAAAAGGGCAAGATGGAAGGGAAGAAGAGATGAGTCAGAGAGGGAGGGCAGCAATACAGACTCTTAGAGGTGTTGGGCTCCAGTGGTGATCCACCCTCTACAGTGTGTGTTGTCTCTATGAGAGACTATAGGGACAACTATGATAAAGGTCATGTGACAGGAGAAGGTAGCTGAAATGTCAGTGGCTAATTGTTCTGCCGTGCCCTTACTCTGACATTAACCACACTCAAATCCTCACCTGGACTTAACCACATCCAACAAGCCACATGAACCCTGCCTCCTCTGCCGCTCAGCCCAATGACCACCATCCTTTTGACCCCCGAAAGGTCTCCAGAAGACGCATCTCTCCTCTGTTCAGATAAGTAAGACATACTGTAATTCCCCTAAACACTGCAGGAGACACAACGGAGGGACCAAACAGTCAACCTAATGAAGCACCAAGCCTTCAGTTAAGGAGGATAGAGAGGCGTGGGATAATTGGACGAGACAATGCTAGCGAAGCATTTTGATCTTGGAACCGGCCAGTCAGAGGGCAAGAAGCACAAGCCAAGACAGACAAGAGCCTTGATCACACTAACTCCTGTGGTCACACTTGGCCTGATCACAGCTAGACCACGTCTCTCTCTGGCTCTCATGGCGCCTGCATGTATTAAGCTTGGCTAAAAAAAAAAAAAAAAGAAAGAAACTCGGCCCCATCGCTGTCGACAATGTTAAATTTTAATCAGCATCTTTCCATAAAAGTAGCTCTCCACCAGGCGGGGTCTGAGTCATGCTCATTATTAACGCCGCCTGTCTACAAAGATAAGAGCTGGTTATTGTATTGTAACAGCTATGTATAATGTCGGGGGAAATAGTGTGTGTGTGTGCTTGTGATGCAGAACAAAACACACTTGTGCGACGTGAAGGTGAAAGTATAAATTAATCTGTGCGAAGCGTTTTTGGGCAGCTAATTGAAGCATTTACCAGTTGAACGGATAACGATAGGAAAGAGCTCGCAGAAGCACACCACAACACACTTCCTGTGTGACAACATGTGTGACTATTGTGAGATCAGCCATCAAAGTATGAGCTATTTCAACGTTTACAGAAAATAAGCCTGTACTTAAGTGAGCTTCCCCAATAGCACTGATATGTGGGTTCTTTAGGTTATTTCCTGATACAGAAACGTACGTTCCTCTTCATTATTAACATCAGAACATACTGCTATTAATACATATGCTGAACAGAATCATAAAGGTGTGCTGTCTGATATGGTGTGTAATGAAAATGACAGTTTTTAATAGTCTGTTGTATGGCTGTTGAAGCTTGCTCTGTTGAAAGCATCTAAAGGAAAAGCCAAAAGCATGAAAGCAGCACTAACAAGGTGCGTGGTGCGTGCGGGGGGAAATCTCTTAATCAGATAAAAAGCAGATAAAAAGCAGCAAACGGATGCTCATGACGGCAGTTGAAGCGTGACCTTGAATCACCTTACTCTGAAGACTGAAACTGCCGTCTGTCAGGAGACGATGGCAGCGTCTCAACCACAATCCAAATCACTTCAGAGAACTGCAGTGTAGCAAGAAATGAGGTGAAAAACCAAAGCGAATGTGTGTAGTGACGGTGCCCAAAGAATGAAAAACCTGGCAGTTTGCCAGTTTCCAGTTTTTATAGGTACACTGAGCTAAAACTAAGGCATTTTAATACAAAGATAAGAACAATAAGTTATACCTTTCTAAGAGTTACATGTCCAGTTTCTCTTTTCATTATTATTATTTATTTTTGTGTTGTGACTGCTCTGTTGATACCTTTGTTCCATATGTGACAACATATATGAGGCAAAGATAGTTTTACACTGCGGTGGTCAATAAAGTTATATCCTAATCAATAGAAAAATTGAATCAGCAACTATTGCAATCATCTATTAATTGTTTTTGTAATTTTTCAAGCAACAATGGCAAATGCTGTCTTGTTGGACTCTGAAAAATGAACTTTTTAGTGACATTTTATTTGCAAAATGGTTCATCGATTAATCAGGTCAGTCAGTATGAAGGTTTATACATCTGATTGGTCTTTTAAAGGATATTTTTCATGCCCCATGACTCAGTAAAAAGTGATTTTAAAAACTTGCAGTGCCGTGTGTTAAATAATCTCTAAGAGAGGCTAACATATGAACAATCTATGGTGTGAATGTAGTAGGAAATGGAATCAATGACTTTTTCAGAGCATGGATCAGCATTTTAAAATAAACTGCAGTCTACTTACGCGGCATGATCCCCTGGCCCACCAGCTCTTCTCTAGACCTTCTCTGTTGTAGCTTCAGCTGGAGAACTGAACAGCGAGAGAGAGACAAAAACAGGAAGAAACACATGAACAGAATGAATGGAGAGCATCGTGAAACTGCCAATACATCACCTCCACCACAGCAGTAGCGACATTACTCATGACTCGAGTGCAAGTCAGAAAAAAACATGAAACAAAACGACTTTGTATGAATGTAAGTTATAATCTTGTACTGTTGCATCTAAAGTGCTCTACAGATGTTTTTTTATCTACCCTGCAAGCTGCTGAGAATCAAAATTGGTTCTCTGCGGTCCTCTGTGGGAAGACGCACAAAGGTTATGTCAGACACTACAAAGGGGAGGGAGACACACGAACATGAACTCACACACACGCACAGACGCCACCAACAGTTTCCTGTACCAAAGTATTTGATTAACCAGCAGCACACACAGTTCACAGCTACTTTCATCACATCTCATGACGACAGAGATGCAGTTCCTCCTGATGTCTGTCATTTTCAGTGAATCGCTCCACATGTGTGGAGACTCAGATTCCCAACAAGGCTCAATGATGGCAGAACTATCATCAAACTCCTGGAGGCAGCCAACTGATATTTGCATTCACATGCTCCGAAAAAAGCTATCAGACGTGTTCTGACTCACCACGTCCTGAGTCAACCTCGCAATTTCTCAGACGAAAACATATCTAAGTTTTGAGTGCTGAACTTCCAGGGTGAAAATGTGAATTGCCAGGAAATGATCTTCAGCAGATCAGCAGCTCCTGTATATCTGGGTCATGAAATCAGCATTAATGTGCACACACCCTGACCGTCCGCTGCTACAACATAAGCTTACGTCTTAGCCCTGCAGAGCTGTGGCCAAGGTGTTGCACAGTGCTCAGGACTTGGTCTCATGACCTTCCCTGCTGTGGAAACTGCATGTTGCACGCACAGTTAACATGTACATTTTTACCTGCTAGTATTCAATTGCCTAACAGCTCATGATTTCCTCAAACATGGACAGTTAAGTGTAGTGTTTCCACTGATGTAAAGAACATACTATGTTTAAGCCACATATATTGTGAACACAAAAAAAAGAACAAAAAAAGAAGAAAAACTATTTCCAGGTCATTCTGTCTGATGTGAAAGGACAAATCCATAAAGTCGAAATTTACTGCTGCCCTTCTGGGCTGAAGTCAATCACCCCGGTGACATTCAGACTGTAGCTCAGCTTTCCTCAGCACAGCGTTCCTTCACAGCAGGGCCGGGACCCCACATGGGGGTCACTCGATCAGCAGTCAGATTAAGCTCATAAAACCAACAAATTAATATTTCAAATGATTTGTACAGGATTTGTGTGTAAAAAGGGCATCACAGACCAGAAAAATGCCTGAGTACATACAGTGAATAACTCACTAAAACTAGAACAAAATACATGTAGCCAATGCCACTATAACTTTAACTAATAAGCAGAAAATCTTTCTGGAGCTACAACATATATGCATATAACACATACACTGTACATAGCACCATTGATGAGTTAAAATCTTTTTAAGCAGTGCCTCTATGTTAACTCATATACTGTACTAACCCTTTCTGGCCACTGGGGAGCAGCTGAAACAGACACAAAACTTTACTATTAAACTGAAATGACTGTCTATTTACACATCCAGCGGCCACAAATTCACGTTAGCATTCATTTGGAGTCGTATCGCTGGCCTCCTCTTGAGTGTAAGTCTAACATTCACTCTCCTTTTAAATCTGTTTTTGGTCTTCACCCACTACTGAGGGAAATATCTGGCTCTTTAACTGCTTAAAGCTTCACTATGTTCAGTCGCAAAGTTTGTCTGCTGTACTTTGGGTTTTCAGAGCTGTTTTGCTGGCCACAGCTCCCTGCTGTGGCCAAGGACATTGATTAAAGCGGTAAGAGTGAAGCAAAACACTAATGTTGCATGCTAGAAAACCAAAAACAATGAGGTAAAGGATTATATAAAGCCCTGTTTTGAAAGTACACATAATAAATATAGAGTATATGACAGAACATAATTTCCTCTCCACATTAACGCAGGCTGGTTCAGTGAATCAGCGTTTGATTTACATAAAACTGATCATACTATGAATGATCTGTGTGGGGGGACTGAATAAAATCTTAATTTGGCACTCTTATTTTGCCCAGAACCTGCTGGAAACCAGATCCAAAACACCTTCTCTCAAACCTCTCATCTTCCTCTTCAGTCCTCTCATCCACATGTCTTTAAATGTCTCCACAAAGAGACACTGTGTAGAGATTTATATACCAGAGCATGACTTTCTTCTTTTCTGTTGGTCAAGTCAACAGGCCCCTTAAATCTCACTTAGTCAGACAACAGCGGGAAGAGCACTTATCTCATTCATCTGTCGCTCTTGTTACTCTGTTTCAGTTATCTCAAGTACAGCTGTACGCTTGGAATATTCTCGCTTTTTCCACAATGCAGAAACGATCTGTGTGCTCTGGTGTTTCAGCACTGCCTAAACCTCACTGTATCCCGAGCCGGTGATAATGAGAGCCGTCTCTGTCGCTGTGGCCCGTTGCAGGCAGACTCAGCAGACAGTCGCTCTGTGTGTCCTACAGTAGCCTGAGATAAAAAACATTCAGATTCCTTTGATTTCTGTGACGAGGAAGCGGCTGACGCAGGATGGTGCAGTTTCTCCCCTCGGCAGCGGGAAAGTCTTAACTGGCTCCTGCAGGCAAACATGGGCAGACTAACAAAACAAACACTAACACAGATACTCATTACAAGCATGCATCATATTGGCAAACACACACAAACATACACAGGGGTGCACAATAAACCTGCACAAGTAAACCTGCTTTAATAACTCAACTTGCTACTGCATAGCGTGGATACACACACACACACACAATCACGAAAAACATCCCCATGCACACTATGCGCTCAAAGACGCACAAAAACAAAACACTTGTTTTCGAGGCAGTGATGCAATGTGCTGATACAGAATCTATTCTGGGAAAGTGTCTTCATCATTCAAACGCCACAACACAACATAACAGCAAGCGCACCTTCGCTCGATAACACTTTAAATTAGAGCAATTTCTGATAATCATACAAGTGTTGCTACTCATCTTGGATTGCTTGAATGGAAAGTAAACAAAACAACGTCAACGCATTATGAAAATGTAAATGCCGAGCTCACAGGTACAACTACAACCCCAAAGGTGGCTCAAACACTCATCTGTCATCGATAAAAGAGGTTTGGCGATTAGCACCGTGCTCTGTCAGCTATCAAAGCACTTTGAAACAGGACTTCTTCCCGAAACAAAAACTCACTTATTTAGTATCACAACAGTCTAATCATGAGAAAATATTGCTTATACAGACCATATTAACTGACTGTTTGTTAAACCTCTCCACCAAAAAGCATCTGTCCAACTATCTTTTTGCAACCATAAGCTATGTATGCAGGTTTTATATTTCTCCTCATGTTAAAGTGGTGTGGATGGGACTGTACTAAGAGTGATACTTCACTTATGAAGTGTTAAAGAATGGATTAAACAGGGAACATTAGCAAACTTGCCAACTTCCTGCAGCGTTACTTCATTTGTTTAGGTAGTGTATGAAGGTTAACATTAGTGGCTCTTTCCCATAAGATAATTCCCATAAGTCTCTATATCTGATGAGATATTGTTCTGTTTCCCAAACCCACAGGTTAGCCCTCATCCTTAAAGACTATTTGCATTCTCAACACGAAACGTGAAACATGCCGTTTGAAATACATGAAAATAAAATCAATGGCGCATATATCTCTCCTCTTCAAGTGTATAAACTAAGAATGAAACAGTCTAATCTCACATTTTCCATGATTATATTTGCAGCACCAGGACCAAGCAACCAACAAGTACATTCTCATCTTACAATGAGTGAGACAGAAAAATTGCAATGTCAGCTGGAGACAGCGTTTTCAGCCAACTCATGAGTTCGATGTTAGCTTAAGTAGCTCATTAAAAACAAAAACAAAAAAACAGTGCAAAGTTATTAAGAATTTCAAGGGATTAATCTGCCAAGATTATCACTGTAAACTATTACTGCTGTGACGTAGCAACATAGGCTTGGGGAACAGTCAATTGTGTACTTGTGTGTAATTGTGTTGTAGACATGGGAACTTGTGAATGTTTTTGTTTTACAGAATTAATATTTTAGAATCCTAAATTTAAACAGTCTTCTTTTTTTGTGGATTGTGTTTTTGATTCATCTATTTCAGGTTAGTATTTGCAAGGGTGCTTTTAATTACTTCAATCCAAGACTTTTGTTTTCTTACAGGACACAATAAAAACTAACCTTGACAAAACAGAGTTCAGACAGTGATCACATGCTGATAACTAGGCCTATGAAAAAAACAGGCATATGACAGGTATATAATGTGCAGTATATATGGGGTGGACAGCTGTGGGACTGCTATGCAATATAACATGACACACTGTAGCTCCAGGGTTTGCACAGGCGGTTTAGTCAATTTAACCCATTTAGTCCATTTAACCAATTTAACCCCCCCTCAACGAATCCTTCAAAACATTGTGCCAATATTTAATTTTCACTCCATATTTAGTCACTATCTTTTCAATTTGTTCTCTTTCATGCTTCATCCCTGGTCTGTTTTTATCTCAGCTGTGTCTCTCCGTGGCTGCAGTTTTTCTTTGGTTTCCTTCGCCTCCTCTCCCAGGAGAGACACGAGGAACTACGCCTGGCGATATCAGTGTCATCTTTCAAAACACTGCTTCATGAATTTTAAGCACATTTCTATTGACTGGAACTTGTTTAATCTTTATCACACCCATGTGGACTTGTTGAGTCTGTTTCATTTTTCCACGATCCCATCATTAAAATTGTCATTTACTTTACATCCTTGGCTGCCTGTTTCTGCACTGCAATTTTTGCCCATGTTTCTGTCTTTCATACTATAGTACAGCACTTCCCAGACTTTCTTGCTCTCTCTCTCCCCCTCGCTCTCTCACACAGTTTTTCTATTTGCGTCCATGTCGTAACCAGTTCCCCCCGATCCCTCCGGACAGCTGGATTAAAAGAAACATTACTGTAAATTTCGCAGCACACAAACACGCACGGGAGGAGAGACAGTTCAGAAGAGGGTGACCACCTGGTTTCACTGGCAAGGATGGGGGGGGGGGGCAGCAGAAGACTCAGTGTGGATGGATAGACATATCGACATATAAAATAAGTTGGCTTATCAGGTTAAAATCCTGTTGTTATGCCAATTTATCTCCCACAAATTGTAATTGTAATAAAAATACAGGGTTTCTAAAGGGTTTCAAGATTATGGCGGTTTAAAAAAAAATAATGGACATCTTATTTTTAGGGTTTGGCTCAATCCACGTCATTACATTTTAGACTTCTCTGGAAGTCCTCTGGCTTCGCAGAGTTTGTCCTCTCCTAAATCGGTCCAAAGTGCTCTCAGTCCAGCTACTTTGGTCCCTGTCCCACGGCACTACACTCAACAGGTTTGTGAGTTCATGTGCTCGAGCCAAAGTGTGCTGTGCCCGGTCTGGCTGAGCCTCAACTGTAACCCAGCCACTTTTGGAGTATTTGATCCACTTAACACCTGGGCCCAGAAAATAAACCTGGAATGATTTGGATTATTAGATCTGAAGACGGCCTATTCACTTAAAATAGTCACTGCAGTTTGTGATGTGCTGTTTTAAAATGACTTGCAAATATCACCTGAGTGGAAAGATTGGCCAATTGCTGCTTTTGAGAACTATCAATGAGGTCAAAGCTTTGATCCAACATGCTATATATGTGCTGCAGGTTTCACAACATACGTCTTCATGTGCTTGTGTGTGTATGCATGCGTGCGTGTAGGTATCCCACCTTGTCTGAGACTCTGACAGGCCTGTCGCTCTAACTCATACCGTATGGCTCTCTCATCCATGTCCCTGCTGATTGGTGGAGGCCTGTGAGGGGCAGGGTCGATGCGGACGCAGGGCAGGTGTTCTAGCATGGCAGGCGCGATCAAACTAAGAAATTACCCTGAATGAGACTCTGAAGGACAGGTGCCAAAACAAAAAAACAAAAAAAAAACAAGAAGCAGGAGGTTGTCTTAGTCCAGGTGTTGGATTTGTGTAGCTGTCACAAGTCACAAGTCTGCACATCCGCACAAGAGCACAGCGTAATCCTCTGTGACAATCGCAAAGTTGCTGGAAATAGTTATGAGTCAAAAGAAAGAAGACTATTCAACATATAAAAAGATATTTCTCCTCATCAAAACAGACACTTCCCACCACTTCTTTGGAAAAAAAAAACTGTGATTAGATTCAGTGAAAACATTAGCGTTGTCCTCTATAGCAAAGCACTCCTTAAGTGTATCATAGCAGGGAAATAAATCAAAGCGAGTACAAATACAAAGCTACTGTATGAGAGCTGAGCAGGCTGAGCGGAGCCTCTGCTGCAGCTACAGGACTGAGACGTGTGTGTGCTCGTGTGAGTGTGTCAAATGTCGGCGAATCCGTGATCCAGCAGTCTGTCACAGCTGTTGCAGCACTCAGTCATTCAGCTGCTGACAGACAGAAACAGGCGCACACGAGGACCCCGAACACACGTGTGCACACGCAAACACACACACACACACACAAATGTTCTGAGCGAAGACCCTTTGCTCCTCACCAAATTCCTCTCACTTAGCACTTCTGATCCGAGCTCAGTGCGGTGTCACTGATATGCACCTGCGTGAGCACCTCTCTGCCATCATGCCTTCGGGCCTAAAATCATTACACACACACACATACACAAACACCTGCTGCCACTCTACATTCCTGCTATCTTTTTTGTTCCCTTTTTGCTGTCTTTCTGTGCACCTGTCTGACTTTTGTGTTCTTTGCTTCCTGCTAACCACATTCGAAAAGAACGCTGTAGTCACAATTTGAGCTATTTGTGCTGTGGTTCGTTATGTGCACCAGTGTCGCTGGAATCAGTGAGAATTAATCCCAGGAGGCTGACAGAAAGGTTCGTCATGCTTATCTAAACCTTTTGATGATTGGGAGAGACATAGAGCATCACAGCTGCAAATAACACGTGCACATAAACTGTGACACCTCTAATACTGCCAACCAAATGCAAAGAAAAGAGCGGTCACTGGTGTCAAAGAAGATTCTTAATCTTAATAACCCGAACAAACAATGTCTCCACAGGCTGCGTAGTGAGAGCATCATGTCAGCAGCAGTCTTCCATTTTTTTTGTTACACGTATGCTTGTACATTTTTTTACACCTTCAGATTTGTCTTACTTGCTTGATGATCTGAAAATAACAAATCTCAAATTCTAAAAGAACTCATTTCCTTCCTCCGTCCCTCATCACCAAGAGCTTTTCTAAAAAGACACTATAAAATTGTGATGAGCACCTTCCAATATTTACACATCACTGCTCAACAGTTTCTGTGTTCTACTTATATATATATTTTATTTTAGTTTTATATTTCTCTTTTTTTTGTTTTTTGCTTTGTGGTTTTTCTTTCTAAATATTTCTGAGCATTGTTTTAGGGACCGTTTGACTTAAGAATTTCATTGCCAGTGACTACTCCATGTAATTGTTGTGCACATGACGATAAAGACTTGAATCCTGAAAAAGCACCCCTCTTTATGCCTCCTTTTTTTTTTACAGTGATATTCAATGCAGGGCACACATAAGGAGAAATGTCATTAAATATTAAAGAGCCTTATTTTTTGTTGTTGCTTTTTCTTTTGAGTCTGCACAGAGCAAACTTTGGCAGACTTCAGGTCACAGCTTTGAGCGGGTCAACAAAGTGTACCTGCCCGTGTGCCTTTAAACTGCCTTTATCGCCCTCTTTCAGCTTGGCTGTTCTCTCCCCTCCCCGCCCGCCCGTTGGTCGGTATAAAACACCTGTTCCCGTCCACTGACAGTTTCATTCATCTCCTTTATTAAAGCTCTGTCCCGGGTGACATCAGATAATATGACATGACATTAAAAGGTGAGAGAGGGCCCTTTCAAGGTGAAAAAAACCCCAAAGCTCCTCTCTCCTCGTCTGTCGGTGAGCATTACGATGAACCGCTGGCGTTTGTCGTGTTCACATTATGCTGATGAAGGAAGCGATGTAGCGGCGGCAGCGCTTCAAAAAAAAAAAAAAACAAAGAAATGGTGAGCTTTTGTAAATGGTTTGGTTATCAGTGACTCCATTACGGGCATAAAAGGATTGTTAAGCGAGCTGATGCACGCAAATAACAGCCTGCGTGTTAAATACGCGGGAGGATGTGTCTGTGGGCGCACGTTGGTATCAGAGGGTGTTAATATGCACGATGCGGTGTCCCCAGGCAAAGAACTGCTCCGTCTAACGAGAGAGAGAGGGAGGGGGAGACGAATCAGGACTCTGATCCGCCATTACTCCAGATAAGGCCCCAACCCAAAACGCCGGCAGGGATAATCCCGCTTTTCTGGGTTCGTTCGTGTGTGTAGGTGTGTGTGATTGTTTGTTCTCAGAGAGTGTGACGGTGTGTTTATGCAACGTCAAGAGTGTACACATACCTCAGGATGTGTCTGCACATCTCTGTTTGTATCGGACTCGGTCTCTATAAATTGCACGCTCCTATCAGTCATAAATGCTGAGATAAAAGCCGACAAATTGCTGAGGGCTCCGAGTGGACTGTAAATCTCTGTCCCTCTCTCTCGCCCGCATGCAGAGTCTGGCCTTGCTGTATCAGTGGAGGCAGATCGCTGTTTGTTAATAAATGGAGAAAGATCTGAAGGCAATGGTTCGGAGAGGTAATGTTTCCACAAGCATCAAAAGCTATGGATAAGTCAAGGTCATTGTTGGAGTTTGATTGCTGAACTTTCACATCGCCTTCTGTCTTCAGGAAGGCCTCTGAGGTCCTGTGGAGGTGAAGGCGACTCATTTCCTTCTATGTCAGTACAAGTACTTGCATTTGTGATGGCTACTTAGAAGAAATTTTCAAACAGTCACGCCTCCACAGGGGGAGTTTTAGGTGAGGAGTGGAGGGAAAGAAAGAGGTAGAGATGCTGTGTGACAAGAGAGGGACTTATGTCCTACAAACTGGAGGTTATTTTATTTCGGCCTGCTGATTTAGCTCACTTAGTTTGGAGTCATAACTCACCATTTCAATTTCAAAACAAAATAAAACATTAGATTCAGTGTATTTCCCAGAGACATGATTTTCCCAATGTCCATTGTGGATAAATGCCCAAAAATCTGCTCAGAAATTGTAGAAAACAGTAACTCCAGAAAGTGTCTGAGAAGTTTTCTTTAGTATCACAGTGACAGTTATCTGTACACCCATGGGTACGCTGCAAAAGTGAGACAGTTCTCTTTAAATGGAGCAAAAATGGCAAAATGTCTACAAATGAATGCTCAAAAATGGGGCTGAAGTTGTAGCCCACAGCTACATGACAACATTATACTTCCTGTTAACATTTCCCAAAGACCGGAAACTATGGGAACTGTACTTCCAAAATCTAGAGCATTATTACCTCCTAAATACAGACAGAAGTTGGTCTAATACTACTGCTACCACCTCCACTACAACTACTACTACCAACAACAACAAAAACAACAACAACAATAATAATAATAATAATAAGGCTCAGAATGTCCCATTACCTTGGTTCTTATATTCTTATGTATACATATTACAAATTATACAGACCTTTGTGCTGTGTTGAAAACCTGTGACTATGTAGACAAAAAAATAATAATAATTAGTTTTCCAAGCTGTTGAGACATTTCACTAATAACCAACCAATTTCATGGTGGCACAAACGCAAAAGACAGGGGATCATCAAACTCTGATTCTTCTGACTGTCTGTGTAGAATTTAAGAGCAATCCATCCAGAAATTGTCGAGATATTCAGGTGTGGACCAAAGTTGACCAACCAAGAGCCTGACGTGGTCAGCACATTCTGTTGGAGATGTCTGAAAGCCCTCAGTGTTAAGAAACCTCAACAACCAGATTCATTTTGCTCAGTGAACCCTGCACACAGCAGATCCTATGAATCCATTTTAAAGTCAGAAGGGTTTCCTGCCTGACCCCCGGGCTTTACCTCATTACCCTACAGAATGTCTGGCTATGTGTTCATCAGTGTCTCACTGTCGTCTCTGGGGAGGTGGTCGGCAGATCTATTAAAAGGTTCGGCTGTTGTCTCACCGTGCAAGAATGATGAGACTAGAGGTCAAAAGTTACTGCCAAAAGTAGCTGCTGTAAACTGATGTGTCAGTGTGTGTGTGTTCATTAAAAACCTGTCTCAGTACTTCAGAGAGACCCCTGATGACCCTCCGCCTGACAATAGAGAAAATTAAAGCACGGCTCTGAGGCTACAGTGCGCAGACCTAATAATTACTTGTTGCGAGGAAAGCAGTTTTGAAAACTCACTAATGTCTTTCAAAGGTTGTCAGAGCTGCATCACGGATCATAAACTGTCACCTGTAACTGTGTAAATGGATAAAAATTGAAGGTGTGTTTTGATTTTTAGCAACCAAATTGGGGCTTTAAATGCTCTGTTCATATCCCCCACTGTTATTTATTGCTACATATCAGCCTCATCTTCAGTTTCATCACCTTTGCTCTTCTTAAACAAGACAAAGCTGTAAACAAGTGTCAAATTAACTCCGACCCCACTGCTCCTCCACCTGGTGGAGTTGTCATGCATGTTCTTACGGTGCATTGTGCAATAATCATATTTCAGCTCTCATTATCCCTGCTCTCCATATAAAGACTATGTTTCCTGTCTATCTATTCTCTGTGTTTGATTTTTTTTAACTTGAGAGGTACAAATATATCACCATTTCTCTCGCCTTTGGGGCTATGCCTTCATTTTGTAATTTTTTTAATTAGCTCAATTATCCATTTTCCAACCCACTCTACTCCCCACTATCCACTTTATATCAGTCTGTCTTTCTGAGACCACTAAATATAACTCACCTCAAAATGAAAATGCAGTTATTAACTATTGAATCATCTCACTTTGCCTGCAAACTCTTAAAAAAATAATTGGACCTGTATTTTGACAGCTCCAAAAGAAGCAATGAATGTCTCTAGTGGGCAAAGCATAATCCATAGGGTTTGGGTCACTGTGGGTCCCAAAGTTTATCTTGTGTTTTATACATATTTTCTGTCAACAATGAATTGTTCATGAGCACATTTGTTTTTTGGTTGCTTGGTCCATTGATTTTCACATGCACACCTGGCCTCCTTAAACTCACCTATACACTGAGAGCTGTACACGTTCAGGGAATAATTGTTAACGTTAATGCAGGGTCAAGTTTTCATTTGACCTTATATTCTATTTTGCCCCTCCTGAGTACTCCAGCCCCCACAGTTTCCCCACTAACTCTGCCAATACCTTTTCTTCACTTCAAAATCAACCCCCACCCAACACACCAGCCCTCCTCTGATATTACATCTCTCCTTCCTCTTAACCTCTGTACTCTCTCCAACAGGTTTAAATAGCAGGACCAGCTGGTCACATCTCTAAATCCAGAACCTCTTTATCTGTGCACACTAGGAGTAGAGTTGCACACACCTACACACACACACACACACACACACACACACACACACACACCGCCACATCCAGAATGATTATTCAGGGTTGATTAAGGGGATTTGAAGGGAACTTAAATTCAGTTAGAGTCCCTCTGATGGCATTCTGTTCATGAACTGTTTAATCAGACACCAGGAATTCACGTTGGTCTGGTTGTAGTACTTGTATTGGCCAGAAGGTGGAGACATGCATCATTTTAAAACAGAGAGCACCACAGTGCATTCTTGTCTGACCGGTACAATGCTGCCCAACCGCTTCAGATCGCATACTGCACTTCTGGAAGACAAAATCAAAACATAAGATCCCAATGCTGTGTCCATCTGAGGAAAAGAGAATAGAGATGTGGATAAAACTTTATCCATTCAGCAGAAAATGGTTTACACTTAAGGCACCGTGTCCGTGGTCTTTTTATCATGATTTATCTGGATCTCCCTATGCGAATGAAATTTATTTCTGCTCCAAAGCTCACTTCAATTGGTCAAAAAGTCCACTGAACGGAAAAAAAGCATCAACATAGCACTATAAATAACACAAAGACTACATATTACTCATTCATGGTCACCTAACATGGGGTTGCTTTTTATGAACCAAAAAATAAGTAAAACTCGACCGTGACAGAAATAAAGTAGTTTAAACTCTCTCAATGTGAAGGGCTCGTTGATCACTGTCTGTACTTCTGTAGCAAATGAAATGTGTGCAGTATTTGTCCTGCATTATCAAATCCAAGCACCCACATCAAGACACCGGCTTAGAGCCTCCAGCTAGAGAAGTCTACATTTCAACATGTCAAAGAAGAATCACCTGCTTTCAGCCATAACTATTATTTTGCAGCATTCTTGCCAGATGAATGTGCAAATAGTGAATATATTGCATGTGTCATTCCTATAGGCAACTAACAACTAACACACAAGGCCTACTCTCTTTGCCGATACAAAGGGCCAGTGAGTCTGAAAAAAGAAAACAGCCTCTATTGGATGGGCTGATTAGTCTGGTAATGGAGTTCAATGCAATGAGTTTTTTAAATCTCGAACATGAGGACTTTTTATTTAAATCAAAGACCAATGCTGCCATAAACACCAGAGCTTTATTTGCACTACAGTTTGCAAAAGACTGCAAGAAGAATTTTGTTACTCGTTTTTTGTTGGCATATGTGGGCAACTAGGGAGCATATACAAACCTGTTGGCTCTAAATGTTAATGTGTAATGCCATTGGCTCTGTCTTTCTTGTCCTTATTAAAATTGCACAATAAAAAAATTACAATTCATGCTGGATGCTGCTTTAGGAGGTGTGGCTGACTGCAGGAAGAGAAAGGCTGTGGGTTCATGTCTTTCTGTATATCTGTAAATGTGTAGGGCTGGATCCAATGATTATTTTTGTTAACTGTGAAAATTTCCATCACAATATGTGATGCCTTTATTTAATATCTTGGTTTGTCTGACCAATAGTGAAATATCGCAAATATTAAATTTATTATAATGCAAGACCATGAAAAGTGGAACATTTCACATTTGAACCTGAAAGAAAATCACATTTTTGCTGGAAATATTACATAAACAATTAGTCAATTATCAAAATAGCTGCATATATGTGTATATATAAAGGAGTAAAGCAAGTTAATTCAATGTGTAAATGCATTCAGCATGCATTGCACATCTTGAGAGGTTCAGGCCCTTCTGTGTCCTCAGCCACATGAGAAAAAAGGAAAACACGAACGCAATCCTCCATAGCATTACTAATGGCCCAAAACTCCACAAGACATCTTTAACACCAGCTGTAAATGGGCCTGAAACCCTTACATCTAAACCCAATTTCCAAATCATGAATGCTCTCCACAGCCGGCTCTAGAGACACAGTTGGAGCAGACAGAAAAAAGTATCATCCTATAAGACATGCCTCTGAGTACCTCCTCTAACAGATGGTGTATTTATACTGAGAGACAAACTTACACACAAGTCTTAGTGTTTGGGTCATGTTTGGGGTCAACTTTGTTAATCATCATTTTAAGAAGTGAACTTCACTGAAATACTGTGTGTATACAACATTTTATTGTTTTTTAGCATCTGTGTGTGTGTGTGTGTGTGTGTGTGTGTGTGTGTGTGTATGTGTGTGTGTATGTGTGTAAGTGTGTGGCAAGGTGTGTGCTCACCCCTGGGTGCATGTGCACTTGGAGGATGACACTTGCTGTTTATAATGAGGTAATGTGAGGGGAGACCTAGTATGTCAGAAATGTAAACTATAGCTGCTGCAGCTCGCAGCTCTACAGATCCTGGAAAACCCGTGGCACACCACCAGCCTCTCTCCCTCTGGAAACATTCGCTTCTTTCCATCTTTAAAGAGATAAATACAACAAAAAGTCACCCCCGGTCATGTTCAGTAGACTAATTGAATCAAATGGGACAATAATGTGGTTCCATGGCAGGTTTTTCTGTTCTTATGTTTTAGTATCTTTTACCAAATATGTCTTTTTGTAAGTAACAGCGGTTTCACTTGGCTTGATCATACAAACTGACACTTACCACTCTTCCTCTCTCTGATGGGCAGGCTGGGGGCAGGCTGCAGGGACAACTCTTGCAGCTCATTGGCCACGGCTTCACTCTGAGGGCTGGGGATGGAGGCATCTGCATTGGGTCTCTCTCTAAACTTGGTCTCCATGATTACCGGGGATTCAGAGTAAGGCTCGCAGACAGACCTGGGAAGTGAGGAAGCGCATACATAAACCGTGCTAGTCTTACCTCACAGCATAAAGCATCTCACCGCCCATTTCGCTCAGCCTCTCTTCATCTATATTCTCTCTGTACCTCCCTCATCCCTCACTCCATACTCCTCCTGTTTCTGTTCCACACCCGCCACATACTCTACACAACTGTCTATCTTTTTAACTCTGTCTCTCTCTTTCTCTCTCTCTCTGTCTGTCTGTCTAAGTGACTCTTTTCCAGTTACATGAGCCTGTAGTTAACAGTGAAGACAGTACAGAGGTAACGGACACCCCGTGATGACAACGGGTCCGCCACTCTGTTGTTATGGCAACTTCTCATAAACTGGGAGAGTTGCTTGAACAGAGGGGCCAATGAGCTGCTGGGTGAAAAAAAAAAAAAAAAAATCACCAACCAAACCACCACAACAACACCTCTCCGTGGCAACTCATTACATAATCAACTCTCTGGCTACTCGGGGAAGGAAAGGTATCCCCTGATGGACACACACAAACACACACATACACACAGACAAGTTCACACTCGAGGCTCTCACTCGCAGCTATGGGAGGCTTCAAGTAACATTTTAAGTTTGTGTTGCAGCCAGCATTTTAAGATCAGATTCTTATTACACTTAATGCACCAATACCACTTTTGCACCCCTACATATTGAACAATATGTATCAAATGATACTGAGCAAAGCTGTAATTTATCCAGCAAAGTCTAGACAGTACTAAAAATAATAACAACAAAAACAATAATAATCTGACCTGGTAGGATGAAGATACAAATACAAATATTGTCCCTTCTCCTTAATAATATAAAATATCAATGGTTAAGAGTACCACACTACGCAACTTGCAATTTTCTGCTTCTCCTGTTTACCCAGCTTGTGTGAGTGTTCACTCATCAACTTTCTTAAACTCTGTTTATCTAGGGAGAGCAAAGGGATCACATGTCTTTTGTCACATAAAGTCCTGGCTAACACTTGCACAGTGTGTTGTACACACAGGGATCTGTCTTGTGCAGGGCTAAATGACTACTATTACAAAACAAGTGTACTACTGCTAAAAATCAAAACAACAAAATGTGACCCTCCAAACCCGTTTACTACTACACTGTGCACATAATTGTGGACTGTGCAGAAATCCAAAGCTGTGATTGGATGTCATTGTACGGGGAGGGTTTTGTGGATGGTCAATTGCACATTTGATATACAGTGGCAAGAAAAAGTATATGAACCCTTTGGAATTTCTAAGTTTTCTGCATTAATTGGCCATTTAATGTGATCCGATCTACATCTAAATCACAAGTATAAACAACCACAATGTGCTTAACCTAATACCACACAAACAATTATAATATTTCATGTCTTTATTGAACATATCCATTAAACATTCACAGTGCTGTTGGAAAAAGTAAGTGAATACTTGGATTTAATAACTGGTTGAACTTCCTTTGGCAGCAATAACCTCAACAAAACGTTTCCTGTAGCTGCTGATCTGACCCACACAACACTCAGGACAAATTTTGGACCATTCATCCATACAGAACTGCTTCAGTTCAGCCATGTTCTTAGGATGTCTGGTGTGAATGGCTCTCTTGAAGTCGTTCCTTAGCATCCTTAGCATCTCTATTGGATTCAGGTCTGTGCCCTGACTGGGCCACTCCGAAAGGTGGATTTTCCTTTTTTGAAGCTACTCTAGATGATCTAGATAGTAGATTTACTTTAATGTTTAGGGTCATTGTCCTGCTGCATCACACAACTTCTACTGAGTTTCAGCTAGTGGGCAGCCACCCTTACATTATCCTGTAGGATGCCTTGATAAACTTTGGAAGTCATATTGCTCATGATGATGGCAAACTGTCCAGGCCCTGAGGCAGCAAAGCAGCCCCAAACCATGATGCTCTCTCCACTGTACTTCACCTTTGAGATGATGTTTACATGCTGGTATGCAGTACCATTTTTACACCATACGTACAAAAAATACAAAAATAATAATAATAAATGTAAAAAAACACAAAATAATACATTTTAGTTGTCATCAGTCTACAAAACATTTTCCCATTAGTGTTGTGGAGTGGCAAACTTCAGGTCTGCAATGGAAAGCAGAGCAATAAATGCAGAAAACTAGGAAATTCCAAAGGGTAACATACTTTTTCTTGCCACTGTATTCAGGATGTTTGAATGTTTGAATCAAAAGACTGCAGTGGTGCAGTTTAATGAACTGATCAGTGCATTGGTCTGAATCACTTACATCACACACAACCCAGGGTCTCTTAAACTGCCTATAAAAATTTTACATTTGGCAATGCTTATAAAGACACAAACTCCGTAAGGTCATCTTTGTGTTACTGTTACTTTTTTAATTCTGACCTGGAGTTAAAGTTAAGATTTGAGCTGGGAGAGTTATTGTCTGCCTATGACATTGCTTCACAGCTGTAATTTTCACCTGCCAAAAGCAGGTCTGTGACTTATTTCAGGTCCTCACTCGTAGTGAAGTAAACGTGGTCAGAGCACAGGCCACACGTGTCCAATTTCACTGACATGAACATGGACTCATCACAAAGACTTCATGTTCTTAAATGCATCTAGACGATGCTACATTTTATTTAGATCCAGAATATCCCACTGTCTTTGTGTTGGAACGTGAACGATGTATTGAGATCAAGCTGCTCAAAGAAAAGTGTAAACTCAAAGTGTAAAACTTTTTTTCTGCAGCTTTGGTGGTGAAACATTTTGGAAACAACATGTTTCCTGCATGTGGGAGTTGCTCTTCAGAGGAGTAAACTGGAGGTCTCTCACAATTTAGGTTAGTTCAGATTCATGATCACTGTTAAAACAATCACCTGTGTCAGATTAACAAAGGACATATGAAGACTGAGAAAGCTGCTTATTTACACACCTGCTCTTCATTTCCTGTTAAACAAGCATCTGTCCGTCCACCCTTCTCATTGGACCCTCTTACACTAAAAACAGAATGAAAAGAAATAAATGGGGTGGATGACATAAGAAACAAAGAGTAAACAGTTGTTTAATATACAAATGGTTCAGCGTGCTGTGCAGAAGCAAAAGATTCAATCTGTCTGCTTAGATCCAACACAACAGGAAGTTAAGTCTGTGAGACAGAAAACGAGGCTCTGAGTGCTCAGACAGAGGTGCTGAACGCAGAGACGGAGGCGAACGAGGGCCTCTGTGGAAACAGGAGGAGCGTTTTAACAAGCGAGCTTCAGAAAGGAGAAGGCAGAGAAACTGAAGCTCCATCACCAGCTGCAGGAAAGGAGAGACGCCAATCAGCAACAACTGGAGACGGAGATGAAGTCTCCTGCTGGGAGGCCGAGGAGCAGGAGAGCCTCCTTCAACCTGTAAGACTTCAGGATCAGACCTCAAGCAACCTTGAGCTTGCCACCAAGCTCCGGGCTGGAAATGAAAAAACTTCAGGCCCTTCAGACGGAAAAAAAAAGAGCTGGACAAGAGGGAGAGGGGAAGAAGTTGCTTCACAGACCCTCAAACTTCTGCTGAAGGAAGAAGTCTCTGAAAAAAAAAAGAAAGAAAAAGAGGCTCTGTGTGGAAAAGAGCTGCATCCTCAGTTAAATGAAGAGAAAGGAGAAGTGGGGAAGGAGTCCACATCCACATCCAGCTCCTATACCTGGGTTCTTTCAGTGTTTAGTCTCCGTGTTCCTCCTCCTGCCTGAGTGGGTTTCCTCTCACACTTCAAACAAGTGATGTTGGACACTTTAATCACCCCCCCAATCGATCAGCCCCCAATACCAAGTCAACAAAATAAATTCAAAATAAAAGTCCTCTATGTATAATTGTATTGTTTGTAGTTGTAGGGTTGTTACTACAGCCAACGTGCTCAATGTTAAAGGACACCTGTGTGTAATCTATACTGTGTTTGACATGTTTTTAAAAGATCACATATTTTATAACAGCAGGTGAACGACAGCCAGAGTTAGGGATAAACAGCCTTACTAAGCCTTACAAAGAAAAATGAGCTCACTGATCTTTACTTCTTGCTGATTAAAAAAGACAAGAACAAAAAAATGATAATATATCCTCCATGATCAAAATTAAATGTCTGCTTTTGTTTTTTTTGTTTTTTTAAATAACTACATGATGCTGCAGGGTATGAGTGTCAATTCAGTTTCCACTAAAGCACATTTATTTAGTTATATATCAATAGTTAACAAATAGCGTTGGCTGTGCACATGTTTACTGAAGAGACATTTCTGCAAAGCTAAATGACACTTAAACAGTCTCCCATATGGACACAGTCAAGTTAAAGAGTGAGTCCTTTTCTGAAGTGTTTGTTAATCCCTGAGTTTTGGCAGTAAGGTGAGGTCAATCCAGAATCAGCTGTCAAAATGAGTCTGACTTGTGAGCAAGCAAAGAGAGGACATTACAGAAGCTCTGACACTAAAACCCAGCATGCAGTGCAGTCAACTGGAGGCCCGGCAGTCAGTACTTACCTCTGATCTCTCTCTGCTGCCCATGTCTCTGTCTCAAACACACACCTGGACCTGAAGTCGAGCAGAGTTTTACACCACCCGGGGGAGGCTGACAAGTTTGTGCGATTCACACTGTGAAGTCCACCAACAGGAGGAAATACACTGTTTCCTGTTAAAACTTTCAAAATACAAGTGTTGTCTCTGAGCAGGGCAGGAGAAAAGTCTTAGGAGAGTGCCTGCACTTGTTTTGAAAGGACTCAAACAAAGCATCTGAGAAAGACAAAGTCAAGTCCATTACAGGTCCACCATGCAGCCAGTGTGTTTACCATGCTGACTGTCTGCTGCACTGTGATGAGGGGGAAGTGGCCTCACACACACATAAAGGATCAGCCCAGCTCATTTCTCCTCCCTCTTGGCTCGGTCCTTCACTTCATGTGACACTCAGTTGTCCTGAGAAGCACCTTCACCACACCGTGTGAGTTACCTGGAATAATGTTTAAGACACTGTTTCCACCAGTAATAACTTTTAACCACATAAGTCGCCTTATATAGATGTAATTTGAAGCCATTTGTTTTGAGCCTAATTGAGTCTGATCTTTTTAACTTGTTGTCCCGCTTTTTACATGATGCCACTGAAAAATCAGACATCAATCACAGCCCACAGTGTCAGAAAACTTTGTCTCATCATTTAATAAATACCTCAGCAGTGGCAGTGAAGTGCGAATCAATGTCTAATTAGGAAAAGCATGGACATAGTAATAATAATTTAAGAGGGGGTCATAAAACATTGAAACATGTCTGGAACTATAGAAAATGTGTATATTTAAACATCTTGCACATTGGGTAAAACAAACTCATAACTCACGAGCTTATTATTGTCACCCCACTTCTTATTAACACTGTTGTCACTTTACACTTTACCTTTATATTTTTAGATTTTTATTTTTATATCTTTATCACTAGCGTTCATACCTACACTTTATCACTTTCACAAATCTGCCTCAGCAGTATTATCTTTCTATTTGAACTTGAACTTCCACCAGATGGCGACAAAATCAACAGCATGGGGCTAAATGTATTTCAGCATATTTTTTTGTTCTTTCTGTTTTGTACATGTACTACCCGTCTTGATCTGTATATTTTTCTTGTGGTATAATTTAAAAAAGGATTTTAAAAAAGACGCGTCAGGAGCGGAGGGGAACCATCGTGTCGGTTGTGGAAAAGGGGGCCAATATTAATGACGGACCAACATGGCGGCCACAAGCGATGCTAAACAAACCAAAGGTAAACTCGCATGTTAAAGTAACCAGTAATTAATCACATCTCTTTTATGTGAGAATGTGCACATTATGTGTAGAAAATCCGGCTCTTTTCGGTGTCAGTGAGTCACTCTGAGCTAAGAAACACGGAGACAGGAGGCTCATCGCCAGTCAAGATCAGCTGCTGAACATGTGGGGAGAGATCGAGCCTCCCGTCCAAACACAGCCGAGTGTGTGTGAGGGGGGAGATGGGAGTCAGCCAGCGGAAGAGCCGGAGGTCCGGAGGCCGCAGAGCTATGACTTTATCCGGCCCCCAGACACCCAGAGGCCCCTGCAGGACAGCCGGGTGAGAGCAGAGACACCAGGCCCTCTTTACACACTTAAAATGCATCAATACACCCAGTAATGTTATACGGCAGTAAAGTGACATCCACTGGAGGTCCTGCATGCAGAGATGTGTGAAAACTCACAGCAAGTCATAATGATCGCAGGGCACAACCCTCTAATAGTTAAAACGTAAAGACGAGCCATCAGATTTTTTTGAAACACATCCTGACCAGTGACCCCCCCAACTTTTGCCAGAATACATGGTGGCAGAGTGCCTGACCACCGGGACTGAAGGGAAGCTGAGGAAAAGGCTCACAGTGCACTGACTGAGTGGACTGACCATACAAAGAGGCCGTCAGCAGGAAGCCCAGGGAGGCCAGGCTGTGTCCACTTTGTCATAGACGAGAGGTCAAGGCAGAATCTCATTATTTACTTTACTATGAGAAATTTGAGGATGTGAGAGAAGAAATAGCTAATTCCCTGATCCCAAAAAGCTGCCCTATCTGAAAATCTATGAAAAGTCAGTGCACAGTTATTGTACACTAAGAGAAACAAGCTCTGTAGTAAATATATTTTTGTGGTTATGTCTTTAAAAGACACCCATTACAGCCACCCATGTCATTGTCATTTAATGCCTTTGTTATACACTCCTGAACGAAATCTTAGGACCGGGGGAAAAATGACAAGAATTCACATTTTGCACTGCTGGATAGTAAGCGTAAGCAGGTTGTAAGTAGAGCTTCAAAATGCAAAAAGAAGAAACAGGAGCAAGAGACAAGAGAGTAGCAGTTTATTGAAAACTGCATTTAAACTCAAAAAGGCTGTTCATCAGCTGATCAAAAGTTTAAGACCATACCCTAAAAACCCCCAAAACAGAACTGAAAATGTCAAAAAAGGACTCAGTAGTGAGTAGCCCCACCGTTCTTGTTGATCACTTCAATTAGGCATGCTTGATGCAAATGTTTCCAGGAGGCTAGTGGGAACATTGCTCCATGTGGTGAAGATGGCTTCATGAAGGGCATCCATAGTGTGGAACTGACATCTGTTTTTGTAAACTTCCCTTGACATCCATCCCCAAACGTTCTCAATGGGATTTAGATTGGGGGAATATGCAGGATGGTCCAAAAGAGTGACGTTATTCTCCTGGAAGAAGTCCTTTGTCAGGCGGGTGTTGTGAACTGCAGCGTTGTCCTTTTGAAAGACCCGGTCATTACCGCACAGACGAGGGCCCTCAGTCAACAGGGATGCCTGCTGCAACATCTCCACATAGCCAGCCGCCGTTTGACGCCCCCGCACAACCTGAAGCTCCATTGTTCCGTTGAAGGAAAAAGCACCCTAGATCTCCACTGTGCCGCCTAGAAAACATCTCCAGTGCAATCTCCTTGTCATGCCAGTAACGTTGGAAGCCATCAGGACCATCCAGGTTAAATTTTTTCTCGTCAGAGAATAAAACTTTCTTCCACCTTTCAATGTCCCATGTTTGGTGCTCCCTTGCAAAGTCCTAAATGGGCAAGTTTGTGGCATGGGAGGAGACCTGGTGACCTTTAAAGACATTTTTTGTTCTTTAAGCCCTTCTCTCACAGATGCCGTCTTATGGTTACTGGGCTGCAGTCAGCATCAGTAACGGCCTTAATTTGCGTCGAGGATCGTCCTGTGTCTTCACGGACAGCCCACCTGATCCTCCGGCTCAGAGCAGGTGAAATTTTTTTTGGGTCTACCACTTGACTTTTTTGTCCCATAACCCTCAGGTCTTACTGCGTCCAACCTCAGCGGTAATGGCGCGTTGTGAGAGGCCTTGCTTGTGCAGCTCAACAATCCTGCCACGTTCAAAGACAGAAAGCCTTTTTGCTTTTGCCATCAGGAGGTCATGACACTGTGAATGCCTGAATGAAAATGACATGAAAGCCAGATTTTTGCATGCAGATTTTGACTTTTTAAGGCTATGGTCTTAAACTTTTGATCAGCTGATGAACAGCCTTTTTGAGTTTAAATGCAGTTTTCAACAAATTGCCTACTCTCTACTTTTCTCTACTTTTTGCATTCTGAAGCTCTACTTACAACCTCCTTACGATCCAGCCATGCAAAATGTGAATTCTTGTAATTTTTCCCCCGGTCTTAAGATTTCGTTCAGGAGTGTATTGTAATCAGCTGTTAAGTTCACCATTTTCCATACTGCTTTGGAAACACAGATATCTGATGCTAATAAAGCCCATTTTAATTATTATCTGCCCATCAGCTCCGTCGTCATCATCATTTTTGTTGGTTAATCATTATTCTGCCGTGCCTCTGCTTACCACGCAGTCTGTGAGCCAGGCCGAGTCCAGCTGTGTTAACGACATGATAGAGGCCGTGGCCAAGAGCGGGAGCCCAGTGAAGAGCCAGCAGATAGGAGAGGCTGAGCTCACCCTGGAGGAGCGCAGAGAGGAGCTGCTGCACCAGTACAGGAGCAGACCGCTGGTGTTCCTGGAGAGGTACCATGTACGTGTACGCAGCCCATTGGGTGCATTTGACAAGGACCCTGACACTGTGCAGGCTGGTGGGTCCATCAAAGCACATATAGGAGCACCCTTACTAAATGAACAGTATTTAGTATCGACAGTCAGGAAAGGTTGTTGTGTCAAAGGTGCCGACTAACATATGGTGTGACTAGTAACAAAAAGGGTCCAGGACCAGCCTGCATCTTTGCAAGTTAAACTGCTTCTTATTAATCCTCTCAGAACAAGTGAACATCATTATAACATATTTATTAGAGGATATTATCGATTTACAGTCTCTGTGTTTTTTGAAAAGTGCTTGACACAGACTCGTAACAGTCCCGACCATCATTCGAAAAAACAGTGTAACCAGATCAAGCAGCTTATTGTGTCAGCCTATTTTAACGTGTTGTCTACTCTCCTATTTTCCAGGCCTGCCTTAAACCCCAGAACCTGTCAGCGTTTGCCCACGTCAGGTCAGATCCACGGGCGCAGCACTACAGCAAAGTGATACAGAGACGAGCTGCGTCATGCACCAACAAGACCAGAGTTCGAAACCAGCGCTACGCAGCCCTCAGGGCCCTGCAGAGCGGTGAGGGCCTTTTCTTTTTTTAAAAAATCTAATTACAACATGAACAAGAACATGTTGATTCATGCCAGTTAAGACTTCTGTTGCACAATTATCCAGGCTCCCTCCATAGGCCAGGCTGTGCTTTGTTGTACCGTAGCAAAAAAAAAGAATATAAATTAGAATCTTAAGTGTTAAAAGCCCCATGATTCCAGTAAAAGGGTATGTCTTCTTTTTTAAAGGGTCAATTTTCACATTTTATTATAGTTTATAGTTTTAATATTAAAACATATTGTCCACTTGCCACGAGTGGAGTCATGCGGATAGTTTTGGTTTTACTGAGCAAGGTTTCAGATATCTGCTGCCATCCCAATAACCTCTACACCAATTACTGTTAGTCTTACAGCATGTGCGCATGTATATAATTTTTTTTTTTCCCCACCTGGTCATCCGACTGTTCTTGTGCCTCCAGAGGGTCAGTACTTCAGCGAGGAACAGATGCGGATGAGGGCACCGCTGCTGTATGAACAATACATCGGCCAGTACCTGACCGATGAGGAGGTGAGAGACTGAGGCAGTTCCAGCTGTCGCTCTTAAAAGATCTGCATCAGTTTTAGTTCATAATTATCAGTTCAGTCGGACACTTTTCAAAAGGGGGTTAACTGAATGACGTCTTGTTTCAGGTGATGGAGCGCTCCCAGGAGGCCATGCAGGACGGTGCCCAGGGGGCATCGGCAGCAGGTACAGGAGGGCTCGCCCACCTGCTCCTCAACTCCTACCAGGAGCGCCTCATCCAGAATCGCCTTCAAGAGGAGCAGGAGAGAGAGGACGGAGCGCGGGAGGAGGAGGAGGAGGACGAAGAAGACGATGGTGAGACTGGACGAGAGGTGGAGCTGAAGTTTCCGTGCTATTGCGGATTGAAGTGAAGAGGCAAAAACCGTGTCCTTTCTTTGTGCTCCCCCCTCCGCTGTCTCACTCTGCTTCCTGTCTCTCTCTCTCTCTCTCTCTCTGTTCCTGCTGTAGGTAACACTGTGCAGCAGAAGGAAGAGGAGCCCACTGCGGAGGAGAAGGCTCTGCTCAGGGAGGAGTTTATCAGTCAGATGCACCAGCGCTTCCTGGATGGCAAAGACAAAGATTTCAACTACAGGTCAGCCACAAGTCATCAATCAGTCTCTACATACAGAATAGAAATATCTACTGAATTTGGATATTTGAGGCTTTGAACTAAGAAAAAATAGGATTTAATCCAGATTTTAGAGAAAATGCAACAGAAAGATACTTGATGAGTTAATAAGTTGAATGGGCATTTTGAAAGTGTTACTACTGGAACAATACACACGGTGTCTTTGTCTGAAGTGTTGGACTCACTTGCATTGCCACCTCGCAGCTTCATTTGTAAGTTGTTCACAAAATAAGTGACACCCAGAAACTGGAGACTTGCAGCTATTGATGTGAAGGTTAACTTATTGAGATCATATTTGTATTTAAACCGTTTGCAGTTTTATGTTGTAAAAATCTCGACACAGTGCAGATGTCGGTCCCCAGCACAAATATTCAAATATTAAATTTGTCCTAATATACAAAGTAATAAAGGAACAATAGCAGCTAACTAAAAGTGAAGTAATGATCGTGTTAAGTTACGCTTTAGTAAGTCCTCAGCTCAAACAGATGTCACCAAATATTTTGTGTGTGTGTGTGTGTGTGTCTATCCATTACAGCGAGGTGGATGAGAACCCAGACTACGACAACTTGGACATCGTCAGCAGAGATGCGGAGGATAAATATTTTGACGAAGATGACGAAGAGGAGGAAGACGACGAGGAAGAACATATGACGGAATAGTGGCTGTAGCAGTTACGGCTGTTTTAACAGTCACTACTTTGATTGAACCGTCAACACAAATGTACAAAATAAGGTTATGTATTCTATTTTTGTAATGTTGAGCTGGTAATAAATGTTGTTTGTGTTTTCCAATTTGTATTAATCAGATTTTCTCTGACAAAACTCACAGAAAACACCACATTGATAGCACAAAACCTGACCAATGCTTTAACAGTACACAGTAAATGAGCTGTGTTGACAAGCAGAAGCATTAAGTGCACAAATATCAACACAAGCCAACAAACGTTATCAACTTGCAAGAGGAAACTGATATACTCTCATTGGGAAAAGACACATGACGGATTCACAGCATTTAATGATGTCTGAGATATTCACACGTTAGATTTACTTTCCAAAATCTGAAAACTATTTCTACTAAGATGTCTCTGCTAATAGATTTAAAATCAACCAAGTATAAGAACCAGTAAATGATAAAGATATCAGATTTTCATTTCCAGAATGTTTCTTGACATCAGAAACAAGCAGAAACGTCTGATAATAGAATCCCCTTATTAATCCTCAAGGCCACTGATCAGTTGTTGATACCTGCCCTGTCACGTGTGTTGTGTGTATTAGGTACATTACCGTAACCAGAGGATGTGCCATAGACGCATCCTTTTTTTTCTGTTAGCTAGTTGTCATTTTAGCGTTTAGTTTTCGTCCTCCTCGTCTCATTTTTTAGTGCACCAGATGAGGAAAGAAATGAGTTTGTCTGTCACATTTTGGAGAAAACATAAGTATTTACAGACTTCTTAAAATGAACTCTCATGTTTTTTTTCTGCCATGGGCACCGCAGTCTGGGCAAACGCCATGAATACCATATTGAATTAAAGGCATCAATATGAATTATTCATAGTTTTTCCAAAAAACAAACTGCTTTATGACCATCAGGTAATGCAAGGAGGAAATAGCTGCTATATGATGAGTCCTGCTGTTGCAGTATCAAGTATTCATACTGGACAAAATGTCATCCTCCACTCATTTGTGTTCATGCCACACTTCAGTACAGGCCTAACTAACACAATAACACAAGGTCCCCTTCCTCTTTTATTAGTTTTTATTCCTTCAGGATTTGGTAAGGTTATAAATCATTTAGTCACACATTCGGTTAGGTTTAGATAAGCCAAGTCTTCACATCAGACAAGACCAAGTCAAGTCCTCATTTGTGACCTGAGACCGACTCATATGAGGTTTCACATTTTCAGCTCAGTAGACAATCTGTTTTTTTCTTCATACAGTCTCTATGTGGTAGTACAATTGTTTTCTTCATCAAACATCTAACACCTGGGTCCACATCAAGTGAATATTAACCCGCCTTATCTAACCTTTAACATCCGTAATCTCTCCTGCATGACAGAACTGGCCTGTCATTGGCCAGGCATGGACACGTGGGCACATCTCAGAGGAGGGTGCGGCGGAAAAACACGGGGTTAAACGTGACGTCACTGCCAAACGTCTTGCCATAAACTTGACACAAATATGTGGTTCAGTTCTGTGGCGGAGAAATCCCAGAGGTGTGCCAGATGTCCTCAGGCTCCCCACCACGCCATCAGTACATGTTCACTACCTAAATAATTCAACTGAGTAAACAGTTTAATATGAAGTAGGGAGAGAAACACCCTGAGTCAACAGAGCAACTGCTCCTCAAATGCATGGGTGTCCCTTTAGTATCCTGTGTCTACACCTCCTGTTGTTGGCCCAATGCCGTGAACCTACTTCTGCTTTTGACCTACTTCTGAGATACATTACACCTGTTTCTAGGCTAGATATGAACTAGACATGAATGTTGGGTGTTTCCCTTATATTCAGTAACTAATGGTGTCCACTAAGGTATGTGCTTCTAGCTTGTCTGCACTGAGCTAACCCCTGCCCTTTGTTTGAGACATCATTATTTCTGAAGGGTCAGTCATGCTGACGAAAAAGTCCAACACTTTAATGAATCCAAAGTGTAACATGTACACATCCAAGGTGTTGATTTTAGATTGATTTACATAGCTGTATGTATTGATCATGTGTTTTACACTTTTGATAATGTGCATGCTTATTGCCAACTCAGAGGAAACAAAAAACAGAAAGCCAGGCACAGATGGAAATGATGAAGATGAGGTCCAAAACAGTCACATTTTGCACACCTGCGAGTGCCTCCAGTGATCCCTGAGTGATCGTACTGTCCTGTGTCAAATTTACAACCAGGCTCCGATGAAACTATGTCATTTTTTAAGTTGCTGGATTTTTAGAGTGTAGTATTCCTCCTGCAGCTTCAAGACTTTTAGTTGCATTTTTGTCTTCTCTCTCCTCAGCTGATCGAGGTCTACTGTATCCAGATTACAGCTGATGTCAGAGGATTGAGTGTTGCCCGCAGCTTGGCTTTCTTGGAGAGACCTGTGTAGAATGTGACTACTTTTATGGACTAGAAAAAAAAATCAGCATCTTTGTTCATCAGAGTAATGCAGTTGTCAGACCTTACCTTGTATTTTCCTTGATCACTTGAAGTTCTGCTGCATCGTGACCAGAGGTGATGGCATGTGAGGTGGGAAAGCGGCTACCTTGTGTGGTTAATTGGAAACATATTTGAATTTGCACTTGCGACATATTGGGTAAAAAAAAGACAACAAAGCATGCAATTACTCTCTTGTGGCTTCTAAACAACTCACTCATTGCCTCCATTCTTTCTTCCTTAATATTTCTCCGAATGGGTGACGTGTTTGTGGCGGAATCCCTTTTATTTCGTGACCCTGCTGACCCTGATGTGTCAAAATGCCTGTTATTAGCATTTTCATAGTCTTCAAAGTAAGAGACAAAGAGTCAAACAAGTACAAATATTAAAACACAGCCATGAAATCTTAAACCATCTTACCACTAAGGGAAATTCTCTCTGTTCTGATGTCAGTCGAGTAATCGCAGGTTAGTTCAGTGTCGTCACTTACAGGTTCGACATCTAGGAAAAAGCTATCTGTTGAAGGAGGTGTTGGGGGATGTCCTGTTTGAGTTTTGGTATCACTTTGCTTATCTTCTTTTCTTTCATGGCTTTGTGTGAACTCCTCTCCGTTTTCTTCCACCACACATCCAGCGATGGGCAAGTCTGACATTGGCGAGGAATCAGTGCATGCGGCTGCTGCGAGGGGGGAGGATTCGTCTGTTGTCGAACAGTTCAGCACTCTCCTCACTTCAGTTTGAGCATCTTCATTCAAAGGCTCGCTGAAACTGTCTGTTCACAAATCAAACTGACTTAATCACACTGCTCGCACACTAACTTTGAGCTCTTTGAGCAAGTAGCAAAATTATTACAGTAACATTTACAAACCATCTGATGAATCCTCTGTGCGGCTGGACTGACAATTGTTGCCCGCCTGAAAGCACACAGACTGATCAGAGCACTGGTCAGTGGTGCAGAGTGATTTCATCACCAACAGAGCTCAGTAAGAAAACTTTTATCTTGGTAATATAAGTGAATAAAGAGCCTCCATGAGGTGACTAAATGAAATGCACATTTTACAGTATGTTCCACAAATGTAGGACTCATTGTATGCTATTTATAATTTATCAGTATTTTTTGAATGATAGGAGAAATTGGAAAAGTATGTTACAAAAAAATCAATAATGTTAAAATCTTAGTTTAAAAAAGCCTGCTGGGCACTTTTATCATCATTATTATAAAAAAAAAAAAATTACTTAAACTTGGAAGAGTTACTAACATTTCCCCTGCAAAGGAAAAACAAATTAATTGCATATATGGTGAAAACTGAGTTAAGACCAAAATTGTACCTTACATAGAAATTATTATACCATCAAATGTATGTGGGGCAAAAAAAGCATGGAAAATGCACAGTCAGAAAACAAAGGTGAAAATCAAACTCAGGCCAGTTAAGATGAGAGACCTTAACTTAACAGTATCAGTAACTGCTGCAGCCTCAAAGGACACAGTCAGATAACAAGAAATGACAGATAAGATGATAAAATGCAATCAAATAAAGGCAAAAATAATCACAGAACAAAATATATTAATATATATACAGTGGGGCAAAAAAGTATTTAGTCAGCCACCAATTGTGCAAGTTCTCCCACTTAAAAGATGGAAAATGGTGAAAAATAAGTATTTGGTCAATAACAAAAGTTCATCTCAAGTACTTTGTTATATACCCTTTGTTGGCAATGACAGAGGTCAAACATGTTTTCTGTAAGTCTTCACAAGGTTTTCACACACTGTTGCTGGTATTTTGGCCCATTCCTCCATGCAGATCTCCTCTAGAGCAGTGATGTTTTGGGGCTGTCGCTGGGACAACACGGACTTTCAACTCCCTCCAAAGATTTTCTATGGGGTTGAGATCTGGAGACTGGCTAGGCCACTCCAGGACCTTGAAATGCTTCTTACGAAGCCACTCCTGGCTGTGTGTTTGGGATCATTGTCATGCTGAAAGACCCAGCCATGTTTCATCTTCAATGCCCTGATGATGGAAGGAGGTTTTCACTCAAAATCTCACGATACATGGCCCCATTCATTCTTTCCTTTACACAGATCAGTCGTCCTGGTCCCTTTGCAGAAAAACAGCCCCAAAGCATGATGTTTCCACCCACCATGCTTCACAGTAGGTATGGTGTTCTTTGGATGCAACTCAGCATTCTTTCTCCTCCAAACACGACAAGTTGAGTTTTTACCAAAAAGTTCTATTTTGGTTTCATCTGACCATATGACATTCTCCCAAGTCCTCTTCTGGATCATCCAAATGCTCTCTAGCAAACTTCAGACGGGCCTGGACATGTACTGGCTTAAGCAGGGGGACACGTCTGGCACTGCAGGATTTGAGTCCCTGGCGGCGTAGTGTGTTACTGATGGTAGCCTTTGTTACTTTGGTCCCAGCTCTCTGCAGGTCATTCACTAGGTCCCCCCGTGTGGTTCTGGGATTTTTGCTCACCGTTCTCGTGATCATTTTGACCCCACGGGGTGAGATCTTGCGTGGAGCCCCAGATCGAGGGAGATTATCAGTGGTCTTGTATGTCTTCCATTTTCTAATAATTGCTCCCACAGTTGATTTCTTCACACCACACCAAGCTGCTTACCTATTGCAGATTCAGTCTTCCCAGCCTGGTGCAGGTCTACAATTTTGTTTCTGGTGTCCTTTGACAGCTCTTTGGTCTTGGCCATAGTGGAGTTTGGAGTCTGACTGTTTGAGGTTGTGGACAGGTGTCTTTTATACTGATAACAGAGTTCAAACAGGTGCCATTAATACAGGTAACAAGTGGAGGACAGAGGAGCCTCTTAAAGAAGAAGTTACAGGTCTGTGAGAGCCAGAAATCTTGCTTATTTGTAGGTGACCTTATTTTACCAAGGAATTTACCAATTAATTCATTAAAAATCCTACAATGTGATTTCCTGGATTCTTTCCCCCCATTCTGTCTCTCATAGTTGAAGTGTACCTATGATGAAAATTACAGGCCTCTCTCATCTTTTTAAGTGGGAGAACTTGCACAATTGGTGGCTGACTAAATACTTTTTTGCCCCACTGTATATAGTAAATTGTAGTAAACCCATGAATTTTAAAATAACAACTAGCCTATGTTGCTAAATGTAGATAGTTATATTTATTCTGCTGAATGAAAAATCTACACCACAAATATCAACCTCATAGTGATGCTAGAGGAAAAGTCTGGGGGTCTGTAGGATACATCTACTGGGGACAATGAATGCCAGAGTGACTAGCGGCACGTCCAAACACTTCTGAGGTGTTTGGACAGAAATTACAGGGGAGGATGAGACACACACAAAGAAGGAAACAATACTGCAGATTTTCTCCATCTTACCTCTGGAAGCCTTGTGATGATTACTTTTACTTCCCTCTGCAGTGCCCTTTCCCTTTCTAAAAGGATCGGTTTTGCCTCCATTTCTGAAAAAAAAGAGTGATATTCACACATCCACAAAAGAAAAAATAAAACAGTTGATGTGCTGGCACTCATTTCAATGAAGCTATTTCTGCAGATTTTTCTAGGAAACGTCACCTTCAAAAACCTGTTTGTCTTCGTTGTGAGTAGCAACTTTATCCTCCTCTTCCTCACTCTTGTCAACGTCTGAGTCTGCAGCCTCTCCTCCATTTTCAGCCCTCACCCTTCCTTCCTCTCCCTCCTCTGTCTTGACCAACTCCTCATCGTCTGAAAGCCAGTATCGATCTACAACATCATCCTCCTTAGTCTCCTCTGCAGACTGTATTTCTGAATCTTCTGTGGCAAAATAATAATAATTATATGTTATACTTCACTTGCATTCTGCTTATTGTTGTTTTAATTTCAGTCACAGATACAAGAAAGTGCAGGCAAACCTTCGGAGGAGCTCCCTGATGACTGCACTATCTCTTGCTGGGAGAGTAAAGAAAAAACAATCATATCAGACTCATTAGCACCGTCAAATTTCCTGCATTTATTTAGCTAATTGAGTATCACATTATATTCTGACACTCACCTTTTTAGTCTTCGCTTGTCTACATTTAAATCCCTTGGTGGTTAAGTGACCTTTCTGTGATAATAGTGAGTTAGTTAGGCAGTTTATTTAATATTTATTCTGATTTTATTAAATAAAAAAAAAACCTACCTCAAACCAAAAGTTCAGAGGCAGATTTTTAAAGTAAATAGTTGCTTTCCACTTTTTACTGGAGCCTCTCCCTGCATGGTTTTCGAATTCAGGGGGAGTGAACCAGCAGCCCTCACACGCGATGCACTGCTCGCCTAAACAGTGTCCCCATATCAGAGACAAAAAGGGAAAGGATAAAAGAATAAGTAAATAAGAAAAGACGTGCTTACGTGTGTGTGTATTATGTTGGAGAAGTCTCAGCTTACTCCTTCTCAACTTTTCTGTATCCAGGATGCCCTTTTTGTTTCCACAGGTTACAGGCAACAGTCCTAGAGTTTGCAGAAAATGTCAGAAAATGACACAGTTGATTTTCAGGTTACTCATTAGTAGTACTTGACAAGAAAATCTCATCTTCTGTTGGCATCTTGTTTTTTAATCTTCATTGTGGAATTTGTTGTCAAAAACACACAAACATTTTATTTATAAAAAGAAAAATGGATGCTCAGCGTGTCGCATGGCCCTGAAGACTCACTTTTTTCTCGTGCTCTCTGTTTATGGGTGTTCAGGGTGGATGGGCCAGGCTGCTCTTCTGCGTCTTCGTCCTCCTCATCGTCATCATAATCATCGTCATCATCATCGTCATCATCATTGTCATCATCATAACCAACAGTATATCTGACTCTCATTTTTTTCCTTGGGCTAATCCTCCTGCCCTTATCTTCTTCTTCATCATCTTCTTTTTCTTCATCTTCATCTTCTGAAATGATTACTCGAAATCTTTTTTTCTCCATCCACTCTTCTTTCCAAATGCAAACAAAACAAAAACAAACAAAAATTCTTAGACTGCTGTCACAGCTTTTATCAATTTGGGTCATTCATCATTTTATTCTGTGCATACCTGTTGAAAGGCCTTTTCACCTCGACTAACTTTCTTTGCGCATTTATTTTACTGGCAATTCTTGTTTGGCCCACTGGAAGATAATTGGCAGCATTACCGAGTGGGAAGCCAGTGAACGTGAATCAGTATTATTATTACTGTGGATCAGTTACGCATCAGTCACCCAACTCTTTACTTTCTGTTGGGCAATCTGTGAAACAATCAGGTCACAGGTCAAACAGGTCAAACAGGTCATATCCGAAAATCAATGTACCTCTACAGGTGCAAGATTCATATTGTACAATGTGTACACTGTTGGACTTTAGCAAATTTCACCATACAAATGACATCATTCTATGTATATTATGTGTTCTGTTTGGTCCACTCTGTATGTATATCTGACAAGTGTATGTATAGTTTTAAATTTGTGTTTTACTGCTGAAATGTAAAGCACTTTGTGCAGCACAGATGCAACAAACTTAAATCTTTATGTGCCTTGCACGAAGAGCATATTTCTAATTCAATAAGTTAATGTATTGTACACTTTAACCTTTCTGTGTTTTAAATGGCCTTCAGCACATGATAATAAACCTGAATTTCCCCACACTCTTTTCCAAGTAAACTTCTGCTACAATCCAGAATGGGATTACTTATCTTGTCATGTCCTCCTTTGACTTAAAATTAATAAAGTGCACTACACCTGTCTCACATCCTACATAGACTACGGATCATTGTTAACGGACTCTTTTCTTGTAACATTAGAAGTTAAAATGTCATAGTTTAACCCTGTAAAGTCTGAACCATCAAATAATTAACAGAAAATTCTCATTTTTTTAATCTGGAGTGTTTACTGAACCATCTGACAAATTAAAATAAATAAATAAATACATATCAATGTGCATATATTGTTTTTAATTTGTATAATTTTTGCTACATTCTGCATTTTTATTTATTTTTTGGTTATTTAGCATTTTCCGGCATTTTGACTGTATAAATCAGGTTTTTCAGGTTTTTCAGGACAGAAAAATATCACCCTGATGATGTAGAGGACTCAAAAACTTATGCATGTGAAACACTTGGTGTCACAGGGTTAAGGTTTAACCCTGTAAAACTACAAAAGGCTCCAAACTACAGCCTCACGTTCAGCAAGATCACTCTGTTTCCTGCACAGGAGCCAATAAAAAGCCGCGAGAGGCAGCGGAAATGTTCTGCCTCTTGGTTTGATTGCATGTTTACTGTTTGATCGATCAGTATTCACACATCCACCTCGGGAGACTGAGAGAGGTAAGTTTGTGCCTCCAGATGTGCAAAACAGATGACACAGATGCGCGTTGTGAGCTTTTAGACGAAAGGAGGTAAAGTCACTTCTCACTAGGATGACAGAACAATGTGAGCTTTGATCATCTCTTAATACACCACACAACCCAGCACAGCTGTGCAAACACACCCTGCGGTACTCACGTACGTTTATTATGTTTTTTTTTTTTGTTTGTTTGTTTTCACAAAACTACATGAAACCGTCAAAACGACTTTATGTGTGTTAAAAAAAACCCCACCAAACACCATGTAGAGCCACGGATGAAATGACAGAGCAGTGTCTTACCTCTGCCGCTCCTCATCAGAAATGAAACAGAAAGTTTGAGAGGGACACACACCCGCAATGTGAATGGATCAGCTGACCCTGAAGACCCGCCCAGCGCTAAAATGTAACCTTACCTCTGTAATGTGTGATTCAGCGGCCACTGCTGATATTCTTTCTTTCTTTCTTTCTTTCTTACAGTCACAATACTGAACACTGCAGAATAATAAGAACATATACAGTACCCAGTGACTGCTTGAGTAAATCTTTTAATTTTTCATTTCTTAGAATTATTGATGACAAAACAGTAGTAAAGGCATTAGTAAAGTACCACTACAAACATGACATATATTATATTTTTACATTTGTGTTACATTTTACATTTGTGTTACATTACAGTATGTTTTTTTTTTCTGGAGTGAAATCTATTGACCATCAACATATCGTTGTCATAGATGACTAATTACTAACAGTGCTTCGTCATTTGAAAACCCCCTTTTTCAGTTTTCCCAGAGGGAGTTTGAAAATAAAAATGATGATGAACACGAGAGGCAACCAATAAGGATTACAGAGAGCCAAACCCATCCCTGCCATCGCTATTGCTCCCAGTGTGATGACTCTCCAAATGCTGGACCTCCTGACCTCCCTCTCTGCATCCAGCCTCATTTTTAACTCCGCCTTCCTCCACAGCGCCTTCTTCATCTCCTCCAGCTCGCTGCCCTGGTGGCGCTCCTGCAGCGCCGTCTCCTTGCTCCTGATCTCATCATCCTTCTCTGTCAGGAGGCTCTCCTGCCTCCTCCTGATCTCACTCTCCTCTTTGGGGTACAGGGCTGTGTGGTAGTGGCCCCCTCCGTTCAGGGCCACCAAGGTCTGGATCTTCGCTATGAGGCTGGTCACCTGGGTCAGTTCCTGCGGGTTCTTGTTGTTGAAGACGTGGAAGCCGCCGCTGCACTTGCGTATGAAGTTGCGGAGGTCTTCGTCACTCTCGGTGATGATATCGTTTATCGTTTTTCCTTCCAATCGATCCCCATTGGTGAACAGCACGATGGTGTAGTCCCACACTCTTGGGCCAAACTTTGCTTCGATCAGCGCCTTGGTGTCTTTATCTTCCTTCGTCATCCGTCCTATGGGGATTACGAACACAAAGGCATGAGGTCCTGGTTCCTGGAGTTTGATGCGCATCAGAATTTCTCGCATTATTTCATCCATTTTGGGGTCTTTGTTATACTCGAAGAAGCCGGGCGAGTCTATCACAGCGACGGGCACATCCTTAAATTTCCCAGTCACATCGATGGGCACGTTCTTAATCGTCCCGACTTCCTTTTCACAGTATTTGGTGACTCTACAAAGCTTCATGTCTGATTTAAACACATGTTGCCCGAAGATGGTGTTTCCACTTGAGCTCTTGCCCGCACCACTCTTCCCAAGAAGCATGATCCTCAAGGGCTCTGTGAATTCAAGAAAAAGAAACAAATTAATACACATTGTAAACAAACTTGACTTATCCCTAAGATTACTTATCCCCCAGATACATACTTTTTCTGAATATTTCACGGTGTAAAAATCAACATCATCCAAGTTTTGTCACAGTGACATTGTTTCTAAATGACCTCAGAGCACATGGCATCCCTTTAGTGCAATTCCTTGTTTCCTATTGGTCAACATCGGTCCGCCAATAAACATATATCTGCAATAAGCTAATACTGGGTAATTTATATCGGTCTAGCTCTAGTCAATATTTTGGGTTTATTACTTAATACTTATCTGAGATTAGTTCAGATCGCCTTATTCAAGTGTACAAATAGTGTTACACTTACACTGTGTCGTTACATTGACACCAGTACATAACATTTTAGGTATTTGTTGCTGATGTTAATAGTACAGATTAGTACACTAAATGTGGCATGTGGTATGTGGTGGTGTGTAAGTCATAATTAACCCATATCATTATTCATCAAGCACACTATTTTACATTTATTTGATACATGTAATGATATATATATATAAAATACCTAAAATGTTATGTACTGGTGTCAATGTAACGACACAGTGTAAGTGTAATTTAAGATAAAAGCTCTCATTAAACTCATATCTCTTTACCTGCTGCTTTTACAATGATGTAAAGATTATCTACTACAGTCATAGTAGCCTACTTCATAGCTAACTGACATCAAACTCATATAGTTGTTGTCGATGAACTGATATAACAAAGTAGCAGTTACTTTCATAACTTTATTCATAAAATGACAAGGTAATTATTGTAGGTGATTTTAATATTCATGTGGACATGGATAGTGACAGTCTTAGCACAGCATTCATCTCATTATTGGACTCCACTGGGTTTTCTCAGAGGGTAAATTCTCCAACTCACTGTCACAATCACACCTCTTGATTTGGTCCTTACCTATGGTATTGAAATTAGAGCACTTCCCTCAATAGTCTCCCCTCAAAATCCTATATTATCAGACCACTACTTAGTATCATTTGAATTCCTATTACAGGACTATGCACCACTAGAAAAATTTGTGTTCGCTAGATGGTTACCCAATTGTACTAGGACTAAATTTAAGGAAGCAATTCCGACAGCATTAAAGTCAGTAAGATTTCCTAGTATCTCTGATGACTGTCATGATTTATTTGTGCTCCTCCCAAATTGACCAACTTGTTAGTAACACCATGGACTTACTCAGAGGCACTCTGGACTCTCTGTTGCGCCCTAACGCCCCTAAAAAAGATCATAAAACAAAATAGATTGGTCACCATGGTTTAACTCTGCAACTCGCAAGTTAAAACAAACAACACGACAATTGGAAAGGATTGGAAAGGATATGGCACTCCACCAAAGAGGAGGACTCTCGCCTAGCCTGGAAAGAGAGTCTTCAAAACATATAGGAAAGCCCTGTGTAATGCCAGAGCAGCCTACTATTCGGCATTAATAGAGGAAAATAAGAACTGCCCTAGGTTTCTTTTCAGCACTGTAGCCAGGCTGACACAGAGCCATAGCTCTATTGAACCCTGCATCCCCTTAAGTTTAAGTAGTAATGATTTCATGAGCTTCTTTAATGACAAGATTTTGAATATTAGGGAAAAAAATTCTGTCAGGATCTGCCCTCGTTCAGACTCTGATCTATCTAACGTGCCTTCAGACTCAGGAAATTTAGGAGCAGATACATTAAAACCTGACAATTGCTTAGACAGTTTTATTCCAATTGGCCTTCCCTGAACTTATCCTTCGTTAGTTTCATCATCGAAAGCAACAACTTGTCTACTAGACCCTGATCCCAACTACGCTGCTTAAGGAAGTTTTCCCATTTATTGGCACATCGCTGCTGCATATTATTAATCTGTCTCTGGTGTCAGGCTTTGTACCCAAGTCTTTTAAAGTAGCTGTAATTAAACCATTGATCAAAAAGCCTACACTTGATGCAGATGTGTTAGCCAATTACAGACCAATATCCAACCTCCCCATTTTTGTCTAAGATCCTAGAGAAAGCCGTTGCCAAGCCAGTTATGTAATTATCTCCACAGCAATAGTCCTTTTTGAAGATTTTCAGTCAGGATTTAGAGCTCACCATAGCACAGAAACAGCACTTGTGAAAGTCACTAATGACCTGTTGACAGCATCAGATAGAGGGCTTCTGTCTGTACTTGTCCTGTTAGACCTCAGTGCTGCCTTTGATACAGTTGACCATCACATTCTGTTGCTGAGAATGGAAAAACTGCTTGGTATTAAAGGGTCTGCATTAAACTGGTTCAGATCATACTTATCAGATTGGTCTGAGTTTGTCCATATTAATAATGAATCCTCTGTGCATACTAAAGTCTGTCATGGAGTTCCACAAGGTTCAGTGCTAGGTCCAATTCTGTTTATTTTGTATATGCTGCCCCTTGGCAATATCATCAGGAGGCACTCCATAGATTTCCATTGTTATGCTGATGACACCCAATTATATTTATCAATGGAGCCAGACAAAACTGATCAGCTCCTGAAACTCCAGGCCTGCCTTAAAGATATAAAGGCTTGGATGACAAGAAATTTCCTGCTGTTGAACTCTTAAGATAAAGATAAAACTGAAGTGATCCTATTAGCTGAGGAACACATTTTCTCCCAATATAGCCTTGCTGGATGGCATTAACTGGGCCTCCAGCACCACTGTGTAAGGAACCTCTGTGTTTTATTTTATCAGGATATGTCCTTCGACACCCATATTAAGCATATTTCAAAGTCTGCCTTTTACCACCTGTGCAACATTGAAAAAATTAGGCACTTTCTGTCCCAAAGCAATGCCGAAAAATTAGTCAATGCGTTTGTCTCTTCCAGGCCGGATTATTGTAATCGTATGTTGTATGTCATTGTATGTCACTTTTATCAGGCTGCCCGAACAAAGTCGTTAAAGACTCTACAGCTGGTCCAGAATGCTGCTGCTTGGGTGCTGAGTAGAACCAGGAAAAGAGACCATATTACTCCAGTATTGGCTTCTCTGCATTGGCTCCCTGTAAAATTTAGAGTGGATTTTAAAATCCTACTCCTCACATATAAGGCTCTACATGGTCTGGCACCATCATATCTTAATGAATTGATAACTCCTTTATCATCCAACTAGAGTGCTGCGCTCCCAAAATGCAGGCTTACTTGTAGTTCCCAGGGTTTCCAGAAGTAGTCTAGGGGGCAGAGCCTTCAGCTATCAGGCCCCTGTTCTCTGGAACCAGCTCCCAGTCTGGGTCCGAGAGGCAGACACAGTGTCAGTGTCCCATGATGCACCGGGCACCTCTCCCTCTTCCTCTGTCTCTGCTTCCTCTTTCTCTGCTTCCTCTTCCTCTGCTTTCTCTACTCTTATTATGGTAGTAGTGCAAACTGGAGTCAGCTTATAAACTGGTTAAAGTGGTTAAAGTGGTTAAAGTGGTAAATTGGCAAAGCGGTTAATGTGAATACTCTTATGTCCTGTAAAGTGCATGTTACTGCCGGAGCCCCGGTCCTCTTTGTTCTCTCCAGTCTTGCAGGTTCCTCACTGATTCTGGTTGTGGTCCATCTGTCTGAGGTTCACTGGCCTGGTGGGGACATGATCTGTGTCTGTGTTGTGGAGAGAAGGTCGAGTGGCCCAGAGCTCCATATGAGGACATCTAGAGATGCACCTGGACTCACGGACTCATTTCCATTACCTGTGATACCTTCACACATGGACTAAACCCATGAAGTCAGTTTATCTACAATTTATTACGACCCATGTTTAACTCCATATATGATTGATGATGATGTTCTCTGTACATGTGGCATCTATTGCACGTCTGTCCATCCCAGGGAGAGGGATCCCTCATCTGTGGCTCTTCCTCAGGTTTCTTCTTTTTCCCATAAAGGGTTTTTTGAAGTTTTTCCTGACTCGGTTCAAGGGTCTAAGGACAGAGGGTGTCACAACTGTACAGATTGTAAAGCCCTCCTGAGGCAAATGATGTTTGTGATTTTGGGCTTTAAATAAATAAATTTGAAATTTGAATTTGAACTGCGTGAGCAAATAGTCCAACAGTTTCTCAACGTACAATTGCAAGGAATTTTGGGATTTCATCATCTACGGTCCATAACGTCATCAATCAGAAATCTCTGCACTAAGCGGCAAGGCCGCAAACCAACATTGAATGCTTGTGACCTACGATCCCTCACTGCATTAAAAACCGGCATCATTGTGTAAAGGATATTGCCATGTCGGCTCAGGAACACTTCAGAAAACCATTGTCAGTTAACAGAGTTCATCGCTACATCTCCAAATGCAAGTTAAAACTCTACCATGCAAAGCGAAAGCCATATATCAACAACAGCCCAAGCTCATCTGAGATGGACTGACACAAAGTGGAAAAGTGTGCTTTGGTCTGACAAGTCCACATTTCAAATTTTTTTTGGAAATCATGGACGTCGTGTCCTCCTGGGCCAAAGAGGAAAAGGACCATCCGGATTGTTGTCAGCGCAAATTTCAAAAGCCAGCATCTGTGATGGTATGGGGGTGTGTTAGTGCACATGGCATGGGCAACTTGCACATCTGTGAAGGCACCATTAATGGGGAAAGGTACATACAGGTTTTGGAGCAACATATGCTGCCATCCAAGCAACGTCTTTTTCAGGGACGTCCCTGCTTATTTCAGCAAGACAATGCCAAGCCACATTCTGCACGTGTTACAACAGCGTGGCTTCGTAGTAAAAGAGTTCAAGTACTAGACTGGCCTGCCAGCAGTCCAGACCAGACCTGTCTCAATTGAAAATGTGTGGCGCATTATGAAGCGCAAAATACGACAACGGAGACCCCGGACTGTTGAGCAACTGAAGTTGTACATCAAGCAAGGATGGGAAAGAATTCCACCTACAAAGCTTTAACAATTAGTGTCCTCAGTTCCCAAACGCTTATTGAGTGTTGATAAAAGGAAAGGTGATGTAACACAGTGGTAAACATGCCCCTGTCCCAGCTCTTTTGGAACGTGTTGCAGCTATCAAATTCAAAATGAGTGAATATTTGCAAAAAAACAATAAAGTTTATCAGTTTGAACATTAAATATCTTGTCTTTGTAGTGTATTCAATTGAATATAGGTTGAAAAGGACTTGTAAATCATTGTATTCTGTTTTTATTTACGTTTTACACAACATCCCAACTTAATTGAAATTGGGGTTTGTATTTTACATGTTGATGTGACATCTAGGACACTGCCTTGACATGCTGTGATGATATTGATTCTAGGTACACAGCTGATGAGGAGGCAGTGATGGGGTTAACAGACCTGCCACATACCAGAGTGCAATGATCACAGCCAGAAGAGGAGTATTTGTCCCGTGCTCCTTCCTTTACAAATTAGTTATACAAATAATGATGGTAGTATATATTTATTTAATTATTTAATTGAACAAAACCTCCTGAATACAATAAAGGTCAGTGTTGACCCACTTGAGGGACAAACTATCAATATCTAAGAGTTAAAATTCAATAAAGGTTAATGAAAGAGAGGAAGACACAGTGACTGTGTTTGTTTTCAATCATGACTGTAAAATATGTTTTTAAAGTCTGTCATATAAGATTAACACGATGTATTTAGGTCTTCTAATATGCAAAGGAAAGCAGAGGAGGAATGTCAGCAAAAAGGAAATAACATGCTAAAACCTTTGTTGCTTTAAAGTGAAACTCTGAAGGAAACAAAAGTAGGACACGTGGTGAGAGTGCTCTGATTGTTCCAAGGCAGCATGTGAAAACCTTCAGTTCGAGTCATGTCTTTTACTTAGTTTGCCTTCAAAGATCAGTCCTGCCTGTAGCTGCTCCACATGTGCTAAACAATAGTGGGACATGTGATTAAAAACTCCTGTGATGAGTAACAGTCATGGGTTGTCCAAAAAAACAAAACAAAAGCAAAGTAAAATCCTCTCAAATTGAGTTCAGTTCATTTTAAATCATTTAAATCATTTGGCATTTGCCTTTATGAGCAGCTAGAGACTAAACAAACTGACTGAATGTTTTAAGCATTAAGAGTTGACTCTGATTCTTACCTTCTCCCAGATCCTCCTGCTCAGCAGCAGACATGCTGTCAGGCGTCAAGGCAGGAACAGATCCATCTCCTGCGCTGTCAAACAAGCTACCAGCTGTCTGCATAGTGTCAGCGTTTGAGGACGTTTCTGTGCAGCGGCTCAAGTCGGACTTCTCTAAAGTTTTGTTAAGTGAAGTTCCTACATCAGTCCCCTCCCACTGAAAGTGAAAGTATGAAGAGGGCTCTTGCTTAATGGTTTCACAAGTTGAGAGTTTCAAAGTTCAGAACAATGTTCTCTAGAGAAATGATCATTGGGATAAAAGAGCAGCATAATGTTCATAAACAGTAATAATTCAAGTAGAAATACAGTGCCTTAAAAAATGGAGTCCAAATGAAAGTCCCCTCTATCTCTGTAAACTCCTGATGGATTCTTGGTGGTTTCACTGTGGTGAATTAATTCATGTTTATATAAATCAGACTTTAATTTGAAGATTTTATATGACTGCACAACTTTGTTACACTCTAGGCGTATAAAATTGGTGAAAATCGCCATCTAGTGGACTGATTTCATGGGTTCATTAAACGCCTGCATGATCCACAGTGAGTTCAGTCTCTAGAACAAACAGGACTGTAGATTTGCCCTTAAAGGACAGATGAACTGATTTCAAGTCTTTCTGAAAACAGCTCATCTAAAGCTATATGTACACTGGTTACTGTAACTGTTCCTGCAGTCCATGCTGGATTATAATAATAAATAATTATTGCACAAAAACTAGTTTCAGTGTACACATAGGTGTGTTAGCATTAAGATAGACTTAGAAAAATGTAAACCAAACCTTTAATAAACATAAGCGTATTTACATTGTGGAAGATTTGGTCTGGAATGGTGTGGGAAATGTTGACCATTTGTACTCGCTTTATTATGAGATGTTTGGTCCAACGTGGTCTTTTACTGCAGAATGCCTTTTCAGCGTAGTGATGTTTGCAATAAACGGTGAAATAATAATATTATAATGACAACCATCTTTTCAGAATTAAGTAGTAAGGAGATGCCATGAAAATTAATAATCCATTTCATTCTAAACCTCTGCAAGAGGGTCCAAGAAGAACGTTTAATGGAATGTGTCAAAATGTAAAGCATGTAACAACAGCGTACCATTTCACTTCAGCTTTGTTAGAAAAAGTGACCGCTGCATATGATTCTATAAAGCTTTATTTACAAGAAGTTAAGGAGAGTAAAACCATCTCTTCAGCAGCAGTATGGAACTCAGGCTGGGTCACCACATGGCAGCAGAGTTGGAAAGTTTTTATGAGAATGATTTCAGGATGTGAGAAAGGGTAACGGAGTCCTGCTTTCCCACTTTTTGCCCTCCATCACTTCCGATCAGCCAGTCTCTGCAGGAGGGCGATGACCGTGTCCTGTTTGGAGGAGAGCAGCTCCAGGGCTGTGGCTATCCTGCCGAGGGACTCCGCCATCCGGACCTCCCTCCTCTCCCGCCTCTTCTCTCTGGCTTCCACCCGGCGCCGAGCCACCCGATCCAGGTAGGCCTGTTCCTCCTGCCGCTTCAGGATCTCCTGGAACAAAGCAGAGCTGCTCGGCTCCTCGTTCCCCTTCTGGCTATGTCCTTCGGTCCTCGACGTGGTCGTCGCAGGTAACGAGGTGGGGTGAGAAGAAGCGAGAGAGGAGGACATAGGTGGGAAGGAGGAGGAGAGGCTGAGGAGATTCTGACTGTTAGCGAGCGGCGCGTTGCTGAGGCGAAAGGGTATTACACTGCTGCTGAGAACGACGGAGCTTTACGGCCTACGTGGCGTGATGCGTTGAGGTCCGTGTTGCTAGTCGGGCCGAGGGAAGGGGAAGTGGAAGCTGTCTCTGTAAAACAAGGTGAGGAGATGAAAGACGGAGATGGCACGATGGTGGCTGGATGAACGCTGGCTGGAACAGCGTCACTGTTGAGGACGATCAGGGGCTTGAGCTCCGGAGCGTTCGTAGGGCTGATGGTCCCTGCAGTCACAGAGGTAATGGTGGCGGTGCTACTGATGATTTGACTGCTGGCTCCTCCCTGACCCGCCGACTCCATGGCCCCGGTTGAAACAAAGTCCCCGTTAGGGCGAACGAAGGTGGCGGGCTGCGGAACCTGTGGTTTTGCGGCAATCTTTGCCAAAGGACCAGGCAGAGTGGAAACAGCGATGCCACCTTTGTTTCTCTTGTTGTTGATGATCTGTGTGCCAACAGTGTCACAGAGTGTGGCGTCCATCAACTGGAGTGACAAAAGACAGACACAAAATCCAAATCTACTCAGTTGTAATCGAACACACATTGTAGTGAGTTAAATATGTTTGAACAAATAGAATCCTTTATTAATGGCCATCAATGACTCTTCCCTCATTCCTTGTAAAAATTGTAAGACTAAGAATTTGTATATTAAACCTTTGTTTGGTTATGTTGCTTGTCCCTAAAGTGGAAGAGGCCAAAAAATCCTTTCCAGCAAAGATATCAATATAAAAATCTAAAATATAAATAATTATAATTATAATTATACCTGTGCATAGCATAGAGAGGATATGCCTGAAAATACACATATAAATAAATATGAGCATAGAGAGGATATGCCTGAAAATACACAGACAAATAAATATGTAATATATATCTCAAGTAGAAACAGTGAAGGGTGTTGCACATGAGTCCAGTGATTGTCTGCAGACTAGCGGGCATTTTGTTTATTGTACAGTCTGACAGTAGCAGGCAATAAGGACCTGCTGAAATTTGCTTTTATTACAACACACTGTGCACACTGCTTCAACATGTGGAGCAATCCACAGCCTGATTTTGGTTGCTAAACTGTGGTTGGATAATCTCTGTTGGTGGGCGGGTTTTAACCAACAGTCAGTTACACTTGTCTTTACTCCCGACAATGCTCTGACAATACTCACTCTAACAGTCTGAATATATTTCTTCATTCATATTAATTCATATTATGCTTTGATAAAAGAAATAGAAAGGGAGCTGAAAGAAGAAGAAAGAAAATTTCAGTAGGAAATTTATCCGTATTAATTTTACTAACTTTTCTTATAAAATGCATGAAAAAATACTTGTGTTTGCACATCATGATGAGTAAACATGGTGTAGTGCTGGAACTTGGTTTCTGGGTCAGGACCTGATCCAGTTCCATTTCCAGAGCCAGTGCAGAGTCCAGATTAGCCCTCAAATGATCCAATGACCCTAAAAAAAATGTTTAATGTGTTTCTTTAAAGATATTTTGTTCCCTCTGTGGGGAACAATTAAAGAAAAGGAAAGACCTCTACTATCAGACTTACGTCAAAGAACTCCCAGGACGTCTTGGCGTGTCCCGTCTCCCGGCTGCGGTCCTTCACCCTCTTGTACGTGACGATGAGGTTGTTCCACTTGCGGCGGATCTTTTCCACGGGAAGCACGTGGCCCTTGGAGGCCATCTCCTCCTGGACACTCTGGAAGAGCTGCGAGCGCTCCCGGGTCTCATACAGGCCCCAGCGGCGCCCGACGGCCTCGATCAGACACAGAACGGCTTTGGAGGAGAAATCGGAGCCGGAGGGAAGCGCCTTCTCAGACGGAGCAGGTGGCATCGCTGAAGCTGGGGGAGGACACAGGTGACTTTAGGGTAAAATCTCTGGGGTCGCCTCATGTGTAGATCTCTGAGTGATGTAGTAAAAAATATTTAAAGGCCCTGAAAACTTATTTTACAAACAGCTTCTAACTGTAAGCAACAGGATCCCACATGAACACGCTCTGCCAAAGTTAGAGACGTGTTCTTGAGGTTTTCTACATTTCTGTTTTTTCATGATGCTCTTTTCACTGGTTTGAAGCAGGTGGGGCTTTACTGCCGTTCTCCAATCAGGATTTAGTAAGGTTTGAATCAGAACCTGCTGATAGTCTATCAGAGTTGATTGTATGCTGCTCATCAAATCTGATCAAAGCACACCCACAGAGCCCTAATGACATGGATCAGCTGTTCAAATATGTGTAAATAATACCTGGAGATTATTTTCAACGTTGATTTTGTCTATTTTGTTGTAAATGTGCAATGCTATGGCGAAAAATACCTTAGACCTGAACCTAAGTCCTTGAACCTTGAACATGAAATATCATCAGTTCTCTGTAAACTCTATTTGGAGCTCCCTCCACACCGTTAAAAGACGTATGTGGTATTTGAGGGATCGAAAAACAGAGTCACAAGCCAGAAAAGGTTTAGAAACCCTATTTATATTACTTCCCACTTCACTGTTTGTATGTGTTTGAGCTGTATCATCTACTGTAAAAGCTTCCTGAAAAGTCTGTCAGCACTAACAGGTTCGTGAGTGTGTGACTTATTTCATTCAGGCGACAGAAGCTGTTGCAAAAGAGCTCAAACTTACAAACTCTACGGTATAAAAGGAATCCTCTAAAGTGGTGGAAAAAGCATTCAGATCCTTACGTAAAAGTACGACCACCACCACGCTGTGAAAATACTCCACTACACTAAATAATCCACATACAAAACCAGACTAAATTAAAAGTGTGTCATCAGCAAAAAAACGTACACTATGTATCAAGAAGTATTTAAAAGTATTCATTCTGCAGTCACATCAGTGTTTTCTTTGGATTTACACTGGAGAAAGTGAAGTGGAGTCAAAAGTTCACTATCATGGAGTAAATGCAGTTGCATAAAATGGAAACACAGTATAAGTAGCGTATGTTTGTACTACTCAGTGACTGCTCCCCCCTCACCTGGAGCTATCTTCAGGTACGTTTTTCCATCCCCGGACGTGGTGAAGAAGCGCTCCGTGCTCACGGGATCTAACGGAGAGACGGGTCAGACGCGTGCATGTCAGCACACATTCACATCCACAGCAGTCACGTCAAAGAGGACACACACACACACACACACACACACACACACACACACACACCTCGCTTTATTTTGCGCATTAAAAGGCAAAAATTAAAGACACCGACTCTGCACTCACACAGCAGGACGGGGGTAGTAGTGGCGGCTGCCTGCAGCTCGGTGTCTGACAGCTCCTCTGCAGCCTGCTCCCTCCCCTCCTCCTCCTCCTCCTCCTCTGCACGCCGTCTCTCCGCAGGGCGCAGGCGGCTCCTGGCTGCTCTCCTCCGCCGCCTCCGTCTTCACCTGCAGCGCCGCGACGTGAAGCTCCATGGCTGACAGGACAGGAGCGCACGGGCATCGGGTGAGGCGAGGAGGAGGAGGAGGAGGAGGAGGAGGAGGAGGAGGAGAGGAGAGAGGAGGGGGCTCCCGTCTGCGCAGGCGCCGGATTTGGGAGAAAAAAGTTTGAGCAGCTCAGTCGGCGGTGAGGGGGGATCCGGCCTCCAAAGTCATGACCCCCCTCTCCTCCTCAGCCTCCTCCGCGCGCCTTTGACCGGAGAGCAGCGGAGAAGCGGGCTGTCCGCGGAGGCCGCCGGATGCGCAGAGCGGCTGCGCAGCTCTCAGCACAGATTTGCTGCTGGCAACTGTGGCGGTGACGTCAGCAGACCGCACATAGTCATACAGGACGTGTGTGTGTGTGTGTGTGTGTGTGTGCGCTGAACAACAAAGCTTCAAAATGAAATTATTATTTCCTTGTTTGTCCTCTAACTATTCTCTCAGCCTGTCACACTTTTTTTGTCCCTCTCATATCAGCAGGTTGTTTTTCCTGCTGTGTATATATTGTGAGATATATTATTAGATCTATTGCACTCCATAGTCACACTTTAAGTTATGTTATGTTTATGTTATGTAAGTTATGTTTATTTATTTATTTCTATTTTATTGACCTTTTTACGCATGAGAGGGTACTGTAAAAACCGGAGTCAAATTCCTTGTGTGTGTACACATACCTGGGCAATAAAGCTGATTCAGAGATATGTAGATCAAAGAGAAAGATGTGCACAAACAAGTATTTTATCCTCATTGATTTTTTTATTTTAACACAGGTCCCTGAGCAACAGAAAGAGAGACGACCAGTAAGTCCTACTTTAAATACTGTGTACTGACCATTGTAACGTATACGATCTGAACCCTCTCACACGTGGTGTAACATCAGAAAAAAAATATACAAAACAATAAAAGAAATGCTGGGAGCAAAATGCAGGAATGTTAATTGACCCAGTTAATTAACATTAATAATATAAAATACTTGTCCTGCATCGTAATAACTCTCGTACTGAAAGGAAACACTGGGATATTAGAGCTTTGGTTATTTCTGTTTGTCACACCACTGAAGAAAAAGTAGAAAAAGAAAAAGTCCTTTGTGATACACCTATTGTGAGTAAACGAAAACAATCAAGGCACTGTTTTAATGTATTATAGTAAAGTTATACTGTAGAATGAACTTCACTGTTCACAATCACGTCAATCAAAGATCGACCAAACGCTGTTACTGCCGATACCTGGGGACATTTGTAACCGCTACTGAGCTACTGAGTTTGAAAACGGAATACTGTCTGTCAGTCAAGAGTCTATTCACGGATGTTAAACGCATTCTTGAATTCTTCGTTATATAACCTCTTCAGTCTGTCGCCCATGGCAAGGAATTCAGCGTTGGCCTGCAAAAGAATATGACAGTTGTCACTGTAATATTAATTTAAGAAAGAATTTGTGAAATGTAAGTGCTGATGAAAACATCCAGATGTTTTCAGCGACACTCTGGATCTCTTACTCGGTTGTACTTAGCACAGTTGGTGAAAATGAGCTGGATGTCAGACACAAACTCTCCAACGGTCCCGTAGAGCTGCCTCTGCAGTTTGTCTGCGATCTTGCTCAGCCACATCGGGGTCTGGATCACAGTGGAGTAGCCTTCCAGCTGTGGGTGCCGAGCAGAGACAGATGAAACACTCGGATGTGTTTCCAGTACGGGACGACAGTAAACAGCTGCACAGGGATGGCAAAGAAACAGACTTACGTAGCGTCTTGGGTCTGAGGTGAATGTTTGCTGCTCGTCGGCAGTGCACAGACGCAGGACGAGGTACTGGCATTGCTGTTGACGTAAGAAAGAAGACAAGAGTGGCAGGCATTAAGATGTGAAGACCTAAAGACAGAAAGCAGGCAGAGTCACACAGTGAGCTCACCAGCATGTGTTGTAATATTTGGTGAGACATGGCTGCTTCCCTTTCCTGCTGATCCCACGAATAGGTTCTAAATATACAGAATGTGCACATCCATTGGCTGTCGTCCCTGTTCACACACACACACACACACACACACACACACACACACACACACAGGCAAACAATATATATACTGTGTTAAACTTTAACTTCAGTATGTAGGTAACCATTAATTAGCTCCCTAAATCTGCATTTTGTGAAATGCATTTCAAAATATTTTATACTGTGGTCAAAGAAAGTAATTCTAAATACAATCATACTCGTAAAATCTCAGGTTTTTAGAGGTTGTCATTTGAGAAGATAAGTTAAAGTTTGCTAATGCAACGACAAAAACAAAAATCATGCAGCTAGAATAAACCAGATTTTAAACTTGGGCTAACTATTGTTTGGCCACTTGGGGCAGTGCCATATGCTGTAAACAACATATATCACCTTATAAAGTTGATATACAGTGCATCCGGAAAGTATTCACAACGCTTCACTTTTTCCACATTTTGTTATGTTACAGCCTTATTCCAAAATGGATTAAATTCATTTTCTTCCTCAAAATTCTACACACAACACCACATAATGACAACGTGAAAAAAGTTTGAGATTTTTGCAAATTTATTAAAATAAAAAACTAAGAAATCACATGTACATATACAAGTATTCACAGCCTTTTCCTCAATACTTTGTTGATGCACCTTTGGCAGCAATTACAGCCGATCTCTCCAGAGATGTTCAATCAGGATTCAAGTCTGGGCTCTGGCTGGGCCACTCAAGGACATTCACAGAGTTGTCCTGAAGCCACTCCTTTGTTATCTTGATGAAGAAACATCTCAAGGATGATCAGTGGAAACAGGATGCACCTGAGCTCAATTTTGAGCTTCATGGCAAAGGCTGTGAATACTTATGTACATGTGATTTCTTAGTTTTTTATTTTTAATAAATTTGCAAAAATCTCAAAATTTTTTTTCACATTGTCATTATGTGGTGTTGTGTGTGTTTAGAATTTTGAGGAAGAACATGAATTTCATTTTGGAATAAGGCTGTAACATAATAAAATGTGGAAAAAGTGAAGCGTTGTGAGATACTTTCCGGATGCACTGTAGCTATAACATGTTAGCAAGCAGATGCATATTAACCGATCTGACAGACACTAAGCAACATCAGTATTCATTTGGAGTCGTGTGTCTAACCGCTTGATGAATGTGAGTTGAGCGTTCACTCTCTTTTAGCTCTGTTTTTGGTCTCCACCAACTCCTGAGGGAATTATCTGGCTTTATCTTTGGCTGCTAATTACTCCACCATGTTCAACAGCTAGTCGCTCACTGTGCATATCTTTAGTTGTGTCTTGGACTTATATTGACATTGAGGAGACTGAACCAAAACAGCAAAGTCGTGGGTGTGAAAAATGAAAATGATGAGCTAAAAAACACCAAATTGATCATTAGAACCGAGGGGTGATCCGGTGATCATTTTCAGTGGGTTCATTTCTATAAATAGTAGCTCTCACATGATCCATAGCTCATATAAAAATATGGATGAGTACAGCTTTACACTTGTGAGTTTTGAAAAGTAGGGCCTTCATCAAGGGAGCACTACCAAAATAAAGTAGATGAGGTGACTTTGATTTACAATGTCTATTGTGTTAAAGACAAATAGATTCACACAGGTTCAGATAATAGAAAATCTCGTTCTGTCTCAATAAAATCCTAAGACATCAACAGCTAAATGAACATCTTTATGTGTTGGTGGTCTCTGTTTTGATTGACGCTCACTGTAAAATGGCATCTTCCACATGAGGGAGGTGACATTTCTGGTGGAAGGCGCGAGGACAGACATCACACACCACCAACTGTCCTTTCTGTTTACAGATGCAGCACTCATCGTCGTTTTTCTGGTTCTCCTGCCAAGACAGATGACAGCAACTCTGTTTACGCACAGCGCAATTACATGTTGCATCTGAGAGAAAACGCTCCCCTGTTCAGACTTGTGCACAGATTTGTTCTGTTTTTCATAAATTAAAATCCACTCAATGCTGCCGTCACCACTGTTCATGCAAAGCAAAGACAAATATAGAATGAGGAAGTGCTCCTTGTCTGAAACTGACTGACAACAAACTTACCAGGTCTTCATTTTCTGGTTCGCACAGTCTACAAGAACACTGCACCGAGTGGATCTCCAAGACTTTTCCCTGAAACAGATAAATTAACAGTGTCTCCCTCTTTGCTTCATGATTTAGGTATTTAAAGCTAAATGAATCATGTGACTTTCTCATTACCTCTTTGGCTGCTGTTACACTTGTGTTCATTTTAGTAATTTTTATGCTGACAACACAATTTCATGAAGCCACATGAAGAATGGGTACTTGTCTTATCAACCTGTTTAGGCTAACTTCAACAACCTTCAACAAAATTATTATTATTATTATAATTATAATATTATAATTATTATGTATCTGCTAGTATATTTTATTCACTGTAAAAATTCATAACGTAATACTTAATAATTTGCTGATTCTGGCTGATACACATGCCAAAGTGTCAATAACAGGAGTAATTACACTTACTTACAAATCAAGATAAAAAATGTAAGGATTATAAAATGTAATTACTCTCTCTCTCTCTCTGAAAAAAAGACACACAAAGATGCCATCTGTAGACTGTACTGACAACACCCGCACATGTTACCACACCACCCTAACCACAGGTACCTCTATTAGGACACTGAGGGGTTGTCCCTCCCACTCGATGTCCTTCTTCCAGGAGGCATCTGTCTGACCCGATGCCTCCTCCAGGAACTCCATCGGGGTCAACCAGCTCGTCTCAGTACGAATACTCTTCCCGCGAGTCCTCTGGTGGTGAAGTTTCGGTTAGAGGAGACACTTGTTGCAGCAAGTTAGTTTTTCTCAGTTGCATTGGTGCATTTCTCTGATCAGAATTGAAATTCTCATAACTATTAGTTCAACCTCCACAACATTTAGTCATTTGTGCACATCATAGTAGCAATTTCTCATTCCTTTTGAACAAACTGCAAATGCTTTTGGACATGCATCAAGTTGCTTTTATACAATTCTCTGCTGTTTATATAATCATTATCATTTGCTTATGTCATGTCAGTCAAAATTAACTATGAATAAGTTATGAATGCTGAATAGTCATTCCCTATAAAACTAATAGTCCTCATTTCATTGCCTGATACATTACATACTAAAACTAGTTGTCAAAATGTGCAAATTTTGATACATTTCTTTATAATTCTCCTGGAAATGTCTCCTAAATTGAACAATTGGACAGAGAGAAACCATTGATTTCCCAGGCCAACGAGGAGGGAATGTTACAATGTGTGCAGCCAACTCAGACAATGGCGTCCTCACCCATATCCCCCTTCTTGGTCCATACAACAACATCTGCTGACTTTTTTAGACACTCTTTACAGGGACATAACCCCTGACAATGAGAGGGGTTTAATTGGAAACCATCTGAGCAAGTATGTTGTCGTTTGGGATCATTTTTTCACCATTCAGATCTGGTCAGACAGCAGTTTGCAGCACATGAAAGGACGCTGGTGGAATATCTCCCTCCGTACTCCCCATTCCTAAATCCAATAGAGGAGGCAAATGGCCTTGCAAGCAGCCATGGATGCAGCATTGCAAAGGATGATATTCGCTTTGATGTAGATAAAAATATGTGGCCAGACAGACAGGAATATCTGGATGTTCAGGAATGATTTATAGTACTCTGTATGTTCAGTTACAATATGTACTGTAATATTGTTTACAACTCTACCCAAAGGTTGTTTCTTATGTTTGTTGTAAATATGTGACTGTAGTGTACTTCTCTTTTGCACAATGCTGTGAACAAATTAGGAACTGCAAAGAGCATATGCAGTAAAAATGTGAAACATACGTATGTTGTGAATTATTAAGGCTAAAATAATTCAATAAGCAGTTCATTATATTCAGTTGTATAAAATGTGTTACATGGAAACAGTAATTGCAATAGAAAATATGTATATGAATAAGTTAGTTTATTTCTGACTAATAATCTGTATTATTGATGTGAGCAGGAAGTGCTCTTATTTTGAAGCCCAATTTAGAGGAAGTGGCTTGCTTGTGTTGACGGTAGTTTTGTTTTTAAGAAATGAATCTCCGTGAAGAGATGCAGATGTGGTTTTGTTTTGCATTACCTTTTTATTCTTTTTTCTCTTTGTAATACTGCAGCATATATTTAGTAAAAGTTCACAAAGACAGATACATTGTGGTCATTAATTGAAGCTTCCGTGACACTACAACGTATTCAGTGTCTTGTACTCAGTTACCACCACTAAATACAGTAATGTGTAACTTTACTGTAGTTTCTCAAATGGCTGTACAAATAGTGTATAGTGTTGTCTTGAGCATTTTCAGGTAGTGTCACCAAGATCTGACTTTTTTGCATTGGAAAACACTTACAGAGTAAACTGTCTGAATGAAAACATGACAAAGACATTTGACTATCTTGTTCATAAACAACAGTGTCAAGACACTGACAGATTCATTGACATGAGTACTTGCTTTTGAGGAATGAACTATCCATTTTGAGCAAGTGACACGCTTTTGCAGGTTATCAACTAGGTTTTGCAGTTTGTACTAATTGTTTTGAGAAATGCAGTAACTATTGTGCAGATGTTAATAGTGATGTGAGAAATGCACCAAAGCAACTGAGAAAAACTATAGCATGCATTTTGTTGAACCGTTCACCGGAGTGACGAATCGGACATTAAAACAGGATGTACAGATGCGTGTATTTAGTTTGTTTGTTTATAGTATGATATAGTTACCTGAAGCGAATCGAATTACGTGTAATGTCCCAGCTACATTTCTACATGTAACTTTGAACACCTCGTCGCTGCTCTCCTGGCTGCCCCCTGGCTGCTGCTCAGTCTGTTCCTCTGCTTCTTCTTCATCTGTAATGGGACACATGTTGAGAGTGTGACTGTGATGTGGACATAACCACTGCCACGACACTAGCGGGGACGCACACATGAGTTTCTGTTATGGTTAACGTAAACATATTTCAGCCCTGTACATCACTTTGCCGAGGCTCAGCACCTGTCACATCTGCTGAACCCTCTTTGCTGCTGAAGGAATCCTGCTCCTCCTTGTCCGGGTCACAGTCCTCTTCTTCATTTTCATCTTCATCATCAGACACTGAAAAGAGAAGGAGGAGGTCAGCAGTCATTTATCATATATTAATAATTTTACATTACCATTGCTGGATTAAAGAGTAAGGAGCTCACTCTAATACATACATTTGAAAATAATAATTGTATAGATAGATAGATAGATAAAGTATCTGCTGTTTGGCTCTAATGATAACATTAATGTTTTAATATTTTATGTGAGGTACTGATGCGCTTATATCAGATAGTGGGGATGCCGTGCTCTCTCATAAGCTGTCACAACACACAAATAACACAAAATAATAGAAAAATTCACCTATAGATTTAAAAATCTGTGTTTTGCAGTAGTACAACAAACCTGTGATTGAATCATTCGATGGGAAGAGTGATTTCTTGACCTAGCAGGAAATGGACACGGCTCAGATCAGAAAAACAAGAAGATACTTGATACTATTTTTCATGTGTGTGTCCTCGGCAGTTTTTGTTCTTACCCTTTTATGTGCACTTTTGAAGCTTGCTGACTTCAGGTGACCTTCCTGTAGTGAAATAATAATAATAATAAAAAAAGAAGATAAAGAAACAAAACAATTTTTACAACAAAGGGGCTTTCGAACGAGGCACTCTAACAGGACAAATGTTAATGTTAACACAGTCTTATTTTTTCCATATTCCAAAATAAAAATCCCATTTCAGCCAACCCGTATTAGTGTTCCCAGCGGCACGTCCATACATCGAATGCTCATTTTCCAGTTCTTGTACCTCTCCTTCCCTGCAAACCGCTCAAACTCAGTGGGAGTAAACCACTGTCTCTTGACGGCAATGCACCTCTCTCCTGAAACAATCAGAGGATTGGGAAAGTGTTAATGTTAACCATGAATCATCTGCTGTGATGGCAAATAGATATCACTGGGAGAGCTTTCATCTTTTGAATGTTTTAGATGAAAAATTACACTGAATAAAACTTAATTAAAATCTCTAAGCCTGGTCCTAAATTACTTTTTCAGTGCTTGGTTTCCTTTGTAGATAAGATAATGAGAGTATATCTTTTTCTTCATCAGATATTCAATCATCAGCCTCAATATTTGACTTTTACTTTGCCGCTCTGACCTTTAGCCAATTTTTCTCTGTTCAGATTCCCCTCCTTCTTTCCACAGGTCACTGGCAGCTGAGACCTAAACATGGGCCAGTCCCAAAAGTCGCTCTTTTCTCCCTTCTTCAAGGGAGAAGCTGGAAAATAATAATAACAGAAAAAACATTTATACTTTTTAATTCCAAATGAGGAACTTTCTCTCTTCTGCCGATTCAGACATTCTTCTCATTTAACTTCTGACAGTTGTATGAAAAGCACCCCAACCTGAGCCCACAGAGTGAAATGGACTTTTCAGCAGTCGAGCATTCAAGTGATACACAATCAGATCAAAGAAAAAGGAGGAAAGTGACTCACAGAAGGATATTTTCTTTGACTTTTTCTTCTGACCTGGGGTCACCTGAGTTGACGGCCCGGGCTGCTCGTCCTCATTGTCGCTCGTGCTGCTCCGTTTCCTTGTCTTTTTTACTGCCTTTGCTTTCTTCTCTGCTCCCTTGCCTTCTTCTGAGAGCTCCTTCTTTTGCCCTTTGTCTGTCTCTGCCTTTTCCACCCTCTTAGGCAGTTGGGTGTTAAAATGGTAAGACCCTGTAGTTAAATAAATGTCCAAGAATACATGGAGACGACACACTGTGAACAAATGACAGTAAAAGAAGACAATTTTCTCACCCAGCTAGTTGAGCTACTCTACAATGTTTCCACATAAAACCTGGCAACTCCTATAAATACCCAGTGGGGGAAAGTACCCCTGGTTGGGACTCTCTGTTCTAATCCATACTGATCTGTGAGAAGACTGTCAACATTTATTCAGACTAATGTGGGAGTGGGAATTCGGCTTTTGCGGGGGTTCAGATTTTAAAAGCACAATTATGTGAGAACATCTCGCAAGCACCGTTTTATAAATCTGAAGTGCTGTGAAGTCTAAAGACTGTATATTCAAGTCTTTTGTGTTTAGTTTCTATTCATTTGTCAAGCGCCATGTACAAAAAAGATTAATCACAAGCGGAGAGAACATAAACATAGTGAGCATCGTTAACACCCCCATCATGACCATAAAAAAGAGAGTCTGACCGTCCATGAGGCTTTTCCGCAGCATTCGCAGGGTGGGGTAATAGTTCAAGATGGTGTCCTTGAAGACACACGCCCAGAAGATTTTGATGTTCTGTGGACACTCTTTCTCCAACCAGTCCAGGATGTCATAAATAGCCCTCCTCATGTTGGGTTTGCTCTTCATGCGACTCACCTTCTGCACGTGGAGAAAATCAGAGATGGACGATTGATACGTGTAATGTTGTTTGTTCTGATTAATGCAGTTTGGCTGCTTAGAGACTGTGGACTGTTAATTACATGATTGGTTCAACGTCTGGCTTAATGTCACCTGATATTGTAGCAATACAGGAATTCAGACACCTTATTTATTGAAAACTGCCATATGAGCAAACTTTCCGCTGTGGCATTCATGATATCTTTGATTTGCGGGAAGTGAATCAATACTAACACAAGCAGTTGATAATCAATTTAAAGAGACTAGAAATATAAGAATATAACTTGTCATATGTTTAAAAGGTCCAATATCACCTCATGATTCTCTGGACCAAACTGTCCTCTTTTAAAGAAATCCTTGCTCCCCTTTCGAAATGATAAATTTAATTACAGGAAAAGTGCTTACTACTATATTAATAACCACTAATGCACACAAGGAACTGGAATGATAAGGACCTTAAAGCTGCTGTAATCAATATCTTAATATTAACAATGGATCAAAGGACTATGTGTAATGTGAAAGGGGTCAGTTGAGGTGACAAATCACACAGTAAATAATCAATCAACACTACAGCTTGTTCCAGCGTTACAGAGCTTTAAAGTGTCTTTCTGCTCACTATTTTGGTTTTCTGCCCAGCATCTTTACAGTTTCAGCCCTGAGCCAGCTATTTTCATAAAAAACTACAACAAACTACAAAAAACTCTAAGTACCAAACAGACAAAGCATGTGGTGAACATAGTGAAACAGTCAGATGTCTCCTTGGTGGTGTTGGTGGAGACCAAAGACAGAGCTAAAAGCGAGTGAACACCAGACCTACATTTGTTAGGAGTCCAGAAATAAGCCACCTGATGAATGACAATGTGTCTGAGCCAGATCAACTTATAAGGCGATAATATGTCAGTGATTAGAGCTGGTTTCTGCCACAGAAAGAATAAAAAAAATCTTCTGAAATGACTTTCACTGAGGAGCATTCAGATATCCACAGATAATTCATGTTGAAGTAATGAATCTCAGTGCGTGCTCTGTAACAGTCTATTTCCTGAACCTCTCCTGTTTCCTTGACCAACACTGCACATTGACCTGTTGTAACACCTCTGCAGACCACTCCCGCCGTTCCCGCGCTCCGTGCACACAAACGCGCGTTTCATTCAAACGGAGAGCGCGTGAGGGAGGCGGGCGGGCGCGCGCGAGGAGGGCCGTTTCCCACCCCCCACTGCCTCACCTTGTACCTGTCGTCGGGGATCAGGTCGTGGTCCCTGAGCTGGGTGAGGAAGGTGTGCGGGTTCTCCATGACGGACATCTCGGTCTTGTTGCTGTGGAAGAAGCGCAGCAGCTCCTCCGGCTCCAGGAAGTCCAGCGGGTCCATGGTTCGGTCACAGATCTGCACAAAGAGCCGGGCCCACACAGATCACAGCTCCTCCAGAGGCTCCCCAGATGTTCACTCGTGACTGTGGCACTGAACAAAGCGCGCTGGAGAGGCTCCCTTCACTGTTTTAGCATGAAACAAACTCCCTTTATATGAAATGGGTGAGTGTGAATAAGAAGCACACAGAATAAGTTTCAGACTGGACCAGAAATCAAAACAATAACCTAGGAGCAGATTGAGAGAAGGCCGGAAGTCCTCCCGTGTCTAATCAAAGCTTTTCTGACAGACCTGCCCACAAATGTTTTCTCAGTTCCTCCTTCCAGTGACGTTTGGAAAGTGAAAGTGTTTTTCTGCTTGCAGGCCGCAGTTCCGCTCAGCGGCAGCAGAGGGCAGCACCACCACCACCATCATCATCATGCTGAAACTTTTGCATCTCTTGTCTTAGTGTATAGGTCCTTGATGCTCAGAGGAATAAGGTGACCTGCAGTACTGAGTTGCTGATCTGAATTCAAGCTGCAGGTTTGAGCAAGATGTCAAAATGCCGACGCCATTTTATGTGTGTGTTTTGGTCACAATATTAACGTGAACACTGCCGTGCTCTGGATGCCAGCAGGGCTTCAAACCCGTGCATGCGTCTTATATCAGTGCTAATTTGCTCAAGCACTGTGCTCAAGTTTTACTATTTGTACTGAGGAGCTTGTACTTTACTCGAGGGTTTACATTTTCTGCATAAAAAAAACATCACACAGCCTGACTTTCACAGTGAAGCTTGGGTTAAGAGTTTCAACCATGTCAGCACTAGTCACTGTTATCTGAAGGTTTAAACTGACATTTCAGTCCCTCACACATTGTTTTATTATGACTGAAGTGAGGGTTTTTTTTTTGACTCAGCATGTTGAGCTGAACTCTCTTTTCAGGTTCCTTCATGAGAAACTTTACATGTAATATTACAAAATCATGTCCAGTTTTCGACCTTAAGGCTGTGGAATGCTTCTATAACAAGACAATGAGACACATTTTTTTTTAAAACAGATATAATTGATATAATTCTTGGTTTTTCTCCTCAATCGGGCTGTTGGTCATGTTCTTCTTCATCAAAGCCGTCCAAGTCGTTGTAAATGACATCTCCGTGGTGATCCTGACAGGCCTGCACCGCCTGCAGGACGGCAGCAAGGCGTCGGTCCAAAGCAGAGAGGTGGGGTTCAGAGAGGAGGGGGGCCACGGCCGCCAGAGGATCCTGGGCCAGCGAGTCCCGCATGACATCACTCAGACGGAAGTCAGGGCGGGACAAGAGACGCAAACGGAGGAGGGTGGAGCGACGGATCCTGCGAATGTGGGCGAAGAGGAAGATTAAAGGAGACATTAACATAATCCTTATCCTCACGGGGTTCTTTAAATGAAGGCACGCCGACGTTTACTGAATTTACAGCTTCTCCACTCTTGCATGACTTCCCCCATTTAGTGATCAGACAATTTTTTGGGTGTGTTTTACCTGCAACACTGTCGCAAAGGAGTTAGAATAGACGGCTCATCCTGAGAGTGACGCCCAAACCTGGAAAACATTTTATGATTCAGTCACAATCATGACACGTCACCACAGAGACTGATCCGCAATTAAGAAGTGAAACGAAAGGTGTTGTCATTGGCTGCTGCAATCTATAATCTGTTCATTATAGTTGATGAAATCTTTTTTGATGTTCCTTCCACTGTAACAACAACACGATGGAAACGTTATACATGGTACTCACGCCCGTCCGTTATCCAGGTGCAGCAGAAAGGTCTTGTTGCCAAATTTCTCAAAGGTCTCATAGTGATGTCTGTCCATGTTGCCTTTAAATGAAAAACATGAATTAAGTTAATGATGGCGCATAAATTCACGTGCGTTACTATGGGAGTTAATGTTTTATTTACTTTTTTTTGCATTTTGTGGAAATTCTGTTATCAGCACAACATTTTGAATTTTTTTACATTTTTACTCCTCTCTTAAAGGAGGACACAGAGGTCAGTGACCCCTCCCATTACACTGCCTGCAAGCCGGTTTATGTTATGTTGTTATGTAGACTGACTCATGAGGAAGTCCAGCACAGCCAGGTCTATGAGATCCACCAGTCTGGTGCCAACGTTGTAAGGAGGCGTCTGTTTGACAGTGTCACAGTAGGCCGGGTCTGTCTCCCACCTGCCAACAACAGTACAGATAAGTAGATAAAATGGATACTGATACTCTCTGTTCAATATTTTTAGATTGTTAGGATGTTTTTCTCTCTTTTGTTTCTGTTGAACAGGATTTTGTGTGTGAGTTTTGGAGTTTTAGCTGTCTTTAGTATCCATACTTCCTCTTCATGAGATTTTATTTAACCTTTCTGAGACAAGACTAGGTAATACACACTATTCATCAGTGTCTTTTGGTCCAACTGGTTACAGAGCCACAGCCCGGTAAAAGCAAACTGTTGGTCAAAATAAGACCAGATTTCAAGGACAGATCAGCACCTTGAACAGCAATCATGACAAAAAACATCTACCTGAGGCTGACTACTGTAGGCTGATTTAATGGTAGTCTTCACCCTTAAATAATGCTATTTTAACTCAGTTAAGTGTTTAGTTCACTATTGCACTGTTGTTGTGATTAAGAAGGCCCCCAACACATGGTCACATTAACCTGAGCCCCCACACATACACCTGCCTGAAAATGAAGTTGCAAAAATGTGTCCACATCATCTTTAAATTATAAACAGGATCCTCCAACAACCTGAAATTAGCTCATCAATAATCACACTGACAATGGGCTCCGTGTATTGACATCAATACTGATTACACTGACACGATCACTTGTGCGTTAGCCACAAATGCAACGTTGTGTTGCAGTTCTTCATTTGCACCACTGGAGGGCAGAGAAGACCTGTGTAAACTCCACCAGCAACACTACAACTCAAAATACTTTCAGTTCCAGCTAAAAAATAAAATATTCTACCCACCACCAAGTGTATAAATGTAAGTGTACTAAACAACGATGGTAATCATTTTAGGGGTGCTTTCTGTCAAATTGGTCATTTTAAATACAAAAACTGTGAATATTAGTGATGTCATGACTTTTAACATCAATACTGATACCTTTAAAGAAAAACAAAAGACGCACAATATACCCACTTTGCTTGCTTGGTGCGGCTGTAGGAGCGTCTCCATGGTGACCTCCAGGACCTGCGGGGAGCAAGGGTGAGGTCAGGCAGCATGGCAGCCAAGGACACCTCCAGTAAATGTGGCTGGCCACACACCGGGTGCTCTGAGGAACAGTAGTACTCACACTGGCCGTAGAAACACACGTTCCCCGCTAGAGAGACGGAGGACGGGCAGGTTGTATGGACACTATGTGCTACTGTTTGCTGGTACTTCTGTGAAAGTGCAGGTGGGTGTGCGCATAAACACATACTGATGGACACACATACCAGGGGAAGTGAAGAAGGTCCTCGACAGCCTACGGTCAGTGGTGATCTCTCTGATCTCTGTGATGACATTGATGAGTCGACCGACCACCGGAGGGATCCTGTTAAAACCCAACAATCTGAAAAATAAAAGAAAAGACACACTAAGGAAAACAAGGTTAGACAGACAGAGAGCAAGAGTAAAATAATTACACTTCACTTGTTTCCCTATGGCTCTGGCTGTACAGTATCTTCATGAATGAATAAATCCTGTGTTGGACCAGTGACCTGGTGGCAACAGAGCAGCCTGTCTGCCCAGCAGGACCGCCTGCTGCCTGCTGACAGAGCGTGACTCTGTACCTGTCGAGGTGAAAGGCAGCGATCTCAGCGTTGTGTCTTTCAAAATCTGAGAAGTAGAAGAGGTTTACGTCCGTTTCTGCATCTCTGGATTGCCTGTGCAACAAAAACACACATAAACATGAATGCACAAGCTTCTATGCTGATATACATCCAAGTCTAACAGCAGAATTTTACTCTGTTTTATTGTGTTTCTTTACAGAAAATGTGACAGCTAGCTGTGATTTAGCAGTCAGCATAACTAAACTTACTTCATGGGTTTCAGCAGAGCTTGTCCATAGTTTGGGAATGACATGAGCAGCTTGAGCTGAGTCCCACCTGTCTTTTGAACTTAAAGGTACATATAAAGGGAATATGGAGCATGCATTAATACTAAAAATAAAGGCACATGGTAATTGATTACATTATGATATTTTTGGGTTCTCAGAAGAAACACGTGTTTACATATTAGATTAGATTCCAAGAGCACTACACCGAATATATGCAGTGTATTACACCTGTTTCTCCACATGGTGGCTTATTACATAGTTAGCCAGCCATCACCACTGGAGCATCCATTTGGAGCACTCATGCAACTGGACCTGGATAAAATACTCATAACAGTGTCAGTATAATAGTATGAATTATTATTAGTGAGAATACAGTGAGAACTATTATTCCCTCCATAATGAATAATTTATATGCAATCATATTTGTCATCTTAAAGGTCTCTTTGGTAAATAATTTGTAGCAATTTTACCATGGCAACACATTAACAAGGCACTCAGTGTATCATTCTCTCATTTGTGATTTTGCTAACTCATTTTTAGCACCACTGAGATCTTTAAATTGGACATCCTTCATCCAATCACCTCCTTACTTCAGACGACTGGGCAGTGCGAATGAGTTAAATCAAAGCATTTGATCTTTCAAGGGAACAAGCTCAATGTTAAGGTCCCAAACATTCAAAGGAAGAGACTGCCTTGGTTGTTGCATGCCATGCTTGAGCAAGTCCAGTAAATAATTCAAAAGATACAAATCTTGTGATATAAATAAAACCCTCTCATATTTATTTATGATAAATGTATATATGTACTTGGACTAAAGAAAATGTTTCCCAGTGTTTAAAGATATTTACACTGTGGTGAGTGTTAAACATGAAAGAAACGGGATGGCACAGTCACGAAAAAGCAGCCTGTAGCTCAGATTAGTGTTTAATCTGCAGCGTATAACACAAATCTCAATGCATTATTCATTCTGCGGCGTGCTGTAGACAGGGACGGGGTGCCTGAGCAAACACAAAATGAGCATATGTTGATGCAAGAGAAGCTGTGTACCTATGTGTATTTGTGTGTGTGTACATCCTGTGTGTCTGTGTGCTACTCTTGTGCTTGGGTCAGTGTGTTTATGTGTGTGTGGGGGTGGGGGGGGGGAGTGGGTGTTTAGATAATGTAAGTTTGTGGGTGGATTATACTCATGACCCTAAAAATAATGTGAGCTGCAAACAATCTGTTTGATTTTTTCATAAAACATCAATGGCTTTTTTTCCCTGTTTGCATTTCATTTGTATTTTGTGTGTGGGTGTTGGTGTTTCTTTGCTGTTTCCTTTGATTTTTGAAGGTGTCCAAAAATCATGGTTTAGCTCAATACAATCTACTGGAGGCAATGGTTTTTGGATTGCAAAAATGTTTATGTTATTGTTTCCACCACCCAATAAATGTAATACAGAAATTCACATTGCACCCGCAATAGCTTTACGGCCTACAGTCCACGCCTCCTCTATGTTTGCTTTCCCACCTTCTCCAAACTCACTCTGTGGCCGAAAGGATTTGTGGGTCATCAAACAGTGTGCTGAATCCTTGCTTAAGAGTTATTAGTCTTTTCTTCTGGGTAAATGTACTTTGTGAATTCAACGTGAAGCTAAATTCTGTGTACTAAGGATCCTCCCGCATGTGTCTGTTTCTAAAAAAAGTAATGTTCACTGTTCTAAACATGAACTTTGGCACAGATGACTGTATTCACCGAGTGAAAACTCCAGTGAACGCGTCCCGTTGCCTCTGGCTCTCCTGCAGAATAGCTTGTTTGCATAAAGAGGATTAGAGTTAAAATGAGGAAGCAGCATGGTTGTTACTTTGTAATTGTGTCAAGAGGAATCTGAGTGATCATACTTAAATGAAACCCCAAGACTACTAGGACAATTGAGGGTGAGGATAAGGTCAGTTTCTAAATTTAATTTTGCTTCATTGAGCAATGCTGCACTTTGAAGTGAAATGAACAATTTTGTCTGCGGCCTTGAACCCAAGTGAACATCATAGAGTAAAACTAGGACAAAGGCAGCACTGAAATGAAAAAAAAGCTAAAAAATTAATCTTATTAAAATGATATGTGTTATTTACATTCAAATCTAATGAACTCCACTCCACTTGATACAGTTTCTAATAACTTGCTCCTCTGATGGCCTTGTCTCATAAATTCCAAATACAGATCCAGATCTTCAATATGTTAATGACTAAATTAAGTACTTTCACACAAGTGGGTTGTGCAGCTTTTGGCAGATTATGAATAATATTTAAGGAGTCATGTCTGCAGTATGTTTTCACACAAGTGTGCCAGTGAGAAAAAGTTCTGTTTGGCTGACACTTCAGGATGCATTTTTAAGAACAGACAGTAATTAAATCATTAGCAATCCTTCACCTTCCTCGCCGTGCACCCTCATCTACTGTCCCTCCTTTGTTTCTGGTGGCTTTCCTCTCTGAGTCCTCTCACCTGCTAGCCCTGTCCCCCTCATTTGCTCACCAGCGCCGAGGATACGCTGCGTCGCCAAGTAGTGAGTCAGCTGGGCCAGATTGGGGTCCTTCCTGTCGTACAGCTCCCAGCGAGAGATGCCCAGGTGGAACCGTAGCCAGGGAGGGTGGGTCTCCGCATTGCTCGTCCAGGTGACTTTGTCGTAGCCTTCCTCCTCACTTGCACTCTGCCTTCAAGAGAGGAGGGGGAGGTGTGAACGGTTTGGCTCTGACATATAAAAAAAAACTCCAGGGGTAAAATGCGTGATGAAAAATATGCATTAAAGTTAAATAGCAAGGCAAAAAGATGGTATAAATAAACATCCCCAAGAGTTTACAGGCAGATATGGGACAACAGTAATGTATTGTACCCTATAATCCACTGTGAAACCAGACTATGAGGCTAAAGCCATGTGAGATGCTCTCTGAGGCAACAATGCTTTCAGGTAAATGCTCATGTCAGCATGGTAATATGCTCACAGTGATAGTGCTACTGTAACATGCTTAAGTTAAGCAGGTATACTCAGTGTTCACCATCTTAACATTTACCAGCAGATTCCATAATATTGTTCTCTATCTCGTTTGTAGTGTTTTGGTATAATAATATGATCCATTTCACAGGTATAAAGTGGTGGTGGACAAGTGAAAAGTTTTGAGTTGATGGTGCTAGATGAAAAGTCAGCAGAAGTTTAATGTTTGTACTAAATTTCATGGCAATCCCTTTAATTGTTAAGACACTTCACTGAACCTGATGGTGGTGCTACAGTAAAAACTGTTGCCAAAGTGAGTAGGATTCATCTTCTGGGCTGAATTTCATGGACATCCATCCAGTAGTTGTTGAGATTTGTCAGCTGTGACCTGGAAGTGGTAGAGCTACACTGCCGCCCATAGAGCCACGACACTAGCATGACTACATAGAGGCTCATGATTTCATCTTTAAAGCAAGACGAATCCTTGAATGTTCACGCTGGAACTCCTTAGCCTTTCAAAGAACTATTCATTCAGAAACCAATGTCAATGTAAACTTTAGAGAGCATTCAACAAAGACGCAGAAGAGTCCTGATGCTTTTTTTCAGAGAGCTTGTTGTTTGTCCTTGACATATCGAGTGACCTGTTTTCTCCGACAGTTTCACTTACCACTGACTGTCATCGTTGATGGCGTCTTCCCCCTCCTCTTCCTCACTTGCTGTATCTTTCCCATGGTCATTTGTTTTCACCCTCAGCAGCCAGTCGTCTTCTTGCAGCTCTGGGCGTGGCAGATTGTACAGCAGGTGCTTGAACAGCGCCTCCAGCTTGGAGCAACCCTTGACCTTCTCACTGACCTTTCCAGCTCCAATCAGTTTCCTGGCATTGAGGTAGTCTTTCTCTTCGGGGTGAAAGGTGCTGGCATTCAGTTTGTCGTGCTCTTCATTCTGCTCTACCGTTGGCGGTCGCTGTGAAGAGGAAGCAGCTGAAGGAGAGGAGGAGTGGGACACAGCCTGATGGTGGCGAGTGTCTGCTCTTGGAATGGAGGAAGAGGAGGAGGTGGGAAGGACGCAGGCTGTCTGGAGGATGGAGAGACAAAAAAACGCCAGAAGGAGGTGGAGAGCGAGGGACAGACACGCCAGGCCCAGATAGATGGAGCGTGTGGATCGACCCAGGCTTTTCCCCCTCATGCTGGAGCAAAGACAGGCAACAACAGAGAGAGAGGCATTTAAAATCCAAATGGACCATGGAGCACTGCCAACCCTTCAAACCTGGTCTCTTTTCATACTCCAGAAAAAAACACCAGATGAAGAAGAACTTTTACTCTGAAGGCACAAAGGCAGCTGTATTGAGGAAATTAGCAAAATATGTATCACCTTTAAAAGAGGCCTGAAGCTCACTGACATACTGCAGATGGTTTGAGGCAAATAAATTGTTACAAGTTTCTACAACCATGCTAGCGGCTCTTAGCCTCTGTGAGGCTAAACTTAGCAGCACAGTGCAGCTTTGAGCTAAATGCTACAATCAGCACGCTCACAGTGAAAATGCTAAAATGTTTTGCAGGTATTATGTTTACCGTATTATCTCAGTCAGCATGCTAACATGGTTATAAACCAGTTTCACCTGATAATGGTACTACATGAAAAGCTAAGGGACCACAAAAGTTGTTACATTTCACCCAGAGGACCAAATTTCATAGAAAACCTTTATATATTCAGGCGCCCCCTGCCCCACACCCCTCCATGCGCACACAACCAGCAGCGCCCCCTCCAGCAGGTGGTACCCTAGGCAAACACCTATATGGCCTATGCGTTGTGTCAAATACATGGGTGCCTGAGAGGAAGAGTCAGACGATCACCAAAGTCAGGTTTCATCATTTGGGAACTTTGAATGTAGAGCATTGTCTGCCAATCTACCCAGTAGATATTTCTCTGGACAGGTTAAGATTTTGACCTCCTGGTGGTACAGGTTAAGATTTTGACCTCCTGGTGGTACTAGGTGCCCTTGGGCACCATGAAAGGACTAATTCCCAAAGCCAGGGAGCCTTCAAAGTCAGTCAGGAGTCATCCTCTGGGGATCTGTAAAAATGAACGTCTGTGGACAAACCAAGACCGACAGAAAAATGTTGTGTCCATCCATCCGAAGTGGTGGACAAACCAACAGACCGGACGACAGACAGATCAACATTGCCATCTGTAGAGATATGCTGCTAGCAGGCTAAAACAACTTCTAAACAGTGACTTCAAAAAACAAGAACACACATTCTCAACCTCAGAAAGACACTTCGATGTGGGGCATGGTCCTATGAATTGTTCATGGTCCTATGAATTGTTCATGGAATGGAAAAACTTGATGCCAGTGTGATCATCTTTGAACAGTTTGGAGAGAGCCAAATGGTGCATCTGACCTCCGTCAGCTGTTCTCTGTATTTAAACCTGTCTACTACAGGAGCCGTGTTAGCACAGCCATTTAGCTCTCTAAATGTCCATAATAGGCTGTATAATAGTTAAACAGCACCATTCATAAATACCCATTGAAGCGAATGTTGTGGGGAGAGTGCGGTTCCCAGACTACCACTACTAACATCCCACTTTTAAAGAAATCCAACAGCAGCATCATGATCATCAGGATGCAGTTTACCACCTGCTTTGCTCTCCTCAGTTTAAAACAATTGAGTCTTGATGGGACGTTCAGGAACACAAGAGCCAAGCACTTTTCTGCATCTTATTTCCCTCACTGTACTGGAGGCTCTTCTAAGCCACACCAGGAAGACGACCTTCAGAAAAATGAAGCAATAATTTACCTGTCTGTCGGACAAACAGGTGGATGGGCAAAGAGATAGGCACGCATACATAATTACATTCACACTGCTCCAGTTAAGCAGAAACTGTCAGATAATCATTTACATCAAATCCTCAAAGAAAGAAAAGCCCACTAAGAAAATCAATACATTATTGAACAACTTACTGCTCCCAAATTCCCTGTGTGGACCAGCAGGCTGGAGGAGTTACTTACATCTCTTTCCCTTCAAGACCTTTTTTCTTCTCCCGCTCTATGTTACCCTCCCCTCTCCTCTGTTAATGAGGCAGATACTCACAGTTTGGTGGCATTTTTACCCTTTTCTTGCCCCGTTCTTTTCCCCTGGAAGATTGCATAGGTTTGTTATCATGCGGTCACTGCAATACAAACAGAGGTAAAAGGGCCTTCATGTTGCGGTGACCTGGGTCTGCGTGACATGGTTGAGAGGAGGGGAATCACAATATGCTGCCGAATTATCTTTAATCTGACTGGATCAATGCAGGTTGGGTGATAACAGTGTTGCTAAACAGAAGTCCTGTACAGGGGACTGGTTAACCCCTTGTGTAACAGCTATGTGTCATTTTTAGGTGTTCCCTGTTCAAACAAGATATTATGTGTTAAGTGTTGTCCACATTTTATACCTTCTATCTTTCTCCTTTTGTCACTTTTGGATGGCCTCATTTTTATGCCAATAACTTCTCTCTGGTTTTCTCCTTTGAAAGTAAACTAGATGTGGTCTGTGTTTATTTCGCAATTCATGGGGTCTCCTCTTATCGATCACAATGGTTTGTTTTAACATCCAATGAAAATGCAGGAGATGTCAAGAGCAGTAAGCTGGATCCTCTGTTACAAACTGTTTGAATCTGACAGCACTTTAAGGTGCACAAACACGCACAGTGAGAAACATGCAGTGCAATCAATTCAAATTAGGAGGCCCAGATTAAATCAAATATTCATGTCTTTAACACAGTCTCTCTTTTTGTCTTTCTTTGAAACTGCCCCCTCTTCTTTTCACCCTCCCCCCTTTTATTATAAATCATCCATTAAGTCTCCTACTCTAACTTTAAATCCCTCTCTCTGGCTGTCAGTGTTTGCTGTCCTTTGAGAGTTGAAAAATTGTTTCCTCACATACTGCTAATTAGGCAACTATATGTTTCCATTAATTAGCAAACTTAGCTCTAAGAGTGAATGTATAATGTATGTTTCAGCAGGTCCCAGAAGGATAGACTGATTTTTTTTTCCAAATCTGCGGCAGGAAGGCTATAATATGCAGCATCTGACTCTTTCATTACATGTTAACAAATATAGAATTTTCATGTATGTTGTGAAAATTCACTCAGAACCACACATTTCAACCTTGTGGTGGCACTAAATGAACGCCAGTGGGATCCATCATTAGGGAACCATGACTGTTTAATGGCGATCCATCTCATAGTTGTTGAGAAATTTCTGTCTGAACTTGCATGAAACTAACAGGCCATCTGTTATCCACATTGCTGAATGGAGTGCCACGTAATGAACAGTAGGATATAATATAAACATTAAAGAGAGAGATTTACAGGACAAGGATTGCAATATTTTTCATTTCTGTTATTGTCAAGAAATCTCAATGAAAACACCAAAATGATGCATCTCTCAATACTCTGTGATTTCCCAACACTGTCTGTGGCTCTCAGTCTCAAGTCTACTGGTTCCCACTGAAGATGTACATTTTTGATAACATGTCACAAATATATAGTTTTGTTCTCAAAAAATAACTAATAAATTTCCTAAAACAGCTGGGCACTGTACTTTTTAGCCAGTGTTGCGCAGACTTTGTTTTGTTGGGGACTATTTTGGGCTGTGGCTGGATATACATTGCTAAATATTAATGGCAGCAGTGACATGGATTGTGACAGGATTGCCCCTAAAATAGTAATGAAGGAAAATGTCACCCAGTGCAACAGGATGGCTCACTGCTGTGTTTTTTTATAGCTTTTGGACAATAATGGTACAGGCAATACTCGTTAATGGGAACGATTCATTCAAACATTCTGTCTCTGAACAGGCTGCAATAGAGCATAATAAGAAACCAATAAAAGACACTGTATAAAAGCATGTTTTAAGACAAGACTCATCAAAGAGGACAAAGAACAAAGGTAAATTATATCAAAGTAGACCTCGGGATGATGAGCAGTGCTAACAAAGAGAATTTCAGAGGCCTCAGCTGGGTGTAGGACTTCAAAAAGTGGGCAAATAAATGGAGGAGCTGGCTGTAATACTGACAGCTGATGTCTGAGTGGAGGACATATTATCACACAGGGAACAGGTGGGATGAGAGCTCACATTCACTCATGCAATGGTCAGGTGCAAGACCTGCAGTATGATTAACTGTAGTGTGGCGTTATGTAACGTGATACCTTGTGAATGGATTTCTTTTTACATTTTCCTCCCTCCAGAGATAGATTCGAGGTCATATCAGGGTGAGCTGCTTCACAACAGCAACCAAAAGACGAGACCAGTTCTGACCAATGAAGGCACAATTTAGTGAATCTCTCAGGTCTCTCAGTGCTCTCAGCTTATTGTGGGAATGTCAGGAAATCAAACATAATAAGATGTTAAATGTGTGTCGCTTTCAATTTCTCTACAGCCTCTCTCCCATCTTTGTTGCTTTTCTCGCGTTCACACGCGCATAAAACGCACTCAACCACTCACATTCAAACAGCAAAAACATCCTTCAAAGCTTTGAAGCCCCGTTTTCCCTCACAGCAGTTGCAGCTTAATGTAGGTTGCTTGGAAACAACCCAGAATTTGGCACCTAATTGGAGCGTGCTCGTGCTTTATCCAGCAGGCAGGCGGACGACGACTCTGTTGTGCAGACTCAGGATAATAAGACAAAGTGAATTTAAGATCACATCTGGCACATTACGGGGCGAGCAGGCAGCAGAGGGTCTATCGGATCAGGGGGTTGAGGGATGAAAGCCGCGGAGGCCTGATGTGTGTGTTTGTGCATGCTTGTGCATGACAGCTTTTGCCTATGTGTGCTTGTTTAGAGTGTGCAGCTGAGTGTTCTGTCATGTGCGTGTATAAAATGTGTCTTCTTGTGTACTGGCTGTGTGTATGTGTGTGTGCCTGGGTTTGAAAACTGCTTAAGTGGCCTTATGAGCACCCACGGGTGCTGAAGTTTTTTAGGCAAGCACGAGTGTGGAATACAAAGAGAGAAGTGTTTAATCATGCGTCGGCCAATGTTTGAAGTGCTGAAGGCGATGTGTCTCTCTGTGGTTTTCTTTCTCTTTGTGTTTAACCCTCAGCATCTGTTGCAGGTGTGCACGTGTGTGTGTGTTTATTTGCACATGTGTGTGTGTGCATGTGTGTGCGTGTGTGTGTGTGTGTGTGAAATGCAAAAGAAACATTTCATCATGTGTTGCCTGGTGTTTGATGTGGTGGAGGGGCTCCTTGGTCCTTCACTCATCCTCCTGCTCCCTCTCTTCCTTTCTCACTCTGTCACAGCTTGTCTCTCTATACCTTTCTCTCACTCGCCCTTTTTCTACCTTCACCTCTTCTCTCATTTTTTTTTAAGCCTACTCCCTCTCTTCCTCCCCCACCACCTCTCTCCCTCTCTGTCTCTCTCTCTCTCTGTAAGCTCAGAGGCCCAAAGTCTTTGAAAGCATTGACTCCTGTGGCTCTGGCTGCTGCTGCTACGCTCCCAGTATGGATGGGCATGAATATTTCATCTGGGAGAGAGAGAGAGAGGGGAGAGAGAGAAAGGGAGGCGATTGAAGGAAGTGGGAGATGAAAGAGACAGAAGTGATGGAGCGAAGCAGGTGAGAGCAATAGGTAACAAATAAAGACAAAGAGGAACAAATGCAAATGGAGAGGAGAAAGAAACATAAAAAAGAAACAGGAGAAGACAGAAGGGAGGGGAGGTGAGATTGATGTTGGAGGAGGGTGAGGCCATGAGGAGAGAACTCATGTGGAATACCAACCAGAGTTGGAGCAACAATGTGTATGATATGCACGTTTTTTTATTTGGAGAGGCCTGTATATACTGTATTTACTCCACTGTGAAGGCGCTCACAAACACAACTCATACACAAGTGGAAAACCCTGTAAAACCTTCTGCAATCCAGTCTTGCCCCCAGCGGAGTAATTCTAATCTTCCTCATCTTCTTCATTTCTTCACTCCATCCATCTTTCTCATATCTCTCCTCTCTCTCTCTCTCTCTCTCTCTCTCTCTCTGCTCTCTCTCTCTCTCTCTCTCATGTTCTCATCCATTTCAAGGTGACAGCTTGCGGGATAATTTAATCCTGCATCCCTCCACTTGGGACAATCTGTCATCAGCTGTGGCTGAGTGTGTGGACCTGGGCTATGTATGTTATTTGCATGTTGCCGTGAGAGGAAGCGAGGGGCAATTAGGAAAGGCGAGAAGAAACCTGTCTTTACAGTAAGACATACAGGGAACGCCTAAATTATGTAAGGGTTCATAATCTCTCACCGATCAGGTCCTGTGAAAACACCACCATTTGAACAAGACAGCTCATGTGTAATGCATGTGGGTAAATGGCCTTGGTGGCAGTGTAACTTTGCCAGCTCATGAGAAATAAGCAGCAGCGCTACTCACAAATATGATGAAGTCACATCAGTATGTCCCGGGTGTGAACATCTTTAGCGTTATGATTTCTTGAAATATTGCTTAAAAAGATGAACAAGTGGATGCAAAACACAATATTTCACAGAGCTGAAGTAGCTATATAACTTGGTAAACAAGCTCGCTAATTATTGTGCTGAAAGAACTTGTTAACAGGACTGAACAATGAATCGAAACTGCAATTTGCAAGTGCATTAACCAAATCACAGGAGCTGCAGTTCTTTGATAAAGGTCAAATGTGTCACAACATACCGTTATAAATTAGGCATGATGGTGTTACAGAGATGCTCAAGCATACAAATCGTATTCTCCATATGCAAGGGAACATGCTCGTTAGGTACCCTAGCAAAAGTCACATCATCACCATTTTTATATATTTTACAATGACTATATCTATGGTATGGTATGATATCACAATATGATTTTTTTTAAATCTATATTGCTCAACCCTAGTTGTTGATATTCTGTAGCATGTGGGGTCCGAGTGAACTGTTGCTAGACAACTGTAAGACTGACCAGTACATATGATTCCTATTTACGTACATATCTATGTATATTACTATATCTTTTATATTGATTTGACTTTATAACTTGGCCAGTTGACAGGAGATGATGGAGATGATAACTTGATAGAATCAATAGATTTAGATGAACATTGGTGATAAAATTCTTGTTGTCTTGGTTTTATGTGGTTAAAAGGGTACGCCAGCAATTTAGTATTGCACTTTCATAAAGGGGGAATTGAGGGAAACAGATTAAGAATGGTCAGAATCGAAGCAGCAGAGGCTGAGATATCCTGACTTTTAGGCCCCATGATGACTAAAAAAAACCTAGATCCTACACTTCCCATAATGCAACTTCATTGCATCTTTAATTTTCCCTGCCTTATAAACGCAGGCATCTATCAAGCCCGCAGGCTTTTTGTTATTTTTCTGAAGTCTTAAGCTTTTCTCTCCAAATAAAAAGTAACTCCCCGTAGAAAAAGTTGTCTGCCAGCTGGCAGCTCTGCGGAGTGTTAAATTGCTTGAGAAAACTTATATTTATTGAAAAGGCTTTTATTGTGTTGTGTTGGTACATGTGTTATTGATTAACTCTGAGCCTTGCAATTTTAAATACTGTGGTTTATTTCACTTTATGTTTTATACACTCCGTATTCTTATGTTCCTGCTGTTGTCTCTTACCGAGTTTTTAATATTTTTTTCCCGGTATTTTACTATTTCTTCCTGCCAGTTTTATTGCTGTTGCCTGATCTTAAATTCATCAGTTTTTATTGTTTTCTATTTTAGTAATTTATGTTGGGTGTTTTTTTCAAAGAACTTTGCAATTCTGGTTTGATATCAACTGTATAAAAAAACCCATTAAATTAACTCATTATAGCTATAGCTGCCATTGGGAGCTCAACCTGAAGTTCGTGAAACAGCGAATGCTCTGTAATATAAACCGAGCAGCACCAGATTACACAATCAAAAACTAAATTCAAATGCACCTTTATCCCAGATCTGTGCTGTTTTATCTTTGCAGGTGCTTTTAATGTTATCAGCCTGCCTTGGTGCCTGAGCTAACCAGAACACGTGCTAACTTTTCTGTGCTTGTCCAGACCTGCAGTGTGAGCTTAGATCCATTAAAACTGTTCTGAGTGCTTCATCTGTTTCACTCTGCTGTATTCTGGCTCAAATGTCACTCGGTGTCAAAAATGGACACAGAGCCCAACGCTGGTCCAGATGGCTTTTTTCCTCAGTAGATCCCCGTGGGTGGCGGCGAGAGCGAGATGATTTCCACCGAGCTGTGGGAGAGGTCAGAGGTCATCACAGCTTACAAACAGAGCCTCAGGTGGTCTGTGCTGAAGCAATATGTAGGCCTTTGAAGTGGAAAGCTTACAGCATGGCAACAGGTAAGTGACTATGGGACTCTTTCCTGCTTCTGCTCCGCAGCTGCAGAATAGTCACCCAGTCTCCTTGGAAGTGAAGCCCTCACCTTAAACACTCTCAACTTCAAGCGGACTTCATCGTGCAAAACTAAAGTGGCGAGAGACCAAAAAAATGAAAGAGACATGAAAGAAAGTTAAAAGATGTAACCGACCATATGGCTCATGACTCAGAGAGCTGCACCAGTGTCGTGCTGCCGATACTACATGCTCGTGATTCTTTATTGATGAGTTTTATCTGGAGTGATCGCGGGGTGGATGCATTACTCATGAAGTCAGACTGCAGACGTGGGTTGTGGGCTTTTTTTTTTCTTCTTGACTGCAATTTCCAAATACTGAGAAGAGGCGAGATGAGAGGACACATGGGAAGAGAGAAGAGAGAGAGAGAGAGAGAGTCATTTTTAATTTCTCAAGATGAGGTCGTCAGCAAAATGCCAAGATTGCAAATTGTCTGTGTGTGTGTGTGTGTGTGTGTGTGAGAGTACGCTTATCTGTGTTTGTGTATATCTCTCTACCCTGCAGAAAATTGATTTCCAGCAGATGGCATGAAAAGCCCTCAGAGGACGCGGGTGTGTGTGCTCGCTCAGAAAATATTTAAAGGACAAAACACGAAGACAAGATGCATTTTTAAACAGGTCTACTCAGACACATGCACGCACCTTGAAATGGAGCAAGAAAATCGGAGGGTGGCTGAGTGCACAACATATTCAGTATTTTAGTTGAGTATATTTCTCTAGACTGGTCTCCTGGTCCTGCACATGCACATGGTGGCCAGAAGTCTCCAGCAAACAGGTTGATATTAAGCCTTTTGTACACATGCTCATATTTTATGTTTCAGTGAAATCGCGCTTTGTGCAAAATCTAATGTGGCTCACAACAAACAGACTGGGCCACATTTCCTTTTTGTTCCTCTTCATTCTTTGTACGTATGAAATTGGACACTTTCGACTGTCGTGTTGTCGCTCTGCATTTTCTCGCCTTTCGTCATTCCCACACTCGCACATCTCACTCCCCTGCTCATCTTCTGACACTCATTTGTCTTCACACAACACTTATGTTGTCCACTTGTTTCCTTTTGAACTGTCTGGATGTCAAAAAAAACACATAACACTTGAAAGTCTTGTCTTGCTTAGAGACACACATCTTCAGTTCAAAATACAAAGAAAAGCTTACAAGTGAAAAATTAAGAAGTGCAATGTGCAGAGAGTGAATCTTTCAGGATGTGTTTCATAAATAAAAGAAGGCACAAAGTGGATTGTCACAGACAGACATGACCAAGGGCCGAGCAAGCTGCGTCGGCACACACACGCACACACTTGATAACAGAGCCAAAGCTCCTCTCTGAATTAAGTCACACGCTTCAGAAATTACCATGCATCTGCTCACCCACTGCAATGGGATCGGAAGAGGTGAGAGACAAAAGGTTGGGAAAGAGGCGGCTACAGGGATGTAATTAAACACAGAGAACGTGCATGTGTGTGAGAGGGGAGGGAGATCTGCGGGGAAATGTCAGGAGCAGATTACATTAAGGGTGGAAATAACTGATCAGGATGGTCCCTGTCATCTGCTTATATTGTGAAGTATAGCTTTGAGGGGTGGTCAAGTGGAGTTTTTAGCTACTTTAGCTTATGGCAGAGTCATAGGTGTGTGTGGAATGAGGTTCCACTTTACCACATTTTGGCTTCTTACCAATAAGAAACGATGAGAACAAATCTTCATTTTCCTCACTGAAAGGAACTACAGGACTATTAAAACAACTAAAAGTCCTTTTTTAGAACGTATGATGGTGTGTAATAATGTGCAATATGTGTATGAAACTCTAATAAAGGACATTATACATACAACATTCACAGATTATACAGATGAGTCTTTTTGCCAACACATCACAAAGAACACTGTAAATGTTCAACATGCACACAGCACCAAGGTGTTGCTTTTATTAATTCATTTCAGTTCTGTTGTGCGTGTTTACAGTCACGTAAGACAAAGATGTTGCCAAATATTGCCATAGACACTGGGTATTGTATTTCCGAGCTAAGTCAGTTTTAATGACCAAACGATACGAACGACAAAAGGAAAATGCATAAATTAGCATCATTTATTCAGCAGTATTGACATCTGGAACATGACTAATAACTCATGGGCACACCAGATGATTTACGATTCTAAGGGGACGAAAATGGAGTTTATTAAACTAATACAGCCTGAATGCTCATGGCCAGCAGTAAGATTTTATTACATCACAATAAACTGGCAAATCTCCTGAACAGAATTTAAATTTCTCCCTGCTGGGCACTAGTGTTGTATCATGCAGCTGCTCCCTCTTCACCACCATCAAGTCCTGTCTCCCGTCTTTCATGATCTGAGATCTCATAAAGAAGGGTATTCTCTGTTGCTTCCTCGGTTAATGCTAGATATGCTTATATTATTGAATCTCCAGTGTGAGACATCTTCTGCAGGCTGTCCTGTAAACTGTACGTGAGCGACGTCTGCGTATTTGAGATTTCTTTCACCAAAAGAGAATCGACAAAATAACCAATAAAACAAATGAAAAAGAAAAGAAACTGTGTCAAACGAAGCTCTTTCCAAAGTACTGACTGACTGAGATAACGTGGCTTACACAACCTCGGGTGAGTCAAGGCCGCTGAATTATATTTACCAGATAGGCCATTTGGGATATAGTTCTGCAGCATGTATACATTTTTAACAAAAGTGACCTCAGAGGAAACAAAATCATTGACTCTGGCAGTATTACAACTGTGCCCGTGGAGTTATACAAGGCCACCTACCTGTGAGCGAGAGAATATTGCATTAAAAGCAGGGCGGGTACGTGAGGGAGGGATGTGAGATGCAAAATGGGTGACAAAGACAGAGGAAGAGCAAAGCGTGTTCCTGTCCAGATGGAGCCTCTGTGGGGATGTTGGACCATATGTGTGTGCTTGTGTGTGTGTGTGTGTGTGTGTAGATGAAGAGCAATGATTCTGGTGCACTGCCATGTGGAGGCTGAGTAGGTGGATTACCTACTCTGGTTCAGAAGGGAAAGTGATGAGTAGGTGGATTTAAGGATTTTAGCAGTTACCATGATGACCGCAAACAAAATGCTCCTGTCTGGTGTGAATACTACTCTGACAAAAATATCAACAAACGTTAAAGTTGTAGTCCTTAAAATTTCTATCAAATCAAACCCAGTTTTTGCTGCTATTTAGGGATGGTATTTGCTGAACAATCAACATTCAAAGGATTTACATTCTGTACTTACCTTTCTTAATTATAGTTCCCATCCTTAGTGGTCTGCCATTCTTTTGCAGGATTCAAATGATCTACCTGTGCACGGGGGATTCATTAGATAGATAGATAGATAGATAGATAGATAGATAGATAGATAGATAGATAGATAGATAGATAGATAGATAGATAGATAGATAGATAGATAGATAGATAGATAGATAGATAGATAGATAGATAGATAGATAGATAGATAGATAGATAGATGAATAGCAGCTCACACAGACATAACAGAAAACATCACATACATACATCTATCAAAAATATATACATAAATAAAAAGAAAAAAAAGTGCACATGTGGACATCAACAACAATTTGCATTGAACAGTTTGACAGCAGCTGGAATGAAGGTCTTTCTGAGACGCTCAGTCCTGCACTTTGGTGCAATCAGTCTGTTACTGAAGGTGCTGTTGTTGATCACCTCCAGGGCATGAAAGGGGGTGCGAAGCGTTGGCCTCAGGATGGCCTGGAGCTTTGAGAGCATCCTTCCTTCCGTCACCTGTTGGGAGTGGTGGTGGTAGTTCAGTACCAACCACAGATAGTTTGTTCAGCCTGTTCTTGTCTGCAGTGTGAAGGCCTTCTCCCCAGCAGACCACTGCAAAAAAAGAGAGCACTGGCGACCACCGTATGTATGGTACACGCTCCTGGAGCAGCAGGGGGACAGATATTGAATGACCGCAGCCGCCTCAAGAAGTACAGTCGACTCTGCCCTTTGCGGTACACAGACTCTGTGTGGCTTCTCCAGTCCAGTTTCTCGTCCAGTTGCACACCAAGGTACCTGTGGCTGGAAACCACTTCCACCTTGGTGCCCCCGATGGAAATGGGTGTTGGTTGGTCTCCTCTCCTCCTCCTCTTCCTGAAGTCCACAATCACCTCTTTTGTTTTTGTGGTGTTAAGAATGAGGTGATTGTGCTCCCTCCAGTTCACAAACTCCTCTATGGTTTTTCTGTACTCCTCCTTCATTGTCACCACTGGTAACCGTGGGTGTGACTCTTAAGAATAACACCTCTGACGTCCTGTGGTTTAACTTCTTACCTTCTTACAGTGATGTACAGGTTCTTTGTGGGTAAAGCTGGTAGAGTTTCACCTAAGGTTATGTTACATGTTCAATGCGCTTTCCTATCCGCTGCAAAGAGACCTCTTTACCAAGAGGGTAACACGGAAGCAGGCATTATGAATAAGTTTGAGATATTATTAGAAATAGTCAGTCTTCTCACTGTTGGTCTTTTTTGCTTATGTAGGTCATAAAGAGGCATTAGTATTTAACTGACATTGTTTCATAAAAGTTAAAAACCCATAGAGTGCTTTTGAGTTAAAGTTTTATGTTTAAGCCTTTGAATTGATAAACGCTTTAAGTTCCAGCTTTCAGTAAAGATGCATTTGATTGCTTTTTTGTAGAGTTACTCAAACCCTTGCAGTATGAAGTAAATGTAATCCATGTAAAGGAGTTTTCCAGTTGAGTTGCAATCTGTACTGTGAGAGCACTTAGTTTTCAGATACAGCTTGACACAAGATGAACTTATTTACTTTCCAGTGGGACGGATTAATCAATACTTACTTGGGCTGTAAATTAGAAAATTAAAGGTTTTCCCCTAAAGGCAAATCCCAGCAGAGCAGCACTTTATTCTGTGTTCAGCAGACACTTTCTGAGGCTGCTCTTCTGACATGGAGAAAAAAAAAGCAGCTTTGAGCAGCTTTACTGAATATCTGCTTAAGCTTTTAAGAGTTTATATAGAATTTATACAGCTTTGAATCTGATGAAGTCTCCCCATATCAGGAGAAGAGCCAACACATTTTGCATCTGACTCACTATGAGGAACTCACATTGACAGAGAGCAGAATTGCACACACAGTGACATCCTAAACTGCAGAAAAGGATTTTTGCATCAATTACTTTGTACTGTCTGAGGCATTTAGTTTGAGGCAAACTCTCTGTTGGTCCACCCATTTCATGTATTATATGGGATTATAATCCATCCATTCCTAGATGGAACAGTATGGATTAGACTAGGATTGGTAATCCAACAGGGAATATCATCTCCTGCTGTGGATGATATATGTTGGATGGTAAAGGCGGTCAGCCTGATGGTCACAGAGGTTGTAAAGGCCCTGGAAGGTCACAGGTTAAGTACCTGCTGTAGCCTGTACATCTATTCCTGTGTCCTATGCTGTTCTCTCTTCACGCACAGTGCTGCAGGCTGTCACACTACTCTAAATTTGAATGTTTCAGCGAGAAAAGCAAAGACACCAATTCCTTGGTGTGATACCCTTGTTTGAGGTGCTAAACCAGAGAAAAAAAATCAACTGAGAAGAAGAAATTTGAATTGATGTGTGAGAATCACACAATGAATTTTTGTCTCCTCCTACGTCTCCTCCATTTGCAGCCTCTGAGAAATGTTGAGAGTGCTGAGAAAGAAATTAACGCCCGACAGCCTGCCAACAGCAGTTAGAAACTAGCTGTGACAGGCAATTTTGTTAAAGCTACAGTACCATAGCAGGTGTGAGACAAGTAGCAAAAATAGAGAAATATGTCTATAAACCTGTTGCATGTTATATAACGTGATTCAGACATGTATATTTAACAAAAAGATGCTGTAAGAAGATACTTTGGATGAAACTGCGTTTTTTAACCTCCACAAACTCTCTGGTAGTTCTACTGCCACATCTATGGCCATGACTCCTTCAAATGCATACAACGTTGCAAACATTTCCAAATGTATCTGATAGATAGCATATCAGATAATGCCCAAGACATCCTGATGGTCTCATTTTCGTTTATTTTTATATTTATTAACCCAACAAAAACTCGACATTGCCTCCGTAAAATCTGAAACATCAGTGCTGAAGGGGTTAATATTCTGTTCAAACGCATTACTAAGAGGTTTTTCACACACGGCACAGTGCACCTGCACGGTCACAAGATTAGCAGGACTCGGAGTTGTGCGACACCAGCCAGCTGACAGTGAATACCTGGCACCAGCAAGGGAGCCGGTGATAGGTTTAAGGCGTAAGTCCATTAGTGAAAAAGAGGATTGCGTGAACAAACTGTGCTCAGTCGTGTCTTATCCACTTGAGTTGTTGAACAGACTGACTCACGCTAATTATGGATTACACAGATTGCTGTTTCGTTCTTTACAGTTTAGCTCTGTACAGTACCTGTTAGCTGATGCACCTGCTGGTGGGACTTTTGTCAGTCACTAGTCAGCATTATCACCACAGTGTGTCGGTACAGGGCAAAGAAAAAAGATGTTGCATGACTTATGTCTAGAGACAGAGTAACACACATAAATGGATTTGTTTTCTAATCCCTACTCATTGCTGTTTTATTTTCTAAATCTCTGGCACACTTGCTCCCTTAAATTTCCTCCCAACATATCTGTAAAAATGACAGATGTTTCGTGACAGCAGCCTCGAAAACTCAGAGCCTCGTGCCGCATACACGCCCCTTTTTTTTGACAGTAGATGAATTGAGGGTGTCTTGGCTGAAGAAATGGTTGAGAAATGGGACATGAGGAACGCGGGGATTGAGTAAAGAGCAGGTGACAGTCGACAGTGAGCGGAGGAGGAGGACGCGGGGGTCTGAAGTAGAAATGTCACAGGGAGGAGGAGAGGGGGAGTGTGAAGATGAGAGGAGCGTGAGAATGGAGGATGACGGAGAGGTGGGGAGGGTGAATGCACAGTGAGAGTCTGTTTTAATATAGCTACTGGAGATTACATCATAATGGCATACACGGATAGATCAAATAAAATATGATAAACACCTTTATAAATCAATATAATCCAATTAAATAAACATTTTTTGCAGCTTACAGTTATTAAATTATGTAAGTCATAAATTTCAGTTCAAAGGAATAGTTCAACAATTTGTGAAACATGAGCTAAATAAGAGGGTTGATACCATTCGCATATCTGCCTCTTTGAATTTAAGCGTTGGTTAGCTTAGTTTAACATGAAGAAGGGAAATGAGGGGAAACGGCTAACCTGGCTCTGTCAAATGTTAAAAAATACAACCATGAGACATTTTCAGTGCATGAACCATTCTTTAAAACTGAATCTTCAAAGTGAACTGACTCCCCTGAATCACCATGATCGCTGGCTGAATCAGCAGCTTTAAGCATTGGAGCTCCTCACAGGTGACGGAGAGCTCTTTCGTCAGCTCAGCTGTAATTTACAGTGTGTTACTTTGTCATGGAAAGCATATTAAAAGGCCACAAAAGTCACAGAAACAATCATCCCAAGATAACTCTGTTGTAAATGCTAAGCTGCTGAGCTTTCAACCTCACGTGCAGAGCTTTTGTAAGCAGTTTAGCTGAACTGCACAGAACTGAAGACAGATCATTACTGAGCAGTATGAACAGTGATGAAGTGAACAAACTACTAACTCCAAATCTTTGAAATGACTGAAGAAAATTGTTCATATGAGCGCATTGATGGGTAATTTTTATCTCCAACACCCACAAATAGCTCTAAAACTGATGAAGACCTGCTCCTGGCCAAGAAATAGTCCCACACATATGCTCCCAGTAAACCAAATCTTGACGTTTTCACACTTCAGTTTTTTCACTTTCAGTTTTAAACAAACAAGATCTTGTTGATCGGTAAGCTTTAGAGGTGTTGGTTGGCAGACTGTGTCACCTTCAGACATATGGACACAAATCCATGCCAAAAGTTTTGTAATTGAAAACAAACTTAAAACTGAAAGTTTTGATCTTGAACTTGAAAAATACAACAATGTATTCCAAATAAAAGTAAGCGTATGAATTTTTTTTTCCAACTTAAATATACAGTGGATATAAAAAGTCTACACACCCCTGTTCAAATGCCAGGTTTTTGTGATGTAAAAAAATGACAAGACCAAGATAAATAATTTCACAACTTTTTCCACCTTTAATGTGACCTATAACCTGTACAATGCAATTGAAAAACAAACTGAAACCTTTACAGGGGAAAATAAAAAATAAAAAATAAAAACTTAAACCTGGTTGCATAAATATGCATACCCTTAAACTAATACTTTGTTGCAGCAACTTTGGCTTTAATTCCAGCACTCAGTCTTTTTGGGTAAGAGTCTATCAGCGTGGCACATCTTGATGTGGCAATATTTGCCCACTCTTCTTTGCAAAACTGCTCCAAATCTGACAGATTGATCACGAGGGCATCTCCTATGCACAGCCCTCTTCAGATCACCCCACAGATGTTCGATCGGATTCAGGTCTGGACTCTGGCTGGGCCATTCCAAAACCTCAATCTTATTCTGGTGAAGCCATTCTTTAGTTGATTTGGATGTGTGCTTTGGGTCATTGTCGTGCTGAAAGATGAAGTTCCTCTTCATCTTCAGTTTTCTAACAGAAGTTCAGGAAGGTTTTGTGCCAACACTGACTGGTATTTGGAACTGTTCATAATTCCCTCCACCCTGACTAAGGCCCCAGTTCCAGCTGAAGAAAAACAGCCCCAAAGCATGATGCCTCCGCCACCATGCTTCACTGTAGGTATGGTCTTCTTTTGGTGATGAGCAGTGTTGTTTTTGCGCCAAATATACCTTTTGGAATTATGGCCAAAAAGTTCAACCTTGGTTCCATCGGACATTTTCCCGCATGCGTTTGAGAGATTTCAAATGTCTTTTTGCAAAATGAAGCCGGGCTTGGATGTTTTTCTTCGAGAGATAAGGCTTTCGTCTTGCCCAGACATATGAAGAAGACGGGAGATTGTTGTCACATGTACCTACTACACAGCCAGTACTTGCCAGAAATTCCTGCAACTCCTTCAATGTTGCTGTCGGCCTCTTGGCAGCCTCAGTGACCAGTTTTCTCATCATTTTATCATCAATTTTGGACAGACGTCCTGTTCTTGGTAATGTCACTGTTGTGAGCCATATTTTCTCTCTACTTGATGATGACTGTCTTCACTGTGTTCCAGGGTATATTTAATTCCCTTGGAAATTCTTTTGTACCCTTCTCTCCTGACTGATATCTTTGAACAATGAGATCCCTCTGATGCTTTGGAAGCTCTCTCTGCGGACCATGGCTTGTGCTGGAAGATGTGGCTACAAAAATGTGAAGAAAAGCCTACTAGAACAGCTGAACTTTATTTGGGGTTAATCAGAGGCACTTTAAATGGTGACAGGTGTGTGCTGACTCCCTTATTTAACATGAGTTTGAATGTAATTGGTTAAATCCGAACACAGCCATACCCCCAGTTATAAGTTATAAGAGGGTGTGCACACTTGTGCATCCTCATTATCTCAGTTGTTTATTTTTACTTTACCTCCCTAAAAGATTTCAGTTTGTTTTTCAATTGCATTGTACAGATTATGGGTCACATTAAAGGTGGAAAAAGTTGTGAAATTATTTATCTTGGTGTCATTTTTTTACATCACAAAAACCTGGCATTTGAACAGGGGTGTGTAGACTTTTTATATCCACTGTAATCTTGATTCAATTCCGGAATCATTTTGAATAAATCATTTATTGTACAATATAAATGTTATACAATATAATAATATATTTTGATATTTGAAGTCTCTTATTTAAGTTGCAGATTTTATGTTTTTTTTTATCTTGAAAATTGTGAGACTGTATTGCTCTTACACTGTGATCGGTGCCAAGTCTGGTCTAAAATAGCTTGCTAAATGGAACTTTATAACTAATGTCAGTTTTTTCATTGCCAATCTCTTGAAAACAGTCTATAGAAAGTGTTGAGTCACACTTCTCATAGTATATATGTTTCCTGAAGGCAACATGATTGAGGAAGGTCCTCAGCCTTCCTTATGATGCCACGACCCCCCACTCCAGATCAGGACCAAAAGTCAGAAACTGAAAAAATATAATCTAGGAGTGAAAAAAGATCTGAACAAAAAGAGGTTTGTAACTGAGAAAAACCTTATACCTCATTATACCTTGAAAACACAGAAACAGAACCAGTTTTTCATGACTAGCTGAAACTCATCAGACCACTAACTGGGTCTCAATTTACTCTTTTTTTACATCTACACCTGCTGCAACTGAGAGAGAAGGCTCCAGGTTTTTCTCCTTGAACTCTCTTCTTTCACATGCTCAATGAAAAGACGACCCGGAAAACACAGAAATATGCTTTATTTTTTATCACTGAAAAAAAAAGTATTTTTCTCATGGAGTCTAGAGAGCACTCTTGGTGTAGGAGGCTTTGCTTTCACAGCAGGTTTTTGTTTCTGCTGCACTTACAAGTAGCACAGTACAAGTGTGTGTGTTTGTGTATTTCCTTGAATAAAAGAGCAGCCAACAGAATCTCCTTAATTCACTGCACCTTTTTCCTAAAGCTAAAACAATATTAGATACAAAATTTAATTTTTTTTGACTAAAAGGCCATTTGGTTTTTTAGTCAACAGAATTCTTTTAATTTGTCTCGTTTTAGTTGACTAAATACAGATTTTAGTTTTGCAGTACCTTATTGGCAAATGTTGCTTCACGTTTGTTGTATTTTTACAGATTTACGGTTCAGCACTGTCCAATTGTGTGCATCTAACCTTGCTACCACACTAAGAGATTAAGTCTGACTGGATGTCTTACCAACTCTCTGCTCCCTAATATCTTTGTCTTGTTGTTATTTGTGGACAAACGTGTCAAAAGATTTTCATGTCATAGCTTTTGTCATCTTAACTGAGTCTGTAACTAGTCATTGTCTTAATTTTGTCGACATCAATGAAAACTGTGGCAAAAATAATTCATCGAATAAATGACCACTGTCAGACACCATGAAAAGAAGCACATTCTTTACATCTGAAAATTAGGGACTTTAATAAAGATTTGAGGTTTGTACACAGCACAAATGCAGAACAATACAACACCATACAAGACGTGGACGTACAGTATTTATACAAACAACAACATGAAACAGACACATACCATCGCATACAGTGAAAAAAAAACAGTAATGTAAGAAAAGACGAACACTGCCGAGAGAATTAAAAAGCTTTCAGTTCTAACAACTGTAAACGAAATAATGCCACACCACTATCAAAAAGCCCAAAAAAGCTCTGACATGAGCTGAACAGACACCAGGCATAATATTAATTATAACACTGCAGAGGCATCCTCAAAGACACTATTAGGCACACCAGGATTATTTTGACCTGATTTAGCATCAGTTGTGGTGGCACTGCACGGAAGTCCTATCTGTGTTTTAAAAAAAAATGTTTTGTCAAACCTCTTAAAACCTAAACATTCACCAGGGGATTCACAGAAACACTGATGCTTAATTAGCTCAAAATATCTTGCGGTGAGAATTTTCCATCAGGATAATAAATTTGATGATTTGTTTACATGGGCACACATACCCTGGCAGGCACTTTCCACTTAGGGATTATTTTTATGCAAGGGACAACCAGCGTTTTGGAAGTTCTGAAATGAACAATCTGTATTTAACGCCATACAACAGCTGAGAATAATCATCAAAATGAAGAGGTATATTGCAAACATACAATAAAACTCATGCATGGAATGTAGAAAGGCCGGAAGAGTCGGAGGTCGCAGGTTGTTCATTTATCAAACCACATTATTGAGTTGTTGCATGTATAAAATTGCAAAGTCAATATTGAAGGAAGTTAGAATTACCATGAGAGCATTTTGCAAATTTGAAACTAATATATTTCTCACATTTAAGACCATGAATTTTAAATTTTCTAAGTATGTAAAAAAAAAAAAATTTAAAAAAAGCACCCAAAACAGAACAACAACATTTTATGTTTTCCTCTGGGAATAAGACTTAGATTTGCTCAGTAACTCATTTAGGGGACAAAAAAGACCCTCAGGCCATAATAGACAAACACAAAGACAGCCACCTGCCAGCCATGGAGGCACCGTCCTCCTCTGTGAAACTTTTGTGAGCAAAACAGTGCAGTGGCAAGACATTACAAGTATATGAATACATCATGCAGAGGTGAAAACAATCATTCCTTAAAGGTGCCGGAACCAATCTCATTTTCTTCCCCCCAGTCCACCCTCTTTCCTTTCTCTTTCATCATCTTCTCCTTGTTGCCATCCTTGTTGTCTACTTAATATTCCCATCACTCTCTCCAACATTTTTCATCACCTTACCTTGACTCCCAACTCTAAAGCTGTCGCCGCTCTTAATTAACATCACCCCGACCCCGCTGCACTCATGAAGGGATTTCAGCTGGCTCGACTCAACTTCTGGCAGCCATAGTGGAGGTCAACAGCTCTCGGCTGTCTCGACAAAATAGACCGTGGTGGTTGTCAAATGACAACTCCATTGATCAGTTTAAAAGGAAAAGTCGACATTTTGGGGGAATACGCCTATTTACCTTCTTGCTAAGAGTCTGATGAGAAAACTGATATCATTCCCATGTCTGCACACTAATCTAATCTGTCAGAAAGACTGGTAAAGGGGAGAAAAAGTTAGTCTGGGTCGTCCAAACTTTACAAATATTGCCCCCCAGCAGCTCTAAAGCTCACTAATATGTTGAATCTTGTTTGTTTCATCCATAAATAAACCAACGTATAAAACTTGTGTTATGTGCAGAATAAACAAAAGAAGACAAATCAAGACAAAAATGCTTTACTCAGAGCCAAGCTACCTGCTTCCCCCCATTTTACTCTTCATGCTTAGCTATGTTAGCCAGCTTTTGACAGTAGCTTCAGATTTACTGTACAGGCGTGAGAGTGGGACTCCTCTTCTGATTTAACTCTTAGTGAGAAGCGAATAAGCATATTTCCCAACGTATTTAACGATTCCTGTACAGGTTTGATAATGGCAATTTGTTAGCTAGCTAACAGTTTGGTGCACACTAAATCTGGAAACAAATCTACTATTATATATATATATTCTTTCTTATAAGTCATTTACAAAATGTAACTTGCAAAATGTGATCTTTACTCATACTACAGCTATACTTTTGAGGGATCTCATCTTGTATTGCATAATTCTCCAGGGGACCTCCATGATGGCTGTGGTTTCTAGAAGTTTGGTGAAGATTCAAAGCCTCGACTCAGCTCATATAGATATATACCATCAAATTTTCCTTTTTTTACATGCTTGTCAGTCCGTGCCACATCGAGTTATTTGGAAAATCTTGTTGCAGTCTTAACACTGGGCAGAACAAATCCTACTGTCTTGAAAGCGCTACGCACCTCCCTTGCCCTACCTTCCCTTCCCCTTTCATCAAAGCCTCTCCCCCCGTCAGTCACTGAGAACTCCTGTTGTGTTTACTACACGGCTCTCCCGGGTCCTTGGTCGCTCCGCCATAAACATCGACTCCGTTCTCGGTCCAGGGGGCCACGCTGCCCTGGGTTACTTTGCCGCAGCGAGCCAGGCTGGCTACCTGGGTTGAAGACAGAACCCGGTCCCAAAGACCCACCTGGGACAACTCTCCAACCAAAGCCTGGGATGAATCAAAACCTCCACCCAGGGAATCCTGGTGAGAAAGAAGAGTGAAACGAGATGGTTTAGATGGATGAATGCAGGACTACAGAGCAAAGAAGCCACATAGGAGGGTTCTGGTTCTTAATGAGGCTATTACCCATGTTAATCATGAGCATTATGCACACACTCACTCTTTATCCACCAAACTTCAATATAGCTCACCACTTCAACACTTTGGCCAAGTATAGTACAAACACTAAATCATATTTGTGGATTTACTGTGTCTCCTTTCACCAAGGCTCCAAAAGTATTTCGTGCTTTTATTTACAGCTTTTATTTACAACTCAAGGAGACGTCTGTAAGCGAGTAGACGCTGCAGTCAGCAGGAGTCTGAAGGGCATACCAATTGAGATTTCTTTCAGAGTCTACCTGCCTCTAATCTGTTAAAACTTATTCGCTCCTCAGTCTTTCACTGCCTCATTCATGTGCTCACCTGCTCCTGCCCCAGTATGAGCACTCCCCCAGGTTTGATGTGATGTCCCGTTGCCAGTGCATGACCTTCGCCCCTCAGCTTTCCCCCCTGGTAGGCTTGCCAGGCTCCTCCCTTCTGGCTCCAGCTCACACAGATGTGCTGCCAGCTGCCCCTGGAGAGGTTTAGGGGCAACTGCGCCACCTAGGACGGGGAGAGGGAAATGGGCAGTTCAGATGGAGTAGATGTTTGTGTTCTCGTGCGTCACACATTTGAAGGGAAGACATCCTCTGACATCTTATTTCTCTGTCAAATTCTGGATTCAAACCTTAGTTATACAGTATTTCTTCAGTCCCAAAGACATTCAGCTACCTCCAAGGACACAGAACTTTTCCTCCAGGCATCTATTACCATAATGGCTTCACTGAATTATACCTAAAGCCACTGCACTGCACTATGCCACCCTGCAGTGCTGTCAAGGTGGTACATTAGTTTGTCATTTAAACACACGAATGAGGCTTTTTAGCTTGTCTGCCAAATTGGCTCTTTCATTTGATGTGTTCTGCTTATTTGTATGCTAATACAGTGCACTATTTCTTCTGTAACTGACACTAGAAATTCTACACAAGACTGTAATGCTTTTTTATGTACAGTACAACTGATGGAAGTTCAAAAAGTGGGCGAGCCTTGTAGAAAGCAGAGGTTTACTCTTCTCTCGTGATACTCTGGTGATGATTAATTAACAAAAAGACAAAGATATGTACACTGGTTGTTATAAAGTCTCTGGCACTTTATCTTTTCCCATATTAGTTTTCTGCTCACTCAGAGATGCAGTCAGTGTGTCTTATAGGAAAGTTTTAAACAGAGTGTACTCTGTGTTTTCTATACAACATTTATATCCTTAACGTTTTTTTTATTTAAAAAAAGCAGTGACATATTATTAAATTAAAGCTCTGAATAAATTTGTGAGCACATGGTAAATTTATGTGACTGCATTTTTATCATCATATTAACAGATTCTTCATGACTTGTGCACAATCGACACAAATATATTGACACTGACTGGAAAATCATCAATTTGTGTGACATACATATTTTAATGGATATCGGGACTCCATATATATTTTGATCTACATGCATAAATGCTTTTTATCTAGCCATAATTAAGATGTTGAGCAATATTTTCTGCTAATATATTGTTTAATATTCAATCATTAATCATATTTAATAGATAATACTACATTCTGGTAATTGCAAATATACATGTAAATGATATTACACTTTGTCAGTATATATCAGAAAATGTTTCATACATGGTATTTAGCATCTTTACCTAATAAGTTTTGCAGAAAATGTAATGCTTGAGACGATGGACTCTTAGAAGAGGCACTTAATAATGCATGTGAAGAATCGAATCAATAAATAGTTTGAAATATGATCCATAAACCATGACGTGAATCTTCCTTGTAAAATAAATTGTTCCCTGAGCAGCGGCCAGGTTGGGTCTGACATACAGCAGATGCAGCTGGACCGACACAGTACCTTGTCATTGATGAGCAGCTCTGTGGGGGTGTGCAGGCCTTGCAGCAGCACCAGTTCGTTGGGCTGCTCGGGAACAGCGTAAGACAAAGGAGTCCCGATTCCTCCCTCTGCGGGCCGTAGCCACAGGCAGACGGTGAAGGCCCTCAGCGCCGGGATGGAGTGTTTCACAACAGCGTACATGTAGTTTGTCCGAGTTGGGAAGGACAGTCTGTAGCCCTCTGGGAAAGAATGCCCCGAGATACCTGAGAAAGCAGAAAGAGAGCAAAAATAAGAAAAAAATAAATTAAAAAAATATTAAAAATGAAATAGATTTCCTCCTTTTCTCATACACTGTATCTGCACTTTCTTCTTATAAAATAATCTCATCTGCTTCTTCTTAAGCAGAGCGTGAATTTTATAATCTCTCTGATCATTTTTTCTTTTTAGATAACTTGAAATGATTTATTCATCATAAAGAAACCCTGTGGCTTGATTTGATTAAGAGTAAGACAAAAGTGAAACATCTGTCATACGTGCCAGATTATATCTCATCATTAGTGAGTCATCTCATTCGAGTCAGCATGCAAGTGATTAATCATTGTCACTTCATCATGTTGTTGTTTTTTTTATTCTTTATTTTACTTTCATTCGTAGGTTAAAATGTACCCACACGTACGCACATTCCCACTCTTTCTTTCTTCTTTTCCCCTCCCTGTTGATACCTACCCTCCTCCAGCCCTGAGATTCGGTGGTGCAGTTTATTGATGCCCCGGTCGATTTCCTGTCTGTGCTTCTCTGTTTCCAGCCTTAGGGCTTTTCTCTCTTTGTCCAGCAGCTCCACCTTCCTCTCCAGCTCCCCCTCCAAGTCTTCCATCCTCCAGGGCCCGTCAGCACCAGCCCTGTGCCCGGGATCAACCAGCCTCCCTTGGCCGCCTGACATCCCGCCTTCCTCTGGCACTCCTGAGGTGTTGCTGTCCGTCTGGTTGTGAGGAAATGGGCCAATGTCTGACTGCAGAGGAGGGAGACAGTGGATGAGAACTGGTTCACAGTGTGGGTTTTACAGTCTAAGGAAAATACTGTAAAGTACTCTTGCTGTGATGTTCTGACACACAGTTGAGGTAATATAGTTTCTACTTTCTGGAAACGCACACCACAGCTATTGCAGTGGTTCTAAACATTGTGTTGCATGCCAGTGTAAGGAGAAGTTATTACACCCAGTTAATAACATTACATCTATACGTTAATCATGTCTGGTGATACATTAAGGGGCTGATTTAATAAGGTTTCACTTTGCCATAGTCAGTGTATGGTTTCTTCCTTAAAGGAAAAGTTCAACGTTGCTTTAATTATTTATCTTTAAAGGAAGTTATCATTTACTTATTGGCTGGGTGCAGTCGATGTGAGGCTGCAAGGTATGAAGAAATAGTCCTGCACACAATGTCCTGTGTAACTACAAATTGTCATCTTTTCCAGCATTACCTCCCATAAAATTTATAAAAGATTGTTTTTACACTTTGTTTTTGTGTTTTGTGTTGTGTTTTGTGTTTTAGAGGTGCTAGTTGGTGGATTTTGTGACCTTTGGACAGACCGCAAAGTCTTTGTGCTAAGGTAAGCAAATCATCTTCTGTCTGTAGCCTTATAGTTACCGCACAGACATGAGAGTGGTACTGATCTTCACATCTACCTCTCAGTAAGAAATGAACACATTTTCACAAATGTCAAATTATTCCTGTAAACCTTTATTTCCCTTTGTACTGAATCTCGATGTTGAGGTGGTCCCTAAAGCATGAGTGTGCCTGTGCAACATTAGAATTGATTCTGTTATTTTGGGTATTACTTGTTGATCTTGCCATGTTTTCACATTGCTCTGATTTGGAATCTCTAGCATATGGCTAGAGCTAAAGATAACAAAAACGTCTGCATCCACAAAGTGTCACACAGGTTTTGGGTATAAACAGGTCTTCAGGAAGCTGAGCATAGCCATTTCCTGTCTATGGGGGATTTTCTTCAATTAAGTATAACACAACAAATAATTGCAAGTCAGAAAAAGCTGCCTGGAGAATGAACTATTTCAATCAACAACAAATTGCAAGGCCCCACTTCATATAATGGTTCACTGAAATATACACCCATACCATGGGTGGAGGGAAAGTGGGATATACAGACTCTGCAAGATTCCTCCTAAAACCTGCGTGTTCCAGTGTATACACACAGCGTAGCGTATTGTTTAACAGTGTGCAGTAGAAACACATGGACACCACAAGGGAATTAGTGTATACACAGACAGAAAATACACACGCATACACCCCTCTGAAACACAGCAATACAAGGGAATAAAGCCATACAGCGTGCACTATACTTACCTAATGCATATTGTATAAGATGGTACAGATAAACTGAGGCTATGAGGGAAGGGAATTACCTCCTACTACAGTGATACTGTGTGAAAATATGTGCGGAATGGCACAGAAGTCAATGTGAGCCCTGGTTAAAAAAGGAATATGTTACAAAACTGTTTATTTAGAGAGAGTTCAGGTATTGATTTCTATCCCAAACAAGATACAAAACTGTTTATTTAGAGAGAGTGGATCAGGTATTGATTTCTATCCCAAACAAGATACACGATGGATCGAATTTCCAGTGTTTTCCAGTAGACTTTCAACTCTGTCCCCTAGAAATGCTTTTATATGAAGATATAGTGGAATTAAGATACAGTATTTGATACTTTTATATGAAGATTGTTAAGTATTGAAATTAACAACAACACTGTGCAGCCTTTTGACAATATCCTAAATTTTGTCCTACTAGAAAGTTGTAATGCATCATTATCTTCATGAGCACCTTGCTATGGACTAAACATTACAATCTGTCTGCTTAAGTCATGTGTATGGTAATAGTGAGTCTGAAATTCAAAATATTCCTGTGAGTCTTGGCACTACAGGTGATCCACTCTCAAATATATTTGACAGTTCTGTTATGGAGCCCGGGGTTAGGCTCTGAGGCAGGTATTTACATGTGCAGGCGTGAGGCAGGTATTTACAGAAAAAATGTGCAGGCGTCAGACATCTCCAGAAAAAAATAACAAATAAAATGCTGTAATACATACATGTGTACATGTGTACAGACAGATCTATTTACAGGAACAACAGTGTGGTGAAGGAAGCATTACTGTTTTTAAGTTGCTGCTGGTCGGCCAATCACTTTGGTCCTAATTGAAATATCTCAAGAACTATTTGAAGGATTGCCATGAGATTGTACATATGTTATGATACCCAGAGGATGATTGGTGATTCACAGTGAAATATCTCAACATCTGTTTTTTTTTTTACAGACATTCATGATTCTCAGCCAATGAACCCTGATGCCTTAGTAACCCCCTGACTTTTCCTCTAGCGCCACCATGAAGTCGACATGTGTGGTTTAGTCAATAATTGTTGGCTTGATTGCCATAAAATGTGGCACACACATTTTTATTCACCACAGGATGCACTGTAATGGCTTTGCGGATATTTGGCTTGTACAGCCAGACAGTTTTACTGCAGTAATCTCAATTATAGAACTGCATGCTTTTTTGATGTGTTTGAGATTCCAGCATTTTGGAGCAGTTTTTACCTAAAACAGTTTAAAGTGCTTTAGTTTGTTTATACCCCTTCACGATGCCTTATTTTAGCTTTAACTGCATGAAAACAAGAGAATCTATTCTCACATTAAATCAATCAAAGAAACGTTAATGAGAGAGGAAATAAGCTTGTGTGGTTTATTTCTCTTGAAGTAGAAGACATTTCTCCTCACACTCTTATTTCAAACACAGGATATACTAAAGGTAAAGCACAGTGTGAAGGATCACTGCACTGATGCCGGATCAGAATGATATTACAGAGCGCTTACTACCACTGAGCCTCTGGTTATGATGGAAATCATACTGCTGCAGGATAAAAAAAACTGTCATGACTGCTCACACTGCTGTCAGAGACTCACACACTTTGGTAGGTGTGGTAGAAATTGAAAACCCTCACAGGGCTTGTGCATTCAGGCCCTTTGCAACCTTTTCACCTGGTCTGCCTCACATGACAGACCAGATGTTGGTCAGGATGTTGATGTGTGATTGACTGCTAATGGGTCATATCGCCTGTGAATTCAGTTAAACACTTTTTGTTCTCCAGTCGTACAAAATAACGTGTGGGGTGAGCGAGGATGAGTTGCTGGAGTGTACGCATGATGCATGATCAGCAGAGCACCGGCATAAGAGATCCACATGCGAGAAAATATCTGGGGGAGGTATTCAAGGAATTTAACACTGTTATTTGACCTGACTAGAATTCCCAGATGGGCGCTCTTCTTGTATATTCACCAATACACAGGATCTGATGTAAACACCACACTGTGCTAGTGAAGTAGGGCAGAGGAACACAGAAACGTGATTGGATTGGTAAAAGAAAGAGAGCGGGAGTGAGAAAACAAACAGTCTACAGTTTAAGGTTTAACCACCCTATATATATATATATATAATATCACCCTAAGACCTGTGAAAAAACATGAAAAAGATGTGTGCTGAGGAGTCTGAATACCTCAGTTCCTGAAAAGTGTCACACATGGAGGCCATTCAGCCCCTTTGCATTGTGGTGGTTTTCTTCCAATGGCGGCGATGAGGAGACCAGACAAAGTATGCATAATCCACAAAGAAAGTGACCCACACAGACATGTCCTACATAGAGTGCCACAGAGTGAGGAGTACTATACTGCAGAGAGGCACGTTTAGTCTGTGCTTTCAACAAATATAGGCAACTCATAAATTATGTATGGTATTTCTTCAGCCAAAAATGAGGTTATACATCATCAGATTCCGGTCAGAGAGGGACTCATTTCATGTTACTCTGCCCCATTCTCTCCTCCACCTCCTCTTTTCTCCTCCCCTTCTTATCTTGTCCTCATCTCCCCTCTCCCTCTCTCTCCCCCCTCCCCCTGTTTCTTTCTGTTCCCCCTGCCTCACTTTTTCATATCTGTCTTTCTTTCCACTCTGAAGCTCAATCTGTTTTCTTGGCATGATGAATTAGCAGCCTTGCCAAAGCAATCAATCCATGTAATGTTGTGATTACACGAAAAACGTTGACGCTATCACCAGTGAACATCTAAATCATTTTCGAATTGAATTACATGATCCAGTTAATTGATTTTATATATCATAAATCCATACAGACAGACAAAAAGGAAGAGGCTCTTGCATTGTTTCTTTTTCTTAGATTTCACTGCTTTGTTTTGTTCCCTTACTTAGTGTTGCTGTTTATAAAAAAAAAAAAAAGAAAGAAAGTAAAAGGGTATCTGGCTGCCAATGTTCAACACCACACTTAAAGCCTTTTGGATAACTCACTTGTTCCCATGCTTTCATAAACCACTCACGCGTGCCCAGAAACCCTAAAAGGGACTTAGGAGTGAAAAAGAGACAAACATAGCCATGGATGTCAACTCTAATAGGTGTCTGGAGTTATAGCACATTAATATGAAAGGCTGTCAGTCCCTGTGATTGTTACAAAAACCTGCTCTTTAGCATGTGTGTTTGTCTCAGTTACATGCACATCATGTGGGGGGTGGTCTTCTTCACACTCTGCCTACCTCCAGTTTCTCTATGCGGTCTTTGAGCTGCGTGATCGCCTGCTCCAGTTCATCCACAGCCCTGACGGTGAGCAGGTGGCCACCGTCGGGCGTCGAAGCCGGGCTGTCCCGCACCATGATCCGCTCCAGGTGCGCCTCCTCCGCCGCGCCTTTGCCCCGCAGCAGCGCCGCGGCGCCCCCGCGTCTGTCCGCGCCGCTGCTCCGGCCGTCCAGCCCCTTCTCACACTCGGACAGTTTCCCCGTCAGCTCCCGGATGGTCCTCTGGTCCGTTAATATCTGGTCCTTCTGCTGCAGGACCGTCTGCCGGAGCTCCTCCGCGGTGGTGCGGAGGTAGCCCCAGTCCTCCCCCGCGTACAGCGACGGGTCGTCCGCTTGTTGCTGAAAGTTTTTCGGGTTGCACTCCCCGGCGGGGATCGGCGTGCAGATGAGGCGGCTGACGGTCGGGTCATGCCCGGTGAGCCCGGTGACCCCGTCCAGCCCGCCGAGCCCGATGTTGAAGGTCGGCGCTTCAGAATCGGGCATTTCAGAACCATGGAGAGCGCCCAGAGAGCCGACCCGGGCCACGGAGCCCCCCGCAGCGGGAGTCTGCGCCGCCGCGTCCGGGTACAGCGAGTGGTTGTCGGCGGCTGGTTGCTGCTGTGCCGCGGCAGCTCTGGAGGATCCGGTGTGGACGGCTGCGATGATGCAGATAACCGCTCCGATGAAGGCCACCATCCCGGCGGCCAAGATGATAACAATGAACTTCAGGGTGGCGGCGGTGGCGATCGATTATTAGAAAAATCTAATAAGAGCGCTCAGACTAAGATGAGAAAACTAAGAGCTCCAAAACAACAAAAGTGCGGAATTATTTTCATCCATGAGAGGGTAGAAAAAAAATACTCTCCTCCTCACTTTACTCCTTTTCCACAAGAAGAGGCGATTGGAAAATGAGAGTACCGCACCATAATTGAGTGATCATGGAGTCAAAACATGAGAGGAAGGCACTCTGTGTTACACCTCCTCCCCCTGTTCAGCGCGCATGTCCTCGGTAGTCAGGCAAAATCCAGCCTGTTAATACTGAGGCAGGGTGAGAGAGAGAGAGAGAGAGAGAGAAGCAGTCTGATAGCACACTTTTTGTACATTTTGTCTTCCTCCTGTAGCCTACAGCTAACTTTCCCTGCAGTGTTTAAACTGTGCTCTGTGCTCGTTTTTTAAATAATGTGGACAGTCGAACAGGAAAATCCTACATTTTGCTCTTACTAACATTTTCTATCATACAGATGTTGCAGCATGTGCTAAAATGCATGTTGTATGCAGCCTCAAGGAAGACAGTACACTTTTGTCTCTTTCCCTCAAGTGTTCAGTGAAGATGCAATGCCTAACTGCACGCAGCTTAACTTTTCCTTCCCTTGGATTAATATTTTCTTGCTCAGCAACACATTACAGGTCTACTGAAATGTGATGTGTGCATGGCCATAAGTCAGCCTCAAGGTTCCCTATGGAGCAGCTCCACAGCAGCAGAGATGACATAATGATGGCCCTTGCGGGGTTTTGTCTGTGTGTGTGTGTGTTGCAGAGCAAGATACTAGATCTGATGCTAATAGCGAGTTTCATTAAAATGTGCTTGGTGGTAAAAATGCATATTAATTTCAGTGCAATGCCCCACAGACACACACACACACACAGGCATAATTAAAAAACAAAATTTATGAGTTTGCATGAGACTGTGTGACAGAGGGAAAATGAAACACACATACACAACACACACACACACACACACACAGACAAAGGTGTGAGAAGAACCTTCACAGTGTGAGGATGGTAGCTCCTGTGTGTGTGCGTGTGTGTGTGTAAAATTAGTGTGTGATGTGCATTCTCGCACAAGCATTAGCAGGGATTTAAACTAAGACTTCTCAAAGTCACAGGTCACAGCTGAAAGCTCCATCATGAGCTGGGTGAGGGAGAAGGCGTGAGACATCCAACATGTCTGCAGCAGAAAATAGCTCCAGTCCTCCGTCTTCACCGGAACACCAGAATAGTAAAGTAGATTGTGAAGTACTCCTGCTTGGAGACAGGGACGAGAGGCCGGGTACAAAAAAGTACAAATACCAACAGTCACTCCTAACTCGTGAGTAAGAGTGATGTCTCCGCTCTACACATTTGTATTCAGCATGTAAACTAAATGTCACCGGTGGTCACCGATGTTTGGCTGTAAATGGCTTTGCAGCAGTAGTTATCCCTCTGCTTTTCACTGCACCACTGCACCACACCTCATGTCGACCATGGTTTTAAATGGTTTTTATTTCAGTATTTTAGGATGAAGAAAGTGTAAGCATATGTATTTGAATGCAGTTGGGGCTTAAAGTTTACAAGTATGAAATCATATTTTCTCTGGCTCACTGGAGCTGATGATTGTTCGATACTGCAGCACAGTCCATTTTCAGCCCACTGAGCCGGAGCTATAATAAAAGAGGTACAGGTGCATTAAAAAGGCCAGTCTGGGTGAAGCATTCTGGACACTGCTGCCCAGTTAATGGTCGAAATATACTGCTGATGTATTGTGTCTGTTAAAGCCTCTGTGAGAGTCTACAGCCAGCAAGTCTGAGCTCAATTTTTCATCAAAGTCACCCCTGACCTTTGTGTTGTGTGCTGCAGCTTTTAAAGTTTTCCTTTGTTGGGAAATGTTCATTTTGTTAATGCGCTTTTTCCACAGGATTTTATCCACAATCTGTGCTGGGGATTTGCTCGGAGCTGCTCGCTTACTCGAAAGTCTAAAAACATTGCTTCAAGCACAACAAAAGTCAACAGTCAACACTCAGTATGTTACACTAAATTGATGTACCACAGCTCTGTGTGTCGGAAAGTATCGGCAGGCAGAGGGGATGTTTGTGCTCATACCTGAAATATTCAGCTAAACTTCATATTAGATATATTATATATTATTATATATAATATTAGATTATATATAATATTAGAAAATAAGAAATGAAAAGAAGGAACTAGTGTGTTAAGTGTTATGAAGCTGTTTAAAATTCCAGTCATGTCTCCAGTTAGTTTATAGTGCCATCTAGTGCCCTAATCTCTCTCTCTCTCTCTCTCTCTCTCTCTCTCTCTCTCTCTGTGCCAAGGCCTTTTATCTATTAAACTATAAACAATTAACCAAGGAAGTGAATGTTTCACACTTTACATCTTTACTTGCTGTCTGGATTCTCTCATACATACGTGCACCGGATGAAACAGAATACAATCGTTACATTCACAAAAGAGATACGTCCACGAGGCAACGGCACTTCTCTTCTGTGAGTTCATGGCAAGTTCACTGTGTCCAACATGTCAGAGACAGAACAAATGCACAGTTTGATAATCATAAATCTGTCTGAGCAGTGGATGCAGGGTGGCTCACAGCAGTGTGTATTTTGGCTTGGCAGCAGTGGGGTTGAACATTGGGCCTACAGCCAAATTATGATGACAGAAGTAAGTAAAAAGATCAATAACTTTCAAGTTTAGCAGAGCGACTCTCTTTTCTGTGTTTCCACACAAAAATACAGAAACACCACTGGTTATTTTTTGCAGTTTGTGCGATTAACAGATTTCTGGCACGCACAACTGCTGAACTCTGCATTAACCAATCAAAAATGAGGAATATTAGTGATAAGTATTAAAGGACTTGGATTAAGTAAATCGTGAATTTCAAAATCTGCTCAAATTACATGTGCACTTTGTAGCCTCTCAATATATATTTAGTCAAGTCAATTCCATTTATCGAGCCCAAAGATCACAAATTTGCCTCAAAAGACTTTTCAATGTGCGACACTTGTTCAGATGAGGAAGAACTCTCAAAAAACATTTCAGAGGGAAAAATTACGAAACCTCTGACTGATTAACAGAGGAGGGATTTCTCTTTCAGGACAGACAGGCATTCAAAAGAAGTAGTGCCTACAGGATAGGCTGAAATAACAATAGTAGAATTATGATATGGAAAATCATAGGGACAGTGTTAGATTGCAAATAGTTACTGGTATGAAGACTATAAATCCAGTGTTGCTGTGGATACAGACAGTGCAGCATGTAAACCGTGGTTATGATTCAGGAGCTTTCCATCCCCATGCTCTTTGAAGTAACATATTTCACTTTTTTTTTTCGCCTTTATGCCAGCTCCATGGCGACCGTTGCAGGTTATTGCCATGCACTCCAGGACAACACAGCTAATGATGGACTTTATGGACAGCAACAGCTAGAAACACTGAACAGTTCAGATCTCTCCATGTTTGAATAACTCTTCCAACGAAGAAACCAAAGCAAACAATGGTGTTATTCTGCTAACAAGCATTCTTTCAAAGCCTGATAGCTCGTTCCTTTGAGCCAAAGTCTAAAAAGTACTACTAACACCTTCACAGTGGCTGAATGGTTCATTACTAAGAGACAAAGACAGACATGTTATGATGGGAGTGGACACTGCTTGTTTTGTCTCAATCCTGCTCACAAGTGCACCAAATGTATATTCATCCACCCTGAAAAATAGCACATACACCATTCACTCCTTTTTGAGTAACGTATGCGAACTATAGAGCTCAGCTGTTTAATGAAATTATAGTGCCTCCTCCTTTGAGAATCAGAGTATGTATTCATGACTCATATATTGATCATTACACAGTGAAAACAGATCTCTGTTATGGTCTTGAATAAAACATATAATGTGTCACCCACACACAGACACACACACCCAGACGGTCAGGGTTTATAGCATGTGTCAGTGTGTTTTATGGTTGAGCCATGTTTAATTATTTACTCCAGTCTTACTCAGGCCACAGTGGTGTCGATTACCAACACACTGAGCTGCCTCCTCTCTCCAGCTGCACGTCCAGTTCAATACGATTAACTCCTCTCTCACTGAGGCTTCTGGTACATTTGTTGGATCATTTAAGGGCTGCAGACCTTCTCAAGGTTTCACTGACGGCTCCACTATTCCGGATAGAAACATGTCGGGGATGAATAGTGATCAGCTGCACCGCTCCACCTTGGGGATTTACTCGGTAAGTGGCAGTCTCTTTGTGGGGGCTAGTGGCTCAAATTAGACAGCAAACTTAACTGTGAGGCAATAAACGACAGCACGGGTAAGGGGGCTCGTGAAAGTGGTCTGTCTGTCACATGTTGTGGTTTCTTTTCGAGAGACTCTTCAGGAAACTGAAACAGTTTCTGGAGAATGTGGACACATTTCCTGTTTGAACTCCTGAATCTAATTTCTGCAGAGCAAACATGATCTGATTCAGTCAGTTTTCAAATTCCCTCGCTCCACAACACCAGAGATTTGAGTCTGAGGCTGTCTGAGCACTGGCATTGGAAGGGAGTGTGTGTGTGTGTGTGTGTGTGTCATAAATACAGATTTGATTAAAGATGGATTTTATTGATTCTCCTTTAGGTGAGTCTTAAAGTTTCTCTGACTTTCGCAGTCCAACAGAAACTGTGTGTGTGTGTGTGTGTGTGTGTGTGTTTCTCACACAGAACCTGATGGATGAGTTCAACCCGAGCCTACAGAAACTGGTTTCGCTGGGAAACAGCTATGTCCACGCTTTCCAGGGTAAGAAAGAAAGAAAGACAATGTGCTAATCAGAATCTCTCATCTTTAAGACATTTGAAATTCACCTTTACAAGTGCTATAAACTAAACAAACTGTGATAGCAGTGCACAGGGTACCGGAGCTGCCAGGCGTTTATTTCACTACACCTAATTCCAAAGTCCATATGCTTTGGGGATATCCTGGTGCTGTTATAGCCTTGTTTATGGGCCTGTAACTAAGGCCTGTGGAGGCTGTTCTGAGTACATTGTCAACAGACAAACAAGGCCCCACGACTATATCTGATTTCCATATAAAGGGGCAAGGATTTAAGACAATGAATATAGCCTTAGCTTAACGGTTTTGAATTAATTTCTGTGCTCTGTATGCGACTGTGCTTCAGTGAGGGGGAGATGAGGTCATTTCAGAGCCAGGATTAAACTTTTAATTTGAATCTGAATGTACAGTAATTGCGTCTATATTTTATGCCTTAATTATCCACATCATAATCACCTCTAATCCCTGTGCGGCGCAATAAACATGAGAGGCCTTTGCAGTGCTGCAATGCAAATTAAGCTCCGCCGCAGAGGCAGTTTTACACTATGCTTTTCCACGTTGTATCACTTCGGAGGCGTTTGTTTAATCTCATGCACGATGCTACGTCATCAGCAACTGATTCATTGGAGCACCACTGCACCAAAAGCCCCGCAGACATAAAATACAGATTACTACGTCTCACGGTGCCACCTGCACAGAGGCTATAAGCTCCCTCCGTGGGCTCAGCGTCGAGCCATAACGTCATGACATGTTAATGAGCTCAAGGCCAGGAGCGGATGTGACATAGAGTCTGTTTAGATTCGACGGCGGCAGCTTCTCCACCTCAATTATAATAAAATCTATTTTTCAAATCGGTAGCGGAGACTGTTCAGACTCTCCCTGTCCGCTGTTATTAAAGCGCTATCACATAGGCGTTCATTATTGAAACCCATTAGTCTCACAGCCTCGGGGAGTGTATGTTTGATTGGCTTGCACTGGCTGCAACCCCATCTGTCCAAAAAAACAAGTTTTTAACACCTGCTGTAAAATCCACTAAAGCTCGCTCAAGTCAAAAAGACCAGAGCACGTCAGCTCAGGCATCTGTTGCTGTGCTAAAGTTACTGAGGCAACAGCAGGCAAGATTTAAACAGGGGTCAAACTGTGATTTGACCCATTTTGACTTATATTGCCCTATTAAGGCAGATAACAGCAAGGTAAAGAGGCTGAGGTTAGAAAAAAAGGGGGTTAATGTTTTCAGGCTAATTATACTTTAATAATTAATAATTACCTTGACACAGATATACAAAAGTGGTTTGCAATTTAATACAAATTTAATACATTTGAATATGTGATTTGAATTCCAGTATGACTGAAAGGTCAAATGGCAGCAGCTACTGCTACTCTGCTAAGCTAGGCTAGTCGCCTTTTAGCACGACTAAGTTAGCTGTTTTTTTATTCTCCATGGCTTCATTTAGCCGCTATGTTATTTAAGTAGGATAATAAACTAAATAACTGAGATGGCAGTTCAACAAAATTTCAATTACAGGAAGCAGCTAAAGGGGAAAAAAGCGTAGTAAATTTAGCTTGAGCCAGCGTTAGCCGTGGCTCCACTGGTTTTAGTAGTGTTTTGTGGTAAATTTAGTTTTAAATGCACATTTCAATGACACAATTTTGACTAAATAACTTCCTGTGTGTACGTTTGGCTTTGTAGAAATAAAGCTGCATCAACAGTAGGAGTACAAAATGCACAAAGCTAGCCATGAGAACAAAAAGAGTCTTCAGAGTTGTTACCCGTCAAAAATGTCATTTCACTGATTCAATACTGCTGTTTTTTAAGTCAACATATGTCCAAAGATTGCAGAGAGATTTTTGTGTGTATGGGGGTTTGAATAATTGAAAATCATCCCTTTTGTGTGATTACTCTAATGGCCGTGTTTACCTGCTTTTTGTAGTCCAAGGCCAGGGAAACGAATTGTACCAAAGTACATTTGCATTTCAAAGGGCTTTTGTGTTTGTGTGTGTTTCAGCTCTGGCCGTAACAAGCGAGGCCTACTTCAGTGCGCTTTCAAAGATTGGAGAGAGAGCCCTCCACAGCATGTCCTCGCGCTCCTTAGGTATGTGTGGATTCGTGCATGGCTTGCTTGTGCAATCTCATGACTGCAAACACAAAAGAGCTATTTCTGTACCTTCAGTGCAGGATGTGAGCGCTCTGTGTTTGATCTGTTTATGGCCACCTATTAAACAAATTAAACCGTGTTCCTTGGTATCATGCAGATCAAAGTTTACCCTCAGGCGTCACTTTATTACTCATTTCACAATTACTGAAGACCAGTGCACGTGTAGTGTGTACGTGTACAAGACATACAGTGACAAGTTAATCAATTTATTTTACAGTGTTATTTTACAGTGTCTTCAACAGACTTTCACCTGCAGCTCAGATGGAGATAATATTTGCATTGGGCTCAGGTCAAAGCAAGATCCTGGCAGAACTAATTAGACTGATCATTGTCACAATAATTAAGTTCAACCTAAACTGTAACACAGTGCATGTTTGAGTCTGTTTTGATGCAAGTTGGCGACTTTTGGCAGAGTGGGTATCAGATGCCAGCAGGCAGCATGAATAATAGACGATGACAGACAGCGGCCGTGCTCCGCTCACTTAACCCAGCCACTCTAAAGGGGAGTCATGTTAGGTTTAGCAGCTGGAGTCAGAGATATTGTCCAACCATGGATCATTAATGTACTCTCACTGTGCAGTGTCCTCAGTGAGGAAATGAATCCCAGCATGTATTGCAGGGAAGGTGACCAAACAGTCAAACTAAATGAGTGCAACATTTCCCAGATATGGTGTTGAGGCTGATATTTAAACTGCTTCGGGAAGCTTGATAGCTTTTGGGAAGCTATCAAATGTTTATCTATGCATGGAGCTAAACACATTTTAGTAGGAGATGAAGTCATTTCCAAATATATCTCCATAAAAGTTATTGTAAAATTTTATTATCACACATCTAAAACTAACTAAACTAGATCTAAAAACACTAAAACTAATAGAATAAAAAGCCTTCTCATTTATGATTTATGGCCAAAATAAAAGCGTGTGGCGGTGTCTCTATCTGCAGAGACTTTCTGCCTGGATTTTCTTACTTTGCTGTGTTTGGTATGTTTGTGAGTGTCAGCCTGTGGGCAGTGTAGCTCTCAACCAATAACAGCACACAGGCTGTTCAAAGTCCACATCCTGTCCTTGAGGATTTAAGGAAGAATTAAATTTGTCTGTGCCTGAAGACAAAACGTGAGGTGAGTTTTAGGGTAAGCACAATTACACAGAAACACGCGATTGGATGTAAATTTGCTGGCACAAAGAGGCGCTCAATGTAGGAGTGTGTTTAAGAGATGAAGTCAAAGATTTGGTATCAGTATTTAGGTGATTGGTTAATGAGTAGTTGTAAATGGCCAAAGGGGAAAGCCCATGTGATATTATAATTATATTGCGTGACATAATTTTATTGTTGTCGAGTAATATATTAAGTAAATGTAATATAACATGGGATGCTTTTGCCTTTAAGGAGATGTCCTGATTCAGATCTCTGAGAGCCAAAGAAGACTCACCATGGAGCTGGAGGGAGTGGTAGGTTTTATCAACACAACGCTAATCTGTCCGTCGCAGCTTTTGATCTAACCGGGCTCGATTTTCTCATATGTTTGATACTGATTTTGGTGTCTCTCTTCTCAGTTCCGCTGGTTCAGCGTGGAGGTTCTTCAGATGATGGACAACAACGTTAGACTGGACATAGATTTCATATCAGTGAGTGAGGGCACAAAGCAGAGGACTCTTAACACAATGACAAGCTGTCATCTCATAATTATGTCTAGGAATGGAAAGTACAATGAGCGACTGTGGGGCACCACAGGGATGTTCGTGGAGTGAGTTATCTGATAAATTAATACATTGATATACAGTTCTCTTATCCCCCAGAGAAGAAATTTGTCATGAGCACAGAAAAAGCCATTAGAGCAAATAGGAAAACATCTTCATCATCATTCACACTGGACTGCCAGTTGTGACCTGACATTGTCCTACACTACCTGGATGACTGAAATGATTTCCCACAGACGTGATGCGAATTCTCTGTCACGCAGGGCAGCAGGAAGCGCTACGAGATGGAGGTCCACAGCCAGGCAGCAGCTCTGGAGAGACAGCTGAGGAGAGGAGCCAACCAGGTTTGTACGCTTCTCTCTCTCTTTCTCTCTCTGCACCCTGGAGGCAAATTTGGCACCGCTCTATATGAATGTGTCCTCTCACAATATATGGTATATATATGCACTGTCAAATATGTGTCTCCTCAGGACTGTAGTGATTATATGCAGTTCCTCAGAGACAGCCACTGCGAGGCTTTGGAGGAGGAGGAGAGACGACACCGCTTCCTGGCTGAGAAACACTGTGGCCTGATAGAATCCATCGCCCACCTCATGAATAAGGTATACAGCCTACCTCAAATAGCATTTGCAGATTCAATATTTTATGATTTGTTTTGCTTTATTGACTACGGGTGCCAAATGGGGTTAGGGTTTGTCATGCAAATGTCAGAAGGACAATAAAAGGAAAGCTCTCTACAGAGAATCCACGATAATGTGATTATGTGAGACTTTGTCCAACTGCGAAGGGGAATTCCCGTCCTTTGTAACGGGGGTCAATCACAGATCAGCAGCTTCAGAGGCACAGATACAGATTCAGGCAGGTTCCTCAGATTCAGCTGCCAAGTTAACACTGTTTCAAGTCAGGACTTTCTGCTCGCTTCTTATCCCACCATTCAATATTTCACTGTGTCTGACAACTTGTGAGCAGTAAACCTGTAATATTTTTCATTTCTCTATAGTCAGACAGTAAATAGCAGTCCATGGCCTCCTAACAAACCTTAAGTTTTCCCTTACAGTACTGTCTTGTAATATGATTTTTGATCAAAAGTCCTTATTTGCAAATCAGGCTGTTTGAACATTGTGCTAAATTTAAGTCTGAAAGAACACAAACAAACAATCCACTTCCTGTAAGTGAAACAGGTAACTATGAAAGGACATTTCTACCTGGTTTGTCATGATAACAAATAAAACAGGTTAGGGAAAGTAAAACATATTCAATTCACTCAATAAAATTACAAAAAAATAAATAACACGTAAAAATTTTGTCTCACTTATTCAAAATCAAAAGCTATTAGGTCAAACCCAATGGGAAAAGGTTACACGTATAACAGAGTAATTCTAAATTACAGGATAAAAAGCTAAATAATTAGAGATAGAAATGTAAAAATTACAAAATATAAGTTAAAAATGATAAGATATCAAGTCTAGGATGAAGAAAAAAAGAAAGAAAGTCAACATTATGAGAAACTCTTTTTTTTTATTATTACTTTGGCTTTTTTAATGTCAGAAGGCTTCCTAAGTACCCTCTAACTCTGCAGCTTTAACCTGTTCGACCAGAACAGATTTGTGCCTCGCAAACAACAACAGAAGGCCATCCAGTAGAAATGTCATGCTGTTGACATTTTTTCTATGACACCAGCAATAGTACTGACATTTAACCAAGAGAAGCAGGCCACTGTGTATCATATGTGGATGACTGTTTACATCTCGTGTCTCGTGGTGCAGCGCTGAACATACATTTGTGTATACCAGGCATTGTTTTTCTAAATGAGTGTTAACACAAACTGTTAAGCTGGTAATTCTTTTAACCCTCACTTATTAATGGGAGTTTTTCTCTTATATTTATACATTTGTGTGTGTGTGGCAGTTAGGAGGTTCCCTCCAGCAGAGAGCTGATGGCTGGACAGACAAGGTGAGCGCCACCAGAGGACCCGTGGCCAGGCGACCCACATCTGTGCACTCTGTGAGTAGAGGGGAGATTTTACAGAAAAATCAGCTGTGTGATTCAATTCCTGAATTATTCAAGCTGTGTCAGAGCTGGGTTGCATTTGAATCTTTCGAACCTCCAATAATATGCTGCTGGTGTGAGATATAATCCTTTCTTGGGGGAAAGACCAGAGAGAAGTCAAGATCTGTTTTGGCAAATATCTTGCGAAACAAAAGCATTTGAAGCTGCCAAAAAAGAGTTTAAAGTGTCTGAATTGATCTGAGGTCCTAAAATTAATATTACATAAGAAAACATATTGTGATTTCAGTGGGTTGAAAGGATAATACTTTTGCACAGACAGTGTGTACTTGTAAAAAACAGTGGATAATTCCAAAGATATTTCTGTTACCAGGGTGCCCTCTGCTGGTTTCATTTGAACCCATCAGAATGAATCACGCCTCTGGCTTGAGGCATGACACTATTGGAGGGAACCTCTCTGCACAGGATTAAACCTGTGGCTGAAATAGGACAGAGATTACATATGACTGTGCGAATACCAACTTTAATCAAATCTGAACCTCAGACATTGCCTGAATAATCGCACGAGTCTTTGAGCACGAGCTCACACGGCCCTACATGTCAAAACAGAGGGATTAACTCTGTGGACGATTCACACACTAAACCATATGGTTATTTGCATGACAGCTGCAATTACGATTCAGGTAAACAACGAAGACACCCCCCAGATAAACCCTATTAGTTTCAGTCTGTTCCTCGTTGGAAGGTGACCTGGCCAGTGAAGCCCACAGATGCCACATCCAACTGTAATAACAATCAGAGGATTAACACGGATTCTCTATGTGTTTTGCTTTGATGTGATTTAAACTCGCTTATAACAGAGTGACACCTGCAAGCCACTTTGGGCCGATACTTTGTGGTTTTAGTCCCACATGATATACATCACTCATTGTAACACACAGAAGATCCAACATGGTAATCCAGTCTATGTAAAATAACATTAGCTGCTCTGTATTGTTTGTTTTGATGTGCATTAGCTGTTTGCCATTAAGACTGCATCAGTCCCTGGTGTTTACAAGATACATTAACACTACATACTGTACAGTTAAGTTGTTTCTTCCTGTGTACGTGATGTGTTGTGTGTGTTCTCGGTTGCACAGGTGGGGATGAGAGAGGAGGAGATCAGAAAGAGCAGGGAGGAGATGAACCTCGGCAGCGTCCCGTCAAGGGGTGAGCGGTGACACGGACAGGGCCTCCGTCCAAAACACAGGACACAGAAAAAATAAATCTGAAACGTCAGCCAATTTAGCTTTTCAAGCACAACAGCAACAACAAACAACCATATCATAAAAGGGCTTTTACTTTGGGGCCGCGTATTTCACGTCATGTTTAGAGTGAAAGCATTTCTGTAACATTTACTGTCGCCTGTGAATCATTCGCAGCCCATAATGCCTCCACCTGTATATCAGAGCTCATTTTGCCGTCACTCCGCCGCCCGCTTTATCTTTCTTTAAGCCTTTTATCTCTGTCTCTCTCTCTGTCTCTGTCTTTCTCTCGCCCATCTTTTCTCCCTCCCCATAATTTTGCACATCATGCACTTTTACTCTTTCTCATTTGTAACTTCCACTGCAGTCTAATTATTTGGCTTGCTTATCTACAGACAATAAACAATCTTTGGAGTATTAAATAGGAGTTCTTCCTCTTTTGCCCATCTGAAACACTGTGTGTAGCAGGAGTGTTATTTGTAGCACCACAGTGGCCCAACTGATGCTCATTAGAGAGAGAAACACACCCACTTTGATATAACTCAATGAATTGCATCTCAATCAAATGATTATGCATAAAGCAAGATATTTAATAGTCTGCTTATCCTCTGAGTTATGAACACCAGGCCATGATAAATAAAGAAGTAAATACTAGCCATTTATACTTTTTAATTTATCGTCTCACCAGAGATCCTTCTTCAGTTTATCCGCTCGCTTGTGCTTTAACAAACTGTCTTCTATGCACTCGTGTGTTTCATTTGTCCTCCTCTCCAGCCCCGTCTCCCCTGGGAGGCTTTTCTCGCTCCGGTGCGGACTCAGTGGGAGGTGGAGGTGGTGATGGAGAAAGATCCATGAGGGCAAAAGTGGCCCACCAGCCAGGGGGCTCCAACCCCACCCTGCTGCCCTTCGCCAGGGGAGAGATGATCACCGTGATGGTGCCACAGCCCAGGAACGGCTGGCTGTATGGACGCACTGACAGCAGCTCACGGTGAGTGATGCTCCCTTGAGTGTGTGTCTGCGTGTGAATGTGGAGGCATCTGTCTGTCCTGCTTAACCATCTGTACACACTGCAAATATGTCTATTGCTCAAGTAAAATATATAGCAGCCTGCTTTTTTTTCTGCTGCTACTCTGATGCACACCGATACCATTCAGAAGGTCAGTGAATTCAGCCTGTTCACAAACATTTTTACATTTAACGGTCTAGATATGAGCACTTTTTCCCCGAGGACAAATCAGCTGGTTGTCCCATTTATTGAATTAACAATTTGTAGGGAATAACTACAAAATAAAAGAATATGAGAAATAGTGAACATTGTTGTGCTGTGAGCGAATGTATGGAGATGAAATAAAAGGAGAACAACATGTTAAAGGTTAAAAACCAACAGAAAAGCTAAATAAAATATGAACTGGAGCGAGAATAACATGACTACATGCTCTGTGAGGCCGTAATTACTGTTACATGCACCCATGCTTACATACATCTGTGCTAACATGCTGAGGTTTATGTTTTCTATATTCACCATCTTAGTTTAGCGTGTTGGCATGCTAGTATTTGCTAATTAGCACTAAAGACAAAGTAAGGTTTCTAAAATTGAATTATTGAACACATTTAAATGTTGACCTGATGATGGTGCTACAGGAAAAGTAAGAGGATCAACCAATTCAATTAGGATTCATCCCCCGGGCACCATGAATACCTGTATAAGATTTGAAGGCAATTCACTGATAATGTCAAAATAACAATCACAAATAGTACCATTTTACTGTTTTAAAAGCTATTATTTTAAATATGAATACTGCCTTGGTGACATCAACATCCACTAACCATTCGCTTTACTTTCTGGCTCTTCCGGGATTCAGTCCGGGATGGTTTCCAGCCTCGTATGTGGAAGCAGTGGATGTTCCTCCAAGGACAACAAGCTCTGGGTAAAACGAAAATCTAAAAGTACCACTGTGAAATTAGTAATTGTGATTGTGATTATTAGTCATTTTGAGATATCAATGAAACGCCATATGTTACTGTCTCTTACTGTGCCAGACATCACAAGACAGGCCAGACAAGGTGTCCAAAATTAGGTCCACCAAACATTTGACGCCAGAGTTATCTTAGCTTAGCATAAAGACTGGAAACAGGTGGAAACAGCTAGCCAGGCTCTGTCCAGTGGTAATGAAATCCTTCTACCTAAAGCTCACTTATTGACAGGGTATACCTCTTTGTTTAATCGTGTGTTTCTACAACTGCTCCCATGTTGCATAATCAAATTAAATGAATTCACTTAATGTAATCTGTCTATTTATGAGTATTTTGTAACAGTGCTGCCTGTTGGCTCAGTGCCTGTTGCAGTACAGGACGTAAGTTTGAATGGTGACTGTGGTCCCACAGTATGTGTATATTCTGCCTCGTGTTATAGTATGTCATACCTCCCGCAGTCTTCTGCACAACGTTTGCCTTTCAAACCTGATACCGAATACATTTGGCTGCTCCCCCAGGCTGTCCCTATTGTTTCATGCGCCCAGCAGTTTTAAAAGAGGGTCAGCATGAAACTCAGGCCTGGAATAAAAACACGAACTATTTAAGATATTTGGGTGACCCATTGCTGTGAGGAAAACCAGTAGGAGGTTGTAAACTAAATCTGTGCAAAGTCCTGGACACTTGCTCCTGAAAAATACCTACAATGTTAACGTAAATCAAATGCAGTAAATATATTGATTTGATGTGAAATCTCATATACTTATATATCTCATATACTTGTATTAGCAAAACATGCTTTGATTAATCATTTTTATGTTCAAATCTAATGTTCTTTAAGCATTAGGTGCAATAATCATTTCAAGAAAGAAAGAAAGCAGATGTCAAGTGAAAAAGAAAAGTTATTTTATGCATTCAACAAAGAAAATAAGTACGTTTTTTGTTAATTTAGTAGCTCCGTCCCCCGAAGCAGCAGCAGCAGCAGCATGAGCAACCTGCTCAACCAACCTGGAGGCAGCAGCCACGGCGGCGGTGGCCCGCCCCCTCCACCTCCTCCGCCACAGTCTCTGACCTCAAACAAACAGTCTGAGAAGCCACCAATCACGTCAACTCCAGGCAGAAGGGTGGAGTCTACTTCAGAAGACAAGGTACGACTCATCCATCAGTGCTGCTGAAATCAGTCAATTCTCTCTCTATCAGAAGATCATCAATCGTTTTCCAAACATGGAAACTGAAATGTAGTTTACTGGGTGCCCATTAGTCTTTTTCTTCTACAGTCTTTTTTTAAAGCACTTTGAGGACCTCATTCTGACAAGGTTTTTTTTATAAAGCGTTTTTAAAGTTGTAACTAATGGCTTTATCAGCGGTTACCTTTGGATTACTGAGTTATGGAAATAAGTCATTGATAAAGGGCAATAAATGAATCCTTGTCCCGATTTTCTGATGCTCTTTGTGAAAATAAGTGGTTTCATGGCTTTTAACTTATTGTTTTCTATATAGAGCACCCTTAAATTATTCATTGACCATGAATAAAGCTTTAGTTACAATTTATTATCCCTTCTTGGTACTGGAGTGATACTGTATCGCACTTCTTTTCCTTTTGGCCATTTTAGTTGTTGTTAGTATATTGTGTTCCCCTGATATCTCAGTATTCAATTAGCATAATCATCAAAAGTTTCTGCGGAATCAAATCAACCAAAGCAGCGACACAGAGGATTAATCGTTGTTATCCATCGATGGTTGAACTGACACGCTGAGAGCAAGTTGGATACATACCTGCATGTTAACGGCTGCTTTGTGTTTTCTCCAGTGAGGATGGAGAAGTGATGTGGGACAGCTCTGGTGGGATATTGTATGCAAATGTTCGATGGTTTTTCCCAGTCTGTCCAGCAGGGGCACTGCGGCAAGGTGCTGTTCTCAATGGCACCACACCCGTCTTTCTGGTGGATGCAGGGAGGAAGCTCCAGCTGCTGATGGCGTACGGGCGAGGAGGTTGTGTGCATGCGTGTGCGCTTGTTTTGGCATGCTGTGACTCGAGCCTATTAAACCGAATACCAATTTGAGGTCCTTGTGACTAAATAGATCTGGCACATGACCTTTAGGCTGCTGCAGTGTGATAATACTGTCAGTGTCTTCTCTCTTCTGGCACTATTCAATCACACAGTGGTTTAAATAACTTTGAATAAGATAATAAATGATCCTCTTAACCTGTGATATTTTGTTTTATAAAATGACTGACATTCAAGTAAACCACCACATTATTCTAATATCTCAAGTGGTACATTTAAGGGACAATAAAAACAATGGTAGATCCACTCCGCAGCCCTCATCCTACTCCATCATTCCCTACTGGTCTGCCAGACACTACTCCTTGTTTGTGAATGTCCAATGAAGTCTTGAACATCTTCATACTGGAAATGCTTTCTATGATGCAGTACTTAGCTGTGAACCTTGTTCTTGAGCCAGCAATGCAGATGACAAAGCACATTCATTACACATGTTTTTTTCATTGTGACACTGATGCGTCTCCACATCAGTGGTCTCTGTTGATGTTGCTTCTTTTTCTATCTCTATTGTTAAAATGGGATTTTGCAGTGTGTGTCAATTGGACACCCTCTGAAGTGTGTGTGGGGCTGCCTGGCACAACACATCAGTGAGCAGCTTGTGGGAGGGCCGACTGAAAGCAGAAAGGCCGCAGGGTCAAGGGCTGCAGCCTCCATTAATGTATGTGTCTACATATTGTGGATCGCCTTCCCTCAGCCGTACCCTTCTCATTTTTTTTCCCACAGGGATCAAAACCACATGGATCACGACCAGAACTCTTCCCGAGGTAAGATTAATGCAACGGCGGCTCTGCTTGGAGAGCGCAGACAGCTTGTGAAATGTTTAAATGGAGGCCACTCGTGCTCTCTTCTACAGAAACTAATGATATTTTTGAAGTGTATCACGAACCCATTAAATCAGAGAACAACAGACGAGGGCCATGATCTAAATGGCACAGAATCGCTTTCCCTCCATTATAGTTTGAAGTGCAGTTTAGTACTGAAACCATTTCAGTTATGGCCATTTGGGAACCATGACTATCACTCTTACTACAGGTGAACAGTTTGCTGGATGATGCTTGTGCAGTTTGAAATGCACTGCTCATTTCTCTTGTGATAACCTTTGCCGTTAGGCTCAGTGATGTCATTCAGGGCCGGAGTATTTTCTGATGTTGTCTTTCTCCACTCTCCACCCTGTCTTTTTCTCTTCTTCCTACATTTGTTTTCCCTCTCTCCTCCGCTCTTTTTTTTATTTCGAAGGGGAACCAACCCATTTGCCACAGTTAAGCTGAAGCCTACGTCCACCAATGACAGATCAGCACCTCGTTTAACGCGACGGTGACATCTCAACCCTGAGACAAATACTTTCATCCAGCCTGACAATCCGTTCTTGACCTTGAAAATAGCAGCATATGTGGTCGAAAGAGAGTAAGTGGACTTTAGAGGTTGTTTCATCAGCTAATGCTTTCATATTTTGTCAATACTCTATGCCATGGTGTTCTTCTGCAGACACACAAAAAAAGATGGAGAAAGAGGGCAGAACTTTTTATAGATAAATTTAGAATTCACACAAATTCTGTAGATGTATATACATATATATATATATATATATATATATATATATATATATATATATATTTTAGATCTTGATCAAATAACAGCCAACGTCTATTCATATTTTTTGTAGCTTTTGATTTGTAAAATGTAACAATGAATCACTGACATGAAAACTTGTTTACACAATATACACTATGTACGTAAATCATTGTTCTCTGAAAATTCTGACATGTGGGGCGCATAGGTGGCTCCATCGGTAGAGTGCGCACCCATGTATGAGGCCATGAGTCTCGCTGCAGCAGCCTGGGGTTCAATTCCCTGCCTCAGGCCCATTTGCTGCGTGTCATCCCCTCCTCTCTCTCCCACCTTTCCTGTCACTCTTCAGCTGTCCTATGAATAATAAAGGGTAAAAGCCCCCCCTAAAAAAAAAATTCTGACATGTGAATGATATTTTCCATTTGGAAATAAATGTTTGATATGATGTGTTTATAGTGTACAGTTGATGAACCAGACATGATAGTGTGCTTTACTTTTTCATTGCCATTGTATTGCATGTCCACCATTTTTCTCTAAATGGTCTACTGAATTAAGTCCATATATAAATATTAATTGCACTACTAATTTACTTTTTGAAAATGGCTTGTAGAAAATGTAACATCTGACAGATAATGTAATATCTTGTAAAAAAAAAACAGGATAAAGTGTCTAAGCCAGAAATGTGATGAAAAATGCATTGCATTCATGGATAATGTAATACCGTCTTTACAGCACCATATAATTACTTTAACCAGTGTGTTTCACTTTATTAGCAGGGGGAATTTTTTTTACTGATGTCATGATGCTAATATTAATCTATGATGTAATATACAGCAGTAACTATGAAGAATAGAAAAAGATGTAAGTTCTTCAATTTCATTTCATATTCAAGTATTTCATCAACAGTGCCTCAGTTTTGTCTATGTATAAATAAATATTGACTATTAATAAAAAACAATAAAGGGCGAAGTTCAGTTATCATATTTGAATTAATTTTTGTTGAGCTTAACACTCAAAAGTTCAGCTGATCTGCTTCATCAGGACTGTGTGTGCTGTTTGAGGCTGACTGAGACAACATGCATTTAAGTATGTGGCATCACTTTTGTCCTCTTAGTTGCACGACCAGTTGTTATCAGGGCCTTTAAAAGTATGTCATACACTACACTGACACTTGGCTTCACTGCTTTTGAATTGCACTTTGTGTTATGTTAAAAAAGATGCCATTTCCAGATGCCACTTCCCATAAAACCTCTCTCTCTTTTGTTTTCCTTATGAATGACGCCGACCTCACCAGCCTCTCTGAGCCACGCTGGTCTGAACAGTCCCATTACTCGTCTTTTTTTAAAGCAAGAGCCTCTGAGCTTCACATCTGTGTTTATTTGCTCAGGCAGTATAATGGCCTACTAAAGAAGATCAGGATTCCCGCGTTGCCTGTTTGGGTCCTCCGCCGGGGATACTTAACCCAAATTGAACCTCAGCATGAATCCAATTCTGCTAATGGCTTGGCAGCATGGTTCAGTTAAACTAGCACGACACTTCTGAGTAAAGACTCTTTGGCAAGTGGAGCCTCGCCTCCTTTCTCTCTTTCAGCGAAGTTGCATTTATAATGTAGTGCGCACTGCAAAGCAAATGCTAGCAGAGAGAGAGAGGGAGGGGAGAGAGAGGTGGGCAATGTAATGTAATTGCACAGAGTTTGTCATTATGCAGTTTCTTTCTCTCCTGTCGCCATGAGACGACGCAGGCGATGCTAATGAATACTAACAAATGACACTGAAGGCTAATTTTGACCTGCTTAAAGACAAAAAGCTTTTTAAAGTACACTCCTTTATACATTATTGTGTCGCTGTCAAGATATGCTTCACTCGCTCTGCTTGATCAGAGCAAAAGTGACAGCGAAAATAGAGATAGGAAGGAAAGTGGGGGGGGTGCTGGATTGAGTGTAAAATCTGATAGAAGAATCACATCAAAGGAGGGAATTAACACAAGAGTCTTAGTGAGTCAGTGTTCTCGAGGCTTTGTTTCTTCTCATTTTATTTGATTCTTTCACAGCTTGACCTCTTTCTTCTTTTGGTATGTTTTACAACAGCTCATTACCAGAGGAGAAAGGGATGGATAGATAGATAGATGGATGGACGGGGTGATGGCGATGGTGCGGGAGAGACGGGGGGGGGGCGCAAATGCAGGAAGGAAGGGAGCAACAGTGAATAGTGAAGTCAATAGAGAGGAAGAAGAGAAAAATAGAAGAAGGGAGAAAAGAAAAAAGGTGAGAGGAAGTGATAAGGGAGAGGGTGAAGTCAGAAACACAGGAGGAAATGAGGGTCTTTCTCTTATAATCAGTTTTCTTTAAATATCTTTAAATATCTACTTTATGCTTTAAATGTGTTTTATATCTATACATAAACAGGTTTATTCCTGCAGGCATGTTTTATATCTATACATAAACAGAAACAAAAACAGTTTGTATAAAAAGGATCAAATAAATAGGATGAATATAGCTGTGGGGACTTATGGGGAGGGGTGTGTGTGAGGGGGTGGCACACCACAGCTTACTTCCTATAGTGCAGCGTCGCTATAGTGAATACAGCAGTACTTGGTGGGAGGGCAGGTGGGGGAGGCAGGAAAAGGCTGCAGGTGTCAGGGTGGAGTGGGGAGGTTTGGGTGCTGGGGGAGGGGCAGCGGGTGTCAGGATGTAGCGGCGGTTAGGAGGTGATCTTGGAGTGCTAGTCGGACACACAAGGTGACGGTTTATTCTTTCACCAGGGCAGTAAACTCTGCAAGAGAGGAGGAGAACAGTTTGAGATATTTTCTCTCCATATTTTAAAATGCACAGTACAGTTCTGTTTTCAAGCTTTCAGTTACAAACACGGTGTCAAGTCTCAGATCTATCACAAAGTGATGGTATGCTTTGGAAAATGCTCAACAGTAATATATAGTGGAGTCATTTATTCCAAGCGGCACCTGCTTAAGACACTTGTCCTCTGTGTTAGCTGTGGATAGACTCTTTAATTAAGCTTTACTTTACTTTAGCTTGGGGATGAGTTCTCAAGACATACTGAGAACACTTGCTTTGCGAGGGAGCTAGTGTTAGCAAAAGGCAATTAATGAGGATACTGTGATGGTATTTCAAGCACTCATTGTGGTAAAACTTGGCCTCAAAATATTAATTTTTTTCTCTCTACAGCCACTCCGGGGCTTATGTGAACCATGGATCATAAATGTTTTACATATTTTGCCATGCAAAGGAGAAAAATCATTTCTCTTTATCTGGACTTTATTTTCCAGTGGATAGTATGACAAATGTGTCAGTAGATGTGGATCTTTATAGTTGAAAAGCTTTATTCACAAGCCAACAGTTGCCTTAAATTTATTCTCATCTTTCGTTAAAAGTTAAATGTATCAAGGAGAGTTAGAGCTAAAATATAATAATGCATGTTCACGCACAACCCAGCCTGTGGTAATCTCAAAGCTCTGTGGCTGCTGCCTGCCCTGTTAGCTTTTTCAGAGACTGTGGTGAAAATTGTTCATTTAGGAGCTCCTGAGAGCATCTGCAGTAAACTGGATGCATCATTTTTCATGTTTACCATTATTCTGATAATTGCTGATTCCACTCGTAATGTTCGATTTGGGTTGTGTCTAATATAAGGTTTAAAACCCATTACAACCCACAGTCCTTTAATGGGCAGAATCTTGCAAAACACCAATATGGTTTACGGAGCCACTGTGTTGATTTTGTATTTGTTTGACTATAAATGGGCATCTGAGCAACTGAACAAATTCATATTGCTTCTTTGTTCTTTGTGGTTCAGTTCATTTGGACATATAAGGACAATGTCAGTTAAACAGCGATGCCAATTACTGCACCAAAGTACCTGTCAAATTTAGGTTTTATGTCTCTGGCATAGAAATTCAAACTAACTACAGAGAATGACCTTGAGTGTAAGATCTCAGAGCCACAATAATGCTGATGTTGCAATTTGCCAAGATTCACTAATATAAACTCAAAATAATAAAATAAACCTCAAAGAGAGTCTGTGTGTGTGTGTGTGTGTGCTGTCTGTTTGTATGGCCCTCTGACACTCCCACTAATAGAATATGATGTTTACCATCAACTCCAATCTTGCCGTCTCCATCCTTGTCGGCTGCTTTTAAAAATGCTTTGGTTTCTTTGTCTGTCAGGTCCCTGCCATCTTTGGCGAAACCCTTCAGGACGAATCTGTCCGGGGGCAGAAAAGCAGAATGGATGTGTGTCACAGAGCGCTCGTGTTTTATGTGCAGCGAGATCATTCGTCTTTTGCATTCATGTGCGTGCGTGTGTGTCTGTGTGCGTGTTTGCCTCACTTGAGCTCCTCCTCCTCTATGAAGCCGCTGTTGTCGGCGTCCAGCATCCAGTTCACCGTGAAGACCTTCTTCACATCGTCAAGGCGACTTGACTTGGCCTTCAGACCCACCACCTCAAAGAATTTCTTATGGTCAAAGGAGTCAGCAACTGTGCACACACACACACACACACACACACACACAAGGAGGCACACAGGCATGCAAACACAAAGATGCAAAATGTCAGTAAGCGCCTCAGAAGAGAAGGGGAATAACACCTACTGACACTTTATTAAACATTTTACAAATAATTTGACTTAAAGGCTCGTCTAATGTTGGAATTAGTTGGAGATAGCGGACGTGCTTTCTCATACACATCAGCAATCAGTGGAGGCAGTTGGTGAAACTACTCTCAAAGTTCATTGCTTGTCCTGTATTGAGCTGGATGATGAGGCCCAACGGCAAAACTTTAATTGCATTAAAGGCAGCCTGCTAACATTGTGACAGATATAGATTGAGAACATGTGTTTGCCAGAGGACCCATTAGTTTTGGGTCATGGAGTCCATTCTCTCAGATGTGCACATATGTTAAAGAAAGTCAAATCTATTAATTAGTATCTGGTTATGTCATAAGAAAATGTTGTATACAGTAGAATTGCAAAGGTGGGTCTCATGGCTCTATATGACTCACAGTTGGAGCAATGTGAAGCTCCTGAATTATTAATACAAAAGGTTTACTCTTGTGTGAAGAAATATCTGTCTCTTTGATAAAGACTCGATGGTGTGTACATAAAGACTTTATAGTGTGAAGTTATGACGCTCGATTGTGGGTCAATTTAGACGAGATAAGTGATTGACAAAGCATGTTGAATTCACTTTTGCTCTTCTTCATGCCTGACTGGCTTCTTCTCCACAGCAACACAGGCTGAGGCTTATGAGCATCGTGGTTTCTAAGAATTTATAGTATTTTGAACCATCTGCCAATATGAGTTAAATGAAGTTTAAATAATTACAACTGGTGGCTATACCATATACCATCATTATATTGTCTAGGAGAAATCCATATTTTCTATGCATTGTAAGGAAGGAAAATTCAAAATGGGAACACAGATTGGGGTAAAACAACTTTATTCTAATATATCTCAGTTTGTCCACACTGAGGTGTGTGGCACTGGTGTACAATCAAAGGGTGAAGTGCTGTAGAACTGGTCTTAAAGCAGTCTAAGACCAGTGGTATTTGTATTCAGCACCGGCCCAAAGCTTAGCCAACCTGTGGAAATCATCCACAGTCCATATCCCCCAAATCTAATCATATCTGGGAGATCATAAATGGGCCAAATCCAGCTCACATTTGGTCCACGAGAGACAAAACTCAGCTGCAATCACCTCATCACGCTACGCTACCTCAGAAGCCTGAGATTTATCCAAGACAAAGTACTTTACCTGAAAACGCATCTAGAGCTTTCTTGATGTCGTCAGTGTTGAGGATGCTGCTCATTGCCATCTTGGCTGTGGGAAGAAAAAAGGATGAAAAGAGAAAAGACAAAGAGAGAGGAGAGAGAGAGACAGAGGAAGAGGAGGAGGAGGAGAAGGACAGAGAGGGGGACAAGGTTAAAAACAAGGTCGCCAGAGAGCAGCGAGAGAGAACACGGAGACATTCTCGTATTACACTGGTGACACTCTAGAAATGGAGCAGGAAACCAGGACATGGGAGAGGGAGGTGATGACTGACAGAGTGAATCAGTGACAGTCAAGGAGGAGTGACAGAGCGAGAGATGTGGAGGGGGGGGGGGGTGAGACGGAGGTGAAGAAAGAGAAAGATACCATAGGAGGGTAGTGTTGAAAGAAGAAGAGTTCAGTTGTGGTGGGTCATGAGAAAAATTTAGATACAAAAGAAATATTAGGAGGGCAGGAAGGGAGGGACAGGTGGACAGAACAACCAGCGTGGTGTCCGTATCAGTGTTTTCCATTTTATCTGTGTGATATCATTGAGCTGTTACAGTCAGCAGAGGTTTAACAGGTCATCTGAGTCTTGTGCTGGGCCTGAAATACCACAGGAGAATTCAGTTTGTCAGCCCAGTCCAGATGGAGACTCTTCTTGTACCTCACGCCGTGAAAGGTGAGCCCGGCACTTAACAGCGCTTTGGCTTTTTGCTCCGCGTGTGTGTGACCAAACCCGATCGCCACTTATGAAGTTGTCACCTTCCCCGCCGACTTTGCCCTCCGCTCTTCTGTTACTGTCGCAAACACACACATGCAGCAGGCCATAGCCGAACTTAGAGAGAGAGGCGAACAGAGGGAGGCTGGAGTCTGACGAGCGGTGGTGCCAAGAAGGAGTGAGCAGCGTGCGGATTAAAGGAGCTCTGATATCACTTCGCTCTTTGTGGTCTGGCAGAGCCTTGATAGGGATTTGCTCGGGACATTATTTCAAGCAGGCCGTACATACAGATGATTGACACCTCACTGAGACCTACACACAAACCTCACCTCGCAGCCTCCAGTTTGCTTCCACCGATCGCTTCATGAATACATTTGAATTAAAAACAGACTGTATAGCACCTCTGATATTCAAATATTTGCTCAACCAATTTTTACACTTTACATTTTACTTTATATAAATAGCTGCCAGGCTGTTAATAAGACTAACTGGGAATCCACATCAAAAGCACATCAGACAACATCAGACAGCACTTCTGAAGCACCGAGTCACGTTTCAACTTACATTCGGCCATATGTGTAATCACAGCCGGCTGTCCTTGTCTTTAACAGGCTGACTAATAGGAGGAAATGAACTGGACAAAATGTTGGCATCATCAGAAGTAAACAGTATAGACTGGTACATTTGATGAAAAGGAAGCATGTCCGTTCTGTGAGTCACTTTCTGTGTGGATTGTTAAGAGCGCCAAAGTGATGATTTTCAGCAGGTAATATTTATGATGTTCACCATCATTTGCTAATGAGCACAAAACAAAAAAAGTACACTATGAATCACTTTTAAGTTTCCTTAACATAAATACATAATTTGACCAATTACTTTGTAGACATTTAATGTGATTTAAAAATGTAAAAACAATTCAGTTGTGCTTTTTCATCTGGTGTTGCAGAAAAATCCAATCCGGTGACAGGCATTAAGAATAACCATTAGGATCTCATAGCAAAATAAATAGCCAATACATTATTCTTGTTTTGCATGTGTGTGTGTGTGTTTAATGCATTCGTATTCAGTTGAGACAGTTTCATAACCAGTTAAAAACTCCACAGAGCTGGTTTAAGTTGAATTTTGACAGAAACGTAAATTGAAATTTTGACCTGTTGATGAAAAAATGAAACATCAGGAGAACATTAAAGACATCACAGTTCATCATAAATGTATGAACCACATTTAATAGCAAACTGTCCAATAGTTGTTGAGATATTTTAGTGTGGAACAGCCCCCAAAGTCCCCACAGCCATTGGAAGATATGGTCTATCTTCCCAAGTCCACTAAGAGCCTGTAAGGAGAACTCACTCTAAACCACCAAGTTTTTCTGCACAGGGCTCTTGAACTCCTGAATACAAATACACAGACTATGGACGGATACACACTTACACCTGTCTGTTTGTGAGAGCAGGTTACTGTAAACTGCTCTACAATATATGAAACATCTTTTTAGTGTAACTAAGATGTTGATGCAAAGCATGTAGAGGTGAAAAGTCCCATAGAAAGGTCACAGTAACAACACAGTATCATCATCATCATCATCATCATCATCACTGTGTTCTGTCAGTGCACAACATACTGCTTAGCTGGCCAATACAGCCGCTGTGTCCTTCTCAGTGGAAATACAGTCTGAGCAGCCTGAATATAACCACCAATCACAAATCACTCATGCTACAGTATTTTGCTGCATCACACCTCAAGCAGTGAATCCGTTCTAATATCATCCACCTCAAAGTCTGTAACACTAGCTTTATTTGGCTGCACTTAAAACTAATTTCACAAAAACACCCCAGTGATGTTATTCATCTGGGTTCCATTCAAAATCTGTAATATATTTATCGCAATGTGGGGAAATCATTAGTTAATAACCTGGGAGGGCTCCAATAATGAAAACAACCTGATCTGCAGCGTTGAGTGGAAACTCAATTAAAAGAAATGTATCCAGATCTTGGAGATAATTGGAGATAAATGTAGTGTTAACCACCGTTTGGGGAAGTTCATAGATTTCATCCACTGGTGTCACACTCAGCTTCAGTGATGTACGAGCTTCTTTTGCGCCACGGTGTTATCTACCTCCGCAACGTACTGCTGCACACACAGATCGATACCGAACACTGCTGAACCTGTGTGGCCGCACATTCAATCTTTTATCATTATAAAAGCACAGCCTCCCTCTCTGACCTTTACCACAAAGGTGTCCGGGGGGAAAAGAAACAATTCGCCATGAAATGAGGAGGATAAGATTGTTTTACAGAGATATCCAGTGTGCTGTCAGTGGAGCGGTGTAAAGTACGCCACATAGATTTATTTAAGGTATAAAGACCAGTTGCGGTGCTGATTGGCTGACTGTCTTTTCAGATTTTTGTCACTTACTGTTTTTGTTTGTTTGTTTGTTTGTTTTTGTTTTTGGGCCACTTGGGGCAAAGGGCAGAGGAAGCTCGCTGTGAACACAATGTGGACAAATCATCACCTTGAAATGATAAAATTGTTAGCAGATATCATTCATGCAGTGTCCTCTGTCAATCCATCTGATTAATAGCCATTCAATATTTGCTCTTTTAGCTCTGTTTTTGGTCTCCACCAACTCCTGGGGAAACAATGTGGCTCCTGAGCTGCTGAACGCTCCAGCAGCAGCTTTTTTGGAAGTTTAAAAATGACACGTTGCTGGTTTTAGAGGGCCCATGTCTCAGGAGGAAAGCAAATACGTTTCCCAAAATGCTGAAGGTTTCTCTTAAATCCATCTTTGATATCAGTAAATTTTAGTCTTGCATCCCCACCCCACCCCCCTGCACTTGCATACTGTTTAATGAAATATAACTTACAGTTCCATTAGGGCTTGAACTTTTTACAAGACTGAAAATGAGTTGTAGAATATTACATTACTCATTTAGCAGATGCTTTCATTCAACTTTAATACATTTTTTCCCCCACAGACATCAGGAGCAATTTGACTGTGTTGATACGGGTATAATTTAGAGGGATGATACCGCAAATCTCAACTGGACATAAAAGAATAAAAGATGATGTACAAAATCAATACTTTTTTATTGGTAATGTGGGAGTGTCAATAATGTGTGGAGTAACGCTTTAGAGGCTGGTTTCTTATTCTGATATTTATTTGTGTTCAATGTTTCAAGCTTCAGGCCTCAAAGTTTCTTGACGTATTTCTATGGATATGCAGCATGTGTGGTCAATACTTCACAGACTGAGATGATTCAGTCTTCACTGAAGTTTGAATCATCTGTCAACCATCTTCAAAACATTAAGCATTTTTAATGCAAAAATCATTGTGTAAGTAATGTTTTCCCTTTTAAATCTTCATCTAAATTTAAGTTGGTGTTATATGAGCATCATTCAGGGGTAATCTACAGCTCTGCACTGCTGAGACACTGTTGTCTAGTTGCTGCCATCGTCCATAATCACTGTCTTGGCTTGATAAAATGTTTGGACTTGAGTTGTGCTGGATGCCCTTGCTGTTTTTCTTAACCTTTACTCCAGTGATTTCTACGGTCTTGAAACCTCTGTCCCTGAGGTGTGCTGTTTACTTCAAATCAACGTTTTCATGGCTGGAGCAGAATGCTGAGGCAAGACAGAAAGCAAGCCCACTCACAAGTCTCCAACCAGAAGTTTAAAAAAAGAAGAATCACAGAAAGCTTGAGCAGACAAACTCTGGATTCTTCAGTACAGCTTGGTGAGCTGTGCTGTGTTATTACTGTATGTGTGGGAGTGTCATCAGTTATGCTGTAACAGCAAATTAAACAGTTTCATTAGTTGTTGACATCTCTTTGTATGAAATGTGAAATGTGTGCATTTATTGTTAAATACAAATTTAAGCTACTCAAAAGACTTTATGCTTTAGTTACATTGGCATGCTTATTTTAATGATGAATGATGATACAGTAATCATGCATGAAACATCTCACCATGTAATTACCATTGTAGTGGTGTCACAAATTTTTACAAATTTAATGCCAGGGGACTCAAAAGACTTTATGCTTTAGTTTTGGCATGCTTATTTTAATGATGAATGATACATTCTGATACATTCTGTCCTACATTTGTCCTGTAACCTGTTACCATTGTAGTGGTGTGCCAAGCAGGCTTAAAGAAGAATGTATTTGCATTTCAAGAAACATGAAGTGGACGGAAACTTAATGTTCTCTTGACTGTTGTGTTTATATACAATGGGGGAAATAAGTATTTGGCCAACTCCCCATATTTACTGTCAACTTTTTTCTCATTATATTTACACGTGTGCCGTGTGTGTGCATGTGCCAACTCCCCATATATTGCCAAGCAGGCTTTACTTAAAGAAGAACGTGTGTGTGCGTGCAATTTAATGTTGCAGAGGGTGCCAAGCACTGGGGTGAAGAGGTGGACGGCTTAAAGAAGAATGTAAAAGACATTATATTTATTTAGCCTGTTATGTTCTCTTGACTGTTGTGTTTATATACATTCATGTGAACATTATGTATTAACTCAAATAATCCACACATTATATTTATCACAAGATTCAAGTCCATAAGTTTTAAGTGCTTTGAAATAACACAGGAAAAAAGAAAAAAATATTGAACACACTATCTTGAGACTCGTTTAATACTTTGTGGAGAAGCCTTTGTTTGCAATGACTGCTTCCAGACGCTTCTTGTATGTATGAACTAATCGCCCACACTGCTCAGGTGTGATTTTTGCCCATTCCTCCGCACAGCAGATTGTCTTCAAATCTTGAATATTCTTTGGTGCCCTCTGGTGAACCCTTATCTTTAGTTCTTTCCACAAATGTTCAATCAATCGGATTTAAGTCAGGTGATTGACTGGGCCATTCTAACACATTGATTTTCTTTTTTTTAAAAATGTCAACTTTGCTTCGAGACTTTTCCGTCAACTTTGCCGTGTCGGATCGGATGTCCTGAAAGTTGAAAGGTCCAGCCACGTCTCATCTTCATCATATCCTGGTGGATGGCAGCAGGTTCATCTCAAGAATTTGCCGATAGATGTTTCCATTCATTGCTCCTTCAATTATATGAAGTCTGCCAGTACCCCGAGATGAGAAACAACCCCATGCCATGATGTTTCCACCACCAAACTTCACTGTTGGTATAGTGTTATTTGGGTGATGTGCAGTGGCCATTTCTCCTCCAAACATGGTGTGTAGTATGACAGCCAAAAAGTTCAATTTTGGTCTCATCTGACCAGACAACATTCTCCCAGTATTCCACAGGCTTATCCAGATGCTGTTTAGCAAACTTTAAATGAGCTTCAACATGCCTTTTTTTGAGGAACAGACGGGGTCTTGCGGGCTGAGCGTCCATAGAGGCCATGGCGGTGGATGGCGGGGGAGTGCATTGCCTATCGTTTTCTCTGTAACACTTGTACCTGCTGCCTGCATCCATGTCTTTCTGGAGCGCTTTCCTTGCGAGTGGTCCTTGGCTCTTTTGAGAACTCTCTTCTGACCATCTTTCTGACTCCCTCCCAGAAATCTTGCGAGTGAGCTCCTGTGCGCGGCCTGTTGATGATAAGGTGATGCTTCTTCCACTTGCAGATAATGGCCCCAACGGTGATATCCCAAAGTCTTTATAAGTCTATAACCAGTTCCATTCATGTGAGCTTACTGGAATCAGGCTGCAGATTCTTTGGGTGCCAAGTCTTATAACAGTTCCAGTTCCATGCTGAGATCAGGCTGAGCGAAGGTCTTGATAGAGCTCTTGCGAAGGTACTTGGCTACTTGCTCCTTGCTTTTACCCATCATGAATGTGTCTTGTTTGAAAAAACAACCTTGGTGAAAAAAGGGCAACATCAATGTGTCTTGGTTTTAGGCCATCAATTAGCACTAACCCAGCTGATGTTGGTTTGCACTTATAGAAAGAAGTACAAAGACTAATTACTTTCAGGTTTGAGATGGTATGGCCTCAATTGCCTTTCCTATTTGCCAAACTATACAGCTTTCCCATGGTGTTGTTCAATAATACTTTTTGGTGCCTGTGTTATTGCACTTAATTCCACATAATCATTATTTATGGACTTGAATCTTGTGATTTCTTTTCATGTGTGGATTATTTGAGTTAATACCAGTGTCTGGAAGAAATGTCACATGAATGGCATCTTTGGAAATAAATATAATGAGAAAAAAGTTGACGTACGTGTCCAATACTTATTTCCCCCATTGTATATTGTGTGTATAAGGGGAGAGGAGGAAGGGGAACATACTGCAGAAAAATATGCCTCCTCACATTGCTGCATGCAGCTGAACTGGAGGTGAACTCTTGTCCTCTACAGAAACAGGCTTTGAAGGTGTTGTGAATGAGACATTTAACAATGAGCACTGTTTCACAGAATCATTGTTTATATTAGACTCATACAGTCCCTGAGCTTTATGCTGTTTTAAGTTTAAATTGAGGTCACCAATATTGGGAATTTTGTAATAAATCACTGACTGAGGAAGGCTTCAGTGTGTCTTTGGTTACTCAAATGACAACAGTGTTGCTGCTATAAAAACACTGCATTTGAATCCAGGTTATTATTTTGCCTATAAAAGAAATGATATTTGAACTGTACTATAAACTTTGATTGCAAAACCAAAGATTTTTACTGGCATACTGAAGATATAGTCATGCCTGGATAGTGACAGTCTGACATATTTATTTATCTTAAGTAAATGATGACAGGCTTTAATACGTTTGTTTGTCTCATCTCCTTAAGGAGGCCGGCCTACCACGGTTGCACCATTAATCTGAAGAATATGAATGACTCTCACGGGCCATTTTCCTGAATCAAAGGGGCCGCAGTGATTTTCTTCCTCCACAAAAGCTTTTTATCTGAATTGCTACTGATCTGCACAGTTGATCTTCACATGAGCTCGATGGCTGAATGTAGCCAGAGCTGCCTTTTCAGTGTGCATTACATTGTCTATTGATTTTATAGACCTGCTGAGAGAGAGAGAGAGAGAGAGAGAGAGAGAGAGAGAGAATGTACAATGGTGCTCATTCAAAAGCAGAAAACAAATACACATGTGCACGCATGCAGCAATGCGTGCACAGACGCACACGCAGCATGAACAGAAAAGATTTGATAAAAGTAGAGTAGAGGCCTGGGGATCATCTGGCTGTTATCACCACTGTCCACTGTCTAATCCTCTGGCAGGTACAGGACAGGGTAGCTTAACCACACAGTTATAGCTTGGCAACAATATTGTGTATGTGTGTGTGTGTGCTCATAACTGTACAGTATTTAACTGTCTTCCTGATTGACTGATTTAGTTAAGAATTTTAATGTTTTATTTATTTGTGTCTCTGTCACTTGGTCGTCAGCGCGATGTATTTTGGTTTAAATAAAACGATCATGGTAGCGGCTCAGTGAGGCTGGTTCTAGTAACTGCAGTGCTTCAACCCAAATGCTAACATGTTCATGATGACAATACCTGATGGTAAGCAACAAACAACAAAACTGATGACGGCAGTAGAGTAAAAGTTAGGGGGTCAAGAAGTTTTGATTCATCCTGATGGGATACGAATGGTTCAGAGGATAAAAAAAGTCAGTAGAATCCATCCTCTAGGGAGCATGAATGTCATGAACAAATTTCATGACAATCCATCCCATAGTAGTTGAGATATGTAACATTCTCGTGGTTAAAAATGCATGTGAGCATATGAAGCCATGTTTACACTCTCCCACTTAACATACTGCAGGCACCACTGAGATTCATAATCTAATAAGGTCACAAACTCTAATGAGATGACTTTGCAAAACACATGTGCAATGAAAGCAATCTTAAGCATGCAGACTCGACACACATTTGCATAAAATATTACCAAACAAATTAAAGATGTAAATTCCATTTAATCTGACATTGAAAGCAGCAGTATTAAGAGTGCTAAAAAGCATACATATTTCATTGTGACACACAAACAAAATATTATGCGTCCTCCTCATTAATTTACTGAGATGGCATCCACTTAAGTATCATTCTGTCTATAAATATTCATGGTATCGGGGCCCCGGACTGACTTTTTATGTTGGTGGCACTGGTGCATGCAACCTTTTCATTAAAGTGCACCAGCAAATATTTACCTTTTTTTGTCACACACTCTGGTAGCTTCTTAACACATTATGTAAATGACTGTAAACAGGAATCAAGGTGCAGATAAATTTTTCTTTATTTAAATGACAGCATGCATTGCTATTGACATTTATTATATTTGACTTGCTTTTCATAAGAATGATCTTGTACTTAGGTAGCTCTTCCTTGGACTTATTACATGCAGTTTTTTTATTATTATTTTATTATTATTATCACTGGTTCCGTTTGCAGCTGCACCGAAATACCCTGAAACGCCATGGGGAGGGTTGCTATTCTGCAGGCCTCGCACCTGTCACGGCTACTAGCGGTGCAACCAGTGAAAATGTTAATTTGCACTTGACCGATTATCGAGACCACCCTGGAGCTCTGGGTGTATAATGCCTCTGCTGTGTGAGCACATGCATCACTTCTTAAATGTCCGCGATCAACCAAAGAATCAGAAGTACATAGAAGTGAATTCTCAGGAAGAACTCCGGGCCTTCCACCGAATCAGCAGTTTGACAAAGTTGTGTTTCCCTGCAGCACAGATGGAGACTATATTCAATCTCATTACGGGAGGTGTAATTAAAATTTGACCTTGACAGATATCACAAGTAAGCACCGCAACAAAATTGCGCCTCTTATTTAGGTAGCAAACTGTTGCTTTTTAGAAAGTAATTACCTGTTTGATATACTGTCTCGGTATCTAAATCTAATCTCATTCCATACAGCAGCCTGTAAAAGCAGGTAAATTGCATTTCTTCAGACAATTCTGTATCTAGCTTCTCTCCTGTTAGTTTCATCCATCTCTGCATTTGATCACAGAGTAAAATCAAGAACTGTAGAACTACCAGGATGTCAGTATCAACCATCCGCTATCCGTATTTGTGTCTTGATATAAACTGGATTTAAAAGATGCCTGTGATCTGCTGCAGGCAGTACACTAAACATTTTATCTTTCATCTGTCTGTCTTCACACCTCCATATAATATCATTTTGTCCTCTTACCTGGTTACTGGCTGACAGGCGCTGAGGTGGGAGAAGGGCCTGATGGGTGCAGGAGGGACGTCCAGTAAAAGATCGGAGGCTGTGCTCTTTCTGTTTTATACATGTCCTCTCCAACTATTTCGGGATGAAAAATGGTCGCCCAGTTCAGCATGGGGTCAGTGATGTTAGGCTGCTAGGCCTGCCCGTATCGCTTTCCCATGCTAATCAAACATTACTATTAATAATCATCAATCTCCACCTCTCATACCATCCAGACTTCTTTTCTTATGCTCACCCTCTCTCACCCCCCACCCCCTTTCTCTGACACTCCTTCCTTCCAGCCTGATTTCTCCACCTAATTTTCTCACACCTCCCACCCGAGGGACCTCGCTCTGTCCTTTAATCCCCCTCCGATCCCATCTCTCCCCTTCGCTTACTCTTTGCCTCTCTCTGCTTCTCTTAAACTTTTAATTTTCACTTTTAATTCTCATCTACCATTCCCTCCTTTAAGGCATTCAGCATCATCAGTGACAAATTACATGGCCCAGACTTCCTCTACCTTTATCGCTAGCACAGTACAGTTTTCTCTTAGCTTAATCTGAAATATTACGAAGATGATGGTAATCTAAACAAAGATTTTATCGGCTGCAGCTAGCTGTTAACGTTTCCAGGTGATGTGATGTAAAGTTCCACTGTAGTGTAGTTGTGCTAGTTCGTCATAGCGTTACCGCTCTGATAAGGAAAAAAAGTCAGATCAGGCTTTTTTTAATGTAACCTCTAAGCCCACAAATTAATGTAACCCAGTTAACAATAATGTCTGGCTATAACAAGGTCATTACTGTAAATAGTATGCAACTTTACCATACACGTCATTCCTTGCAGCTTACGTTACAGTAGAAATTTACACATCCATTACATTCCAGTTCATTACATTTTTCTCTTGTGCTTTTAGTTTTGTAGCTCTAGGCTGCTAAGCTATGATTAATTGATAGTCTCAAAGGTAATGCTTCCATTTGGGTCATTTGGCCTCAGGGGTTGAATTAAACAAAATGTTTGTGGGCTTTGTGGTTTTATATGAAAGCAATAGCTACACTATAGTAGTCCAGAAAAAAAAAACCCTCCATGGTCCACTATGTTTGCCATAGTGACAAAAGAATGCAAGGGGCCCAAATGCTCTTCATCGCTAAACCCCAGCAGTAAAACATTCAGGAAGTGACAGGGTATGCATCCCTCTGGGACACTGCACCACTCCCTGCCCAGGAATCCTACCCGAGGCTCACTTATAGATGTGAAGTGATTATAGATCACGGCAAGCATCAGCTGTTTCCACCGGTGGTGGTTCTAAGGAGCCTCAAACGGTGACCTTTAGAGAAGCTCTGGTCGGGAAAGGCTGACACGAGACTTAAAGGCTACTGTCTGTGCATGAAAGCCATAAACAAGTTTTTGGGAGGGAGGGATTTATGTGTGTTTGAGTCTCTGTGTTCGTGTTGAGAAAGTTTATGTGTGTCGGAGTGTGGGGAATGGTGGGTGTGTATGATACAATAAAAGAGAGACGAGTGTTCCCTGCCGTGGAGCGACTTTTGACAACAGGTGGTATCATCTCAGTTACTGTCAAGGTATTTTATGAGTCAGCTATCAGTTTTATGAAAGATGTTTTATTGATGTTGGATGTTTTTCTTTTCAGACGGAATCATTTTGAAAGTGGCAGAGATTTATTATCTTTGAAACGTAATGAAATGTTTTGTAGAAGGTCGTATATGCCAGGCACTCGCCTCACCAGGCAAATGAAAAAATGTGTGTTCATAGGCATTCACACTGTTAAAAAAAACATACAACAACAGATGCTGGTGAAACAATACTAGAAAGGCCTGTCTGGTTAACTATAACACTATAAACAGGTTTATAGTACCATACAGAAAGATTTTTACAATTGCCATAATGATAGTTATCACAACGGCAATCTTTTTAAAGTTTGCCACATCGATCATGAGGTTTTAACCATTCCCGGCCCTCTCTCGTTCATCTCTCCCTCAACCATCTTTAATTTTGATGCAACCTTGTGACAAGCCCTTCTCTCCCTCCTTCCACCCATTTACTGGTGCACTCCTCTAAATTTATCACCTTGTCGAGCCCGCTCACAGCAGCCAAAGGGCCACAGAGGGGGTTGCCTTGATCCCACGATGTGCCAGGGAGCTTCTTGTGGTTCTCTTTGGGCTGATAAAGGGCTCAGCAGGGGGGGACAGGAGGAAGGAGAATAAGAGAATAAGGTGATGGAGTAGTGACAAGCGACGCCGGGAGGGAGAAAGAGGTGGATGATTAAAGACGAGAAATTAAAAGAGTAATGGCAGAGGAGAGATTAAAAGAGGAATGCTGACAGAGCAAAGGAGGAGAGTAAAAAGGGAGGGATGAGGGCAGAGAAGTGGTAGAGGGCTTGAGGTCAACATTGGCTCTCACCAGGGAATGCCGATGTGTGATGAGGCATGGACAGCGGTGGAGAGAAGGGATGAGAAAGCAAAAAGATGAAAAATAAGGAAGAGAAAATTCAAATCATGGGAGAGGTTTTATCTCAGCCACGATTTGAGCCTTCATAGCTATGGCCTGACAAGGAAAGCCATCATGGGTTGGAGACAAAATAGAAAGCTTCCATTTCCTCTATTCCCTTATCAATGTCTGCATGGCTTACTTAATAATCAGCACAAACCTCTCTTGGCTAAACTGCATCAGACTTTCAGTCCCAGCTGTCCCACTGCTTCAAATTCTTTGATCATCTCCTCATAACTGTCATTAAAAAGACTTTTGGCTCATGCGATTACTTATGGGAGTCATGTTCGTAATGGATTGTTTGAGATTGTTTCAAATGGATGTGCGAGTTTGTTGTGTTGTGTTATACTGACTGGCTTATTAATGCGGTAAATTACAGCAATCCTCACTGGTTCATTTACAGTGTGTGTTTTTTGCCACTGGGGCTTTCTTGGAAGTCATGCAAACCATCACCAGATATATTGTTAATCACACAAACATTCGCTCATTCTCCTGAGGGTATCTCACTTCAATGATAGGCAAGTATTCGTGGTGCAGAACAAATATGTGGTACAAAATGCTAATTATTTTTCAAATTTAGACAGTGAGTGACTTAAAACTACTAATTTATTTTAATTCCCACTTTTTCATCGTCTTCTTTTGAAACACTAAACAAACTTGTGGTCTAACTTTTTCCAGCACCAGTTCTGAGTAAAACATGAGATTACATTTATATTACATCTTGCAACTTAGATCAAAGGGGAGTTAGTCTAAGATCAACTAAGGATAAAAGATGGCATAAGGAAGAATTCCAGGGAGGAAAAAAAGAGAGAGAGTTGTGCTAATAAGAAAAGGTAGAAGACAAGAAAGGGGGAAAGATGCCTTTGAACCTGAGTCCAGGTAAGCCAACTGACACATTGTGAACCTTTTTTAAGGTTAGCATACAGAAACAGAGAGAGACACAGGAAGTATGTTAAAGCCATCTGGTATCTGCAAATTTAGATTTCGCACACCAAAACACTATGCAGAAAACATCTAAATATCACAATGCTTTACACTTGGCTTCCGGTATCTCAGCATTTTTTTTCTCTTCCCTCCCCTCCACCCTCCACTCTGGACCATTTGACCTTCTGCCATTTTTGTTTTGCACCACTCGTCTGCTGTGTTTGACACAGTAAACCAGTACCTCCTCTTTGCCATTCTTGCAGACCATTTTTTATGATTCTTTTTCAATATGAGCGATCAATTTCCATGAAGAAGGTGTCTTTCCTCACAACATACACTCTCAATGAGGGGCTCTAACATCTGCATGCCCCTGTACCAATACACACCAGCTCCCTTGGGCATGACATCACACCTCAGATATTATCCTACCATGTTGTTGTCATCTGTTGAATCATCAGTCATCTTTGTAGATTTATTCTAGTAGGTCTGACAAAGCCGCTACCCTGCTATGCAGATGATACTAGCCTCTTCCTTTAATTTCTCTTTCCTACCCTTGACACAGAGGTTCATCTGATTGAAATATCCTTGTTGGTCTTTATTTGTTAGTCCCTCCCAAAGCAAAATTAATGGGCTCATCCTTGACAGCCATCTTACTGCATTGTATGACAGAAGGTGTATTAACATGTGGCTATGACAGATCAAAGCATTGGATGACACCAACTGTATACTTGACACTTAATTTGTTGTTTCCATATGCTGTAGAGGTTGAGACTGCTGTTTGAGGGCATCAATTCCCAGCTGATGTCCCAGTGCAGAGGACAGCATTTGTCCTTGCAGGCTGTAGCTCCTCCTGCCTAAACAATAAAATTACACATAGCTCGTCCTGATCAGAATCTGTTATTGTCTTGTGTTGATTTTTTCATCAATGCAGACTGGTCCTCAGTCAAACGATCACTGTGGGCATACCAAATTAGTTCCAGAAATACAGTGTCATCTATAACCACAAGGTCAAGCCCACTCTTCTCTTGGCTTAACAGTTTCCATTTTCCTTAGAAAAACCTTTTGTCAGCAGTTTGATGAAATTAGTTTTTAACTATTTATTGCAGGTACAGGAATTCCTTGCATAAGAAGAGAACAAGGTTATGGGCTACTTAACCCATTAATAAATTATTTAAAGTAAATTTCCTTTTTTTTATTGTTTCACTCTAAAGGTCACTGGATAAAAACACCTTCTAAAGGCATAAAAATATCATCTGATGCAAACATTGCAGGTCTCTGACTTTACTTGTCCTCAGCACTGTGTAGGTTATCTCTACACAGCAGGAAGACTTTCTCTTAACATCTGATCAAATTATGCATTTAGAACAAAGTTCCACCATCAGCAGATTTTTGACAAGGTTTTGCATTCAGATAAAGTCAACCTGCTTGATTTATTTTATCTGGAACAGCGTTTGTGCGCTGATGTCTGCTCATACTGACAGGCTTGATAGACATGGACATGATAGAAGGAGAAAGACACAATGAAGAAAAAGATTGCATGGAACAAATGCTGAAGTAGACAATCTAATGGGAATGATACCCAAGTACTTTTGAAGCAAAAACCATTTAGATTTAAAGCATGCCTCAAGATTTTGATGATGTGCTTGTATGGACCATTTGGGGATGCTTCAGTATGCCGCGATGAAAAAAAACATTTTACATTAAACTATCAGCAAATCAACTCTATGTGTTGTATCAACCACTGCAAGAAATGTAGAATCCATTTGAAAAAAAAGAAAAACCTGGAGGTAGAGAATATGTAAATACCTGAAATTTTCTATAGAAGACACGCTCTTTCTTTTTCGTGTGTATCATGGCACACACACAAGTAGCGTATGTGGGAGAGACAGAAAAAAATATCTTTTATATGGCATCATCTTTGTCCTTCGCATACACTATTATATTACTCTGTCTCTGCATTTTTTTTCTCCCTCTTCGGTCTCTCTCATGCTGAAAAAGATACAGAGTGAAAAAAAGTGTTCTATGAATGGTGAGGGAAAACATGAAAGGCAGAGATAGATGAAAAAGTGAAGAGGGACAGAATCTGAGAATAGACGAAAAATGGAAGAGATGACATGCTGGTCAGGGTGGTGGGGGGGAACAATACATAGATAGATAGATGGATAGATAGATAGTTTGAGGGGAGGAGGGCATTATAGTTGACAGCAAAAATGAGAATGAGACAGGAGAGGAGAGAAATGACTCGCCTGTTAATAGGAAATCCAATCCAATCTCGTCTGCTGTCTGTTTTTGTCTGTGTGTGTCCAATGTGTGTATGTTCGCCTGATGCTGCAGCACAATCCACCTGCTTAATCATTGTTCTTTCTATGTAAATATTAAGGCATCAAGACAAATCCCACCCTCTTTCATTATGTGATTAGATGCTTTTGATGCAAAGGAGCACTCTCAGTCTGCCGGGCCTGCAGATATCGAACAGAACTCACCCTGCTTCAGAAGTGCAGAGATACCAAGAGACTTAGAAGACAGAAAGAATGATTGACCTGTCTATATAGACACAGAGGAAGCCTTGACAGAGAGAAGATAGGATGAGGGATGGCCAAAAGCCGAGGCAGAAGGCTGCATAGAGGAAGAATTAATTGGTAAGATGTGATTTAGAGAGAAGATTCATGAGTGTGATGACAGAGGACTGTCAGACATCTTTCTATGTCCGTCCGTTGCTCCGGACAGTCTGGAAAATTAGATCTTTCCGCTCAGTGTTGGAACTATCCAAACCATGATGTGTCAAGGTTGTTCTCATCAACGGGATCTTTATCACTTTCATCACCATAACTCTACTGTCCTCATCATTGCGTCGCTGAGGCTGTCTTGCCATTGGCTAAGCAGGCTGCAGGGGTGAAGACTTGTACTGATTTTGAAAACACTCTGGAGTACACACGTAAAAAGGAATATTAACAACTTTTATTGTCACTGAAAGATGGAGAGCTTCTCATTAAAGGAAATTGTATTACAATTAATCTTTTATCTGACATTTTGCTATCTTTCTTACTAGAGTATTGAGAGGACACCAGTATTTAGGGACACCAGTATGCATATGTAATAATCAGTGTCATGCTGATGGAAAGTGTAATACACTATCGAAATCACATTCTTTATAACAACACAGATAAAAGAAGGCTTTGCCACCTGAATCAGATGGAAATCTTTAATAAACATATCTACAGCCATGCAAGAGGCTGTATGAGGCTGCACAGCAGAGTACTGAGCTAACATAGCACTGTCCACAGGTATAATGTTTACCTTATTAACCATCTCAGTTAGCATACTGACATTTACTGGTAATGGAATCAGTTTGCAGATAATGCTTGACCTGATAATGGTTTCATGGCTACTTGGAAGCCAGAATCCATAACAATTCATTGAATAGTTGTCAACACATTTAACTACAAACCCCAAATGTCAACCTCAGAGTGAAAAGTCAGAGGATCACCAAAGTCAGTACAATTCATCCTCTGGTAGTACAACAGAAGGATGGTGTTGTGGGCATCAACCTAATAGTCCTGCAGGGTATCTTACACCAGCATCTTCTCTGTGTCCTCTTTCAGCTCTAAAATGTATCATTCAAAACAGCATAAACTCCAAACAAGATGATCGAAACTGTCACGCTGACATGATATGACATGAACACACTTAGTAACAGAAAGAGGGACCCATATAGGCAAAATCCCAAAACATTTATAAAAATCCCCCGATGGAATGGATGGAAATGGATATGAAACACAAGCACGGGCAACATGTACTTGGACAAACATGTCAACATCAGGAATGCAGTGGAGAGCTGTGAGACACAGGGTCTAGTTCAGAGATGGGGGGGTGTGATTGTGTAATTCACACAGTATCTGATGCTGGCCTCGGCTGGCAGAATAGTGTGAAGCCTGGAAACAGGTGCCTGTGAATAGTTGACACTGACTTCAGAAGCAATATGAGTTCCAGCACTGTGATATGAGAATCTGTGAGTATTCACAGACAGAGATAGATGGGAGAGAAGAAGAACTTTTTCGCCAAGTTTGATGGAAACCAGGAAAAGTTAGGGTTGTGGTATCACTGGAAAAAGTAATATTAATGAAAAATGGAGAGGAAGAGACAGCAAAATAGGAGATAATTCAAAACCGTTAGAGAAGAAATGAATTCAGAAGAAGTATGTGGGGGGAACAGTGATTAGTGGTGGAGTGAGGGTTGACACTGAGCAAATGAGGGTTTAGATAGAGTGTTTGTGGTCACTGGCGTCCCTAGAGGAGGTGTACAATATCTGCAAAACATTATTTGAAATTAAGGGACAAGCAACCCAATGTCTTACAAAATCACAGCTTCCTACTTTTATGTTCAGCAGTTGATTTATAGTCAATGAAGTTATTTAAATTAGATTATTATTATACTATTCTAATGGGAAGATGTGGAAAATCCTTCTAAGGGATACAATTTGAAAGCTGGTAGAAGTGTGAAGAGTTTATGGGGGCCTATGTGGGACATTTTTCAAACTTTGACTGTAGCCGTGAAAAGAGTTATGTGATTGGATGAAAATCAAATTTTGTTGTATTTATCAATAAGCCGTTCTAAGATCAGCTCAATCAATGTAATATTTTATTTCATGAGAAAATTAAAACTTTTTTTACATACTTACAAAAACATTATGATAAAATGTGAGTAGACTGATAAACACAAAATAGTAACCACACTATATTTACATAAATTGTGGGTTAGCATTAAATTGTAGCACGATGTATATTGTTTGGATACAGCTGGGCAATAGTCAGTGTGACAGGTGGGCAGAAACGGTGCTATATACAAGTCACAGACTGAGGCTTTATTGTTATGATTCGTACAGTCCATCATACAGTTTGTTACAGGAGGATATCATTGATTTAAACTCAGACACATACACACACGTGCACCAATCTAAATCGGAATAAATGTAGATTACTGTAATTGAAAATATTTTTTTTCATTCCTTTATATCTACAAGCAGCTGCCATGGAGATTTATAGTACTTAAAAGAAAAAGGCAGATGAGGGGAGGAAATGAATGTGAAAATGTCTCTACACACATGCACACATGAATAAACACACACACACTTCAGTATATATGTCATGTGTGACCCCACTCCTACTCTCAGTTGCAAATGCCTACACAAATTTGCCAACATATACATGTAAGTATGCATATATGCACGTGTACAATAGACCCACACATGTGTGTATTCTAAAAATGAAGAAAGAAGCCTTTGACCTTGAAGTTCAGTATGTACCCTGAGATGTGTTATGCTATGGTATGTGTGGGGTGTGAGCAGCAAAGTATATCGAATTCCAACAAATCACTAGTGTCAGGCAATAAAGAAGAGAAAATCTCTGAAGATTATTCCACCCTTAAATCCTCTCAAGCTTGATTTACACCAGCAGTACATGGCCACATCTGCGCATTATGATAATAACCAAGGACTGTCTGTCACAGACAGACGTTCATATGTTCCTTTTGTTAATCCAAGGGCGACTTGGTATCACCACTGCTAAGTGCTGCATATTATAAAAACATTAGAACGATAACTGGTGCCGGCGTTCATGGAGAAAAGAGGCCCCCGCTCTGCACTGTCATCCTGCAGATGTGTGCCTTTATTTGCTCTTTATGGACAGTATAAGTTTAAGAGTTATTTCAAAGTGGATGGTCCATTAACACACATTATGCTAACTGGCTAACAGTGTGCTGTGCACTGAAAGGCAGACGCATTGCAGTTAAAATCTAATTTAAGTCTAGGACTCACTCGGGTGAAGGATTTTCCCAGACAACACTTACAAGCCAGCAAGAAGGAACTTTTATCATCAAACCCATCAATCAATTAAACTACAAATTGAAGCCATTAGGGCACATTAAATAAGGGTAGTGTATGTCTGTGTGTGTGCAAGTGTGTTCATTTTAATTCTGTGCTCATTACGTACGTCTTCAGAACACATTAATGAGTGTTGCTGCGTATGTTTCATTTAATTCAACAACCAGTATCATGTTTAGCCCGTCAGCTTCTGTCAGCAAAAGCAACATGTCAAAGTAATTCTGAATCAAAACCAACTAAAAGCTGCTGCTGTAAATAAACACATAGTTCTGCTTAGCAAGCACACGCTACCTGCCTCAGTTTTAGAGAGGTATTGCTTCAGCTGTCATTTCAAAATGTCACACCATTGTTCCAACATCGCATCTGTCTGACAGCCCATTACGCCAAAAACAAATTCCCATTGCTCCGACGGCCAATTTGTCCAAAAATACACACTCTCCCTGTAGTTGAACTTGAACTTATGAACTTACAAACTACACCACTCAGTGCTCCAATCACACGTGTGTGTCCATGAAGAAAATGTGAATTGTTTCTTAGAAGATTAGGGTTAGGTTTTCATGTCAGTTTCTTGTACAAACAAAAGCACATGGCTAATTATTATGCACACATTATGTGGCAAACTGCAACAGTTATAATTGTAGTGAGGACTTAATGCTCTAAAGAGAACAAGCAAGTGTCTATTTTCAGATCAGTGGGCCGTCGGAGCAATGGGGACTTGTTTTCAGCATACGGGCTGTCAGACAGGTGGGCTGTCAACATGACACCCCGAAATGACCAAACAGATGAATCGGTTATCACACCGATGAAGGGAGGTTTATTATTTCAGGACTGTTCAGGACTGCATTAATTTTAGTTAGGTATACCTAATAAACTGAATGTATTTGTGTATTCATGTGTTGCGGGGAGAGAAGAGGCGAGGTTTGACATGAGAGAGACTATAATTAAGTCAAGTTAATGCACTGGCATCTCATGTGCATCGATCCACTCCCTGCTAATGTCCCATGGTGACATGGCTTGTTAGACTTATTAAGTGCACACCTACAGCCGCAGTGTGATCAGATTAGACAAAAGAGCATTCGCTCAACCTGCACGCTGAGCTATTGGCGCTGTCACTGAATGCGGCAGCGGCGACAGTAAGGATGGTTTAATGAACTGAAATGATGGAAATGTTCTTTTTTTTGCTGTGCAGCACTGAAACACAACGTCTTCTTATCTTATAGTAACGAGAAGTAAACATCACACCATGTTTCATTTTGTGCCATGCAAAAAGAGAAATTGGCTTCGTTTTAATTCAGGGATTAAAAATGAGTTCACCCGCGACTAGCAGCGTTGCATTTCGTGGAGGAAGATAGTCACAGTGTAGTGTATAGTTATAATTGAGCAGTTTGGGTGAGGTGTCGCCAAGCCTTTGAACAAACTCTGCATCATTCATGACTTCTCGAGAAACAGATGTAATTAATCTTTCCAAGAATGTCTCACTCTCACTGTTCCTTCTGCAGGAATACGTGAAAGTCTTGATTAACAACAGACTCGCCTGTGTCATCTTGGATTTCAGTATATTAGTTAGCAAATATGTTCATCCTAAACACAAACAAAATGCTTAACTATAATGAGTACATGTAGCCATACAAAGTGGTTAATGTTGATGTTATACAACTAATGGAAAGTTTAAGAAAGTTGGCCAGTGGGCACTTTAAATATTAATTCTATGAGGTTTGTTTTGATTGAATTATAACTACTTAGATAATTAGATTTTATGGATAAGAAGAGATGAGAAGAAGAGGAGCACAGAGGAGGAGAAAAGAGAAGAAAATAAGACAAGAGGATGATGAGAAAGAAGGAAAGACCAGAGGAGAGAAGAGAACAAGAGATGAAGAGAAGTGAAGGGAAGAGAATAGAGGAGAAAAGAAGTTGTTTTAGAAAAGTATTTTTTTCCAAGCCCCTCTGTGGAAAAAACGAGCATCCAACAGCCTTAGGACTCAACTTCATCTACAGTTTCTTCTCTCATGCTTTCATGCATAGCTTGCTTTAGATCAAACAGACTCCTCAAAATGTGACTTTGTCTTCCCCTGGCTTACCCTTTGGCCTGTTCATCCCTCTGCACACACTCTCTCTCTCTCTCTCTCTCTCTCTCTCTCTCTCTCTCTCCCATCCACTGATACTTGTCACATTAAATTAGGGTAACTCAGTAACTACACCTTTGCATTAACATCTCTGAGCTGCTACCTGCCACAGTAGCACACATGGAGCCTACACGCACACACACACACACACACACACACACACACACACACACACTCACAGACAAACACATATATAATAAAGACAAACAGAGTGACCTCACACTGTTAATCTGCATTAACTTCCATTACCCTCGGGGAAACATTACATAATGAATGTTATATATGTTTATAACAGTGTGTGTCCAAACAAGCGCGTATGTTTGTGTAGGCATATATATATATATAGATATATGACCATGTGACTTCATATACATGAATACATTAGTGCTCTGGCTCAATGACCGCATAATCCATGTGTGTATGTGTGTGTGTGTGTGTTTGTGTGTGCTGCATCTGTCATGTGTTGGCTGAACTTGGAAAACTGTAAATTACTGTGTAGCCTAAAATGCAGCGATAATGTGGTGAGTCAGTCAGCAGAGCTCCGTAACATCACACTGCAGTCCTCCCCCCTGACCATCCAGCCCTGTAAAGGATAATTGTGTGCGTGTGTTGGGTAAAAAAAAAAAAAGAGAAAAAGACTGTGTTCACTAACTCGCACAGCTCGTGAGAGTGAATAATGATCAATACTTTGACCTTTGTTGTTGCCACCTGAAGGGTAGCTGCTGCACCCAAGGAAGTGAGCGCTCAGCAGCCTGCATCAAAACTTAAACACCTCGCTACTGCATGTCAGCGCTCACACACTATCATGTTGTGTGTGTGTGTGAGTGTGTGTGCAGCGCTTCCTACATACTGTAGAGCGCCCCAGAGATTCTCAACTCTTAAAAGAGATGACGGGGAGATTTGATGAGATGATAAGTGAAAAAAGAAAGAGAGTGAGAGAGAAAGAGAGAGGGAAACAAAGGGAGTGAATGGCAGAAAGAGAAGGAGGAGCAGAGGGAGTGTTTGAGTGATTTCATCTGATCCCCTCATCCCCTCGTTGGGCTTTGGTTTATCATTCATTCAGGAGCGGCTTCTCTGTCTTCCCTGCCTGCTTAGCAGCAACATTAATAGCAGCTGCTGCCAGGAGTTAGGAGGTCACAGTCACACACACTTATCCCCCCTTCCTCACACACACACACACATACACACACATAAACAGAGGATTTCGGGCTGTAGTAGTTGTTGAACCAGGCCTGCCAATAAACTCCTGACATGGAATTGGAGGTGACAGATGAGGCAGGTGAGGAGAGGGGAAAGGAGGCGCAGGAGGGAGAGGGAGACAAGGAGACGGATGCGGGGAATAATCAGGAGAGGCATGTGATGCCGGAGAGAGGTGGGGAGGGTGTAGGGGGGAGAGGCAGAGAGCAGAGAGCAGAGAGCGGAGAGGTGGGGCGAAAGAGGAAATCTAACAGGACTGATGTCCCCTCATTCAGTGGCGAGTCTGATTCAGCTGCAGTGACGAGACGGACGGGCGGGCCAAACTTCTCCCTTCTAACCACGCTATACCTGTTGGATGGGTTGCCATGAAATTTGCTGCAGATGTTCATGTTCATCTCAGGATAAACTGTAATCACTTAGGTGATCCGTTAAGTGTTCATCTAGTGTCACCTTGGGGTCAAAATATCTGCAGGCATGAGACATTTTTTTTTATCATAAAGTTCCAATAAACTGCCTCAAGGTTTCTGGGCTTAAACTTCGAGCTTGTTACCTTTCTCTTCCCTTATTTTCACTTCACTTGTCTCTCAACTTTCATTCATTTTCTCCTTGCATCTTCTTTCTTTTCCTCCTCATCCTCTTTTCTTCTTCCCAGTTTTACATTCATGTCATCCCATGTTCTCTCCACTCCTCCCCCATCTCTTCTTTTCCTGCCGAGGTAACATCTAGTGCCAGGCCACAGGAATGTGTGCGTTCTTTCTTTCTTTCTTTCTTTCTTTCTTTCTTTCTTTCTCTCTCTTTCTCTCTCTCAGTTGGGTGCTGCCAGCTGTCAGTTTCGTCAAGCACTATGACGGGTTTCTCATTTCTCTCATTTCATCATCATCACGCCGTTCTCTATTCAGGTGAGGCGAGCCGGGATCAGATGCTGCGCCTCAATAGGCAGGTGTCTCTTTGCATCTCAAGTAGCTGCTGAACACCTTGTGCCAAGAAGATATCACCAAATAGTCAAATGCATTTTCATTTATTCTTTGAGGAGACAAGAACAAATGAGAAGTAAACTAATAAGTTTGTCACTGATATAAACGTATAACTAAAATATTATATAGATATCATTATAATGTTATATAGGCAAAATATTATATAGATTAGCTACAATCTTCTATCCACCTTGTTAATGAGAATTTGTCAGGTTCGGCAAAAAAGTGGTCCATGAGTCAGGTACCGATCACCTGTCTTTCTTCAACAGACGACAAACACTGATCGTTTGACTGAATTCTAAGGCCTTTATCATAATGAATTTGGAGTTCACTCTTTATTTCTGTCACTGTAAGGCGCTCTATCATGCTACTGAATGTCAATTTGATTTCATCTGGTGATGTCTGACAGCCGGACTTAGGGGATTAATTACGCTGATAATCAATCTCAATCTCATGAACACATGAGGTGACTTTTATCATGCTAAACTGAACAATTTACGAGAAATTTGTAGATAATAATAAAAAAATGTTCTTACACGAGACCCACGGTCCTTTAAACTGACTTAAACCTTGTTTCTGTTACACATCATTCGTTTCCAATTTGCACCAATGCAAAAGGATCAACCTTAATAAAAAAAAAATTTTTTAAAACTTTCTCTATAGTTCTTCATGGTCTCAAGAGTAATTATACACTGCATCAGCCTGTCTCTGCCAGCTACACAATTTGAAAGATGCTTTTTATGTTGAGTGAGTTTGAGAGGGGGAGGAATGGAGGGAGGTGCGTCCTTGGATCTAACTTTTATCCATTTAATGCCAGAATGACATTAGAGTACCGCCAAAGTAGCACACTGATATTATTCATTGGGGTTGGAGCCAGATTGGGCAGCGCAGTGAAAAAATACAAGAGCAATACAGCGAGGCTCTTTCTATTGTATGTTTTGGGTCTTCCTCATCCACATCTTCTCTACCATTCACAGTTTTTGCTTTGTTTCTTTATTTTCTTTTTTAATTTCATTTCCCTCATTTGCCTGCATGGCTCCTCTCCATCCTGTTGGAGCAACCCAAATGAACCCCCTCATCTATCTCGCTGCCCCTCCATCCATCTCCTCCCTCTCATTTGGCCGTCCTTCCCCGAGCCTCCCTCCCTCTTCCTTCCATCTCCAACTCTCCCGATATTAATTTCCACGCTTTCAGCTTCGCTTTAGCAACACACATCTATGTGGTCGCGTCATTCCGGCTCTCCTGGCACATTTTGCATCCTGCCATTCTCTCACCAGCCAAAATCCCTGATCCCTCACCTCCACCTCCTTTTATCTCCCTTCCTCCATTCCTGTGCCCCTCCACCACTCTGGTGAGATCATTTGGCTGCAGCAGAAGGGCTCTTACACTCCAGGTGTGGTGCATTGAATGATGACCAGGAGGACCAGGACGTGCCTCACACACACACACACAGTCACATAAACACAGTGTGAGCAGCCAATGGCCCCATCATTGCACCAACCTTTTTGTGCCCAGCATTTTCTCCTCCTTTCTTTCTTCCACTTCCAGGAAAACTATCTGTCATGTTTTGCCAGTCAGGCTCTGCTAAAATACCTGATTCAGACAGCAATCGTGTCCCCAGACTGTGGCTAATAAATAGGGTTGCACAGTAATCAACCACATATAGTTAGTTAATTAACATTTCATGTGAACATGCAAACAGACTCCCGGAAGCACACAAACAAACAAGCGCGGTCCAATCCCTTTGAGGATACGCATGTGACAAATGTGTTTGCCGCGCCATATCTCCTCGGCAGCTGAGTCCAATGCCAATCCATTACTGCCACCTCCTCTTCTCTCTCTTCTTCTTCTCATTCCAAATGGATTAATTCATCTAGCCGATTAAATAGACAGCAGCATCAATAGTTTTCAAGACTGCGCTATCATAATTTTGCCTCCGGGCCCAATGAGGTGTAAAAATGGCTATTATAACTTGCTGGGTAAGACAGAAGAATCACTGTATCTGGATGGGAGTGTCTGAATGGAAGTAATCTTTCATGGCAGAAATCAGTGAGACATTCGCCACCGCTGAGGAGAATTTGTGAATTAATTACTTTTCGTATTGATGTTTGTGTGAGGCTGACTTGAGCGACAGATTTATGTGGCTCCTACATTTATCACAAAATGGAAATGGCTCCATTGTTAATTTCAATCAGGCGAAGTAGACAAAAGGTTTTGAAGTGCAGAGGAAACCTGCAAAACAATACAGACATGATATATCAAATATCTCATTCATGAGGTCACCTCCTCAGAAATGATCTTTTTTATCACAGATGAGATAATGAGTTGTGCTCATTCTTTCAGACGTAGTGGGTGTTTGCACTTTTTTTGTGCATTAGTGTGTTGAAACCATGAATGAAAAGAAACACTGCGATTTCTTCAGCTGCACCACGAAGCGGAAAACAGAATGAGTTTAGGGCGCACCGTGTGTCAAGATGCAGACACGGTTCAGAAACCGGCTTCTGGGGAATAATACTGGAAACTGAGACACTTCAAAAAAGACTCATCATCATGGGAATCAATAACACTACACATGCCACTGACAATCTGTTGTTTGAGCAGTGGACAGTAAATCTGCAAATCCCGAAGTTAGATTGTAAAAATGTTTTTACAGAGTTGGGTTTCATTCATCTTTTATACTTAATAATTCAGAGCGCCTAATTCATCTCACCTGCATGTTTTTTGACTGTGGACAGAAACTTGCTAACTCTGCGCTCTGTTAAATTGAATACGAGTGTGTTGAGAACAGGACGTGATGGCTCATACTTCAGCAACGGAGCCGATGCTATCAATAAAAGCGACCTTGACTTTGACTGTGAAATGTCTGTTTTTAAGCGTTCTCTGTGATCTGTGTCACCATCCTGCAGGCTGCACGTCAGTCAGAGTGATCCTCCCTCCCCTGTCTCTTTACTGCGCTGCCTCATCCGTTTTACTGTCTTGTTTCTCTTGTTTTATTCTTCAGCATTGCAGGACGGAGAGCCCAAAGGCCAGGGTGCTGCCAAAGCACACACACTCACGCGTGCATGTGCTCTTTAAAAACAGGTACTGCACACACATTAACACACACACACACACACATACACACAAATGCAAAAGGATACACATAACACACTTGTGAATGACATAACTGCTTGACAGGCACTGACCGGAAAGCTCTGTCATATAATACAAACTTCATTTCAACAGGAAGCAGGTCTTTCTGAAACCACTGTCACACACACTGGTAAGAGCCAAAGTATACTTGTGTACATTGTACAAGATGAACTGCTTCATGCATATAATTTTCTTTGACACTGATGGATTCATGCGGTGCAAAAGCTAAAAAAGTGAAGCCAGGCAGAAGAACATCAGAGTGTAACTTTAACCTTCACCTGCGACTGCACGGAGGAAACATCCACACTTTTCCTCCCCGCATCACACTCCACTATAAGAATCTCTAAACACTGTTATTTGTCAGTGGAGGTGCGGCATTACAGACGGGGTGACTAGTTTAGTGTGGTGTCTTCAAAGACCAGCGATGCCACAGTGTGTGTGTGTGTGTGTGAGTGAGAAAGAGTTTGTGTCTCCCCAGCTGAAAATACTGCAGTCTTCGTCATGCCTGGCTGCCTCACAGCAGTGTGATGTAAGGGCCTATTTTTTTCCTCGGCTGCTTTAAAGTGATGGAGTCCAGTTTGGCTGGGCTTTGTTTTGGGAAAACACTAAATCAAGTGAGACAGACGTCGATCGCGCCGCCCGCGTGTGTCTGCGTGTAGCAGTAGTAGTAGCTGGTGTGGTACTGAGGGCAATGCGACACAAAAAAAAACAGTCTGTGCCCTGAGTAAATGGGGTCATGAGAATCACATCTCTTTTTTCTTTTTCTTTTTTTACTCACACACACCTCACCTCACACCTCACACACCTCACCAAAATATGAAGTATAGGCATTCACAAGTACACACACAAAACACCCCAGGCCTTTTGGTGCCCATCCTCCCCTCCCTCTCTCCCCATGTTCCGCTTTGTTTCCTCTAATGCTGTCGCTCTGTCTTGCTCTCTGCCAGCCGCCCCACGCAGCGCTCTGGCTTGAGTGAAACATTGACAGTGTTCACTGTTCTATCCAGCGGACAAAGCGAGGATTCCTATGGGGTGAGTGGCAGACAGGCCCGTTTGCGTTGATTCTAATAAGGGTTGATAGACTGCAAGGTCTGACTCACTGCATAATGTCTGCGAGGGGAACAGGAAAACCTCGCTTTGGTAAGAGTAACGTCCTCCTCCGTCAGTGCCACAGTCGGTATATCACAGGTCTCATCCTTGAGAGGAACAGACGCTTTTTAGTGTCCTGCTCAAAGGCACTGCAGGCAGATGCTTGTTCAAGCAGAAAAACTGAATCCTTCAACTGGTCATGCCATACGGATGTGTCAGTGGCTTTTGACCCATACTAGAGGCTGAAAGTGAGGATATCTCAGCCATTACTGCTTCAATCCTGGCTGTTTCTTCTCCAGCTCTATGGAAGGGCAATACTAAATCACTGGAGTTTTAATGTAATAGGCTTTATGACACATGTTTTAAATTGTGAGAAAAGTCTGTACACATGTAGTTGTGTCAGATGGATGAACACATGGAGAGGGCAGGAACTGTGATTGGTTGCTTGCTTTCTCTCCTTCAAGTACCTGAGGTCGGTGGGTTGATACTGAAGACAACGTTAAGGAAGCTGAAGAAAGACTAGATGGGTGTAGAGTAGATGGGTGCTCTGCGCCATGGAGAAGGAATGCACGGGAAGAACAGCCTTTGATTCAGTAATGAGAAAAGGCAAAATAGACGTTTGGATGTAACAGTGTAACAGCTGTTTCTTGAAATTAGAGAATGTCTGAGGTAAAATACCTGCGCTGACGTCACTGGTTGAGATCTGGCAAACAGCACAAAAGAGCGAAAGTTTTGGCCATAATTTAGAGAGAAAAGCAGGACTCCAAAGTGTTGAGAAATGAATGCCATATAAGCTTAAATCCATATATATAAGCTTTATAAGCCTGCTTAAAATTCAAATAATATAATTTTTCCTTGTTCACTTTGATAACTTCTCCAGGTAATGCTGCATATTAATACCAGCAATAACAGTAAGCGCTGTCTGTGCATGCGTTAAATTAAACTTCCAAAGGGGGAAAAGAAATTGTTTGATTCTCAGTCTGAAATATTCACAGGACACTGCTTCTTGTTGCCCTTCATCTTAAAGCCAGAGACACGTCTGATGCAGCAGACTCAGGCAGTACCCACCGCGTTGTATTATCTTATAAGGGAAAAGTCAAAGCCCTGCTGATCAATACTTCTGATCTGAACATGGAATGTAATGACGGGCTGTAATGTGAAAGGGTCATTCGTACTGCCGGTCCCACTGAGAAGCGGCAGCCCACACTGCAGCACTATGCAGCTTTCGGCCACTGTTAGGGTGCTCTGTGTCACTGTTGGCGAGACCAAACAATGAGGACTATTCAACAGCCGGCCTTTATCAACCACATCTCAAGTACACCTTCCTTTTTCATCATTTTAGCTGTTGTCTTCTTCTCTTATCTCCCAGTCTCTCCTTAGTCCTGTCTCATCCATTCATCTCTACATATTCTCTCGCTTCCCACTGTGTCTCTATTTCTACCTCTTTTTGTCTTCCCGTCTTTTTGTCTGTAGAGCAGCTTTCGCACCCCATTGTTACCACCCTTTTCTTTTGACGGGACACATTCACTCCCGGCTCCCATTCTGCTCAAGCCTCCAGCATTATAGGCTACTCAAATAAAGAAAGGAAAACACAATTTGTATTCTGGACCACGTCCGTGATGCGAGAGGGAAGAGGAGATGGGGAAGAAGGGGGGTGAGGAGAGAGGCAGCGAGGGGAGGAGGGGTTGTTAAAGTCACAGTTTGAAGACCAGTTAGATTCATGAAGTCAGGTGTCCGGGGGCATTTCGCCTACATTGCTGGGAGATTCGTGTCTTCTTAAAGAGGGAAGTTTGACCTTGAGACAAGAAACACTCATGTGAGAGGTACTTCACTGCATTGTCATCCACTTTATATCATAATAATCATTCTAACTTGTGCTGCTACTCGTAATTAGGCATTCATCTACTAGAGTACTATTCATCCATCTAATTTTATGCGTCATTACACTAGTGGTTTGTATATTGACACACGAGTTGTCTGCACTGCGCTTGAGTTTGCTGGTGGTTGTTTGTCTAAATATAGACTCGCAGTGAATCCTCACAGTTGGATAATGATGCGTTTAGCGGAGCAGGGGAGTGAGCGCGATGGCCAGCCACACATCGCGGCTCACGTGCTCATCAATACACTTTTTCTCCAGCGCTGGTGGTGCGGTGCGTTCACGTGCACTTGGGTCTGTATTCGCACAGGTGAGCGATGCTGCCCCGCACGCATGAGTGTGCACGTGAATGCCAATGTGTGCCAGCATGTGTGCGTTGCCCTGTATCCCTAACCCCGGCAGTGATGCGTGGTCAGCAGCAGCAGCTGACACCCTCTTGTCACTGACAGCAATTCCTGCAGTGCTACGAGAAAGAGGGAGGGAGGGAGGGATGGTGGGGGGTAGAGCTCCATTGACCTTGCAGCAGAAAACTCTAACAGATACAGCGGTAGTAGCACACTTTCAACTGCTCATACACAAAGACACCCACTCGGAGAGGGGCATACACAACACACACACACTCCCTCTCAGTCTCTCATGTTCACTCTGACACTCGGTCCAGACTCTAGTGGTTAAGACTCGCCTCGGGCCTGTTTGCCGGGGCCGGCCTTCTTATAAAGCGAGAGGAAGAGAGCAGGATGGAAAATGGGTGGAAGGCAGGAAGGGGGCTGAGGATGGAATATGCACATTCACATTAAGGGAAGAAATGTGCAGTCATTCATGAAGCCACAAAAGACATAGACAGTATAACTGAGTTATAGCTTTAGGGGAAGAAGAATAGAGACACACTCAGTGTAAAGGTATACAATTTCATACATGTGTAGAGTTAAATATATATATATGTATGTAGATACATCCATGAAATACAGCTTCTGTACATGTAAGGTAATGTGTATTACACTTCTATATAGTTTATTACAGTTCTATATCAGAAGAGCACACATGCATCCACCCTTTAGAAAAGTCTGCTGCAGAAGTCTTTTTTCCAGAGTGCAATCTTAGAGTGAAAATAGCCTCATCAAAGCATCGTCTGTCTCCAATCTAATGCCTCTTACTGATGATAACACAGGCCTCAGCCGGGCGTCACCAGATTGAATATGACACTGAAGTGAATGGGTCTCATGAAGGAGTGCAATATGAAGGAAACACTGTCATTGAGTGTTGCTCCTGCTGCCAGCTTTTGTTTATCCTGCTGGATCAGATCACTGATAGGAATTCTGAATGAAAGCATCACAGTATTTAAACTCTTGAGACACATTTTATTGCTTACAACTCACAGATGAGATACTGTGCTGGTTCAGTCATTTGCTATATTTCACAGAGGTATGGAGTCTTGAATATTGATTTATGAGACTGAGACAAAATGTTTACTTTTCAGCCCTGCAGACAATTCAATGGATCTGTTATCACAAATGCATTCTGTGAACTAACGGTTATTCTACATTGTGGTCAGGTATCTGAAAGGTGTCAAATTAAATCCACGACAGGAATGGCAGACTCTGCCTGTAAAAGTGAAAATCACTATGTGGGGAGATAATTACATTATGTAAATACAACAAATAGCTATTGCTGAAATTGTGTTCTTTATAAATAGCATCAAATATGGGGTCTCATTTCATTAAAAACGTGGATTATAACTTTAGTGTTGCAGTCAAACATATTATGTGCTTGTGCGACAACTTGGAGTCAGATCAATGTAAAGGGAAACTGATTTTACACATCACTGACGCCATATGTGAAAAAAGGTTGTATAAAGCCTCTTGTGGCTCCAGGGGGAGCTGTGCAGAATCTCATAAACTGCCTCAAGTCATGTCACTTGAGCCAGCATCAGTCAGGTCTGGAGTTTGCAAATGTGTGTTAGAAGGATATGGATTTACCAGACCTCTTTAGCCTGCTCCATCTGTGATTAAGGCTGAAGGCTATATTGGTTGTTGCTCACATAACACACACACAGACTGTCCTCCAGACTCTCCTTTTTCTTCTTCTCTTTTCTGGTCACACCTTAAACTCCTCCACCCCTCAGCAGTTGTTTGAACAAGAGACAGAGAATGAGAGAGACCAAGAGAGAAGTTTTGATGTTAAAACATTGGTTTTGGGTTCTGATCAGCTGTGGGTCAGATGTGACCCGGCTCTTTCCTGAATTAATCGAGCTAGTGTCAGAATTTCCCTCTTGGTTGGTAATGTTTCTCCATAAAACTGAGCAGCAAAGCAGGCGATAATGCAAAGATTGAGACAGGGAAAGAGAGTATGGGTGATGGGACAGGGATCGCAGATTAAATTAAATGTAGAGTCAGGGAATTGGAAATGAAGGTCAGATGAAAGGGCACTACAGTGAGAGGAGGAACCAATAAATGGAAGGAAAACTTCCCTACAGCTATCCTCCTGGCTTTTGTTCCCGAGGGGCGGGATGTGGCGCGGGATATGACATTCAAGGGGGATTGATGGTTATTGTTCACAACGAATTCTGCTTTGCAAGGCCACGGCTACAGCTCATCTCGCCTAATCTCTGCCATCGAGCCGGGCTGTCATTCACTTCACAGGCTGATAATGCAATTCCATCTGACCATCGACAATTCATTGCTCCACATTAGCTTGAGCTGTTTCAAGTTAACTGTACTTTGTATATATAGAACACTGGGCCTTTACAGCAGCTTTTCCTCCCCCTGCTTGTCCTGTTCTGTTGCGCTGGGAGCCAAGAAGACTTCACTCACTTTGAATAATCCTATTTTGAAAATATTAGATGCAGAACAGGCACAGGTAAAGAATTTTAAGTGGTGCTCTGAATTTGGAAGTTTATCTTTTGGAACTAAGGACAAACTAAAGAGCCTAAGATTGACAAGTGGAAAAGGATGCAGCTACATTGGACATGTAGGGACATTTTTAGAAATAAAATAGTCGCCTAAATAAGTATTCTGAACTGTATTTAAGGAGAGTTGAAGTTGGTCATTACATTGCTTGAGCCAGTACTCAGATAACTTAGCTCAACATAAAGACTGGACAAGCAACTAGCCTCTATTCGAAGATAAGAAAATCTCTGTACTAGCCCCACTAAAGCTCACTGATCAACATGCTGGATGTTGTTTATTGAATCTATACAGACATGAGAGTGGTAATATTTCTATGACTTATCAGTTGTCTGATTTATGTTTTGAATGAAGATTTTTGTGTTTGTAGTGTGTCTGTATTAGCTCCATAATCATCCACACAACACTGCGAATCCACAATGGTGTTTTGATTTTATGTTTTATATTTATGTATGTGTGTTTATATTATATATTTATTTATTCAAAACTAGGTGAAAGATACCTTAAAATAAGAACCAATGAAGGAGCAAGATTAGTTTAATTCAGCATAAGTGCACTGATGTTGCGCATCACAGAATAACATTTGTTGACCGAGTAAACGTATAACCTTAAGTTTAATACCATTCACTGCTTTGAGAAAATGTATATCCATATATATGCCGTGACTTTGTTCCCCAAAGATTGAGGCTTTAAGTGGCTGTGACAAAATAGGTCACATCATCATCCTATTTCATTTTTCTTTTCTAAAAAAAATAACCAAGCCCTAAAATAAGAAAAGTCTCAATCCATTTTTGCTCGTTCTCTCTCCCATCTGACCAAGGCTTCGTTAATGATCTCATTTAAGAGGTCATGGGTTTTCTAATTGGAAATGGGCTGACTCCTGTTGCACCGGGGTGACCTCTGTGACGGTCTAAAGTTAGTATCGACTTTTTGGCCTCGCCAAAAATACTCACACCTCCGTCACCACTTCTGTCCTCAGAAAAACACCCAACCCTTTAAATAGCTCAAACAACCTTTGGAACTTCCTTAAGGAGAGGATGTGCTTTGCTTGAGGAACATTTGAAAAGAAGTAAGTTATTCTTGAGCAGGCATGGAGATATGCTGTGGTCTTATGTATGGTTTACTTAAGCACATGATGAACAAAGAGGAAGTGAGAAAAGCTGCAGTGAGGAAGCTTTTAAGAGGAGGAAGCACAAAGGAGCACTCTCAAACCAAAGGCATTTAGAGGACTGCGGGGTATTGAAATTTAGCCACCATAAGGCAGCATAACACCTGAGACCTTTCCATTTGTTGTGATTGTGTGCAACACCTTCACATGACCTCACAAAGTCCAGCTGAGCACTGTCTGGCAAAACACCGTGTGCCGCTACAATCCCATCACTTATTCAAATATTAGCCAAACCGCAACATCTGATGTTTCAATAGATGCTGCTCACTTCGCGCTCATAATTCCTCATTAGCGGGTGGCAGCGTTCCAGCGGTTGTGCTGCCCTCCCACACAAAAACGACGACTTGTGCACATACACGCACAACCTCACACCAGTGTGTGGAAAATAATAAGCCCCGAACCGGCAGCATCGGGCACGTTTCTCAGCGATCACCCTGTGTATCAGCGAAACCATCAAGCGTTCTCCAGATGCCACCCGCCTCACACAACATCTGTCCTTGACCATAGCAACAAAGAGTCACCAGTGACGACTCCAGAGAGCCTGTCATCCTTCTGTCTAGGCCCATTAAGATATCATTTTTTTAACGGGTATGTGTTGTGGAGATGTGATTGGGTGGTTGGTGGGGGGGTGCAGGGGGGTTGGGGAAGAGGATAAATTTGCCTCATCTGTGACCTGCTCTGCATCAGTACACAGTTTGTCTGTGTGTGCACCTGTATAAGCGTATTTGTATCAGTTTGCATCTGCCGGACGAGGCTCAGTGATCCGTGGTGCTACAGCATATCATAAATAGTGTGTGTTATCAAGCTAGATGACTTTGCATGCAGCCTGATAAGAGAATGTGGAGCAAAGTATACTGTGTGCGTGTTTGTCAAGATACAAGATGAATGCAATCCTGATTCGAGAGTTCCTGATTGACACCAAATTCCCTGTTTCCTTTCCTTTCTTATAAACCTGTCTTAGCAAAAAAAAAAAAAAAAAAGTGACGTCTTCTTCTTCTTTATTCTCTTTTATCGAAATCTGTGTTTTAATTAATGCCTTTTTACAAGAGCCCCGAACACTGGGTTAATTGTGCTTTTCATGACAAAATCAGCACAAATGCAAATTGTCTCTGAGCGACTTTAGTGCCGTGGCTGGGAACGGTGTTTTAATTATCCAGACAACCTCTTAAGTGGTGCAGAAACCGTACCGACGAGGTGACCGTATGCTCAGCAGTCACAACTTATCTCACAGTCACATATCAGCTCACAGGTGGTGGTGGTGGATGTGAGGAAAATGGAGAAAAAGATTAATGCTGACAACAGAGTTATGTGATAGTGAAATGAGTAAAAAATGGAAAGTAGGAGGGAAAGACAAAGAGAAGGATTACAATAATATTACACCATATGCTAAAGAAACAGAGGTCAAGAAAAACCAACATCAAATGAAATGCCCACATAGCAGCCGTGTTTCCCTCTGACTAACAACAATTAACCGACCCTTTCCCGATACTCTCTCACCTACATGCCTAGTATGGGTAAAATGACATTTCCCTATCCAGTCCACCCGCTGGCAGGCTTCCATCCTACTCACTCACATTTAGAGTCAAAACCTCCACACAACAATGAACAGCAGAGGAGAGAAAATAGACAACCAGAGGGCAATTGGCAGTGTAGGACAAAGGATAGGCTCCTATCCTGCATACTGTATACTCTATACACACACACTCACATATGCCTACACACAGTCACCAGCCAAACCACCAGAAGTGTTATTTCAGTGTTTGTTTGGTTTCACATCAGGTATGAATACAGGTCTGCACAATGCAGCCAAGGTGGTAACAGATAGTGATTCACTTGCTGTGTGTAGTATAAAAAAATACATGTACGATTGTTGTTTGTGTGTGTTGGCTAGCAGAGTGGCCACGGGGATACATCTCAATACATCTCAACATTACTGGATGGATTGCCAGGAAGTTTATTATATTTGATAATTGGGGTAAGGGTAAAGATTGGGTTCAACAGCTATTGTATAGACTCATGGATTTCCATTAATATCTGCAAACCTAAGGGTATTCCCATCAGCCTCAGCTATACTATGTCTTTAGTCATCAGTGTCAACATGAGCATATAAGCACGTTGAGGTTACCACTTGGCTCAAAGCCTCTCAGAGCTGCTGGCATGGCTTAGTCTTGCTTTAAATTTGTTTGAAAGAGTCAGATGATAAATAGGTTGAGATTTTTACATTTAAAATTACTTTACATTACACCTAATTATATTTTAAATGATTTCACAGTTTTAGATTGATTTTTAATTTGTGGTAACACCAGGGCTGATATCAGCATGCCCCATTAATGATAATCATTAAGTGTAAGGTTTCCAGTCCTTGAAAACAAACCATTCAAACCATCTTTCTTTGGATCATTAACCTCATAACAGAATGAATCAGGGGCCATTATGTGGTGGTATACACAAAAGAACAGTTTGTCACCCCCAACATGTAACACAGAGTGGCAACACATTACAGGAATAGCCGGCAGTAGTGGAAACATCAGCTCTTTACAAGTGGTGGAACTCTCATTTTGTTGTGGCAATGTTCATATGAAGATGTCTGTTCAGTTAAGCGGATGTGCTGACAAGGACGTTGACGGTCTGCCCCTGAACCAAACACAACATGGAGAAACAAGAGCATGAACTGCAACAGCGGGAGAAGTGCACACAGACACACACGCACATTTATTTTCCCATCTCAACTGACAGGCCTCAAGAGGCACCTCAAACCAGCATTTAGGGCCACTTAGAGCTCCTGCAGTTAATCAGAGTGATTAATAGGACCACCAAGGCAGCATATTGTCAATACACATACTCACACACACACACACACACTCCATGTGCCCCCAGTTTGACTGTTGTGGTATTTAAATTCCTTTCCCAGTCCACTTGTCCCAGTCCCACCACTGTGAAATTTCCCCTACACTGGTTCTCCACGCCTCCTTAAACACACCGGCATCAGTACTGCACAGCTCCAAATACATCCCTTTCATTCTCACACACACTCATCCACACTCGCACCTGTCCTTCTACCTGTCTGTCCCTCGTCTTGTCTTCCTGGCCCAGCTCATGCAGGGACATACATAACCATTCTCTCCCTCACACGCACACAAACGTCTCATTACCCACACTGTGAGGTCTCCTCCCCCAGGAACATTATATCACACCTGGGTATTTCATCACACTCCACAGAGCTCCATGCTCATTAAATCTCTGAATTCCCTTGAAATCAGGAGAAGATATACCATGCATCACACCTGACTTTTATATCTAATGGGGAAGTGGTGATAAAGTTTATGGGGGCGTACAATGTGTGGGTTCAAAAGTGGAGAGAGATAGCGCAAGGGGCTGGAGGGAAGGTCCAGACGGGTGTGTGAATGCTGAAAGTGTAGGCTTTATGTAATCTATAATATCTTGCTTGTTGGAGAGAAGCATAACATTGGCTATTGCACTTCTCTGAAGTGAAGGGAGCTAAAATTTGTTTCTCAAATGATTTATTAAGTAGTTCAGATCTCTCTGACAGGCATTTTTCTACAGCACTTGGTAAATAAATTTCTTTTTTTACTTGCAGTGATCCTAGGCATCCTAGTACATGTATACTTCCTTGTACATGTATATGCAGATGATATACAATTATATCTCTTTGTAAACCCTACTGATTCTTGTAGTTTTGAGGATGTTTAGTCTCATCTCCATCTTAATAAGGTTAAGACTGAATTAATTATATGTTCCTCAACCAGACTGACAACTTGGTTTGTTCATCCCAGCTCTAAACCATCATCCAGAAACTTAGGACTATTTTAGATTCAAACCTAAACTTTGAGAGCCAAGTACAAGGGTTTATTCTGTCTTCATTTAATTTATTTTTTAGCTGAGTAAGACCATTTCTGTCTGCCACTGACCCGAAGAAAGTCATTCATCCTGTCTGGATTATTGTAACTTGCACTCAGAAAAAGGCACCAAATCATCTTCAATTGGTTGGTCCCAATGCGGCTGCTCAGATTTTAACTGGAACTACAAGAAAAGAACACATTACCCCAATTTTAATGTCCCGTTATTGGCTTCCTATTATTATATTAGTCACTTATAAGGCATTAAATTGATTGGCTCCAAGCTATGTCTCTGACCTACAAAACTCATTCATACAAGGACGCATGCGGATATTCTTGCTGTTCCTTAGTCAAGACTTGAAACCCAGGGTGACTATGCATTTTCTTCCATTCTGGAATGAATTGTTGTTCACAAACCCCTGCATTTATATTTTCTTCAGCAAAGACACATAATTTAATTGATTATTTTGTCTCATTTATCCAGTTTTACATTTTAGCCATGATAGCAGCGTGGCTCTAGTAATGGAAATATCAGTCAGGTCCACCATTTTGGTCCTCCCTAATATAGAAATATCAGCTATTAGATGGATTACCATGAAACTTTGAACATTTATGATCTTGCGATCCCTTCTGATTTTGGTTGGTTTTTTCTTTAGTGCCACCAAGAGGCTGACGTCTGCAGCTCAGAGAAAGCCATCACTTGAATGGACTGCTGAGAACCTTGCTACAGATATGAAACGTATTAAGAGAATACATTAATCATTTTTGATCCCCTTTTCCTCTAATGCAACCAGCGGATCAAAGTTTTCCCATATTCAGGAAAATATCTCATTATCTCCTTCCTGAAATTATTGTCCAAAGTTATTTTTCTTATCTCTCTTTCTGTCTCTCTCGCTACATGAGAAGGTATCTGAAGGTACCCAACTCTCCTTCTCCCCCTCCCTTTCGCTCATCTATCCCTTTCCCTTTTTCATCGCCTCCCTGCCCTCCAAGTCTAACGCACCAACAGCCTCCCCCCCCACCCCCCACACAAATGTCACTTTCTAATTGGCCGGCATTGGCGAGGCAGGAGAGCATCGCCGTTTTGGACAGCTGTTAATCTAGGAGGGCTGGCTGTGGCAGAGAGACTGAGGCAGTGACAGTGGCGGGGAGAGGGATGACAATCTAGAACTGCACTGAGAATGACGCAATGAGGGAGAAAGAGTTAGGAGGGGGGAAAAAAGTTTTAGTCTGGTGCAAAATTACCACTCGCACCCCGGTCTGTTCACACATCTGTCTGCCACTGTGACACTATATTGTGGCAACAAAGAATTGGATGCACAAACAAAAATGCATTGTCACTATACATCTCTGGCCACCCCTACATTCCCATATGGACTGTGAAACACTGGTAATGTTAATGTACAAGCACATTCCATGCAGTTTCATTCAAGCTCCTGCTCCGAAGCCTCAGCATCACCGGCACAGGAATGTAATGGGTTTTCTCCCTCCCCCCCACCTCCCCCTCTGTTGCTCCATCCTTCTCTCTCCTTCTTTCACACACATACACACACAATGAAGTACACACGGACACACAGCGCTCAGGGAACCAATCACCATCGCCTGTTTCAGGTCCTGTTTGTGAATGGGATTTTTTACGGGAGAGGAGGAGGCAGACACCGCTGCATTTGTAAAACATGCAGCTGCTACACCAGGAGCAGCATCACCGTCCCGTTCTTATTTTTTCCTTTTTCCTCCCATTTCTTGAAACATTTCCCTCGCTCCCTTGGCTGCTCTCTAGTTAATTTTTGATGTTCTGGTTTGTTTCCTCTCATTTTTACGCTTTCTGTCTCCTTGAACTCTCTCTGACTCCTTTTTGTCTTTTGTGATGCAGTAGTCGATTGTGACTACTGCATCAAAATAGGCAACTCCTCTTCTGTGCATTTTCTTTCACTTATTCCCTGACACACCCTCATGTTCATCATTGTCATCTAGTGCCTCTTTTGCATCTTTTTCACTCTTCTGTCATGTCACTCTCCCTTGTGCTGCAGAACAGCTGTGTTTCTCCACTACATTTTTTTTTTTGGTCTCTTCCCTCATTCTCTTCTTTCCACCAGTCACCCCATCCTAAAGCGGGAGCCGATGCAGGTAGTGGTGACGACTGTCCCCAACATGCACAGACGTATTGTAGACACTTACCTCCAGTGACAGAGTCTTCGTCCCAAGTGCTTCTGAATCCTCAGTGGTTGAAGGAAGAGCAGCGAGCCTGGCGAGCCTCTGGCGGCTGAGCAGAAGTGGAGGACAGAAAGAGAGAAAGAGACAGAAAGAGAGAGAAAGAGGAATAAAAGGCAAGAGACAGCGCAGAGAGTGAGAGGTATGAGAGAGAGAGAGAGAGAGAGAGACAGAGAGAGAGAGAGAAAGTGGACGAGAGCGGGCGGGCTGTGCGAAGAGGAGGAGGGTGCTCCGGCTGGCTGGAGGTGAGATGAAGGGGAGAAAGAGAGAGGGAGGGAGAGATAAAGGAAGAGGGAGGGAGAGAGTGAGGGTGCGCTGGATTGGGATAGGAGGGGATTGTGTGATGTTTGAGAGGAGGGAGGAGGAGGAGGGATTGCAGGGAATGGAGGGAGAGGAAAGTTGGAGAGAGGAGGGCAGAAGGAAGGGTGAGGGATGCAGAGACAGAGAGAAGAAAGAGGGAAAAAGTCTGGTGAGAAAGGGAGGAGAGGAGGAAAGTGTACAAAATTGTGATGGAGGGCAAAGGAGCAGAGAAGCAGGTACGTTCACGCTGTAATTCGGAGGGCTTTGATTTGTTAGAAGAAGTGAAATCATTGGATTTCACAACACAACTCTCTCTTTTACTCCTCCACAACTGTAACCTTTCATGGGCCCTCACCCTTCCCAAAAGTACAACTCATGTCAAGCTGTCACATGCTGCCGGTCCCTGGAGACAATCAATTTCAGATGGAGAAAATGTCCTTCCATCCATTAAATCACACTGTAATCCAATCCTGTGTTGATGTGTTGCAGTACAGATGCTGCAATCAACTTTGGAGCAATACCTTACCGGAGCTGGCAGACGAGGGTCTGGGAGAGGAGAAGAGAGCTCACCGAGTTCTGTGAGAGCCGGTGACAGAAATTGAATTGGGGGACATGGTAGACTAAGAAAAGGATGGAGTGATAATGGCAGGGGGCATTAGACAGGACATGTGGAGAGTAGAGGAGGAGGAGGAGGAGCAGGTTGGCCTCCGGCTAAATGCAGTCAGGGATGAAAGGGTGGTGAGGAAAGAAAGAGAGGAAAGAAAAAAAGAAGGATGAATAGAGAGTGATGATATTGTGAAAATCCACTGATCTGTCATGTGCCTTTCGGAGAGTATAGAGCGGGTCACATGTGAATGGTAATGTACAATGCAGTGTCTCTAATCCCTAACCCCTTTACAGTCCACGATGGATTATAAAACGAGAGACCCCTGGCCCCAGACAAGTAGCCAACCCCACCACCCCACTCCGGCAGCAAGACATTCAGACTGAGAGATGCAAGACACTGGCTACATCGTTGTAGTCATTTTGTGTCTCTTTGTAGTTTCTTGTGGTCGTTCTATGTTTGTAGTCTTTTTGCATCTCTTTCTATTCCTTATCTGTTCTCTCTTTGTTGACAATTTTGTGTCTCTTTGTGTCACGTTGCATCTTGTGGTCATCCCGCATCCCTTCTTGTGTCTCTGTTTTGTTTTGTCTCTTTGCATGCCCTTGTAGTCAGTTCGTGCTTCTCTGTAGTCACTTTGCATCCATTTGTGTTCACTTTGTGTCTTTTTGTGGTTGTTTAGGTTGTGTAGTTGTTCTTTTTATAGCCTTTTCGTGTGTCTTTGTTTTGTCCTCATTTTGCGTCTCTTTGTGTCATTTTGCATCTTTATGCGTCTGTTTGTAATCAGTTTGTGTTTCTTTATAGTCTTTTTTTCTTCAGTGTGTAGCCATTTTGCGACTCTTAGTGGCAATCTCGCGTCTCTTCTTGTGTCCCTTACAATCTCCCATATTTGTTTTGTGTTTCTTTGTAGTCTTCTTGTGGTTTCCAGTACACTTTTTTGTTGTTCCCATTTTGCATTTGAGTGTTTTCAATATTGATGTGACTGTCTTGCATCTCTCATTTTGTCTCTTGATGGTGATGTTGCATCTCTTCTGAGTCATTTTGAATCTCTTTGTAGACGTTAGATTGACTGTCTAGGAAAATGTAGTCACAAACAGGGGCTCTGTCTGTGGTAAAAAAAATCCTAATTATTCGTATTTCAAGTTTATACGTTTTCATTTTGCATATGTGGCCCACATGGCTGAGTCTGTGACCGTTTTACCTTTGCAGGCAAATGAATGCCTCGCTGGACGTTCTGAAAAAGTGCACAGTGGTAGAAAACCTTCTGGACATGGTTTTGAAAAGAAGCACTGATCTCAAGTTACGGGTATGGTCTCATTCATCACAGTAAGAAACTGAGGGCCATAAAAGGGCCAACGACAATACAGATGTGAGGCATATAGAAATCTGTCTTTGTATTCAGTGTCAATGGTCTGAGTAAGCTACAGTACTGTGGAGCTGACAACGAGGATTCATTTTCTCAAGGTGAAACAGGAAGTGCTCAAGGGCACTCAAGCAAAGTGGATGCTGCCCACCATGAAGCTTAAAGGGGGACTTCTGGGACTTTTTGTCTTCTTTCTAGACAAAAATGCTTTACTCAGCTGTTTAAACTCATTACTGACAGTGGAAGGCCATTTTCATAAAGGCTTGCTAAAATCAAATACACAGAGCCTCAAAAAAACCTAAAATGCCCCAAGGCTTGCCTGTAATGTGTTGTTTTCCACACTCTAATGTGCTGCACCCTGGGATTCACCCCTGTGAGACTCTCAGGCAAATCACCCTCCAGAATGTGTGAGTATTGTCCATCTGTGTGTGTGTGTGCGTGTGTATTTTCACTGCAAGCAAAGCCCACTGACACATTTTGTGTTTGTAAAAATAGATGGACAGAAGGAGAGAGTAAGAAATGCGGGTGCAGTTCCAGCTTTGTGGGATTTTGCCTTTACAAGCTGCTACGTTTCTGTCGACTCCAGAGCTGCAGCCTCAACATCCCAGACAAGACTGTGTCTGCCAGTCCTGCACAAGCAGCCCTGGCAGTTAAAGAGAAAGTGAGTGTGCTGCACACTCTCAAAAGTAAGACCATAGCAATAATTTATTGGGATAAAAATCATTGTTTGATGCTAGACCTTTCCAGACACTATCTGGAGGCAAAATTGAGCAAAGTAAAGGGAAGTGACTGTACTATCATTGCTTACAGTCTGTTACTGGATTGTTAAGTGAGTGCTTTTGAGTGCGAGTGTCAGTTCGATCGTTGCATGCACCACTAGCATAAATTTTGATGTGATTTCTTCCTTTTGATTTCATTGTTCTCAACTGATTTTGGGAAACAGGCAGTAACGGAATGCAACAGTGACAGTAATAACATCAAGTGTGTGTGTGTGTGTGTGTGTGTGTGTGTGTGTAAAATGTGCGTCTGAACCTGTGATAGAAAGAGAAGGTACAAAATTAATGAGACAGGAGAAAGAGAGCAAGACTCCTCCAGCTGTTTATCAGCCCAGAGCACTCTGCTCAGATTAAACTACAACTACTTTATAATTACTATAATGTATTCTTATTGGACAAGTATGCCTTTCTTAATAAAGAGTCCAATAATTGACTCTCTGCCTTATTTCTCCTGCTCTAGTCTCCCCCTCTCTCTCACACACACTCACTATTGATCTCATTAATTTACATTACATTCCCATTAGCCTCAAAGAGTATTTAATTTTACACCAACAGGATGATGGCTGTGCAGTCTTGAAAGCAGCACTATTAGTCAACAACAACAGATTGGTCCAATCATTCAGTTCATGCCGTGTATAAATGCCATTAGCACTGATCTGGCAGTTCAGATTTTATTTTCTTTATTATTATTATTTTCTTTTTCAGAGTAAGTGTTATTGTTCTCATTGATCACGTTTTTTTCCCATTTAACCTATAAAAAAACCCTTCAAAACAAAGAATGTGATATTTTAATAACTTTGCTTGTCTGTGGAAATCAAAGCACCTGTTTTCAATTACATATGCGTGTATACGAGATTCTTCTGTCTGGGGTGATAACAGAATTGTACTCTACAATAGCATTTTGCAGGTCATGCTACACTGCCTGACTGGGTACATCTATGCAAATCATATTCATGCAAATTACTTTTACTTATCTTTTGCATAGGTGTCCAAAATTGCCAAAAGGATGAATATTTCAGTGTAAAGTCAACCCAGAACCTGCAATCAGACCATAAATTCATGCTGCTGTCAAAGCCACGCAAGGCAGGATTTCAAGCAACACATCTTTCGTATCAGTAGATCACAAAATCAAAAAAATGTGAAGTGTGAAAGCTGTGCACACACTGTTACCTCAGGCGGCGAAAGCTGGTTGTACCTTCAGTAAAATAAAAAAGCTGTGACAAACTACTTGGAAATGTGAAAAAAATAGTCACCTCTCATCGACGGAAACAAATAACCTAAACAAACCCTAAGCTGATTTTCTTCGTTTTTCTCCCTCTTTAACTTTGCCAACAAAGCTGAAGAGGATGCACGGTGCTACAGCTGTTAGTGCTAAAAAGGAAATAAAAGTTTCCTGTTGGGTCCTCCTCACCCATGTAAACTATCTGAGCTATTACTGAAAAAATGGTAAACCACTTCAGCCTTGATTATTGTTCCTTAAACTGTAATCATGTCGCACACAAATGTACACTTGTCCAAAGATCTGGTATAGTGTGCTTCACAAATATGTAGGAGCATGAGGAATATTAATGTATTTCTGGAGTTTTGCTGTGTTTTATGTGTCCAGGCTGTGTGTATTCAGTGCATTGTGGCTGTTAGTATTTCATTTGGGCCATTTGGAGATGATGATCTAAGGGACCGATGTTGTTTACCATTCACTTGAACAGAGAGATAAAAATAAATAATCATTCAAACAGAAACCCATTTGAACCCCCAGAGGTAGCTGCTGTGATTAGATAACTCTCGGCCTAAACCTCTGTAGCTGCTGGATGTTTATGTCGCCTCGTTCAGTCCATGCTGAATAATTAAAGGCTTTGTTCTTTTGTTTTTCCCCTCCAAGACTAAGAATACTACTCTGTTTTTTTTTTTTTTAGAATTCCACCCTTGATTATTATCCATCCATTCATTCATCCATCCACCCACAGCAGAGGTGCAAACATACTAAATGGCAGTTGTAGTTTGCCATCACTAGGTGGAGTGATTGAGGTTGAAATGGCATCGCTAAGCCGTCTGGAGAAAAAAAAGTGAAGTTATTATAACGGGTAAGGGTTAGGGTATGTAGCATGTATGCTGAGGGAACAATCTCAGGGACGCACAAGAGTGAATGTGATGAATGATGTGATGCTAAGCAAAAGATATTAGAGAAGAAAAGTCATCCATGCACCCAGTATCTCTAAGTTACAATCTACCCCCTCTGTCAATATTCTGCTCCTTCTCACTTTTATGTAGTTTATTAGCCCATGATCTCTAATTTTTTTTTGGCTACATGTGGAGGGTTTTTTGTGCTTTTCTGAATGCCACGCTCTAATGTAAATGTTGAAAAAACAGGCCTGTGAGCTCATGTCTACATTTTGACCATATGCAATTTTTGACTCAAAGAAAACCTCAAGTAGCTGACTTGTACAGATCAGCAAGCTGACTGACGAGTTCCTCATCAGTTCTGAGAACCAGGAAGGGGTTTTTACTTCTTCCTCTAGAGAAAGAGGCTATTCTAGTCTTCCTAACTTGCCTGGGCACATGCCAAACCCACTGTGAAGTGCTAAGAATGACAGCTCTGTAGCAACACTTGCCAGCAGTTGAAGATCTGTTGCATGCAGTGAAAAAGAATAACAAACTGAGCACATTTAGTGGAGAAACAGAGGACATTTTTATTGTTCTGTGCCCCTTGTGCATGTGGCATCTAACAATATCTGGGCTGACTGAATAAATGGTTTGTTTAGGACCTTTTCTTGCAGATTGTGACTCCAGGTCCTCACATGTTTCAGTGTTAAATGTAAGGCAACAGCCATTGGTTTTTAAAATATATATCTAAAGTAACGGAAACTGTGAATTGCATGAGTACAAGCAAAAATATCAGAGTTGAAATGAGGAATTGGTCATGCTGCATCTTCACTCATCATCAACTTTGCTCAGACTAAGGCGTCAAAGATATCTGTTAGCAGGAAGTCAGAGGGCAATGGCAAGAAAGACGGAAAGGGTCAGTTGAGCCTTTTTGAATAGCAAATAGTGCGAATAATGAAGTTGACTTGACACGAACTGGCTTTTCAATCAGGAACAATAAACAGACAACACTGAGGTTTCTCTTCAGTTTTGTTTTTTCGCCTTTTTAACTTTTTCTTCCTATTCATAAACATCCAATGATGTGCTTGTCTCTGGCTTTTCCAACATGGCCTTAAAATGTCCTTTACATTTTTCATCTTTGTCACATTGATTATGCTGCTTTGTTCCTTCCTCGTGAATCACAGGCATCGAGCCGTCAGACTGTGATGTGGCTCACGATCCCAGACATGTAAGCTGCTGGATCTGCCAGATGACATCAAGAATTAAAGTCTATACTGAAGTGACAAGTGTAGCTGTAGCATAAACGCGATACATAGAGCGCTGCTATGTAATGCCCCAGTGCAGCATGGGAGCTTGCCGAATGTCCTTAGGCAGAACATTCAGAGAGTTCATTTCGTAGAAGACTGTTAGTTCTTCGGCGAAAGAAGATCTGAAAGACACGTTAGTCAGAGCCGGAGTTCAGTTTTAATTTCTTTTTGAGGAATTAATATTGATGGGAAATTGAAAGGGTGTTCAAGTGTGAATGCAAACTGAGGAAAGCCCATTTTTACTTACCAAATGACTTGTCCTCTTTTCAAAAGCAGTCAATTGTGTTTAAACCTGTTTTGTGATGCATATTTGTCAGCAAAAAGGTGACACTTTACTATGAAGATGTGCTGCCTGTGACAAATGTGTGTTTGGGGTGTGTGTGACTGACTCAGACGAAGTTCTTTGTCATAACTTTAGTGGACTAGAAACCGTCCAACCAGAACAACTGTCGCTATCATAACAGGAAGACACAGAAACAGTAAAGAGCCTTTACCAATGGTTCACAAACGTTACAGAAAAATTTTTTATTAGCAATTCTAATTTAATTAAAACTCTTTCAACAACACACTCAACATTTAACTACAGCTATAAAATATTGTATTTCTACCTTTTTTTCTGTTAAGAATTCAATTAGACAATTATTTAAATTAAAAAAATATTTTTAAATTCAGATTTTATGTTATTAGAAAATTATATTATTGCTGATGATAAAAAAAAAGTGTCAATTTCATGTTCTAGCTACTCGAGGTGGAAAACATTACAGTACTTTTTATTCTGTTTTGGTACTTTAATGTCTTTAATCTGTTAATCACAGTACATTATATTTTAGCATATGATTATATATTCTGTTCTGAAAATCTTAATCTGTAATGTAACAATTGTCTTGTGAATGCAGTGGTGTTAAAAGAACAATATTTCTCTCTGAACTGTACTGGAGGACAGACTTTAAGTAACATAAATAAAGAGGTACTCAAGTAATATATCAAAATTGCTGCTGAGTGAATGTACTTTGTTGCACACAACTACTGCAAATATATGCTTTAATTACTGAAGAAGAATATAGATTTTTAAACTCTTTCCTCCATCACCATGGTAATGTATGGTAATGTATATATCATGCATCATATGTTTATCTTATTTATTGTTTACTTTATCTCAGTGTACTCTCTTGTCAGTCTAATCTAATCTAATCTAATCTAATCTAATATAATCTAATCTAATCTAATCTAATCTAATCTAATCTAATCTAATCTAATCTAATCTAATCTAATCTCTGGTGCTTTGATGGCAAGTACCTGTACAGAAACCTGTACTTTTACTAACATGTAGTTGTGAAACTTCTACCTCAAAAGAAGTGGGTGGACTGACAGCAGCGAAGGTCAGGCCTGTTAGAAGTCACTGATAGGAAAATGCAAAATATCTGAAGAAGCAGTTTACTGTAAGTAGGGCAGTCAAATACAGTAACTCATATGATAAATTACATTGTCGTAATTTGCGATTGTATACAAAATAAGAATACTCTGAACATGAAATCTAACGGGTTTCAGCTGTATGTGGCAGAGCTACATAAATCAGATCAGTAACTGTGCCCTTATCTCAAAGCATAATCACACGTGTTTATCTGGTGGATCTAGAGTAAGATTTGTCACCAAACCGAAATCAGAAAGTCAAAGTGACTGAATTTATTGCATTTAAACAGGAAATGTAAACATAATGTAAGAAAACCTTACTGTCCTGAATCCGTTTTTAGCAGATTCGCTGTCACAGTTGTCTAATCTGTTGGCATTTTGTTTTGTTGTTGTTTGAGTTTTCTGATGAACTCTTACAAACTCCAACTGACACTTTTTTGGAGCCTGAAATCAGCTGATGGTGTATTAAAGTGATGATAATGGCATTAAATGTGACTATGGACAGAAAGAGGAAACTGAAGTCGTCAGAAAGGAAACTCCCACAGAGTTCTCGACAGTGTTCACAAGAAGCGATTGTGACAGACGGACAAAGGAAACCAAGTCTCGCCATGTAAGGTAGGTACCTGGTACTCAATACAAAAGTAGTCTTTGGGTTATGGCTGTGTCATATTGATTACACTTATACTTTGCATTATTATATTTGTATTGTAAATTTCCCTTCACAAAAAAGTTGAATGATATTCATGTATGTTCAGCTCTAATTTCCCTGATATTATCAGGATATGACCATTTATTTTATTAAGCCAAGCGTTGCTGGGCATGTTGGTCTTCCTTAGAGCTGATGACAAAAATGTGTTGAATGGTAACGTGAGATCCAACCTGTTGACATCCCGTGACGTGAGATATGATGTCAATTACAGTGAATTTTCACAATAAGATCTGAATTGTGCAATAAAGTGACATTCATTGGTAGGATCTGGACAAAACACTAAAAGAAATGAAGCGGCGTGTAAGAGCTGATCATATCAATAACAGACCAGCAAACAAAGTACGTTTATTTTCGAGTAATGGGGCTTCTTCAGCTCAGACGCTTTAATCATGCTGTCATTTGGCGACACACGCAGGTTAACACGTTTGTATTTGGCTTCATCTCTGTTTGATTTAGATTTAGATTTTTGTTCTCAGTGCAGCTGACGGTTTCATGTCAGCCTTACTGTCAGACGGCTGTGCCGTGTGACCTCTGACAACAAAAGCAGGTTATTTGGTTTCAAAGTCAGTGCTGGCTTCCCACAATCCCCTGATGGGGTTTCCCCCTCAAAACCTGATACTGTAAACAGCAGCTAGAAAGACAGAGGTGGAGTCTGTTATGCCTCATTGATCCTTAAAATCCCCCCTTTGCTTTATCGTTTATTCTGCTGCGCTGAAAATATCACACCACTCCTTTATTCTTTATCCTTTGTTCTTTAACAGTTTTTTTTTTCACATGATTTCTTTTTTTTTTGTAATTTATTTTGAGAGTATTCTAACTATTTTTTCCACGTCATGCTCCAAAATAATTTAAACATCTGAATATTATTTCTTGTAATGCAATGCCTGCAATCTACAATAAAATATATTAAATGTATGTTTTAAAATGTTTTTGGAAGCAATAGAATTGAGAAATGAATGCATTATTGTTACTAATACACTATATTGCCAAAAGTATTCACTCATCTGCCTTTACACGCATATGAACTTAAGTGACAACCCATTCTTAATCCATATGGTTTAATATGACGTCGGCCCACCCTTTGCAGCTATATCAGCTTCAACTTTTCTGGGAAGGCTTTCCACAAGGTTTAGGAGTGTGTTTATGGGAATTTTTGACCATTCTTCCAGAAGCGCATTTGTGAGGTCAGACACTGATGTTGGACGAGAAGGCCTGGCGCCTCAGCATTCGCTGACCCCGCTCTGTCATTTTACGTGGCCTGCCACTTTGTGGCTGAGTCGCTGTGATTCCCAATTGCTTCCACTTTGTTATAATAGGAAATTTCACGATTGGACTTGTTGCACAGGTGGCATCCAATCACAGTACCACTCTGGAATTCACTGAGCTCCTGAGAGCGACCCATTCTTTCACAAATGTTTGTAGAAGCAGTCTGCATGCCTAGGTGCTTGATTTTATACACCTGTGGCCATGGAAGTGATTGGAACACCTGAATTCAATTATCTGGATGGGTGAATGAATACTTTTGGCAATATAGTGTATGCGTTTAGTTAAACAAGTCAAATTTCATATTCAGTCTGCAGCCACCATCAACTGTCATTCATGTTATTTGTTTAAAACATGTTTGAATCATGATCAGTCAATGATCTTAACAGATTTTTCATTCATTTCAGGATTTACATTCAGAAAGGAGGCAGTTGTGCTACTTACAAATGGTTTAGGTACAGATCATGTCATTTTAAAGGAAAAAGAAATATAACAACAAAAAACACAATAAATTAGAGTTCATATTTCATAAATGAATGGAAAGAGAATTTGCATCATGCTATACTAAAACAATTACATACAGCTCTCAGACAAAGGATTTAATTGTAAAATTATGTGGTTTGTCCATGAATTTTGGACAAAACCCCAAAAACTTTTTCATAATGATGTGTCTGTCATGCTCTGTTAGTGCTCTTTGAGATTACTAAGTTTCCATTAGCTGCCTTGTGTACTCATTCTGACTAGTTTGTGGATCACTCTGTCCCCTCGCAAGCTGACAAACATTTGTCCCTTTTCTTCGAGGTGCTGCAGTTTTGAGGGTATAAACATTTTCTCCAGAGACTGATCTGTGTATTTAAGCAGACCCGTAAAAAACGCTCATCTGTGTCACTGGTATTTGCGTATTTTGCGTTGACGTGTGGGAGCTATTTTTTCTTCTTTTTTTTCACATGTGAGAGAGGGTGATAAGAGGCAGGCGGATGTGTGGTGACATCCCACAACAAGCAGACACTCAAAGCGGAAGTCAGTGCTGGTGGTGCGGTTATGACTCATTTCTTCATTATTTCTAGTAAATGAACTAATTCTCTGTTTCTCAATATGTGTTCACCAGACCGCCCATCATTCATATGATGTGTATACACACAGGGAGGTTTCCTGAGACCAAGTCAGAAAAAAAGAGGGTTTATCCCCGTCTGTGCCCAGGAATGATGGCTCTCGTCTGGGTTGTTCTTTGGTCAGCGCTCCCTCCTCTGGCTCTCCTCTCTGGATCAGACCGATGCAGAGTCCAGGAGAGCAGCAGCTTACAGAACGGTACGCCTCCTCGGTATTCACCACTGGAATTAAAGCCTAGAAAATCTCTGAAACTTTTCTGTTGGAATATCTCAGATCATTAATTGGATCATTGCTCAGCTAAATCTGTATGTCTTGAGATGTTTTTGAACTGTTTCTGTGATGAATCATATAAATTCAAGGGATGGTTAAAATCAGTGGTAAAGTGTAACTAAGTACATTTACTGTATTGAACGTAAGCACATTTTTGTACTTTTACCTGAGATTTTCTATATAACTGTTATACTTGCTGATAACATGTTATAACATGTTATCAGCTGAAATGTACTATGATCTGGGAGTGAGTCCTTAAAGTTTTATTTCCTCATGGAAACTGAAAAAGGTGCACTTTGGGAATATTTCAACCTGTTTTGTTTTTTTTGTTTTTGTTTTTTTTTTTGCAAATCAACGTGCAAGTCAACTTTTCCATCACTGTAGCGCAGCAACCTGCAGCCTTATTCTTTGATGTTTCAAGAGACGGAGGACGCTCTCCTCTAGATCATTTCGAAACAAGCTTATTTAAATGAAAAACAGACAGAAGCATGCTTACCGCACAGACGCGTTTAGGGCAGAGATATTTTATTAAAATTCTCAAAACTAAATGAACTACATTCACACATTAAGTCATGAATGAAATAGTAATGTAATAATCTAACGCTGCAGAAGCAATGCAAAGCATCGATACTGAACAGAAAGTATGTTTAGATGTGTAACACTGAGTACATTTTGCTCCTAATACTTTATATACTTTTATATATATTTTTACTTTTAAATGAAGGATGTTTACTTGTAATTAAGTATTTTTATCTTGCTGTATTACTACTACTCAGAATACTTCTCCACCACTGGTTTCAACACTAAACAATAGCAATTAATTTCTTCCTCCTCCCCACCCAGAGTCTCCATTGCTGGAGTCCTTACAGTGCCATAATGACTACAAGTCCTACGTCCACTGCAAGTGGAGGCAACACAGAAACATAACAACGCAGCTGTGGCTCAAAGAAAACATGAAGTAAAAACACACATTTTAGGTCAAACCATGACAACATAGGATTACGTCAGTGCTAAAGTTTTCTCTCCCACAGGTCTGAACCCAAGGAGTGTGTGCCTTACAATGTCACGGTACAAGATGAGCACACGACTGTACAGTGTCAATACAAGACGGCCACATTCTCCATTGGCATCAAACACACCTTGTTCTTCCTCAAAAATACGACACATACCATCTGCTCATCTGTCCCACACAAGCCTCTGCATCTTTCTCAGCACTGTGAGTTTACATAACGACTGTCAGTCACCTTCACTGTCACAGTAGAAATAAATTGTATAAAGTAGAAATGAATACATTTAATAAGGAAATAGTAATTGTTGGTATTCAGTGGTGTCATCTCTTCAACTGTGTGTGTTTGTGCTGTACAGTGAGTGCGCGCCCACCAGTGAGCCTGTCCACACACAGTGCAGGTGATGGAGGCCGACGGCTCAGCTGGTCCAGCCCCTACCCCCCCTTCTCCCCCCTGAGCCGAAACATCACGTATCAGCTCGCCTACAGGCCGGACAGTCAGGACAACTGGACGGTTAGAAACAAGCATTTTGTCCAAACTCTGCTGCCAGCTTTGTGAACACAGGACACATCACTGTGATGGCAAATGTCACTGAAATCATGGTGTGGGTTTAAAAGAGAAACTGGACGTCTAATTGACATATGCACAGTGTTTCGCAAACACAGTAACTGATGTTTAAACAACTTGCTGCTGTATATTTAGCCATGATAACGAAAGCAGTTAGTGGTTGTCTGTAAATCATTTAGGTGATTTCCTTTGGCAGGAAAACTGGTGCAGGCCGAAGGGGCCCATTCTGATTCAACCTTATATGCTATTTCTAACACACTTTGAAATAGCATGACTACATTTCAAGAGTCTACAGAAAGCGTGTTAACATGCTCACAACCACTGATGTTCAGTGGCTGCTAAACCAGCGAGATGTAAAATATTGTGCTCGATTCTATACATCAAAACACACCGACACAAGGAAAATGTACTGTTCCAGATATTTCTTTGACTTTGTGACTCTCCCTCCCTCTCTCTCTCTCTCATTCTCTCTCCCTCTTTCTCTCTCTTCACTCGCTCCGCAGACTGAGGATGTTACAAACACCAGTATGAAACTAGAGAAGCAATTGTTGCTTCCAGGTCACAGGTATGAGGCCAGGGTGAGGATGCGGGCCAGCGTGGGTCATTGGAGCCACTGGAGTCCTGTGGTGACCTGGCACGTTGAAGAAGGTGAGGAGAACAGTCACCAGTGATTAAAACATAATCTTTTATGTTTTAGAAGGGTCGTGTCCTCTGAAATAAACCCTGCTCTTTATCTCCTTTCCTCACATTTCTAATCTTCCCTCCCTCACTCTGTCCATTTTCATGGGAAAGGTCTGGAGCTTTGCAGCTGTTGTTATTAGCTCTTCCTCTTCTCTCTCTCTCTGGCTCTAGAAGCTGGGCAGCCTCCCAGTTTGCATTGTGTCCTGGACGGAGAGAGGCAGGTGATGTGCAGCTGGAAGGTGAGCAGGGAGCTGGCTCACTTCATTACCTACCAGCTGGTCTGTCGACACAAGCAGACTGCACCGTAAGTCGAGGGCGGCACTGACAACAGCATCCTGTTCCCATCCATCCATTAATTCTCCTCACCGTCCCTTTCCTCTCCTCTCCTTTTAATCCCTGCCTTCAGGTCTGAGAGCTGCTGTGTGAACCAAACAGTCAGCTCTGACCTCAGCGGGGCGGTGCTGAAGTACAGCTGCTGGCTGACGGATGCAGACCCTGCACATGAGCTGCTGGAGCTCCTACCAACACACAGTGCCAAGACTTTTTTGGCCAGTGAACACAGTGAGTGGACTCGAGACAGAGGGTGCAGCATTGTGGAAGAGATTTGGTGGAATTGGGGAAGGGGAGGACGGAGTGGGGGAGTGCTGTCTCTCAGAGCAGAGTAAGGCGCAGAGATAACTGTAAATTAAAAACACTCAGTGGGCCGACAGAAGCTGTGCAGACGCCCAGCGCTGAGCCGAGCTGCTGGGATGTGATTGAGCGCCCCCACCTAGTGTCTGAATGGGATTACTGCAGCACATTACTGCAAATACATTCAACTATCTACGCTTTTTCCTTGTCATCAAAAAATGCCTGTTTTTAAAAGCTCTAATAGATTCAGAGTATCTATCTACAATCTATAATCTGGTAAACTGTTTCAAATCATGTATTATATTAAGTATTATACCTATGCTGGTTCTACTACACTCAAACACAATAGTCTGAGCATTTAGACTTTCATACACATACTTCTAAATACTGAACCCAATTTTTCTGTCAGTGGTTAGTATTTTTACATCAGTGTTGTTTTGTGTTTGCTATATTAAAGGTCCTTAATGTTTTAGCTTAACGACTTTAAGGAAATCACATGCATAGTTACTTCTTGACATTTTCTTGTAACTCACATTAGGAAGAAAAAAGTTTCTATTCAAAATTTTTACACATTGATGTAAAAATGTTCTTTCTTGGTTCTGGATTTCTGGACAATTTATTTATTGAAGCGCACTGTTAGCAGGTCGACTCATTTTCTAGAAAAGATGTTACTGTAGAAATAATGTGGTTGCAGTAGACAAAAAAGTTGAGCTGTTTGTGTTTAGGGGACTAGAAATCTGAAAACTTTGTATTAGACAAACTAATCTCTTGTTTTTCAGTTCGTCCCAACCCACCATCGCAGGTAAAGGTGAGGAAGAAAGACAGAAACTGGATCGTGGAGTGGACGAGACCAAAAATGTCTTCGAAATTCAATTCACTTTCAAAACTGTTCTGCTATCAGGTCTGCTATCACAACATACAGGAGCAGGTATGAAGCTTTTCACAGCACACACGTTTGTATTTGAAATAATGCAGCTAATGAAATATATTCGGACTTCTACATGGTTTTATTTTTTTCTCAGGGATGTTCTACCCTCCTGAACATTTCCGGTTCCATGTCCCTAAACATCCTGGATGCTTCTCTTACCCCATCCCAGCGTTACCAGGTCAAAGTTCGGTCACTGATCATCTCTGGAGAAAATTCAGCCTATAATGGAATTCCCTCCGAATGGTCTGATCCTGTGGACTGGACCTCGAGCGACGGTACAGAGCAGTAGCATGTGTTTTGTTTCTGTCACTGGAAAAAGAGGTCGTCATGAATGATCATCATCACTGTTGTCATTCTCTTTTCTGTCCCCTGACAGCCACCTGGTCCTTAACCACGCTCATATATTTATCCATCGCTGTGTTTGTGGCCTCCATCACCCTCATACTCTACTGCACTATTCCAACTTGTCAAAGGTACTTTATTTGTGTCATTATTTTGTGTCATTTCCTTTATCATCAAACTTGAGGTTCCCTGAACACTTTATTAAAAGTTCCTGTTAAATAAAGAGGATGTAAGAAGTAGGGTGTTAAGTAGGGAGTACATTACAAAAGTGTACAAAAATCAAGACAATATGTATGAAAACACTTAAATATAAAGTTTAAACTTTTTCATAACTTTGCACCTACATAACTTTGTTTGACATAAAAGTAGCACTCTGAATAATTTGACATACTATGCTTACCTGCAAGTGAAAGTTTTTTAAATGATAAGTTTGTTTTCAAGCATTGATTTTCCATTTTTTAATAAAACTCTCTTTTTTCATGGTGTATTTTGAACAAATAGGAAGATAATCGTGTGGGTGAACTCAGTTCCTTCGCCAGGAAAAAGCAAAATCCTGTCAGAGATCAAGGTGAGACGATTCTACTGTTTCACTGAATACAGTTTTTAGTCTGTCAAGAAATAGTTGCATCCTCGTGTATTTTATTGTGTTTAAATCATGATGTATTTCTGTGATCCAGTCTGCCACCAGCTGGGCCTTCATGCAGAGTGAGGACACGTCCATGTGCAAAGTGCAGCACTTGGACAGCATATCGACATGGTAACATGCTTCACACTCTACAGATAATAATATCAAATTCCTCTGCTGCATGAATGGATGAATTACTGACAACTCTCTGTTATCTGCTGTGTCTCTCCCTGCAGCACCTCAGACACTTTGCTGTGGCCAACCAAGGACACCAAGAAAAAGCTTTTGGAGCAGGACGAAGGGTGCTGGAACTGCAATGACCTGCCCTCCCCTGCCAAGGTTAATGACACCTCCTCCATGAGCTTCAGCGGGCCATACATCTTCTGCCAGGTCAGTTACTCTCAGTGTCATTTGTCAGGTATCCAGGTGCTGAGAATTTCTCAAAGACACAAAAGCACAAAAGAAGACATTCAATTTGAAACTGAATAATGAAAAAAATACATATCTGCAGGAATATTGTCCTATAAACATGATATATATTCTGTAAACCTGCATCAGATATTTGATTCAAATTCCTAAAAGGACCAGTTTGACACTTTGGGAAATGCAAGGAAGTGCATACTTAAGAAGATCTAACTAAGAAAAACAGAGAGTGAAAAAGTTGTGTTGTTGTTTAAGGTGGCTTCTGGACAAGGCTATTTTTTGGCCAGGTGCAGTTGTTGGAAGTCCATTTTCCAAGACAATAAATAGTCAATACATAACCTCCATAAACCTCCATTTGTAACATTTGGACAGAGTCAGACTAGCTGTTTCCTCCTGTTTCGTCTCTTTATGCTAAGCTAAGCTAATCAGCTGCTGGCTGTAGCTTCACACCGATCATACAGACAAACATTTAACTCTCAGAAAGAAAGCCAAAAAGTGTATTTCCCAAAATGTTCACTATTTAGCACTAAGTGTCATACTGAACAGCATTGTTTCTATCTGACAGCCACCAGAGCAAACTAGCAAGTCAGCGGACGTCAAGTGTGAGGAGACAGAGAAAGAAACCCCATCAGATCCTTCTGCATCTCCTTCCCCCATGAATTTTGCCCCTTTCGGGGATGGCTACGTATGTCTGCCCAGCCGCAGCATCTCCAGGTCCACACAGGATCTTGTGTCTCAGAGCGATGCCAACGCAAACACGCACAGGCATGGCAACGCTGAGCAGGGCCAGCAGAGTCCAGATACCACATTGTGGCCAGATAAGATGGACAGCAAGCCAGGCCTCAGTGAGCCCACCAGCACCCCCCAGCCTCCCGATTACACCACAGGACCTTTCACTTCCTGGCCTCATGGGGGCACCATACAGGCGTCGGGGTACTGCCACCTCCTCACACCCCACATGACACAAAAGTAGCCTGCAGCATGCAAGAGCTCATCAAGGAGGATCTATCAAGCATTATCAGACATAACAATAATACATTGCTGATTTTTGTTAAGCTTTATTTTAAACCACTTACGTTTCTTAACAAATGGCTTGTTACACATGGAATTTTTAAAAACTTCTTTGCTTGGTTTTATATCTTATATAACCAAACATCAGCTTGACCAATGGAGGGCAGTAGTGAGCTAAGCGTGTGATTAGGTTGTAAATACATAAACAAATATAGATAGATAGATAGATCTACATCTAACCACAGATTCTTAAGACATCCTTTTTATTGCTTCCTCAAAACTGACTGACTCTCTTCCAGCTAAGGTATGAGGTGGAATTATGCAAGCTTCTATTCACAGCGGAAGAAAACTGTGTAACTTTGCATGTTTGCACAAAGGTGTGTGAGTTAGGACCTTGTTGTCAATGTTATAGCCCATGTGTTGCTGAATGAATATAGAAAGTGAGCTACATGTTGGTGTGCTGATACTGCTATGCTGTGTGTCACAAGCCCTCACTGTGTGTAAATGTATATATATATATATATATATATATATATATATATATATATATATATATATATATATATATATATATACATGATGAGTCTGGCATCATCTTCCTCAGGTATACTTACAGTCTTGGCATAGTTTGATGTCAGTAATTGTTCATGTACAAAACTATGTATTGTGATGTAATAATGTATGTTTGCAATATTTGCTGCACTTTTGTATTGCGACACACTGAATGTGATCAATAAATATGTGACATATCTGTCTATGTTTTATGAATGGTGTAGACGCACCCCTTCTCGCCACAAGCACATTCACAAAAAACATAAACTAGGTTTTAAAATTCTCAGGCTGGCAGGCACACTGTGTAACATCTGCTCAGTGACAAGCTTATATTAGGTACATCTAGCTAAAAGAAATACAGTCTAATGCAACAGTCCTGCAATAAATCCTTCATGATAAATGAACTTTAATTTTAGTTATTTACACATTAATACAATTTATGTAAGTGATTTAAAAATGCATTAATAACATCAAAATTTAAAAAATTAATAAAAATGTTGAACAATGTTGTTCAAGCTTTTTCAGAATTAACTTTAGCTTTCACTTTAGCTCAGATAGCAGGAGTGCCTCTCCAGCTCACCCTGGCTTTATATAGGTGAGCGTTTTTGTGTAGTTGGGTGTTTCTTTTTGATAGAGCGTGTGACAGGAGCGTATAGAGCAGTAGTTAGTTACTGCAAATTCACTCACAGAAACCAGAACCGCTCTTTCGATCTGTTCACGTCGCATCAGCACATACTGAGTTTTAGCCATCATCACTCGCTCATGCACAATAATGCACACACATGATGAAATGTATAACTTTCTCACAGTTTTCTAAGTAACAGCTAACAAAGCCATGACTGTGTTTAGCTAGACTCTCTCTCTTCTCTCTCTCTCTCTCACACACACACACACATACACACTCACAGCTTTATCTAATTTATTGCTCTGTTTATTTGCACATCTGTCTAGCCTGACAGGGCTGTGCAGAGTATTCAGGGTCTGTCAGTTTCTGGAAGCAAGTGTGAGTGTCAGATACATGTGCAGTATACATGCATGTATGGGGTTTCATTGCAATATTATTGTAGCACATTTTTATCACGAACATATTGCACTTGAGCACATGCAAAAGTCTTCCTTGTCTCTGCAGAGGGAACACAATGCTGGAATTCCAGGCATGCTGACATCGACTTCCTGTGTTTTCAGCCCATAGGTATAACTTCCTGTCCGATGAGGTTGAGGAGCAATTTGACATACACGGACGGAGTCAAGATGCCCACGGAAGACACTAGCGCACTCATCTATTTGGCCTTGACCGTGGCAGTGGAAGGCTAGGGGAAGGTGATTTGATGTGGGTTCCCAGCATTCCTGCCTTTTCCGATGCTCAGCCCCCAAAAACACTTGCATTCCTCACTGTCACCGTCAGAAGAGGACTATTGTTCCCTGAAGTGGGTCGGGGGGGCAGGTGGGGGGGTCTGAGTGAGTGACTGAACAAGTGACAGACTCATATTGATTTTCATCAGTGAAAATAAAAAGGAACAGATAAAAGGCAAAGGTGCGTGTTGATGAAAAGACCAGAGTTGTGTGTGTGTGTGTGTGTGTGTGTGTGTGTGTGTGTGTGTGTGTGTGTGCTTGATGACAGGGTAGATGTGCTGTCATCTGTGTACAGTGTGTCCATGTCCTCCTTTGTCGTACATAAAAACAGGAAAATAAAAGCACTGGAAGGTGTAGGGAGTGCGTGGCGCCACACGGATGCTTGTGTAACCTCCTGTTCAAAAGCCTCCTGTTTCCTCACTACTGAACGTCGGGGAATCCAGGCCACTGAAACGCAGACAGTTACAGTAAAGACATGTCCTCTAAGGCCAATTAGAAGCATTTTGCCAGAGCAGTGTGATGTTTTGTTATTTGGCGTCTTCTCTTTGTTTTGCTTTAACACCATATTATCTTATCTATCCAAACCAAAGCATGCTTTTACCACAGATGAGTAATTATATAAACTTAAATGCTCTGTTACCACAGCAACAACACAGCAGTTTAAAGGATTTACGTGAGGAACAACCTTTTCACTATTTAATGTGACTAAAAAGCTTTTTTCGCTGATGGAGAAGACCTGAAATAGAGGCAGTGTTTTATTGAAATTATAGTGGTGCTCTCTCGTTGATGTTTAAAAATGTGCACCGCTCTCTAATTGACGGGATGAGATAAGAGAAAAGAATAGAGCTTAAACAGGCTTTTAGTTAAGTAACATTGAAACTGCTCCTCTTCTGCATGGATGCACACTCCCAGAGGTCTGCCACATGTTTCACTGCCTGCTTTCACACACACAAATCTGTTTCCATTACTTCAGAGGACACTGCATTCATTAATTCTCCAGAGACTTACCTTAACTTTAACAATACCCACTTCACACTTTATCTTATCTTAACCTAAGTCAAACTTTAAACTCATTTTAACTCTTTGGGGACATGCTGTTCCCAAAAGTGAGATAAGTCCCTGTGTCAAATGTGACTGTGTGATTTGTCCCCACAACATAAGGTCCCCAGTATACTCCAACCAAAGTGTTTGTCTGATGGTGAAACAATATCTGAAACCTCACTTGACACGACTTTAAGATGTTGGAAATTTGAGCCCGAACATTTCTGTAACTTTCTTAAACTTGAAATCCCACAAGCATACACACCTCACACAGGGCCAGGTCCCCAGTCTGTCACAGGCGTAATAAACACACACAAACACACAAATTCACATTCAATTTTAAGAGCAATATCATACCTGCATGCTTTTGTACTTAATAAGCTGTTAAACATGGAAACATGATGTGAGCGTTAGGTCGGGCTCAAACCCTGGAACTTCTTGCTAACAGGTGACAGTGCCTGACAGGGTCCTGAGGACATTATGTAACAGGATTTGATTGGAACCAGCTAATCACAACAGCTGGGTCACGGTGCATAATCAGGCTGGTCTTTGTGATATTGTCCACCAGGTTTGGGTCATTATATTGTTCCAGTGGTTGTTTGCTGGTTAGGTAACAGTGTTGTCGAGACCCAACAAGCCATATCGTCCTTTAAGGTCAAGCAGCCAGCTATGAACCATCTCGTGTCTTTAGTCACAGTCTCTGGTCCCTCAGAGACCCTCCAACACTGTCATGGTGCTTGACCTCTGTGTGGTGTTTGAATGAGCGCGAGCACGCCTGTGTGTGTTTGTCACAGTCAACAGGCCTCTGTTTGAAGCCCACAGGGGGTGGGGAGCTGCTCGGACACCCGCGGAAAAACAGGCATCCCACCTCGATGCAGAATTTGGAGATGGTCTGCTGTTTAGAAGTAGTACGTTTGTGTGAGATTGACAGCAGGGCAATGGGAAGTAATGCATGAATACACAATGAATTTAAGTAGTTACAAAACTAGGGGATTAAGGGTGAGACACAGATTCTAGACAGCTTTCTACAAAATGTCAATCACTAAAGGCATTAAACAACCTTTTTTTTAAAAAAATATTAAGTCAAGTTGATTAAAGTTGCATTCTTTAAGCCCAAAAAGTTTGTAAAAATTATACTTAAAACTAAATATATGTGAGTAAGCCTCCTTTACTCTTAAAATTGCTTCAATCTGAAGACATTATTTTGCTTCTAAGCCATTCCACGTATGATTTCATTTAGACAGAGGAGCAGATGACTTCTTAACTTGATAATTAGCAGACATAGCTTCGCAGCTGGCTGCTGAGTTTGGGAGTTTTTGTAGCCAAGTGTCAAGTGGGTAAATGTGAAAAACAAACCACAAAGCGAGTGTGTGCCAGAGTTCACCTACAGTACAGCAACCCTCACTTTTTCTGTTCTCTCTCTCTCTCCTTTTTGTCAGATTGAACAAACCTCATCGTGCATCACTGGGGCTTTACAAGGCAGTGCTGAACTCATGTGGATTTAAAGTTAATATGTTGTATCTGGAGTAAATCAATCCAACTGGCCTCATGAGGTGGTTAGAAAGTCAGAAAAAAGGTTTTATCCTTCATCCTAACCTCTAACGTGTCCTTCAAGAGTTTGGTGTTGAAAACATCTGCTTGCTGATTGTAAGGTGCTGTACATAGATTCAGTTAAATTCCAAATTTCTTAGACTGACTTTTAATCTCACATGTAAATTGATCAATGACCCTGGTGTAGTAAGTCTTGCATATTATACTATACTATAGTTAGTTTTTTGCCATGCTTACACTTGTAAAACTAATGACATTCCCATCGACCTCAGGTATACTTTGTGCAAATGTTAGCATGTTACATGCTAAACTAAGATTCTAAAAAGCATCTGCGAAGATGCATAGGCATCTGCATCTTGATATTGTCATTGTCCACTGCTGCCGGTAGACTCTTTCATTAAAACCAGTTTTGCTTCATCTGTCTGTTGCTCATCACGTGATGACATTCGTTGTTGGCCCAGTTTCTCAGAATGGCGCATTGCACATTCCATGACAAAACTTCCTTTTTGGAAAAGAATTCATGGATAAAAAATTTATGAAAATAAATAAATAAAAACACAAAACAAAGTCAATTAAAGCACATTAGCTTCTTATATGAAAATAGCATTAGGTGGCAGTTATCACAAACATTGTTTTTTCATCATATCTTATAATAAAACAGACAAAATCAATAACAGTTGTAAGTTGGAATGAAGAAGGTACAAGCCATGTTTTTCAATAACTTAAGATGTTTGGCTGATTGTGGATTATTTTACACAAATAGCATCACCAGTATGTTTCTATGTGTTGTTACTAATGGAAATGTAAAGGACGCAAAAACAATATTTACATTTACATTTATGTTTGGCTTTGTGCTGTCCTTTCACTGTCAATTTACTTGTTTTCCCTTGAATGGAATGTCAAAAACAATGTGCTGTAGATTACTAAAACAAATACAGTGGGGGCACTTGAGGAAAAATATGTTGTAGCTAGGTGTTTCTTCCCCTCCAGCCAGAGTTTGAAGGACTGTAATTGTTTCTACCAAAGGGTAATCAGTGGAAAAGAGACACATCTTTATCAAAGAGAGAAACAGATAAATGCTCCTACATGAGTACTGGATGCATGACAGAAGTGTAGGCTTGGGCACAAACCCATACACACACTACACCACACACTAATGCATGCAAAACAAACACACATACACACACCTTTTGACACTGAGGTTAAACACTGCATGATGTTGGAAAGTCACAGATGGTTTTGGTCTTTCTTTTAAAACGTGTTCTGTTTGTATGAACCACTCAGCCACCGTGAGGCAATGTTACATATCTCAACCACATCTTGTTTGCAGTATTTGTAGAGAAAGTTAATCCACAGTAATGGTAGAGATAAATAAATAAGAAACACAGCACAATGACAGGCCACAGGTGTAACTCCATCCTACCGAGAATTCAGATAGAACCTTTTTCTTCACACCTGGAATGAGATTTTGAAACATGACAAAACTCACTGATGCAACATTTTATGTTTTTGTTCCCTAATCAAAGCTGTGTGATTCCAGTGTTTGCAATTAGATAAATATAATTAAATATGGTTAAGGAGAGACCATCAGTGTTTTAAGGAGCTAATAAATGATATCAGATCTAAATCTACACAGCTTTGTATGCCCAATACTCAGCCCTCAGCATGTGACTTCTATCACACATGAAAATACTTCTGATTTTAGTCAACACTACTTGTTGTTTAAGTCTACTGATGATTGTCTCAAGATTCTCCAATCACAATGCAACAAATTTGTCAATGACACAAAGGAGTTTTGTCCATTTTTATGTCCATTTTTCATTTTGTAGTCCAGTCTAATTGTGGTGATCACAAAAGTCTTTCAGGAACAAACTTTGTCATTTAAGCCCCATATAGACTTGGTTCTGTCAATGTATAAGTGCAGTTTCTCTCTGTTGATATCAAAACAAGGTTTCAGGAAGAGTTCTGAAATTGCACTATTTTCCACAGTTCTACAGCAATGCAGTTTCAGTCCCCCACAGGCACTGTGTTTGCACACAATTTGTCAGTCTTCATGGGCGCCCCTCGTTACTTAATACCAGCAACTGTCGTTGTAGAGGCGAGTCTTCTTTTGACAAAGTCCAACTTTTAGTTATAGTCCATCTTCTTCTTACCCTCCTTTCACTCCACACAGGTGTAGTTACAGGTTCACCAGACAGTCATTAGTAGTGTTACGGAGGAGATCTCACAGGACGAGCAGGTTACTGACAAGCGAATAAATACTTAAATGAAGGGATTCATTCTGCTTCACCTCTGGATCCATAAAATACACCAAGTTCATGTTGTGTCCCTGAGGGGAAACATGGGAAAATGTACTATAAACATCATACATACTGGCACAGTGATTAAATGTAAAATACTCAGATAATCATGAAAAGAAGTATTACATTAACTTTCTTTTCTAGTTCATAAATTAATTCACTGATCTTTGTTATCGAAATGATCAGTGAACTCACCTTGGTTTCTTTTAGTTCTACATTAGCATTGCTCTCATAGCTGCCTTGCTGATCCGTTTGCGATTCTTCCTCAACCTTTTCTTTGGGCGGGCTGGGGGTCTGGGGCCTGTTGGAAGTGATGGCTGCCTCGTGGTAGTTGTAGTTGTTGTCGCTGTCAGAATGAGAATTACATATTACTAAAAAACTTTTAAAACCTTCTTTACATGTGGCTCTGTGTCACTGTGAAAGTACTCTTGAGATCAAAATGTACAATAGTTAACAGAAAGCATTACCTGGTCTCTGTGTTGTTGTTTGCAGACGATGATGGTGTTTACCATGCAGGTGTTGCTCCGTTTCCTTTTCTTTCTGCCTTTCCTCCTCTTCTCGTTTCATCTGCTGCTGTCTCAGTATTTCCTTCTCTTGGTCTAGCCTCTTGTGGAGAAGAAGGAGCTCTTTTCTCTCCTGCTCCAGTTTTTCCTCCTCAATCTGTAATATCCTCACCTCATCAGGAGTCTCATTGTCTCTCCGTCTCACCTGTTCTCGAGGATCTGGATTTGGCTCTTTGGTTGGTCGGAACCGGCTCCCAACTCTCTCACTGGGTGCCTCAGTAGGACCGTACTTGAGTTGGAGATTTTGAGTAACAGGGTGAGAGAAACCACTCATGTGGCTCTTTGAAAATTTGGATTTGTCATCTGGCCATAATGGACTCTGTGTTTGTGTGCCTTCGTCCCGACTCCCATTTTCCTCATTAATTTTCTCTTCAGTTCTGTTGAGTAGCGACCCATCCCCACCTTCTACCACCTTGTTCTTTACCTCAACACTAACATTATCCACGGAGGAAACAGTCTTGTTGCCATCTGAGATCCTACCACTCCTCCTGTCCATGTTCTCTGGATTCTCAGGTTGGTCTTTAGTCCCAAGGAGCCTGGTGGAGTTATGTTTCCAGTGTGGGGACAAGAGAACAGCCTCTCCGGAGCGAGATGTGTCTTCCCCAGCCGGGCTATAACCTTCTCCAGGTTGAGTGAAGGTGTCTCCTCTGGGGCTCCAGTGCTGCTCCAGGAGATCCTCCAGGTGGGCCCTCTGGTTCTGCTTCAACTCATCCCACTGATGGAGTTCATCTTTGGAGTGCACCTTTACCTTAGGAAAAAAAAAATGAACAAAATTGTACATACAACATATATATATTATAATAACATATATATATATATATATAATATATATATAACTATATATATATATATATATATATATATATATATATATATATATATATATATATATATATATATATATATATATATATATATATATATATATATATATATATATATAAAATATATATTCAATTCAACAACAACAGATCAGATTGCAATTCTAAATAGCATTTGCACTGTACCTGTCCATGTCCTTGGTTAAAAGTCTGGTTTCGATGCTGGTGGTTGTGTTGTCTGCGAGATGTTTTTTTGCGGGATACAGGAGGCCGTGGAGCAGGCTGACACTGGCACTCCACATGATCGACCACAGACACCACTGCTTTAGTATAAGTGGGTCTCATGTTGATGTACTCGATCTTCATGACCTAGAGAGGTTTAGAAGAGTTGAGAGTTAACATTAACAAAACATAGTGTCTGAGATATTGCAGATGTTTGTGTTAAGACATTTGTGTTTTATACATTTCTGCTTGTGTGGTTGTTTACCTGCAAGTATCTGGTGTGTGTGAAAATAGGTACACACTGCAGGCTCTTGGTATTGCAGCAGCCCGAGCAGCGCTGCACCTCGACGCAAGGCGGCCATAGCAGGAAGTTAGCATTGCTGCGGTCCAACATTGCCCTGGTGACCTCAACCACCTCTGTACGAACTTTACACAGAGCCTGCTGAGCTGGCTGGGCATCTGAGGGTGAGATATGACTCAGTGTGAGCACGGATGGATTATAAACAATAGTCAACTACATAGCCTGTAGTCATTTTGTTGTTTTATGTATCTTTGTGGTGGCTTTGTGGTTCTTTTGCATGTCTTTGCAGTTGCTTTTATGTCAGACATTTTCTGTTTCTATTTTTGCAAAATTTTGCAGATGAAGCCCAGGAGGGCCTCATCCCTATGCTCCTTGGCCTGTACCCAGTAGGCCTGTTAAGTAATTTACCCATCCATTGTGAGTATGATGGTCCCACATGTATTAGTTTTAGTATTAGTATTCACAATGCACTGCACTTCGATTTTTTTGTTTTATATTTTCCTCTATTTTGCTATTACAACAGCTGACCACTGATATGAGAAAATACCCTTCCCTTTGTGGTTGTTGAACCAACAAGACAAAAATAAAAATGCACAGGAACTGTCTCATAAGTTGCAACAGAAAACCCTCCTAAGTTGCAAGGAAATTAATTATGAGAGGCATATTTACATTCAATTCCATTAAGCTTTTTAATTCATCCTGCCTTATTTGTAAGTGTATTTATAGGATTGTGCAATACAATCTCACTGAAGCCTAAGTTACCATTTTATGGAATAATGGATATGGTACAACTTGTTGGTGGCTATCTGCAGAGCAGAAACAAGCCTGTGGATTATTATTGAAATTCATGCATTTCAAATTATTATTTTAATCAGACTTTGCTGTTTATTGCATTTTATTGGTCAGTTACACAGAAATATGAAGAAATTCCACTTCATTCCACTTTGTTTCACAAATATTCATTATTCAATTTGACTGTATATAGACTGCAGGAGGATTAATGTGGGGCCCTTAGTATCTCCTCGTCCTAGAAGGAACCTGGCAAAGCAAAGTCAGCCACACTATTGTAGATGGTGTGTAGTAATTCAGAAATGTGCTTTATCATGATAGCAAAAAAAGGTTAATGGGAAGGATTTTACCATGTCAGTAAAACCATACTCTTCACATTAATCAACTCCCAGGAAGGCAGACAGAACACGCTCATAGTCTTCCACTAATGAAGATGGAGTACTTTTACATTCATGAGGAAAATCAGGAATCCTCCATGCCAGCACTACAACATATTAACATATTTATGGGTATGAACAGAAAGAGATTTATCCTCACATACTGACACATTCATTTTCAGCCATGCCATGAGAATCAAGATCTAAAGAAGCCACATGAGAGTAATGGCTGTGATGTTTCTTTCCTTTATGTTATACAATATATCTTGAATGCAACGGGAAAACTTTCAAATAACACTCTGAAGAGGTTTTTGGGCTTAGCTCACCGAGGCTCCTTGGTAGTCTGTGACCTCCATTGGCTGCAGGAGTTTGGTCCTCCTCATCTGAGACAAAACAATCAACAAATCAACTACAGCATTTGACTTATGTAAACATGGCAACTGATTTATGAATGGTTTCATGGTTTTATTTGAAGGCCTTCTAGCGCCCTCTACTTGTGGGTGTGTAAATGTGAGCATGCACAAGATGAAAGGAGAGGGAGAAACAAAGACGGTGTGGGGGTAGTTAATGTGTGTGTTGCGTGTGTGTGTGTGTGTTGGACTGCTCTTTCTATAAATGTCAAATCTGTGAGCTTTTGTTGAATGAAAAGAACATGCATGTCTATACTGCTTTCTTTTTAGGAAGTTGGAAAATGTTTTTGCTTGATTTCAAAGCATTTTAGCACTTTCTTTTGAAAGGATTCCATCAGCCCAAGGGTTGCACAACTTTACAGCAATATGTAATGATTTAAACTGTGCTAATAATAAATAAAAATAATCTCAGTTGGAGTTACTACTTTGGTTTTGTGCTGTATTGTTATCATTATTTTCTTGTGTTGTAATGCATGCAATGAAAAGCAGATGACATTGTTTCTGGTGAAATTGCCTTTCTACCTAAGTATTTTAACATAACCACATTCCAAACAGTGTTGCCAAAATATAATTTAATGAATCTGTAATAAAAATTAAGAATATCACCAGTGTCATGGGTATAAATAATGGAATTGGTCCGGCAAACTAGATAGCCTACTTGGGTTTTGGAGCAGATTACAATGGTTACAGTTACTGATTATGTTTACATGAATAGTTGTTAAGGTTAAAATGAGAATGTGGATAGGACGTAACTGTGTTAGTATCCAAAATAACACCCCCAATAGTCATAGTCAGTATGTTTTGGCAATAATATCAGAATGCGCTGATCTTTACCTACGGAGTCAGTGAGCAGCAGCAGCTGAAGGTCCTCTATGGAGGAGATGGGGCTGTTTCTAACCAGCTCCACAAGGGCTGCAGGCAGAGGGTCCCCCTGAAACAACAGTTATGTACAGATTAATACACGAGGAGAAAAAAAAATAAGATACATTCCTCTGGACCGCCTCAGCACACGATTATGGGAAAGAGAGGAAAGGCACGTAACCGTTCAGACATTTTTCATTGATGCATGTGACTAGAAGAATAGCTATTTGAGAATTCCCCACCCTTTACCCATCCTGCATGAGGCAGTATACAGTTTTCCAAACAATTCCTCAGAGGAAACAGAATAAGACTGCCGCACGTCAACAACAACCACTTCACAAGCCTTTCAGTGTGTGTGTCTGTTTGATAGAAACACAATAGGTGATCAAAACATAAACAAAATAGTATCCTGTCTAATAAAAAACCAAAGCCGTAAATCGGAAATTCGATACCGCCATCACTTTCAAACTGACGGGTCAGACATGAAATATAACAACCAATCTAAGTGTGTATTGCTCTCTGGGGCTGAGAGGTTTGTTTACGCCAGTGACGACTGTAAACACTTCAGTTACGCTTATTAATGACCAATTGAGAGGCACAAAACATGCAGATTTTCTGAACTACCCAGTTATGTATACGATTACACCTCAAATCTTGATTGGGCCTTCTGATTGTATACACACAGTACAACTGTATGGCTCTTTTGCGGTATGTGTTTTTAGTCATTTTTGGAGGACAATAGAGTTTTATAGCATGGAAGCATTAACAGTTTCTGGTTGTGGCTCCACAGGAAATAGTTGTTCATAGGAAAATTCATTTCTGGTTTTGTTTTTCTTAGGGGATTTGTTGATAATAACAAATGGATAAGAAAACACTAGCCATTGCATTTGACCAAATATTTCCATACCCCCACTCCAAAAACCAAGCAACAGCTCCACAATGTGATTCTGTGGACTGACTGTGGGTTTAACCCCCCTGGTCATTAATGGGAAGGACAGCTAGGAGGGGGGGTATTAACCAAAGCAGACACACAATGGTCACTAAGAGCAGGGTGAATGACTATTGGTGTTGTGTCTTCTCATCTGCTAACATTTAGGGGTCAAAGGAGTCAGGAAGGAGTCAGGAAGTGGGGGAAGGAGTGATACAGAGAGGAATGGATGGAGAGGGAGGTGCATCTGGGAAAAAAAGAGGGATAATAGATGAATAAAAGACGGGTTAAAATGGAGCAGGATCAGACATGGGTCGAGACACTTCCTCACATTGGTTTAAATGCTGCAGATGTGCTTCATTTGCTCCGCCAGCTTACGATGAGATGGAACCAGTGAAGATAATCTGAGAGGGCCAAATGTGGTCGGGCTATTACGCCCAATATTACTTTCATTTTTCTTAAACAGTTTTCCATTAAATTCTGATTTTATAGTGTTATGTCCAGTCCAGCGGACGTAACTTTGTGTGAGACTCCATTCAGGTTCTGGAGAATAGAATGAATCCCTACGGGAAGCAGGTTTTAGCCAAAGGAAGCAGCCATCCCTGCATGGACATGTATTCTCATCCTGCCCTTACTATACGCCATTGACTTTCCCCCATTGTTGGTTGGCTTTTCAGAGAGTCAAATTATACAGCAGGGAAATGCCTTCTGTATTACACTTACATCTCTGTTGCAGTGCTGCCGATGCCCCTGAGGAGCCATCAGGATGATTTCTACCCCTTCGCCAGTGGAGCAAATCTGCCTGCCTGGCTAATTGTGTCTGATGTTAATTATAGGATGTGTGCCTTTGTTCACAGTGGTGCCTGCCGTCATGGCAATTTGTGCCTGAGCAGGAAACACTAAATAAACACTTGGGCTCTGATAAACAAAACAGATGTAAACAGATTCAGAATCCACAGACAGAATCTGTAAACACACGTCAATGTGCAACTACAAGATGAATATTGTGACACATTCAGTACATCAAGATAATAAAATAGCCCCCTGTGCAGTAGTCTCATATGACCAGCACTTATACAAGAGCATAAAAGGATTATATCAGTGAGCCTAATGTAATCCTTGCATTGAAGAGGCTCTGTGTAGCGTAATAGATTCAGCACCACCTTATTCGTTTTAAAAGTGTTAAACCAGGCATCATCCTCTAATGTTGGCCTACTTTAAATCTATAGAAGCACGGAGGCCTTTTAACAGCACCACTTCTTAAAAAACTGGATTCTATAAGCTCCCTATGTAGTCCCCACATACATGAGGTCAGAAATGCCATCCCCTGAAGGTCTATTGGACATATTGAGGAATGCCAGGTACAGGCTGTGGCTGCACTGGGCAGGAGCGGAGAAGGAACATCTAATCGTCCATAATTAGGGGGTCGACTTTGCTCCTGGCGCAGCAGCAGCAGCAGCAGCATCACATGTGTGAGGTTTCACATGTAGTCACTGAAACAGTGCCTACACGTGCACAGTACAGGAATGTGTGAATAAATGTGACTTTAATTAATTCCTTTGACATAAAGTGAGCTGGAAAGGCGCCTGGTGCAATTACGGATAATGATGAGTTTGTGTTATCTCAGAATAAATGACTAGATTCCTCTTTGGTGGTCCACAGTTGAATGTATAAGCTCATTATAAGCAGCACTTCACATATCGGTTTTTAAATTAGCACTCCCTCTCTGCACCCGTTCTCCTCAGATAATGTTCTTTTTATAAGACGTGGCTGAACCATGCGTACAAACTCCATCATTTCACAGCTGCCATACTATAACTTTCAAATTAGACATGGGGAATTCCTGGTTGTATACCTCAAAGCCTTTGTAACTTTCGGCCCTCTAAAACACTCGGCCTGTCAAACGTGAATTTTTCTTTACATGTGGTGCCTACAGAGGCCGTAAAAATGAAAGGATGAGTTGATGATAGGAATTTAAAGTCATCCATCATAACTGCCTTTCACACTAAATCTACCTTTATGTGAAGGTGGTGATGGTAGACTGTATGCATACACTGAATTGTATAGCTTCAGTGCATAAAAAGAGGAATAAAAGCACTTGTGAGGCCACTTCTCAATAGGAAGCTGGAAACATAAATTGGATTAAGAGTTCACATCCTGCAGAACTTCTGTGTTTGTATTTTTTCCCTTCTTTTTTACTGCTTTTACTTTAATTGACAGTTAACCGTCACCACCATGTGCAGAAGTCTGAAAGGAAACAAAACCACTCCATCTGACTGAGTGAGAAAAAACCAAGGCACGCTCACACATGGGTTGTGCCCTCTTTGTTGACTTGTTTAAATCTCCACTTCCCATGGCCCAGTTGTTAACTGTGTGTGTTTTGACCCCATTTAGTTTTACAACCACTGATAAATCGCCTGAGTTAAAACACCCCGAACAGAGGCAGAAATACAGATAACATCACATTCGTGCATCTGACCCTAACTCATAAACTTTGTTTAAGCAAGAAAGAACAAGATTTTTTTCTAAAATGAACACAACAGTGTCAGTTATCGCCAAGCCTCACTTGACCTAGAGAAGACCCTCGGTTGAGTTTTGTCTTCCTGTTTGACCTGAGACTTTGCCCATCTGTGCTGCACCCATATTTCACCACTGCCTGTTCATTTCACAGTGTTTAGAGAAAACTGTACAGAAAGAGCTGTAAATAAAAAGGGAAAGCAGCACAGGACCGAAGGTTTAAATATCAGTAATGTTAGCATTTACCAGACGTCCAACATCTAGCAAGACAAATGATTTATACTGTATCGATGCATGATTATTATTTCACAATATATTTCACCCTGGGTGTTCCAGGTAGAACAAAAAAAAGCCAAAAAAAAAAACTATGTCAATTCATCTATCGCCTCCGCAGCATGATATTGCAGTATGATGCTGCTCCCTGCTCAACATCTGGAGCAGCATCCCTAAATGCATCACTTTACCCACGTGGCGCATCCAGCTGTAAAACAGCCTATCATCACAGCCTCTGTTTCCTGGCTCAGCACCCACAGAGGACGACCTCTGCATGTGTGTGCCCCTGGGCATCCATTCATAACGCCAGTTAATGGGAGGAAAAACTGTTATTTTCTGCAAGCATCCCACCCTGCACAGATAAGGGAAGGAAAAGACTGAATCCTGTTAGGCTGGGCTGAAGCAGGTGCACTAACTTAAAAAAAATCACTTGGATTTGATGATCATGTCGGTTTGTGTGTGTTCTGGTGTGTTTGTTAAGAGGAACATGTGCCATGGATAATGTCACCGATGATTTAGGTCCAAAAGAGAACAAAACACAACATCCAAAGAGATTTAAAAAACGTCCTCACACACAGTATTTTACCATATTTTAAAATATCTTGAGTGATCCTGAAGAAATAGTTGCCTTAATCCGTTTAAGGAGAGTAGGTTTACATTGGCTGACACCCCTTGGATGGTGTTTTATATCCTGTCCTCGTGTGGGCTGCTCAATAAAACTTACACAGGTTGTTGGGACATTTGTTGGGACAACAATACAGAGTTATAGTTGTTGGAGTAAAGGTGAAGGCTCTCTCTCTCACACACACACACACACACACTCACCTCACCTCGGCCACGCCAAACCGCAGACACGCCGCCAGCACCGCGAGCAGCAGCGGCACCCACGAGCTCATCTTGCTGGCCAGCCTCGAGCCTCCTCGACGTGCCGGGCATTTATGAGAGCGCGAGAGTCCGTCTCTGCTCAGCACTGCGCGCGAGGGGACAGCGGCTCGGCCTGCCGGACTGCGCGCGCCCACACGGACCGTCCGCACCGCGGTCTCTCCGGCAGAGGTGTCCGAGGAGGAAGATGAAGATGAAGAGGAGGATGAAGAAAGCGCTGGTGTTTGCTCACCCAGCTTTTAAGTCCCCCTTAAAAAGACAAAAAATAAAAAAAATCCGTGCTGGATGAAAAATGAAGCTCCAAGTTTTAATTCTGACTCTGTTAAGCTCACCTTGCGCACAAGTGTGTCGGCTAGGAGCGCAAGTGGAGAGCGATCATTTTAATCAATATTAATGCACGTTTCCAAGCAGCAAAGGTCCGCACATAACGAGACAAAACTACTCCAGGACACTCAGAAAGTACGTACAGTTTGAATTATTCCAAAGATGTCCAGCTCTCTTTAAATACAATATGTTTTTTTTTTTTTTAATCCAATTGACCTCTCTTTTCCCGGGAGTCTTTTAACCGTGACGCGTCCCACAACAACAAATAAAAAAAGTCCAGGTCACGGGCAGACCGTCTGAAATAACGTCGCAGGTCGCCGCGCTCCTCTGCTCTTCTTCCAAGGAGTCTTATCAACGCGCAGAGCCCCGTGCGCCTCAGCCCTGGAGCCGCCTGATTACGCAGCGCTGCTGAGGGGACGAGCAGGTCTCCACGAGTCCGCCGCGGCTCTGCTCCTCGGTATCTCTCTCTCCCGCCCCCTGCCTGAGGAATGGGCGATAATATGCGCACGGAGAGCTGCGACACGAGTCCACAAACGACCGCCTCACAGCCGCCCTGAGCGACTGTTTCCTCTGCCGTGAATCATTTATGCAGATATTCCTGAGGCCGGGCCAACTCCTGTGGGTTTTGCTGTTTTTTACAGCAAAATCAGCAGTTATCAGTGATTCTGTGGGTGAAAATATCAACCTGCTGTCCGTGTTTATGAGCAGTGGCCATAAAGAGATTGTTAGTGTTTTATGGTGCTTTATCTACTCCACCACATTCCCTCAACAGCCTTAATTACAGGATACTTTCTAGGTTTTAAGAAGTTCTATGCACAAAATGGATGATCAGGTTATAATATATGATGCCTTGTATATCATTCTGCCCAACAGCGCATAGAGTGGTTAAAATCTGCAGTAAATTGATACTTACACATGAATTCATCTGTATCAATCACCCTGTGATGTTATATGATACTTATATCTCACTTTTCCTACATTTATGTGCTTTTACATGAGTGAGACTTTGCATGCAGCACTTGTAATAGAGTACTTTCCCATTGCAGTACTGCTGCTATCATTGCTAAAGTAACGGATCTGAATACTTTCTTCACTGTTTATGAGTTTGTAAGAGGTGCCCACATATGGACAACAAGCCCATAGTCAACTGTTAACAACTTCAAAGAGCTCTCTCTAGATGATAATGACATTATGGCCAGTGAGAAACCTTTCTGTGGCAGGTTTCAAGACATTTGCATTCATGCGACTTTTCACTTAAAAGTTAAAAACTTGCGATCAACTTGCATTCACTTGTTTTAATTCATGAAAAGTCCGTAAAACAAAAGAGGCTTTAAGCAAAGTCCACACTTATGAATAACCCATGACCCCGAATTCGGTCTATTGCATAACAGACCTTTATGCAGGTACTATTGCTGGAGAGGTCACTGGGATAGTTGCCATGCCAACTGGCTCCTCTCGTTACCTCAGCATCATTGCTAGCCGGGCTATCAGAAAACAAAAGGTGTTTCTAAATATCACAGCAGTTATTCTCAGAGTGCTGACCTTTGACGGTCACTCATGTTTAGGGAACATTTTTGAACAATGCCTGTCGGTGACTCTACATGTTTAAACTCAGGCCCAAAAATAGCGAGTCAGCCAGCCGACCTCGTGAATTTGTGATAAAAACATGACAGAGGAGGGAAAAAGAGCAAGAAAGTTTTTATCGTTGAAAAAAAAAACATTTGAAAGGTGAAGCGCATAAAGAATACTGCAACAAATTCATACATGTTTTCTGACTGGGGGCATTTGAGACAGAGCCATACAGTTTCTCTCCAACACCGCTCCACCACTGCAGTTATGAACAATGTCCCCACAGTTAGTTAAGTCTTTTCTTCCAGTTCAATCATGGCCCGGTGAATAATAGGATGCCATTGTTTTTCTAACAAGAGTCGATGGAGGAAACAGCATGAGCTATGGAGCTATATTTACACTCCGTTTCGTATTCGCACGTTTGGCCAAGGCCACTGGCAGTGTGGGGTAACAATTGTGACTCGGGTTACCAGCGTAATGCAACACTGAGGAAACGGTGGCGATGTAAAGTGTATGTAGATGTGAAATTGAACTTTTTGAAGCATTTGCTTTCTGTACTAACAGATAAGGAGATATCCAATTAGGGGTTGTAATTGGTTCTTCCTCTTACCTGTGAAGTCAATTTTATGACCTCGTACATGTCAAAACACATTTTATGTCACGTTCAGGTTGCGGCTCCCAAAACATGAGTGTGTGGTGTCTTTGGTTTCTGAGGAGAAAAGGAAAAAGGAGGAGGAGAAGGAAGAGGAGGTTTGGGGGTGGGGGGTGGGGTGGGGGGCAGGTTCTTGACTAGAGGTAGGGATTTTCCCACCGGGACTTGCATTCATTTCACACTATAGCGGACTTTCTCTCACACACACACCTGCAACTGTAACATCTCACCACAATCCCACAGAGAGAAGGCCATCCATCATTTCCTAGAGAGGTGACAACTTAATAAGAAACACTCAGAAATACTGTAGGTGCACCTAAAGCTCAGCAGAGTGTGTGTGTGTGTGTGTGTGTGTGTGTGTGTGTGTGTGAGTGTATGTGTGTGCAGAAACACACATTACACACATGTATGCATACATGTGTCTTTGAAGGGTTCAATTCTGATACATGCATGCAGACGCACTCCCGCACACTCCATACACGCCGCACCAGATAGTGCACACATACACACCGACTCAATGAAGTTGCATATTAAGAGCATTCACACTTGTTAAAGCACTGTTGTGTGAGACAGATCGCACCCCCCCCCCCAAACACACACATCGCCAAACACTGTCCGGAGCTGACAACTGACTTCAGCATGAACGGAGGACAGAGGGCCCTCTATGCTTAACAATCGAGTGAGAAATGACAGCACTCGCTCAAATATTTAAGAGCTTTTCAGAAGATCCGGAGAAGGTCAGAGCACCCTGAACTAATCTCCTATCGAACAATGATGCCATTTGATTTCATGCGTTTTTCCGTTGCTGGCTGAAAAGCTTCAGTGGTTAATTTGACGCAGTAATCGCATAGTTGTTCCCCCCCACCCACCCACCCTCCACGGTCAACTTCTCTAGATGAAAAGCATGAATCTACTGTATTTGTGTTGCACAAAAGGACCATGGGTTAGTGTGCGTGCACGTGTGTGTGCAGAGGTGCACTCTCAGCCGCTGCTGTCACATGCATCAGAGTTAAGAGGCGAGACAATTGACCCTCGATTAGTTGTGCAGATAGGCTCTCTCCAGCGCGTGTCTCAGAGATAATAGAGGATCATGTAGACCAAATGGACTAATGGGAAGTCATTAGTTGGCCCCTCAAGCCTCGAGTATGACCACTCACTCCGGCTCTCAGGTTTCTCAAACCCAGGAAGAGGAATGTGGCTGAATCACATCAAAAGGGGTAGAGTCAGGTGCAGAGACTGAAGGCTGATTTATTCATATCTAGCAAGACCAAAAAAAAACTCTTAAATAGTCTCTATACAGTTAGCTAGAGCACTTAAACAGTCATAAAACAGCTTAGATGTGGTCTCTAAAGATGTCTAAATGATTGTGATTTTATAATAATATGATCTCACGTGAATGTTTTGTCTATTCTGTATCCTTAACATGGCAGGAATGGGCTGAGTGTGGCCAGTTTGACAGAGTTAAAGCAGCTCAGTCTTCATGTCTCAGCGGGGATCTGTCAACAGCAGCTAACGAATAGGCCTGAATGAGAGAGAGAGAGGGAGAGAGACTGACAGGGAAGAATTGCTGGAATGCACTCTATTGAAACGAGGCCAGGGAGCGAGGAAGGTATAGAAAAGGATGGATGGACAGACAGGAGAGAGAGAGAGACACTCAGACATGCAAAGTGACAGAATAGACAGAAACCCGGAAAAACGCCTGATTAAAAAAAAAAGAAAAAAAAAAGCCACAAATAAATCTGTGTAGAAATACTTCGGGGAACATGTCCAAGGGAAGAGAAAGAGCTCAGTTCATCTGGAGGAGAACACACACAGTCAGTCAGTTTCTCTGCAGAGCGCCTCTGGAGCAGAGCCAGCAGCGTGCCCTCTGATGTTTGTCACCCTAATTTACAGGCATATAACTCTCACAGCTGATGTGGGCTCTCTCTCTCTAGGATGCATCCTATACGCTAATGTCACTTAAGGTCAGGGTCAGCCACACATAACTGTACTGGCACATAACGGTACAGTACACATGTGTGCAAATGGGATATCTAAACATCAGTAACATATTGTTCCATGCACAGCCATGCATGCCACAAAATCATGCATTAGACCATCAAGAAAATATACCTATAGCTCTTATAACAAAACACACTCATGCAATGTTAATGTGCAGTGACTGATTTTTCACAGGTTGTCAGAACAGAGCCAGAATATTAGCAGTGGTTGGGACATGTTTCCAGGCTGGATTGATCAAAGAAAATAGCCAAAGCTCATGTCATGTAACGTGATAGCAAAACAATGGCGGAGTAAGTCTTTTTGAGGGACGGGGGCAGAAAAAATAAAAAGGGCACCAACTGTGTGAGATGTGGATATATGGCACTGTATTGGGGTTTCTCCACTGAAAGGGCACCCTAGAGAGCACTGCATCATGGTTTCTCACACACTGAGCCACCCCAGAGGGCACTTCAGTGGTATTTTTTTTAAAAATAGGGGCACCTCCCTGACTCCACTTGTGTATCAGAACAAAAAGTAAAAGATAAGAGATACTGGTGTATTGTGGGAAATTAACTTGAACCCTCTACTGCATGAAAGCCCTACTGTTTTAATTATTAGATTATTATATATGTTGGCATATGCATGAAATGTGATCATCAGAATACAAAAAGGTTTTTAAAAAGGAATTGAGACATTATTCTGCCATCCAACGACAGGTTTATGACCTTGGATTGAAGAAACTGGGTAGAGAAAAGACTATCAATCACCAAAAGAAACGTTGAAATTTTATAATGTAGTTTTCTAAGCAGAATCAAAAACTTTCTTTAAAAATAAATCTAAAAATAAAAAGGTTTCATCTCTCAAACACGTTTCTTCACGCTGGGGCCAAACCAAGCTGTTCACAATGTGTCAACATTTATTTTCTGCATGTGTTTTATGTCTGTTGGATGAGTGCGCTGCTGACAATGACACTATGAAGACACTAACAGATGCAGGGAGGATGGACCACACCAGGCTGCAGAGTATAAACACCTCCATGAGGAATGCCTGGTTTTGTTCAGTTCCAGGAGGCTGTGTGCTGCAGCATTCCTCTGCCAGCCTCCCCTCCCTGGGCCGGTTCATTGGGGACTTCCCTGCTCTTTACTGTACTGAGACTACTCTAATGAAAGCCATGTAGGCCTACTCTACCGTAAATAGCTCTACAATTAATAATGCACAGCATCTGTCCTTTATTTATTCTCACTCTGACATCTCCTACTTTTATTGTCATACACTACAATACTCTAGTATTATATTCATGAATTCTGGAGTTCATAGTGTCCCTTGTTGTTGGAATTTTTGAGCATTTGGTTTGTAATTTGAGTCTAGTTTATTGTCCATTATACAGTGCTGAATTAAACACAAAGAAAGAAGAAACATGGTGTATCCGATATGGCAAAGCTGCGTGTCGCTTTGTTTTCACTGTGCCGGGGTCAAGCGTGTGAGGGAGTAAACAAAACAAGGACGACGTGTCAGACAGACAGACAAGAAGGCGGCCCGAGATCCATCCCAGAACAGAAATAGAAAGGGATGTAGGATTAGAGAGGGGGGGGCAGAATTACAGGTGTATTTGTAACGGTCAAATCTAAAAATGCCTCCATGAACTTCTCTCCACTTTTTCTGCAAAGTGGGGGAGCCTCCTCCCAGTCATTCCTGTTTACAAGGTTGTTTCCTGATGACGTTGTGCAGAATGTGTCATGGCCCATCATCTGGTATTCCTCTCAGAAATCAGGACCCCTGTCTGTATGCTCTGTGCGTGTGTGTGTTTGTGTGTGTATGTGTGTGTGTGTGTGTGTGTGTGTGTGTTTGTGTGTGTGTGTGTTCATCATGGTTCATCTCTTACATCTGTCATCAACCCTTTGGTGACGAGTTCACTTTTCTGAACTCTTGGGCCTCAGCAGTCCTGTCTTTAGGTTGCACATGCTCACTTCCTGGAACAGAGGACGCATCTTTGTTCTCTGACTTTGTGAATTAACCAAGTCGAAATAGTTGATCTAGCACTCATCCCGTGGCACATGGGGCCATAACAAAAATAGGAAATGAACACACAAATAACAGCAAATTTAAAGGAAATGAACCAAAAAGGAAATTAAGTTATGAGGCGTGTATGTTAGTACAGTACAGTTCAGCCATAGCCATAAACCATGTACTCTCAATGCTAACAGAGACCAGAGAATGCTACTTCACACGCAGATGAGCTGAAGAGCAAGTCTGGTTCAATCCCCAGCTTCACATGTCAAAAGGTCCATGGGCATGGTCAGGTCACCTTGCATGGTAGCTTGCCGTTCGTGAGTGTGAGAGCAGATAAATGGGAGGCAAATTATAAAGCATTGTGAATAGAAGCGCTATATAAGTGCCGTCACCGGGGCTAAGCACTTACCTCTAAACTGCAGACTCCAACTGAATACATTTTGGTGGACACTGGTTATTGCATAACATGTGTTGCTGTAGCTTTTTTGGATCTGCTGTTCTCACATCACTTCAACTTCTTTTTAAAATTTTTTTCTTTCTCTAGCTGTGAGGCCACAAAAATATGTTAAATTTACTGGTTTGTGTGTAGAAGCAGCATTAATTTAATAAACAGGCAGAATTTCATTGATAGACATTAAACCATGGACATACTGACACTGCTGTCCACTTTTGATAAACATAAAAACTCCTTTACACCATTTAAGCACCTGTTTGAAAAAATTTCACATAGGACCACTGATTAGTAACTATGAGCTAAAAGCACCTCGGCGTGCCATATGAATCTGTGTTAGGTCTATTAAGTGGAAAATAAAGACCCTTACGATCCACTGAGAAAGACATAAAATACAAGGTCAGGAGGCGGCAGGTAATTAATGTGACACACCCAGGCTTGACACCTTTGTAATTTGGTAGCGCTTCCCTTTGTTGCTTTGCCATGCAGCTGCTCATCGAAAGTTGAAATCCTTAGAGTGCCATAAATTACACAGATGTTGAGTCCTCCGCACAGATTCTTGGAAGGCTTTTATACGGAGAGAGCGTGCACACCTGCATTCACAGCCACATGTATAATGCACTGCTCCACACACACACACACACTGCAACAAACACACACACCACTCTGCCGCTCCGCACAGTATCTCACACATACTTAGTAGGACGTTTTAATACTTTGGTTGAGTGAGCCGAGGACCCTGTAATCAAAGTGAACAATCAGACAGGTCCAGGCAGCACAGAAGTGGTGCAGAGGGAGCACTCAGCGAATACCAAACTGTATCCAAAAATGCCTTAAATATCTCATCTCTCTCATACCTGCTCATTACATTACAGAGGTAATTACTTATCCGATGGATTTGGGGATGGCAAGGGGGGGAGCAAACAATGTTGGCATTTTCTATCGAGGTGATTAGAGGAAGGAAAACAGGTACACTAGGTAACCAAACAGGCAGAGAGTGAAGAAGACATCCTCTTATGCAAGCAAAAACACATTCATATATCAACATGTGACCACAACTTTAGAACCAAGGAGGATTTTATACAGGACCGGGACAGTAATGAGATTCTGATAATCAGATTTTAGTCTGATCTAATCAGCACACTGAAAAATGAAATAAAGAAATGTTGTTGTTAGTATCCAATATATAATGCCACAGGGACAGGTTGAGTGATCAGAGCAGGTAGGCGCAGAGGAAAAGGGGAGGAGGAAGCTTTTTGAAGAAAAGGACATAATTGTTTAGCAGGGGAGGAGAGGAAATGAGAGGAGTGGTGCTAAATGAGAGGGTGAGAGCGGAGCGTTAGTTGTTAAAGAGCTAGAGAGAGTGGAAACGGGGAAATCCAGGCTTTACCTCCCAGAAGACAGGGGTGGGAGGGATGGAGAAGGGAGAGCATGACGGTGGGGGGGGGGGTGCAGGCATGAAGACCTGCGACTGGCTCTCGACTGCCAGCGAGGGTCGTTGAGTACAAAATCAGCTGGCGTCTGTTGCAGCAGTGATTTCTATCCCCTCCTACTCCAGATACAATGAAAATTGTGTCTGAAAACAATGCCATCTGCAGAGACAGAGTGGGAAGAAACTTTGGAGTGGCCCAGTTCAGCTGCATGGCAGCCAGGGAACTGTGTCAAGGATGTGATGTCTGGACGACCACGACAGACTAGGACCACTGTGTTTCCAGTCTGTGGTGTGTGTGTATGTGTGTTTGTGTTACTTTGCATCAATTTGTCTGATTGTCTGAAGTTGGCAACAACTCTCCATTATTTCATCCATTACTTGTGTGTGTACACAGCAGTGGAACATATGAATCCCCTCCAGGAGAGACTGGCTGAAAATGTGAGTCAGTATCTCCATTTTTTTTTTCTTTTTTGTACTGTGCCTGATAACAACAGGTGTGGCACAGCTTGTAATGAAACATACAGTTTAAATAAGAAAAGTAAAATGAGAATGGATACCCATGTCAGTGCACTGGAAACACATGACTGTCTACAGATAGAGTATGTCGTAACAAGGAATTTTGGATACGTGATGAAGAGGTGATTCCAAACTGGGAGGAAAGGTGAGGAAATAAAAATCATGTAGAAAATCCAACATTGATTAAATATTATGATTCCAGCTTTCCAACACTACACTAAAGTTGTATTTCACTGATTCTTGAGAGTCAAAACAAGTTTTAAAAATTATTTTTTAAAATGCACACTATATTGCTGGAGTTCAAACCGAGCTTCAGAATGGGGAAGAAAGGTGATTTAAAGTGACTTTGAATGTGGCACGGCCGTTGGTGCCAGACGGGCTGGTATGAGTATTTCAGAAACTGCTGATCTACTGGGATTTTTCCCACACAACCATCCCTTGGGTTTACAGAGAATGGTCCAAAAAAGAGAAAATATCCAGTGAGCATCAGTTCTCAGGGCGAACATGCCTTGTTGATGCCAGAGGTCTGAGGAGAATGGCCAGGCTGGTTTGCACTGATAGGAAGGCAACAGTAACTCAAATAACCACTCGTTACAACCAAGGTCTGCAGATGAGCATCTCTGAATGCACAACACATCGAACCTTGAAGGAGGTGGGCTATAGCAGCAGAAGACCACATTGGGTGCCACTCCTGTGAAAACAGGAAAGAACAGGAAACTGAGGCTACAATTTGCACGGGCTCACCAAAATTGGACAATAGAAGATTGGAAAAACATTGCCTGGTCTGATGAGTCTCAATTTCTCCTGCAACATTCGAATGGTAGGGTCAGAATTTGGCGTGAACAACATGAGAGCATGGATCCATCCTGCCTTGTATCAATGGTACAGGCTGGTGGTGGTGGTGTAATGGTGTGGGGGATATTTTCTTGGCACACTTTGGGCCCCTTAGTACCAATTGATCATCGTTTAAAAGCCACAGCCTACCTGAGTATTGTTGCTGACCATGTCCATCCCTTTATGACCACACTGTACCCATCTTCTGATGGCTACTTCCAGCAGGATAACGCACCATGTCACAAAGCTCCAGTCATCTCAGACTGGTTTCTTGAATATGACAATGAGTTCACTGTACCTAAATGACCTCTACAGTCACCAGATCTCAATCCAATAGAGCACCTTTGGGATGTGGTGGAAACAGGAGACTTGCATCATGGATGTGCAGCCTGACACATCTGCAGCAAATGCGCGATGCTATCATGTCAAAATGGACCAAAATCTCTGAGGAATATTTCCAGCACCTTGTTGAATCTGTGCCACAGAATTAAAGAATTAAGGCAGTTCTGAAGGCAAAATGGGGTCCAACCTGGTACTAGCAAGGTGTACCTAATAAAGTTGCCAGTGAGTGTATACATAGAAGTGAGTCCCTCTACAGAGGCTGCCATTCAATGTAATATTCAGTTTCACAACCAGATGCTGTTAAAATCTACACACTGGCTTTTTTATTTAATATATAAATTTTGGGAAAGTGACACAGTAATAAGCTGACCAAAGCCTGCCCATGCTCTACAAGTTAGAAGTGTAGGTTACACAGTATGGTTAAGAAATGTAATTCTGGCTATATATGTATATTATGTGTAGATAAAACCTCAAAATAACATTTTAATCCTTTACTAAGTTGACAAATAATATTATATTAGCACATTAAGATATTATAGGTGAATTTGTCAACTCTGTCAGCTTACACATCAACTCTGTCAGACACGGAAACTGACGGAGTTGACGTCTGACGGAGTTGACGTAAGGGCAAGTATTTTCCCTCTAAAATATGTATTGGACGCTGCAGCTAGTTGTTTTTTCTTCAGTTGCTAGCTGTCCCAATAACCTCGCTAAAATGCTTAAATTCAATTCACTATGACCACAGGAATATTGACATTGTTTGTCTAAAAAGTGTCAAAAAGTTTAAATCTTGCCAGAGTATGTGTGGTTGTGTTGCATTCAGCACAACCAGGGAGACCAAAGGAGTCCTCAAGGATATAGTTGACCATGCTATTGCCTGATTTAATGAGGTTTATGAAAGAAATCTGACGGAGTTGACAGAAACTGAGGACACAACTTTGATAGACAGATTTTTATAGAAAATATTGTTTCATTTCATGTTCAGGCATGTTCAGGCATTGTTTTATATATTTGTAATGTTTCTTTTTAATTTACTTTATATGTATTCACAAAAGTTTTTTGGGGCTGATCAATATTGTGACCTCTTGCTGAGGACAAATACAATAACATGGACCTTCTAACCACAGACCATACATTTAAACAAAATTTCTCAAAATAGAGAAAAATGTGTGCGAAAACAATAACATAGGTATACACAGTTCCTTTAGATTTAACATTGTAAGTATGTCAATCATGGTGAATTTCTTGATTTTTAATATAAATTAGACTTTTCTATGTAGGACATGCTTTGTCCCAACTCTCAAGAATGAGTGATTTATTACAGCCATCGTAATATTTTTTGAATAGCTTAAACCATGCATACATTTTAAAGCGATAGATCAACATTTTGGGACATTTCAGCTTTCTTGTCGAGAGTGGGATGAACAGATTGATACCCCTGTTCAATAGGCCAAGCCAGCAGTTAGCATAGCATAAAGACTACAAACGAAGGGAAACAGCTTGCCTGGCTCTGTCTGAAGGACACAATTTGATTACCAGCACCCTTAAATCTCACAAATTAACACATTATATTGTGTTTTTTAATCCTTACAAAATGATTTAAAAAACAAAGCAGGACAAGAATGATAAACAGCATACGGGCAACAATAAGACAGCTGTTATGTATCAAGGCTGGCACCGTTGGTATTTATCTTCTTATCTAACTAAAGAATGAAAATAAGGATATTTTCCAAAATGTCCAACTATTCCTTTAAAACCTGCCACATTTACAAACAACTTTCGGATGCAACTGAAACACTTGTACAGCTCGTGTCCAATGAACAATAGCCTAAGACTATTTTCGAAACCCGCAAACCAATTTACTTCGCAGCAGCTCAATCTAAATGATGCAATGCTGACGTACAAACCGGAACTCTCCCTTTCCCGGCCTTTTTCCTGGACTCCACATGGCTTCGACAGCAGCTGCTCTGCCTCCCTCTCTCTCTCTCTCTGTCTCTGTGTTTAATTCCCCTCCTCATCCTGCCTCTCCTCTCCCTCTTCTTCCTCTTCCCTCCTCCGGGTTTGTTTGTTCTCCCTCAGCTCCCAGGTGTTTTCCTGCGCCGCTCTGTGTTCCGCTGAGCAGAGGGCCGCTTAAGCTCCTCTTCCGTTCTGACTCAGGTACAGCATACTGATGGTTTCCGCCCGCTGCCATGCGCACTACTGATCAATGCACGCACATGTGACACACTGTCCATGTACTGAAACGCAGATCGAACCCCCTCATACGCACACTGTAGTAATGGGCACACACACACACACACACACACACACACAGCTTCACTCCGGCTCCCTCGCTCGTTCTCCCTCATCCAACAATAACACAACAAACCTTGCTTCCTGTGCATGGGGGAACAATAGTGGGATAGCTTTGATGGCCAGAGGTAGTTTGTTGTAGATACTCCCTTATCTGCCCCGACATCGCCAGATCAGCTATAGATCCTGGCCTCATCCTACAGTGTGGAAAAGCTTTATCCTTAACCAGTGTCAGGAAGTCAGGATGTATGTATGACAAACTGTATTAACAGACAGCCCCTTCAAAAATGGCCTGTTGTTGCAAGGGTTCACCCGTGTATGTGTGTCGTCATGAATATGTCCATTAGCTGGTTATATGTAGGGATTTGGTAAAAAAATTTAAAAATAAATAAATAAAAAAGCTCATTTAGTGCTAAATATTGACTCCACATGTGCTACAATTGAAGTTAATCTTATAGTTTAAACTTTTTTTGGCTTTCCAGTAATTTACAGGTTACTTCCTCCTTTACAGCAGATGATTTGGTTGCTATATGCCTGATAATATTCCTATTCCTATATGCCTCAATAATATTAACCTCAGGAGTAAGTGGTGAACAAAACTGAAATAAAAGGAAGGAAGACTGACGGCCTTAAATTCGTTACATGACCAGAAACGTGACTCACTATAGTATTAATGTGTTAATCAGTGATTAATGTACTAATGTGGCAATTGTTTGCTAACATAATTGACTTTATACAGTGATGATGTGCTAGTGTGTTTACACCTTGTTCAATTGATTCATGGTGGTTTTTTCTCTCTGCTTTTTTAATAATTTAAACAATATATTCTCTAAGTTGTTCATCACATCAACTCTGGACTCATCCGTATTGTCACATAAGACTCTCTCATCTGGAATATTTCATCAATTAGTTTTCCTTAACAGTGTAAAGGCAACAGTTTTCTTTCTTCCTAATCCTGATTTATTTAGTTCATTTTTATTTAGGGACGCAGACAAGCTCTCTCTCTCTCTCTCTCTTTCTATCTCTTTCACACACACACACACACACACACACACACTTTTTTTCCACTTTTTAACATTTTGGTTAAAACAGCAAAAGCACAAAAACACATGCAAACACACAAATACATAAAGCAAAAACTAATCACACACACACTGTCCTTCTCTGTCGTTCTCTCTTTTCTCTCCGCTGTTGTCTCACTCTCTCCATGTGTATTAATAATGCCATTGATTCATTTGGCCACAGGCGTTACCGGGGTCAGAGTTGTGTTGGGATATCAGTTGCCCCAGGCAACATCTCCATCGGGCCGCCACAGATCCTACATGCAGCCCCTGTACCTTTTGTCCATGTACTGCACTGTATACCCACAGATGCACCGTGTGTTTGTGTATGTGTGTGTCTGTGCATCACTATGGAGCTCAGGCTGACAGCAGCTGTGTGTATGTGTGTGAGAGAGAGAGAGAGAGAGAGAGCCAACTGCGTGTGTGTCCTGCGTGGGAGAAAGGAGCCGATGAGTCATAGCGCACATACCACCAGGACACAACAGCTCCCCCTGTTGCTGGGGCAGGGGAAGCCCCGGAGGTGTGGGTGTATTGTCTGGGAGAACAGAGCTGACCATGACATCATAGGACGTCTCTCTCCTACACCACTCAGTGTGTGTGTGTGTGGGGGGGGAGACGAGGAGAAGGGGAGGATGGCAACAGGTGGAGGCCACGGCTCTGTCTTTTGGGCAAAACTTGTTTCTTTCTCTCTCAACGTCAGGGACGGAATCCCTCACTCATTCCCGAGTTGTAGTAATACTCCGATAACCGCGGCTATCATCAGCTATTAAGGTTTATGAATGAGCCCCACTGTTCAAAGCCCTGTTTCTTTCAGTAGGGTTTAGCAGGAGCACTGATTGAGATGCGATGCCAAGGGAGGGAAATTCTTGCTGTTGCTCCTCTCTATGGCATCCACCCACTGCATGTGTGTGTATGTGTGTGCCTGTCTGTGCACTCGACCTGTTAACACATCTGTGAGAACATATTAGTATTGCCAGCAGGCTGATGATATTATTCTTATGCTTTGCTATCTTGGTGGTTGACTTACAAGGTTTTTTTTTTCCAAAATGGTGGAAAGGAAAACAATAACTGTCATTGTGACATAGTGGAATACAAAAAAATAAATATTGTAAGATTAAAAAGTCAGCTTGAAAAGACACATGCACAGATATATGTCATTTCGTTGTATTAGCATTAAATGGTATCCACATGGTATTATCATGTGTCTTGTCTTCCAGAAAAAAGCAAGTTCGTTAAGCATGGAGTTCCCTGAAGTGTCCAGTCAATATGTACACTTCCGATCCAAACCCTGTGCATGCCTGTGTGTGTGTGTGTGTGTGTGTGTGTGTGAGGGTGTGAGAAGGGTCCAGTAAGTGTGAAACAGCATGCATCACTCTTCAAGCCTCTGTACCTTTGTTGTGTGCCGGCCCAGTTCCCTAAAACACAAACGCACACACACATATACACAAGGACAGGATCCCCGCACACGCATCAGCTCATACGCTCACACTCACACATGCACACGTGCGCACACGCAGCGGGGAGAGGAAACTGCAACACAATGATAAGGTCTGGGAACACAATGGGCTCAGCAGTGCACAGACAGAAGCCAGGACCAGTTTAGCTCTGAAAGGTCAACAAGCCTCTCCAAGCTTTCATTCAGTTCCCCCAGTTATTATTGTTCAACATTATAATGATTACTCTGATGGCCTTTATTTTGCAAATGTTGGAGCCATCCGGAAATACCAGTGAAATATGAAAATGCAGGCCAGACCAGAGAGGAGAGGGGAAAAAAGGTTACTTATTTCAGAGGGCAAACTTCTTTGACGTCAAGTTTCCCATGGCCCGGCCCAGCCTTGGATTGGACTTCAGGTTCATCAGGGATCTCTGGTGAGATACCAATTTAATGAGCCTCTGCTTGTGTCCAAACAGCAGACTGATAATTCCTATCATGATAGTACTGTACTGTTAGGCAAAGTATTCAGTGAGTGCTGCATACTCTTTGGTCTGCACAATGTGTCAGGTTAAAACAATATGCAGGAGCAAGCTAGTAAACGATAAACAAATTAATTTGTACGTTAAAGCTGTACTTTGAGAATTTGTTCATTTATTGAATTTAGAGCCATTTTGATAAAATTAGGTATTACCTGGATCAATAGAATAGTATGCAGAGTATCTCAAAACAGCACAGTAAATGCACTTTTTTTAATGCTTTTCCTCTTCAAGATAATGATATACAGATAATTATATACTGATCAACAAATATCTCTAATTTTGTTGTCCTCTATTTTCACCTGCCTGCAACCTTAAACCTCTACAGTTATTCCTCCATATCAGCAGGAGAGTTGAATCTATGTATGTGCAAATATGTTTCCCTTCAAAAGTTTAATGATTGGACACTGGGTGTCACCTGCGTAGCTCAAAAGTCTAAGGTGAGCACAGAGAAACTTCCCCCTCAGCCAGATGAACATGAAAACGTTCTGGTGTAAAACTGCACAGAAAAGGTCCGCAAAGCAACAGTAAGCGAGGGGACGAATAACGATGCATTGACAATCTGCCGTATTAGGTATTGTGTGGCATTGATAATGACGTCTTTGTTGCCTGACATCACATAAAATGAGCCCATAGCGAGCCCTCCGACTGTAACTCCACTGATGCCTCATCAAGACATCAATTCAGCCCCTGAGTGGCGCCGACCTCGGGTGTCCGTCTGAGCTAAGGTCTGACTGATCCTCAAAGTGGTACAGGAGCAGAGCAGGTCACAGCCCACTCCAAAATGTCACAGCCCTTACATAATCCCTGCATGTATTTTCCGCCGTGGCACACCATCTATACCCGCTCCCCCATCTGAAGTCCTCCAACAGGACAAAAAGGTCAGGACATTAGAGAGGGGAGAACGCTTCTGGCAAGCTCGCCAAGCATCATGCAAAAGGTTAGCGTGGAGAGTGGGAATTTGGACAATTAGAAAATTAGTTTTCTCGACCCCGCTGTCTGACCTGGATGCGGGTGTATCGATTATGTCATCGTCAGTGACCTATGAAGTTGTGTGTTCAAGTCTGAGTCTGGCTTTGTCCAGCTGGTACAGCAACTGGACATTTGTGACCTCAGAGAGTGGCTCAGATCACCGTCATACAAAGTGACTAATTTGTCATTTTGCATGCCTTGAAAAGACAGTTTTTTTTTACTTTACTTTTTTTGTTCCATGCCAATAAATCTGACCTCTGCCCAGTTACTTTTTTTCCTTTGGAAAATGTCTACCAAAGCTCCACAGCAAAGCAAATCTCTGGGGACTAACGAAGTCTAAGAAATTGTTGCCAACATCTAAAAACAGCATGATTAAACACAGACAGAAAAACCTTGGTGATGGCAGCCATTTCTACTTAGATAGTAGTTTCTCACCATCTCAAAAACTTCTAAAGCCCAAATATAGCTCTGCAGCACAGCGTTACATGCAAATATCATTTCCAAGCGGGAAGAGAATCTGTAATTGAAGAGGGTTGTTTTTGTTGCCATGAGAGTGATACTTTCTACCGTAAGATCTGTTTTTCCACGTGTTCAAAAGCAGTAATCTCACCAAAGAGGCAGACAATTGGAGCCTCATAAATGCTAATGACTGTTTGCTGATGTTTGAGGCAAACAGTCGCCTGTGGTTATGTGAGACAAAAAAATTCTTTACAGTTTCTTATCTGCTTTCTCACATCAGGATATCTTTTTTGTGCAAGAGCGTGTTTGTGTGTCTCAGACAGACTGCATTTGGGCATTTATGCATGTGTGTCATGATCACGCACTATAAAGTAGAAAATACAATAACTAAAGTAAAGGAAATGTAAAGAATGTAAATGAGGAAAGTGGGGGACACCTGAAAGTTTCATCATAAAATAACTTGTGAGAAACACTGAACATCACAGACGTAGATGAAGAACAATGTAAATGTAGCCTCACAGAGCCACCTAACAATGTTCACTTAGGACGTCTGTTTTCTAAATAGCTATACCATAGGCTTATAGATGTTGGACAGTTCTCTGATTTGAAAGATATAATATATTGAATTGTCTCTCTATTTTCAAATTTTCAAAACATGGCATTAGTTCTAGAGAAACTTCTCCTAAACATTGTATGAGTTTCAAAATCAGCCCTTATTTTGTCCAAAAAATGTTGTCAATCCTTACTGAATTTTTTTTTTTTTGCACTAGTATATTGTAAACAAAAAGGCACTGCTGAAAATGACATGTCTAAAAAAGTTAAATAGAACATTTATTTATAAAAGTTATAGTATGGTCAACCATCCAATGGGGCCATTTAGTACTATGGTTTCATGGTTATATAAGGTATAAGTAAAACAATGATGTTTATTGGATTCTTCATAATGCTCCTGTCCCAAATGAGAACATTTCTGTAGTCCTAACATCACTGAAGCTTTATGCAAGTTTATTTCACTCTTTGTCTAATAAAAGAATAATTGACGAACAGATTAAAAAGTGTATAACAGCAATACACGGATGACTTAACGTGTTTTGGGGGCTCTACACCTTAGAATAGTTTAACAGAGGAAATAGCTATCCTGACTGTCCAAAGGTAACAAACTCTGCCAGCGATATAATCCAGAATGATATTTTAGCTGGACAAAGGAGTCTGTTGTTGTAATCTTGTCAACCAGTGACTCAAGAAAACCTCTGATCACTGGCAAGAAGTAGTACCACACAGGCGCGCAGGTGACTCAGTCAGTAGAGTGCACGCCCATGTATGAGTCCATGAGTCTCGCTGCAGCAGCCCAGGGTTCGATTCCCACCTCAGGCCCATTTGATGTGTGTTGTCCTCTCTCTCTCCCACATTTCCTGTCTTTCTTTAGCTGTCCTATGAATATCAAAGGGTAAAAAAACCCAAAAGAAATAGTGACACACATAACCTTCAATAAAACTCCAGCCTGTCCTTTTTCTCTTAAGTTTTGATAAGATAAAAAAACAAGCTCTAACATGTTAATTAGTGAACTTTCAAAGTGTTGGAAGGCAGCTTTTTGTAACCTTTGGACAGAGCCATGATACCTAAGCTAAGCTAACAGCCTGCTGGCTTTGGCTTTATATTTATAAAAAAGATATTTAAGTGGTAAGAGAGAGAATCTTCTCATGTAAAGTCAAGCCAGTTTTATTTATATAGCACCATATCAGAAATCACAGTTTGCCTCATGGGGCTTTACAGTCTGTAGAGCACACCCTCTGTCCTTAGACCCTCAACTGAGATAAGGAAAAACTCCCCCTTAAAAAATGTGACCCTCTGCAATGAAGGGAATAAGTTTATTTCCCAAAACGTTGCATTTTAAAGCTACATGATGTCACTTGTACACTGAGTGACTCGGTACACATCACTGTGAACCTGGAAGCTCTTCAGATTTACAAGTTTCACATGGCCTTATTAGCTTCTGCTTTTTATGACATATTAGAGGCCACAAGCGTCTGGTGCTCCGTATCTCTGGAAACACTGAAGGAAGTAACACGTGTGTGAATAAATGTCCAGCGGCCCTGCATCAGTGCACATGCATGCAAGTGGGAGGGGAGCCATGCTTCATTGTCCATGTGCTTTTCGTTCGCTCGTTAAAAGCTAATTTCTCCCCCCCCGCCATCTCCCGTCCCCCCCACCACCACCACCCCTCCTTCTTCCCCTGGCTCTCTGTCTTGTGTGATCAACAATAGACTATTCTGTGCTGTCCCGTGCGAGTGGAGACACACCCAAAGCCAAGGCCACGGTGCGAGGGGAGATTGTTGGGTGGCGGCCAACTGAGCAGGACACTGGCTCAATTCTCGTCTGGGAGCGTGGATCCTGCTTCGACAAGAGGGAAGAGGTGGTCTCCTCTGTTTGGCTGCAAATTCTGGTGATCACTCACTGATTCCCCCGCCCAGGGGTACATCTGCATTTGACTGCTGTAAACATATTATTAGATAGATATTACAGATATTATTGGATAGATATTTGACAACTTGTTATTCGACCATGCTGTGCCAACCACATCTAAACAAATCAGAAGTTCGCCAAGCAACAGTGGGCGTGCACAGATTGGGGTGATGATCTTATCAGTTCTCAAACACCGTTTTTACATGTCTACATGTCAGCACTTAAAACTGAAAATCCTCACCCTGGAAGGAGTTTTCGAAAAATTTCAGTGACCTAAAATGCAGTTTGCACTTGGATGAAAAGGCCCAAACGAATAGAAAAAGCTATGTTTTAAAAATACCTGTGTACCTGTGTGGACTGGGCCTAAAATCAGTTCAGATGAACAGATTTGTTTATATAAGTATTTGTGTTCAGACAGAGCTGTGGGTGTACATTAGACAAAAAAATCTAGAAACTACTGGCTGTGTGTTTGTGCATGTTTCTGTACAAGTGAGCTGTTTCTCCTGTTAATTTACACCGCTGAAGCCCCAAAACTCCCCACCTCCTCACATATCACAGGGTCCCAACACACACACACACACACAATACAGCAGCCCTGATCTTGGCTGGGCGACAGGCCGAAGGTCATTCTGTCAACTCGTTCATGACAATCTGTCCCTAAGTGCCACAGCTGGAGCCGCCCCACACACTCTGCTGCCTCCCCTGATAAGGCCAGACTCTCTTCATTGTCTGATAACACAAATATGACACACCAACACACCATCTGAGGGTCCCTGTCTGCACCAGCCAGCCTAATTATATAATTATGCCTTGTCTGATTGTGCCTGTGCAGCTGAGACGAGGGAGGGCCTTTGTGTGGCCGGTGGAATGTGGTGCGCTTGGCATTTTTCAGCGAAAGGGCAGTTTTCTGGAAGCCTCTGCCAAAGGAGAGGAGAGGAGGGTGAGATCATGGCTGCGGGTGCCCACTCTTCTTTCTCTCTCTCTCTCTCTCTTCTGTCTCTATCACTCACTCCATCTTTCTTAGACTCTCTTGCCCGTCTCTATGTCTCTGTATCTATCGTTTGATCTCTCACTTCTGGACAGTCCCGTGTCTCATCTACGCCTGTCACTCTCACCCCACCGCCATCCCTCTGCTTCTTCATCTCCCTCTTGCCAGCCATTCTCCCCGTCACTTAACTCCCTGTCCTCTCTAAACCTTCAGGTTTGGCAGATCCAGCTCTCTTTGCAGATAAAGTGGCCTTTCGAGGTGGAATGCACAGGATTTGGTTCTCCAATGATAAGAGGCCACGCTGTTACAGAAAAACTGGGCAGCCGAGGGCCTCTGCTCCGATGTCTGATAGCTCCGCTGCATGATAGGAAAGCATTGCTATTGTTTCTGGTCAAGAGCTGTTGAGGGGATAAGAGAGACTAGAGCACGAGCAGGTGCTGGCTGAGATTACAGTATAGGCCTAGAAAGCATGCTTGCTCTTACCTCCTTCTTGAATCCAAGTCAAAAGCAACAAGGCAGGCGTCACATAAACCATGTTCTCCTACACTACAATACAGCATCCAGACCTTTTTCTGACATTTACATCAAGGGCCTCCCAGTCTTTGCACGTCGCTACAGGTGATTTTATGAGTTTTATGACTTTATCAGAAGCCTTTTATACTCACTAATGAAAACAGCAGGGTTATGGGTGTTTTGGCGCCAATGCTCTCCCTGTGAATTCCTCTGTATGAGCCTCTGTATAATTCAAGAATGTTTTGTTAACAGACCCGGCCAAGATAGATTGCACTTGCAAAAATATATTCGCAGCATCTAAGGTGAACTTCTCTGTCAGATCCTTCAACTGGCCCTAAAGTTTGGAATAAGAACTCTGGGGTAAATACAGGTATCAAAAGTGCAAGACCTGAAGATAACACTGCCGATCAGCTGCAGAAGACAAGTTTATCAAGTGTTAAACCACAAGTGTAAAATGTCTGCAGGAGCAGCACTTGAGAAATTCCCATAGAATTCCAATCTGTCCGTCTGATCCCCGTGCCTGCTCGTCAAAGCCCCCCTCTGGTGATCACACAGCATGGAGTATGTGAAAGAATGCTGTCAGGACATAGCGGGACACTGGGGGCCCAGTATTCCCATCTCAAGTTTCCCCACATGACCCGAGTGATTTTTTTAATGACATCAATAAAAGATACAAACAAAAGTGAAATTTTGATCACAACGTGATTAAAGTCAGTGCCAACAGACCCAGAGACAATATGTTTAAATAAACAGAGGACTGGGATGAGAAAAATAGTTTGAGTTCTGGAGCCAAGTGTAGGACCTCTCCCACTATTGGCGTGGCTGTGAGACCTCCATTGTTTTGACCATCTCAAATAGCCCTGACAAATTGTGCTGAATGTAGAAGCTCTGTTTAAACTAGAGGCATCTTCCAAAAACATGCTGGCACGGCGCCAGAGTTGCATTTTCCCATCAGCCGAGGGACCCTCAGCCACAGCACCCCCACTGGCCGGTGCTGTTCCTGAGGATGTGAGGGGCATCTTCAACGTACAGAGAAGGATTGGGAATCAAGGGAAAAGATTTTAAGACTTTGGCCCAACTGGACTAACATGACTTTTTATTTTTCAGAGCTTTGATTAATGACACCTGCACAAAATAAAAGCCCCTTCAATGTATCCAATAACAGCTCTAATTATGTTATTATGTCATAAGGGAAAGATTTTTTTCTCTCTCTTGGTAACAAAACCTTTCCTTCACACCTCCATCCTCCTTTTCTTTTCCCCTTCCTCTATTGTATTACCCAGCTGACAGGTGGAGAGTGAGAGAGTGAGAGAGAAAAAAGACCAGACTTTTCCTGGTATTCACTGTCTATGCACTAATCATCACTGTCATACATTAAAGATGACAACTGTGTTATAGAATATAAAATACCAAGCTAAGAGTCGGATTCTTATGAGTGATTAAACTGTGAATACACTGTTCGTACATTTTAAGGATGATTAAGACTAGAAGTCGAAACACTGCGGAGTGATTAATGGTTGAATGGTGCCACCATGTGTTAGTTCATATTTATTGTGGTATGAGCCAAGACAAGATTTACAAGCACTGAAAAAATGGTATACAAGTGGTATATAAGTACAGTATTTTGATAACATAATAGTTGTTCTGCTTTTTCTGCTTTTTGTCTTATGTGAGTAAACTAAATATCTTTAAGTTTTGGGATCAAACAAAACAAGCAATTAGATGATATCCACTTGGGCTTATGGATGTTATGTTGGGTATTTTCAAAAGATATATTTTGGGACTTTAGAGTTAAACAATTAATGAAGTAAAAACTAGTCTGATTATTATTTAAAGACGTAAAATGATAATGTGTTGGTAATAAAATGGAAAAACAACATAACAAGATAAAGGTAGTAAATCTCATGAACACTTCAGACAAAAATGTTCAAAAAGGTTTAAATATAGTTTTTGTTGAAAGATTCAAATAAACAGATATCCCAAAAAAACCTTGTTGTAAGTGTATCTTTCAAAATGGTCAATTTATAATAAATAGTCATATCACATACTCTCTATTGAGTGACTGAAAGACAATAAAGCAACAACACTGTTTACAGTAAACAAAATGTCATGAAGACAGTATGGAAATTGTAGGTACAGCCCAAGATCACTTGCACTTATTCATAATGTTACGCATGTGTTCAGCTAGATGCATTTGTAACATAACCATTGAATTCCACCGTGGCACGGCTGCAGTCGTTCTCAAGACTTTGCTTCTGTACAGTTAGCTGGTGGCAATCGATGTGTCTGAACTCGGTTGCAAAAAGGCCAAACAGGCAGAAGAACAACATGACCAAGGCCCACTCACACATGGCAGCTCCAGAGGAATGGCCTGTATTGTGGAGAATGGACACTGAAGGTAGGGGAGAGGGGTCAAGGAGCAAAGTGCTAAATCAAGTCACGTCATAGTAAATCAAAACATAATGTAAAAACTGCGGGTTCACTGATATTTTCAAAGTCTCTACCCTTGAGATGTAGTTCATGTTTGTATTCTCAGCTCCTTCCTATCGTACCTCTCTGTCTTGTTCTTGCTTGTGGTTGTGTGCCGCTTTGTACATGTACAGTGTCAACATGACTCAAATCTGGACTCACAAAAACTGTGTAACATAATATCTATCCAATATATTAATGTCAAAGTCTCAAAGCAAACACAATTAATGATGGAAAATTGTGTTGTATTAACTTTATCGCTGCAACAACATAAGACACCCTATCACTGTGGGGTCAAATTGTAATTTGAAATTACTATTTAATTTAAAAACGCACAAGTAATATACATAAATGATTGAGCAAGTGAGCAGAGAAGTCTGAACAGTTAGCTAAAAGTAATTGATCAATTGTATTTTTAATCTATAATTGGATAGTTGTTAAAATAGTTGAAATAGTTAGCAGTTAACAGTCACGAATAAATGGTTAAAATTTTGATCTTGCATTAAAGGCACTGGATAAATGTTAAAATAGCTCAAAATGATGAATGAACAGTTAGCTATAACCCCTGAGTTACTGGTAATTTTCAGTTAATGTTAAAATAAAAGGATAAATGATTCAAACAGTTAACTAAGGGTAACTGATAATAGTTAGTAAAAATAGTAGTAAAAAAAGCTAGAAGTAATGAATACAGATGAAATAGTCAGCTAAGAGTAATGAATAAATGGTTAAAATAGATAGCTAAAAGCAATTGATAACTGTTATAGCAGCCTGCAGTAGTGAATAAATGGTTAAAATGGATAGCTAAGTAGCAGATAAAGGTTGAAATAGTTAGCTACAAGTTATGAATAAAAGGTTTAAATAGCTATCTAGAGTTTAAAGTGCTGGGTAAATGTTCAAACTGCAAAAAATAATAGATAAACAGATTAAATATAAAGTAGCTATATAAAGGCTGAAATAGACAGAATAATAGAAACATAACTTAATATAACATAACTTTTTTTTCTTGATGCATCCAGATAAAGGATACTGACAATGACCAGGATGGTACAGAGGGTGCAGCAGGTCGCCCTGGCCGGCCCAACGTAGCACCGGTCCTGAGACGGCTGAGCCCGATATGTTAGAAACAGCTGCACCCAGAAGTAGGCCAGGCCAAGGAAGAAAGCCAGGAGCGCTCCCAAAAGGTGAATTTTCATCAAGACTGATTGCTAAGGGGCAAAGGCAGATGGGGATTTTAGTGACACAGATGAGAAATAAAATATAAAAGTCTATCTATCTAGTATATCTATCTATTATTTCATTATTATCTACTTATTTTCTTAAGTTGTCACCTGGAAGTTGCCAATGATGGAGATTCCTACAGAAGACAAGAATCCCAAAACAATGCTGAATATGTTGGCTTTTCCATGGTTACCAAAATCCTTAACCTGCTGGAAACGGATCACCACAATAAACAGGGCTGAGAGGAACAGAGACGGTGAGAGGAGAGGGCAAGAGATGTGAAGGTGGATGATAAGTCCATTTAATATATAATAAGAAATCAACTCTGAACAGGTCAGTCTGCAAACACCAACATGCAGCTGATACTGACAGAGGACTGCTGAAAACACTGTTTCCTGTAGCAAGCAATTCCTTAATCAGTCTATAGTGTGAGAGATTAAACAAATCAAACATTAATTAAAAATAAAATAAACAGATCTAAGGTGTAAAAAGTACAGCCCTGATAAAAATATATTAAAATAATGCCAAAGCAGGTTTACCAAGACTACTAGAGCAAATGATGGAAGAGTGCAAACAAGTCTCAGTCTGTCATTACCTAAAACAGAGCAGATGTTGCAGATCTGGGCGAAGAGACAGCTCTGAGGGTTGTAAGTGCCACACTGACTAATGATTAAGAGAACAGAACCAGTTTCATCCAACATGAACTTGTTAACAATTAACAATGACCAGGCTTCATATTTTTGAGGTGTCTGTTAGCCAACAGGGATGCCGAGTTCACTTTAAACTTATTCTTCATCTCTCAGGACAGAGAGGAGTCACACCGACCTGATGTAAGGGAATCCCTCTGTGAGGTTAACCGATCCATTTGACACGGCTACGGCAAACCTGATGGAACAAAACAAAAGAGCCATATTGTGATTCATTTCATAAGTGATATGAAAAGTTTTTGCTTGCATCCTAAACGCACAGCAGGATAAACAATAATGTCATCATTTTTTTCTTACATTTGTATGGAAACATTCAAGACGGTAGGATCAATTATCAGAGCAGACTTTTGATCAGAGGAAAACTAGACAGTTCATTAAAGCAACCACCTCGTCAGGTAATAGACTCCAGAGGTTTATAATAATAATAATAATAATAATAATAATAATAATAATAATAATAATAATTGTTATGCCGCTTGAAAATGTGTTTTCTACCTTGTCTCTGCAGTTCAGTGTATTGAGATGGCGAAGACGCTAATTAGTTTATGCTAGGCTGAGTTGCTTTATGTTTTACTTCCTGCTGGTTGTTTTTACTAGCTTGTTTGTGTTTATCATATAAGCTTCAGAGCTAAGGTAGCTGAGTCATATTATTTATTCAGATACTGTGTGTTTGGTTTGATTAATAATAAAGACATCTCATTATACTGTATTAGAGTTTCACAAAATTCCCAGTAAACTTCATGGAAGTGAATCAGCTGTGTCCTGGAGTTTCTTGGGAGTGTTTAAGCTGAATGGAACATAGCCCATGACAGTGAAAAGACGGCAACACAGCTAACGAGGGACACAAGGATTGCCATCATATGGAGCAACTCAATATCAAGAGATAAGCGGCTAACACCACAGCTTCCAGACAGAAATTGCACCCCGCCATAGACCAAGATCAACTTCTTAGCGTAGGAGGCCGGATTTGACAGTCAGGTCTGAGCACGAACGAAACTCACACCATCATCATTCCTGGCCGGCATCATCTCGGAACCCTGCTTGTGTCTCATTATCACGAAGCAGTGAAACACCAAGGAAGACATCTGACTGAAGGTGCCATTCGAATAGCAGGGTTCTGGCTGGTGGGAGCTAAACGCTGTATCAGCAGTTTCTTTCACCTACGTACGTGTCGATGTCTTTGGACCATGGGACATCGTCTCACACCGCACTAGAGGAGGAGTCTCCAACTCTAAACGATGGGCTGTGATGTTCTCATATATGTGTTCAAGGGCAGTTCACATCGAGGTGATTGAGGCAATGAGTTCCAGCAGCTTTATCAATGCCTTGAAGAGGTCCTTTGCAGTCAGGGGCCCCGCAAAGCAGATCCGCTCTGACTGCAGAACTAACTTCATTGGTGTCTTCCGTGAGCTGGAGATGGACAAGACGAATCCAGGCTTCAACAGTTGTGGAAAAATACCTGGACACTCAGAGCTGCACCTGGGGTGTTTAACCTTCCCCTACGCGTCTCATATGGGTGGCGCGTGGGAACAAATGATCAGCATTGCCCACTGTATTTTGGACAGCATGCTGCTTGAGCAAAGGAAGTCTCACCTGACACATGAGGTTCTGATTACACTCAGGGCTGGGGTAGCTGCAATCATGAATGCTAGGCCGCTCATCCCAGTGTCATCAGATCCGTAATCGGCTCTCATCCTCACCCCAGCAATGCTCCTGACCCTCAAGACAGGCTCTACACCTGCTCCTCTGTCAGGCAGCTTTGAGGAGGCGGATCTCATCAGAGAGGAGTGGAAGCGGGTTCTGGGCCTAGTAGACATGTTTTGGAACAGGTGGAAACATGAATACCTCAAAACATTGCAGCTTCGGCACAAGTGGTAAGGAAAACAGCCGAGCCTCCAGGAAAGGGACATAGTTCTCTGGAAAGACAATCAGGCAAAGATAAATCAATGGCCCATGGGCATCATCATAAAAACCTTTCCAGGAGAAGATGGATTGGTTCGGAAAGTTGAAGCAGAAGTCGTCAAGGATGGAACCAGGAAGACTTTCTCTCGACCCATTACAGAAGTGGCTCTGCTTCTTTCTCCAAAGACTGATTCTGTTCAGTAATGTGGGCAAGCGGGGAGTGTTATGCCGCTTGAAAATGTGTTTTCTACCTTGTCTCAGCAGTTCAGTGTGGTTTGTTTATCTTTGTAACTATAGTAACGTAGTACTAGTGCATGTTGGGAATCAGGAAGTAAAATTGCCATGCAGTGATCAGCTATGGTCATGTGTGAGCTCTACCAGTCATCAGCTTCTAAGTTGATCGCCTTTCTTTCTCTCTTTTTGCTAAGGCAACGTCTGTAAGTATTTCTCATCATGTAACATTAAGTTCATCGCTTATTTTTAATTTTTGTAAGATTATTGAGATGGCGAAGACGCTAATTAGTTTATGGTAGGCTGAGTTAGCTTGATGTTTTACATCCGCTGGTTGTTTTTACTAGCTTGTTTGTGTTTATCATATAAGTTTAGAGCTAAGGTAGCTGAGTTGTATTATTTATTCAGATACTGTGTGTTTGGTTTGATTAATAATAAAGACATCTCATTATACTGTATTACAGTTTCACAAAATTCCCAGTAAACTTCATGGAAGTTAATCAGCTGTGTCCTGGAGTTTCTTGGGAGTGTTTAAGCTGAATGGAACATAGCCCATGACAATAATAATAATAATAATAATAATAACAATAATAATAATAAGATGAAGATGAAGAAGAAGAAAAAGAAGAAGAAAATGGCATCTCTTTTATCTTTTGTACCGTTGTATTGTGTTTCACTTAAACTATGCTCTTGAGTCGGGTGTAGGTATTATTTTTTATCTGATTGTCATTTTTGACTTGCTCATGCTAACTCACTGTGAAAATAAATTGCACCGAGTTTCTGTACCTAGCAGGACAATAATATCAGGTAAAAAGACTACGGAGGATACGGGGTAACAGTCTCGATATTGCAATAAAATTACTTACAGCATCATTATTTGGAATTTATAGTAAAGTTATAAAACAAATATTATTGTAAATTGGTTACGAAATTTAGATAAGTCAGTATACATATTTTTTTTTTTTTGCCAGAGTGTTACTGCAGCAGTAAATACTTTTCTGTTCGCTGTGGACATCTCCATTTTCTACACTCGGTCACTCTCAGAACAGAGGAGCTTAATAAAGAACAATTTCTTTGTGATTCAGTTGTGACAAATGGACAATATGAGAAAATAACTAAACTCTATGGAACCAGCAAATGTTAATAAAGTAAAAACTCACACAGTCCAAATGCCCACAGTGCCAAAGACAGCCAGGTAGACAGGCAGCAAAGCCCACAAGCCACATGTTGTAGTCCAGCTGCTGCTGCTCGGTTCATATCGAGGGAAAGGGAACCGCTGGCTCACTTTGTTCCCTACCCTGACAATTATCAGATGGCATGGTGGTACCGTACACTGTGAGGTACGGTATCATGACTGTTTCCATTTACAGGGCTGGGCTGGACTTTGAGCCGATGCTTTTTTAGATTTACAACCTCTTGTACAAGTTCCACCCAATTCTAACAACATGTTTCCTCTCTGCTGCACATGACCTTTTCCTTTCCCTTAACTGAAAAACAAATCGCAGAGCCGAAACGCTCTAAACAGGATCCTGAAATTCCGAACGGTTTAAATCATAATGAGTGGAACGCAGTCACAACAACCATATTCAGGAATGGTCCTAAATGTTATGTAATAAAGTGTTGGATTAATAATTCACTTAAGTATTAAATTACCTTGATTATATTAACGACGCAGGCTGTTAACACCTTGAAGGCACATGTGACCTTTGGTTCATGCTGATACAGGTGGTAGAAATATTACTACCATAATTTATTACCACAGTATTATTAATCACGGTTTATTTGAGCTATAAAAAAACATCCATTCATTAATCTTTTTTTTTTTTATGATTGCAGCAGGCTGAAAAGAAAACACTGCGCAAGAGAAATTCATTCAGTGCTTGTTCTTTATTGAGACCACACACCACGATGAGGTATCATTCTCCTGGCTTGTGTGTGAGTCCCTGCATCAGTGTGGATGTGTGTCAGAGCTCCAGCTCAATCTTGACATCCATTTTGGCCCTGTGCGGCTCCAGCAGGGGGCGCACTTCTTCAGACAGGAACCTGGCCACCTGGATGAGAGGACACAGCAGAGGGAAAGAAGAGAGAATATATTAGACACTTTTGGGAGCAACTTTAACCTCACTAACAAAGAAACTGAGCTAGCATGTTGTTACACATACATATGCTCATAGATAAACTCTGGTAATGGCAGAGGAACAGTCGGGATGACATCTAGAATAAATTTGAGGGACAGCTTGTGTTGTACCTGCTGGGGAGCCCGACCGATAAAGGTCTTGGGGTCCAGTATGGCATCCAGCTGCCCCAAAATGGGGGCGAAATAGGGGTCTCGCTGGACTCTGGCCAGCAGGTCGTTATCGCCACCCTCCTGTTTGACCACAGCTGCTGCCTCCTGGGATAGGACGCGGATCTTCTCGTGGCAGTCCTGGAGGAGCAGAGAGATGCGGTCACACAAGGTCGACAAAAAGTATGCTGTTGTTTCGCTACACGCCAACGCCGATACCTGTCTGTTGCCTCCGGCCTTCACCATGGCCATAATGATGTTCTCTGTGGCCATGAAGGGCAGCTCATGGCGGATGTGTCTCTCGATGACCTTGGGGTAGACTACCAGTCCCTCTGTGATGTTCTGCAGGGTGCTGAGGATGATGTCAGCGGTCAGGAAGGACTCGGGCAGGGAGATCCTCCTGGAGAGAGCGAGGGGAGGGGTTTGAATCAACGAGGGGAGGAGAGGTAGAGGCCTTTCCCTGATCCAGCACACTTCAGTGTTTCAGAATATCTCATAAACGGTGCGTGTTTGTGGGCCGGCTGACCTGTTAGCGCTGTCGTCCAGCGTCCTCTCCAGCCACTGGACCGAGGCCGTCTGCAGCGGGTCGGCCATCAGTGCCACCAGGTGTCGGGCCAAGCTACAGCACCGCTCTGCACGCATGGGGTTCCTCTTGTAGGGCATGGCACTGGAACCTGGAGGAGGAGGAGGATAACTTCATGACTTTGTGGATAATGCATGTTTGGCTTTCAGAATGCGATCCGGCTGCGAGCGAGCGTACCGATCTGCTCCTTCTCAAAAGGCTCCTCGATCTCCTTCATGTTGGCCAGCAGGCGGATGTCTGTGCAGATCTACAGCGAACAGACAGGTTGACGATGAGCTTCAACAAGCTAATGCAAAGATATAATGCTAATTTAAAAAGTCCACTTTACGAGCAGTTTTTTTTCAGAGCGCTTACAGGTCTCATTAAACATCACAAGATGGCACCATTTCTCTGAGTGTCTGCAGCTTACCTTGTGAACGGTTGCTCCTAAACTGGCCAGGCTGGACAGACAGTCTATGTCCACCTTACGGCTGTATGTCTGTCCAGTCACCAGGTAAGATCTGGGTGGCAAGAAAACAATTGTCTCCTTGTTAAATAGCACCACCCTCATTCTGGTTATGGCATTTAACAGTTTACACAATACCTTTGCTAAAAAACTCCATTTCAGCTCCATTTCTGTTGGTCTCCTGTTATTATAATAATCACATTTACTGGCTATTAAAAGGCAGGAAATTTAAATCTCTTACTTTTTGAAACCGGCCATATCAGTCACCATTCTGTCGAGCTCCTCGACCTGGTGAATAGTTAACTATTATATATATTTATTTAAATCCATCATGATACAAGAATTAAAAAAGACCATATCTGTCACTGCCAGTTTATTGATGACTTATACCTTGTCATGTTCCCCCTGAAAGAGCTGCAGGAAGCTGGCTTGGGTGCCGGTGGTCCCCTTGACCCCCCGGAAACGCAGGTCATCGCGGGCTCTCTGCAGGTTACGCATGTCCATGGTCAAGTCCTGCAGCCACAGACATGCTCGCTTTCCCACCGTGGTCAGCTGGGCGGGCCTGTAGGCGGGACGGGAGAGTAGAGGAAAAAGGGGAAATGTGTCAACAATGTGTACTCTTCATCAGAAACTAATGAAGATGCAGGAAAACAAAGAAGACAATACGACCCTCAGAGAGGCGCAGCTGTATTCAGACTCACTGGTAGTGTGTGAAGCCAAGCGTGGGGAGGTCGGCATATTTCTCTGCAAAGTTTGCCAGTCGGTCAATGACTCTGGCCAGCTGTGGGGAAAAAGAACAGAGGGTTTTACCACTCTGTTACTGCATAAAGCTCATGTGCAACTCATGGAAATATGCTGATTTCTGGTTTGTATTCTATGTGCGACAAAGTGACAAAGTACTGCAAAAACATTATTTCTACATTGTTGACTCCTTACTGAACAGCTGAGGCTTGCAAAAGGACAAAATGAAAAAAAACAGCACTACTATTTTCACTATTTTCCAGTTTTAGAGATGCACAACTGAATGGGCATGCGTGTTCTCTGGCAAACAGCTGAGCCTCACCTTAGGCAAGAGAATGTCAAATCCATCACGCAGCATAATCAGATCCTGAGGACAGAAAAACAAAACAAAAAAACAAAGAACATGAAAACCTTTAAAGAAAAGCACTCGGTAAGTGTAATTGTACTTACAGAATTCAAACATTATATTTTCTAGGTGGGAACTGTTATGTCAAGGGCAAGGTGGAAAGAAAATATTATATTATTCATCACGATGTAATCAAATGAATAATGGGGGCTACAGTGGTGTACATGATGCCGTCCATAATTACAGTATTGTCTCCCACGTAGCAGGAGGTGGCACCGAGGTGGATGATGGGAGCAGCGGTGGGGCAGCAGTGTGCGAAGGTGTGGACGTGAGCCATGACGTCGTGCCTGAGCTTGCGCTCCTCCTCAGCCGCCATGGCGAAGTCGATGTCCTTCTCGTGGCTCTCCATCTCCAGGATCTGGGCATCCGTGATGGGCAGACCCAAAGCCTGAGGAGGACAACGAAGACGGCGAAGAGAGGAGGGAAAGACAGATACGGTGACTGTGATTGACTTTGAGTTTGGTTACAATTGAGTGCGTTTTGACGAAACATTTTTAATACAAGATGCTATAAAGATTATTACACTGGCAATGCTCTATATTATTACGTATGTCTCTTAGACAGTCACTTCTTTCTGATCTACAGATTTTAGTCTTTCATATGGCAAATTGTAAAAGAAAGGCAATTGAAAAAACGTGTATTTCAAGGTTATCATAATGTAGTAAACCATGAGTGTGAATATCTTTCTGCAATCCTTCAATGGTAAATATTCTGTTAGGAGTACAGCTGAGACATCTGATTAATTGTTCAACATAGACACTATCTGCAACTATTTGCATAGCCAAACAATCACTTCAGCCATTTGTCAAGCAAAAGGATTTGCTCAGAGTCATATTATCCTTGGGTTTTGGACGAGCAAAAGACATCTGAAGACGTCCACTTGGGCTCCAGAAAACTGCATAAAGAGAACGATTAATTACCAGGACAAAATGAAATTGTTAGTTGCAGCCAATCTGACCAAAGGTCACATGGTCATTTGCAGCTGGTAATGTACGGTACATGTCTTTAGAGGATCGCATGTCCCTTTAAAATGGAGACGGACAGTCTGTTATTAGTTGTCCTTCGGTCTTTTCTACAGTCCTGACAGGCATGTGCTCTCCTCGTGAGGAGGCGCTCAATATCCTGATTAGATTGGAGTTTTTTTTCCCCCTATGGGGATTGAGCAGTCATGGGACTACAGAATGGGTTAATTGAGAAATTGAAGTACCTCTCTCATTCTATGTAACAACACAGTTTAGGCCCAGCGACGTCAAAACCCTGCTGTGTGAAAAGTCAGACTGTGTGCGGGCCGACAGCAAGCAAACAGTGATTCAACACAACAAGTGTTAATTAAAAGAAATTGAGAGAAAAACAGCAAAAAAAGGCTACAGAAGTTAGGCTGGGCTTGCTCTGGTGAAATGCCACCTCTCTGGGGGCCGTCTCCTGTTACTGAGACATTCTCTGCTATATATTCACCCACAAACCACCCATGCCTGACTCACTCAACACACACAACAGTGGCAGAGCAAAGCTGGAGAACATCTCAACATACTGGGAAAGAAGAAAAGATGGACTCTGATCATTTCTGATTGGAGTATGTGTGTGTGTGTGTGTGTGTGTGTGTGTGTGTGTGTATAACAGGTCATGTGTGATGCATGTGAGAGAGGGCCTGTCAACAGTTAACCTCCCGCTGCCCTCTGTACTATGAAAAAGGGGATTATGGGAATTGCAAAATTAGAGTTTGTGATGCCTGCAGAGTAATGTTCATGGATATCTGGTTAAACAAACGTTCACTTTATACCATCTTTTTGATAACTCTTGAGCTGCGTGTTAAACGTGGGCCAGGCAGACACACAGCTAAGTCACTGGGAGCTAAATGTCAAGATGTTTCAGGGGTTATTTTCTCAATAACTCCTGCAGCTATTTTGTGCCAGCCAGACCTCGTTCAATGCCACAAAAACTGATGACACCACAAATTTCCAAATGAAACTGAGAACTCTAGAAGAAAATGTGCATAAAATGATGCACAAAACATAAAAAAACATTTTCATTTTCCTCTGTGACAGTAAGCTATCTATCTTTGGGTCGCAGACTAAGCGGAGCACTTGAGGACACCGTCTTGAACTTTGGGAAACGCTGATCGACACTTTTCACCATTTTCTGATGATGAAATGACCGAGAGATTAATCCATAATGACAATATGGTAGTTGCAGCCCTACAGTCAATGTAAACAGACACTACTTGGTCAGCAGCTGTACATAACTCATATTTCCATTTTTAAAAGCTACATATTCCAGAAACTGATGGATGAAAAGAGGAAAACGTCACTGCATTCATAAATTAGGTGAAACAACACATTGACTCAAACAGACTTGAATTTTGTTTAAATACTTTTAAGAGTGCCTTAAAGTGTTTATTGTCATGCTTTATCCTTTATAAATCATATGTGTTTTTTATTATATGGTAGGCATGCCTCTGCTGGGCCCATAATGAGGGGGGGGTCCTCCTTCATACTATAATTAGAGCAGGGAACTTGATAGGGGTCGCAAACTTTAGTCCATGAGGCTTTTACAGATCACGTAAGAGAGGGATTTTAAAAAAAGGGTTGCATGGAAGAACAACAACAGCAAGTATCTGATCCATCTGCACTGTGTCAAACCTTCTCAGCCTTGGCGAGGTAGATCCACAGCTTCCTCCAGGTGGTGAATTTCTTCCTGTCACTGAAGTTGTAGGCCATTTCCTTGCTGGCGTACCTGGAAACCAGCGGGGAGCGGTACTTCAGGAACTCATCGGCTGCCTCCATGTTTGCAAGACGATACAAAAGAGAGAAGAAGGGGGGAAAAAGAAAACACACACAGGAGAGGTTTGCCCTTCACTCACACACACCAGCCTCTCAGAGTGGACTCCACTTTGCAGCAGCGCCTCACACTCTCACACACACACACACACACACACGCTGCAGCTTCTTCTACTTTTCTTTTGGAGGCAAACACCGATTGTGCGCATTACCGCCACCGACTGGAGAGGAGTGTGCGTCAGGTTGGCTATTTTCCAAAGCTGATCAGATTTCCTTAATCAAATTAGTTATGATACTGTGATATGGCGATACAGTCACTTTTTGGAGAATATCCATTATATCCCAGTTTACTTTGATCTTTCTGAGGTTTTCAATCAGCCGTCTTCTTCCTCTTGCTCACAGCTGTCACATCTGCCTGTATTAAGTTTACCTGTTTTTAAAGGTGTGCTGTTTAGTCCACATGGTGATGCCTTTACGGCTCTAAGTGTTGACGCACGATGTGAGGTCTTTACATGACACTTGTGACGCTGCACGGCTCTTTAATCGTTTATAACGAAAAAAACAACTGCGACGTGAAGCTGTTAAAACAACATAAAGCGTGCGTCAAGAAACAAAATACAAAATGCTTCAACACGACTGTCACTTTCTTTCTTTTTTCTTTTTTTTTTTACTTTTTATTGGAGCCCTCTGTTTTACGTGATTTCCCCCGGGTCCCTGAATGTATCTCGCCATACAGCGTGCGTAATGAGCCTGTTTGGGAGCCAAGGATGAGCTCAGACATTCATCATGTTTTCTCTTTTTCATTTTTCTCTGAACCATCATCACGTGGTCGAGATGCATCCTCCTGAAACAAAAAGGGGAAGAAAAAAAACAACACGGTGGTGTGAACTCAATGCAATTAGGTAACGTGCCAGGCATCCGCTATTTATAGGAGCTTTTATGTATTATGTAAGCTGTGGCTGCGTGTCTCCTACCAATATTTAAATGTATTCATGCAGTATACACCGTCCTCCTCCTCATAAAGCCCCACGATGCTTCTGTGTCTGCGGGCATCACATAAATAGTTGTGTTTGTGCATGATGCAGCAGCTGGGGAATACATCCAGCTGTAAACAGTGCTCTCTCTCTCTCCCCCCCTCTCTCTCTCTATCCATCTTTCTATCTGTCCTCCTGACTGCAGTCTGCATACAGTGCCACACTGCTGCTGCTGCTGCTGGAGCAAGTGGGAGGAACAGCTTCCCCTGTTTTGCCTTAAAAAAATGACGAGACATCTTCCTGGAGCTGCTGCAGCAGGGGTGAATTTGGCTTCCAGTCTCTTGCATTGCACAATATTTCTCCTCTGCTTGGACATATAAATAAGACAAAAGAAGAAGCTGGAAGGCGAGGGGCAGCCACGGAGGAGAGGACGGGAAAGAGCCATAGCAGGGTGAGGGGGTGTGGAAGATAATAGATTACACAGAAAAAAAGAAAAGAAAAGAAGGAGGGGTGGGGGGGTGAAGTTGAATGGCAGTGGAGGTATGAGGAGAGAGAGGCAGGCAGGGGTAGGAACAGGAAGAGAGGAGACAGAGTGAGTAACACTGCAGTAGAATGAGGGTAAGAGTGAAAGAGCGAGCCGAGAAGCATTCGAGCTGCCAGCCTTTCGCACGCCGCCTGGGATCCGTCGCTTTCTAAAGAGGAGCAAGGAGAGGAATCCACCGTGGAGGCGAGAAGGAGAAGGAGGAGGGGGGCAGAGGAGGAGGAAGCCAGAGGTTCAACACACAAGATGGCTGCTGTGTCCTCTGCCTCTGACACTGGTGAGTGGGCTTTCATCCTTTGCTGCACACCTCGCCGCAGGTTTCCCATCACACACACAGGCACACACATCTTTCATCACCACACACTCAGTGACAGCATCCAGGAGGGGTTAAACTGTCAGAGCCCTGTTGCGTCTGGACGCAAACATCCACCATAGTTGGAGGCTGTTGCTTGGCTCAACTTCCTGCGTGTTTAGCAGCTCACATGGAAAGCAGTGAGTGACAGGTCAGTCAGTAAACTTCCTCCTTCCTCTGTGTTCCCCCCTCTTGTCGTCCTCTCACAGCAGGTAGGCGCCATGCCTCTCGCCAGTGTCCACTGAATATTCATGTTCTGGATCCAAACATTTATTCTCTGTGTGCAACTTTTGCTCAAAGTAAATCATATCCTGTCTCTCTGGAGGGAGTCCAAGGTTCCTCCTCTGTGACCCATTTTTTTCCCCAAAGGCTAAGGACAGAGGAAAACAAAGAGGAGGCACACTGAGAGGGGGGTGTTAGTGGGAGAGAAGGGGGTAAGAACAAGAAGGAAATACGAGGCGGTTAAGGAGGTGAGGTATAAGGTGGCAGGCAGTTAAGATAAGAGGGGCACACAGAGGGAGTGTCAGGACAGAGGGGAGGGATTGAGAAGGAAAGGGAGAAGGCTGTATGTTGCAGTGGAAGTTCTCTTTTCTCCAAAAAGCACTTTGGGGTTGAGACTGAATGAAGGATAAAGATCACTTCCTCTGAGGGCCTCTGTGCTTCAGGTAGCAAACAAGCACATCCTTGTGGGGAACCTCCAGTCTAATCTTTCTGTGTTTCAACAGCGGACCCCAGGGGCCGACACCCCCCTGAACGCAGGCTGCTGCTCCTGGGGGGGCCACAGTCTGGTAAGACCTCTACCGCCAACACCATCTTGGGGGATGAGGTCTTCGACTCTGGGACGGAGACTACGCACAGCAACGTGGGTCAGACGGAGATCTACGGCCGGAGGGTCACCGTGGTCGACACCCCACCATGGGCCGTTCCCGTTGACCCGGAGGACACCGCCGAAGACGACGGAAACGACAACGCCGGTGCAGAGTCAGACAGCCTGCCACAGCCCCCTCCAAGCCTGGACAGCGAGGGACCGTGCATGGGGGCCATCCTCTGCCCCCCTGGACCTCACGCCATCCTGTTAGTGGTGTCAGTCACCCAGCCCTTCACAGACACCCAGAGGAGGGCCGCAGAGGATCAGCTGGGAGCCCTGGGTGGAGGGACCTGGAGGTACTCCATGGTGGTCTTCACTGGGGTGGATAAGCTGCCCAAAGGTGTGTTCATTGAGGAGCACATAGCGAACACAGGAGATGCCCTGCAGTGGCTGGTGGAGAGATGTGGAAGCAGGTACAATGTCTGTTTCTCTCTTTACCCTCTTCTCTCAAAAAGCTTCTCTAAACAAAGGAACAAAGGAAGAATCAGATAATTGCTAATCTAGTAATTACCAAATCCTGGTAGATGGAGCAACAGTTCAGTAGACAACTTAAAGGAGAACTCACAAATTTTATACATCAAAGTCAGTTTGCAGGTCTTGGAGAGTTCCTCTGTATATGGAGAAAAAAGGCATATAAAGCCTTGTGTGGCTCCAGAGGAGGCCATGTGAAGTCTGATCAGTTGCCTCAAGCGATGTCACTTGAGTCTGTTGGGGCTGAAGACTATTGGAGCTAGAGAGAAGTGAGCGCCCTGCACCTCTGTAGCCTGCTCACCATCTCTGCTTGAGGCTAGACTATACATTAGCCGCTACTAGCATCTCAGACTGATTGGAAGTTTGAAGTTAAGTTGCATTATGGGTAATATAGACTCCAGGTTTTGACAAAGAAAATGGGATGAATGCATGGAATAAAGAAGAAGATGTTTCTTGTTCTGTCCGCCATGAGTTGAATATGTTATAGAGGTGCAATACTACATCAGTGCGACACTCCTTAATATTGTAATTCTATAAAATTAGGGGACTTATAAAAAAAAAAGTCAAAATTCTAAATTTTAGTTCCTGTTATGGTTCAAGATCCCCAAAAACACACTCACTCCTACATTTTCTTAACTTAATAGCGCAAGGCTTTCTGTTAGAAATGTTCAGTCTCAAGCCAAAGCTGAGATAAGATGACATCATTATGACATCATTAGGGTTATTTCTTCAATCTTTCTCAATATCTTATAATTGATGGACTGCCCCTTTAATAATGACCTTTCATTCCACCTGCAGGTACCATGCCTTCGATAACACTCGGAAAGATGCGGAAGACAACACCCAGGTACCTGAACTGATGGAGAAGGTGGAGGAAATGATCACTGACAACCAGGGTGTGTTTTTCACATTAACTAATATATAATTGCGCTTTGATGCACTCATTGCATGTGACTGTTGTGTTACATAATCAGAATACTTTATTTACCCCAGGTGGAAATGTGCTATTTTGTTTGATTAATGAATATGCCAGTCATGTTGTAGAACTGGTTGAAAAAAAATCAAGCATCTCTTGCCGCCGTCATGCAGGCTGGTACTTTGAGGTAAATGAGTTGATTTTACTGGAGGAAGAGCAGGCCAGGAGAGCGCTGGAGGAGGAGAGGATGAGGATGGAGGAGCACGCCAGGCAGAGGGAGCAGATGATTGGAGGGCCTCCCAGAGGTATGAGGGAGCTGTGTGTGTGTGTGTGTGTCTGTGTGTGTGTGTGTGGTCGTAATGCAGCTCCTTGGAAAACAAAACTCCAGACTTGGTGTTCTAGGAAATTGCTTACTCATTAGCCGTCAATCAATATTGCTTTTATCCCTAATGTGTCACACTGTTTCTCTCACCATCTTTCTTTCCATATCTCATTCTCTCTCTGTCTTTGTGGACACACAGAGTTGAGACTGCTTTTGCTGGGCTGGAAGGGCGTTGGAAAGAGCTCGGTGGGGAACTCCATCCTGGGCCGTCGGTACTTTGAGTCAGGCCAGGAGACGGAGCTGTGCCTCAGGAGGCAGGCGCTCGTGTCCGGCCGCCGGGTCACCATCGTCGACACCCCGGGCTGGGACTGGTTCTCGGTGAGGCGGACCCCGAAGCGCATCCGCCAGGAGTCCCAGCGCGGAGCCGCCCTCCTGCGACCTGGACCCCACACCCTGCTCCTGGTCCTCCCCGTTGTCTCCTCCCTCACCGCCAGGAAGAGGCGAACGCTCCTGGCTCACATAGAGACTCTGTTTGGCGACAGCGCATGCCTCCACACTATGGTGCTGTTCAGCTGTGGTGACTGGCTGGGACGCACGCCCATCGAGGAGCACATTCTCAGAGGCGGGCGGGAGCTGCAAAGACTACTCGAATACTGTGGGAACTATTACCACGTCCTGGACAGTAAGACTCCTGGAAAGGACAGGAGTGTGTCGGTCCTCCTGGATAAGATAGAAGAGATGATCAGAGAGAACGGGGACAAGGCTTTCCTCCCCATACAGACCGAGTGGTGTAAGTCACACAAGTTCATTTTCATGCATATTTTCCTATATAGTTTGTTTTGTCTTGTAGTTGATGTGTGTGTGTGTGTGTGTGTGTGTCTGAAGTGTCATATTTGTCTAATATAACTGTTGCATTTGACAGTGAGTGAGGAGAGCTCTTACTCCTCTGACAACACTGAGCCTGAGGACGACTGTCGAGGGTGCCAGCTGCAGTGACACGATCGCACTTAAAGGAAAGTGGTTCTGCTTTTTATCCTTGTTCTGAGTCTCCAACAGACCCAAACATTGCCTTGTGTAACTTAAACCTCATCTAGATGTCCCGCTTCGACTCTGAGGAGTTGTAGGGAAGAACAAACGGTTTGGAAACGGGGCTCTCATCAACTCTCTTTCGTTTTGAAGTGTAAAGACCGAACTCACTGACCACTGAGCAAAGCTCGCCCCGCACCCAAAGTGCAAACTCCCCTCAAATGCACGAGACAGAGAAATATTCTGCTTCTGCTTCGAGGGAGTTCAATCCCCGTTCATGAGCATGTTCACAAATATCAACTGCTGCTAAAGAGACCCTGTTTCCACCCTGCAGAGGAAAGAATTACTCCTCATTGTGACTATGTTCAGACTGCACTGATTAACTTTTTTACAAGTTGAAAGCATAAAATCAAAAGGGAAATAGGCTTATGAAGATGATATTATCAAGATCCAGTTATTGGAAGCAGTGTCTCCATGTCTCTGTGTATGACTTGTACCCAGACTTATGACTAAATTTTACAGTATAGTCACCTTCTTCTACATCAAGTGCCATTTCAGATGTTCAGTTGGAATTAGCTTGAATCAATAAGGGTTCAAAGGGAATGGTTTGAGTGACAGCAACCAAGTGAAAAAGAATCCAAAACAGGGAAAGTATGACAAAAAATAATAAATGTGTGCCCACCAGTGATATAAAAAAAACATAACAGACATGAAACATCCAGTAAATTCTGATATTTCACGTTATACTAAAATTTGCTTGGTAAATTTCTGCTCAGGGAGTCAGGACTGAAATGCTTCCTGAAATCTGGTACATTTACAGAAATGCTGAATAATGCTGACTGCTAAACTGCAAAGGTATGTCACATATTAATTCAGAGTTTTTTTTTTCTGTGAGAGTTTGCTTCAGTTTGCTAGAAGTAAAAGAGAGTGAGTGTTTGCACTTTTGTTGGAATTGGTTCCTTTGATTCTCATACTAAAAAAACAAATCCATCTGAAGCAGTGAATATAGTCATTGGTAGCCCACCTCTGCTGTAGCATTCATGCACAGGAGGAGCTGTAAAAACAGTTAAGCTGTAGTGAAAGTGTGTGCAGTCTCAGATCCCTGCGGAGCAGCTCAGGCTGGCACCGCCTCGCTGTTTTTTGGTCATGCATCCAGTGATTTTATTGACGAGGTAGATTCAGATATGTGCCTCAGCATCAAAGCGTGAGAGTGGGAGTACAGCCCTGCGGCAGGGCCACATCGAGCTTTCGCATGCTACAGAAACAGCATAACCTCATGAACCATTCAAGCTCACATAGGGCTTTTACTACCTTTTTCTACATCGCAGAGACATCTGTTCTTTACATCAATAGGGATGTTTGGAAAAAATGAAATAAACATATATATATATTCAGCTCTCAGAGGCATGTTAAGACACCGCATGCAGATAAACGAGTGCCTATAGAGTTGAAGGCAACCTCACTTCTTATTCCTCAAACGCTTGCTTGAGCAAGTCTGTGGGAGTTTCTGATGTGACGTCACAACCCCTCTACCTTTACAACTGCAAAAAAGAAAAGAAAAAAAGTGGAAAAAAGAGACTTCACACTCTGAAAGGTACAAATAAAAGCATATATAATATGTGACCGACACCACTGCCATGCTGTTATATGTTATTTTATACAAATGACTACGAAAGAACTGACACTGCTTCCCCCTGTGCTTTCCTGACTCTGTGCTTCATCTAGTGACGTAGGCTACCGCAGCACTTAATGTGACGAGCATGACTTTACAATTTAATATTTGAGGATGTTTCAAACATTCATTTGGAGTCCCACCATCACCTGTGAATATATTGTAGAAGCTGTGTATATTTACAGTGTAAAACATGTTCCTTTGTGCGCTTTCAGCGAAGCATTTTGCACTGTCTACTACTTTACTGTAGCCAAAGTGACGTTACTTCCTGTGTGCTCCTCCCTAAATGGTGATTGCATCATCAGTTCTTTGCTCATCCTCAGACAACAATAAAATATATGGATATATTGTTGTGTATTTTTTGGCTTTCATTTAGTAATTTGATTTATTTTCTTATATGCGGTCTGCTTTGTTCTCATTGATGGACTGCAGAGCTCTCCGAGAAGACAAATCCCTTATTATTCTGACATGCCAGATTAGATGCCTGTGATGTAAGTAGTAATTGTGCAGTGTTGTCATTAGGTGGCGCTGTAGCAAGCAGATTTGTCTACCACCATAGGCCCACAGAATACTGACAACTACTCTCAGAAGAAAAATGTTTAAAAAGACAGTGAGAAATAAGGCTCTTGACAAATATCAAGCAGGACAAAGGACATTAAGGCCAGTGAAAATCAAAGCCTTTTCACTCTTTAAGTTAAGTTCTTTTTAAGTTTAAAGTCATGAAAATGTGCAAACAGTGCACTGTACTGTATTCTGTAGGGTTTTATTGATCATAGCTGCCTTATCTGATCCCCACCTATATCAGTGCATCTAAACCAGCTCTAAATGAGGAAAAGTGCCCTTCCATGAACATATTGTCCACAAAATAATAATCTTGAAAACACCCTTGAAAAATGAGGGCATTTACACAGGCAGGACCCGCAAAGTTTGCCAAGTCTTTTTTTCTGGAGGAAATGCTTCTCCTATTCTAAGTAGCTCTGCACCATCTTTGACTTTGGCGAGCCTCCAGTTATAGATCGTCCTAAAGCCATCTGGATGAAAGCCTGGACCAATTACAGTGTGAACACCTCGGGCCGGTTGTAGGCTGAACGCACACATTTTTGTTGGTAATATTATTCAAGCTGTGCCTAGGTCAGCACCAGTCAGCACTCTTTTTTTCTCCCCCCTCTCTCACATGCTCTTCTATTCTCTCAGACTCTAACAAACACATACGTTCTCTAAGCACACACGATACACTGTAGTACATCTTTTAATCAAGTGATCAGCAGGACAAAACACAGCAGAACTAGACTATATTCTTTTTTCTTCTCAAAGTGGTTTCCTTTGTAATTAGGAAACATTTTTATCTCCACATGACTCTCAGTTGATTGAATACCCATGTGTCTGCAGCATGCTGCTGATCAAGCGGGCTCTATTATCCTCTTCCCAGTTTGTTTGTTTAAAAGAGGCTCCGCTCAGTTGGACATCCACAAGCTTATTGTAATGTATTATCAGAGCAGGAACAAAGACCCTCTGTGTTCAGGACAAGTTACACTGACTGACTAAAAACAGGTCATAAATGTGTTCTTTGACTTGGCTGTCCCGGTTTGGCACAGATCACTTGCACTGCAGTGTAGTTTTACTTTCAAAGCCTGTGTTTTTTCAGGCCTGCCACACTATCACAATAGGCTACATATACTACAATACTATTAAAGGAACTACTAGAAGGAATCACACCAAGCTGCAACTGGGTTTAAGACTCTTTATTAAGAGATTTATAACACAGATGGCCCGGTTACACTATAATACACAAACTTTAAAAAGACACTCTACTGGCAGGTTAATGAGGTCCAGAGATAGGAATAAATGTACAAACATTACAATAAACACAAGTTAGTATATTGAATTGGAAATACTTGATTCCATAGTATATAGTAATCTATATTTAATACCAGTGTTAGATATTTAAAAAGGAGATGTTCCCACAATCATTAATTACTGGATTGTGAATCCCTGACATGCTGTTTGGACAGAACAACCTTTACTGATACTAGTTTCCATTAAAGTAATAAAAATATGCTGTGCCCACTTTTCTCAATTGTCACTTTGCACACACTTCAATCTGTCTTTCTATTTTAGTGTTGACCACTAGGGGTCAGCACCAAGACCTTTTTTGGTCCTGGCCTGACGGACCTCCTCCATCAGCTCTTTGAGGTACTCGATCTCCCTGGCCATGGATTCGGCCTTCTCAGTCAGCTCCATGTTCTTCCTCTCCAGCCTGGCATGCTCTTCGCCAAGTGCTTCCTGCTCAGCTCTTTTCTTCTGCCTATACCGCGTGGCAGCTGTCTTGTTCTGCTCCATCTTCTTTAGTTTCTTTGCCTTTGGTGCCTTAGAAAGTGCCCTTTCTTCTCCAGCTGCACCCCCAAGGGACTTTACTTTGACGCTGGTGTCAGTGGGAGAGGGAGGACTAGCTTTGTGTTTGGGCTCAGGGTATGGTCTGCTTCTGGAGGACCGTGACGGAGGGGGGGAATGAACAACCTCTGACGTGGTGGTTACGGTAGCGATTGAGACTTCCTCTTTGGGAGCCAGGACAAGCACGATGCGAGTTGGTGACAGGGAGAGCACGAGCCTCGGGACCTGAGGGATGATGGGGGCCACCTCTGGCTTAACCTCACTCTCCGAGACATCCACTTCACTGCCTAGGTCCAGGGTGTAGGCCGGGGAGGAGGGAGAGTCAACTGAGGGGGATGGCGGATCTGGGGACGCAGGCTCAGATTTGATTTCCAGCTCCTCTTGTGGCTCTGGGACACACAGGGCCGGGGAGGGGACATCCTGTTCATTGATGTAGGGCTCCGGCTCATCCACTGTAATGAAAGAAGGCTCTGGACAGACAGAGGGAGGAGAAGCAGAAGGAAGACTGGAGAGCGCAGGAGTTGGGAGAGTGGGCATCGGGAGGGAGTCGAGCTCCATGGGGCAATCCAGGGAGGCTAGGAGGTCTTCTGGAGAGCTGGGGGACTCTTCTGCAGGACTGCAGGAGCCAATCAGAGAGTCCAGATCGAACTCGCTCAGATCCACCCTCTCAACCATCCAGTCCAGGTCACCGAACATTTCCTCTGTGGAGGCAAATAACTGTATGTTAAGGACTGCCTGCTTTCTATGTCACATGGTCAAATTATTTACACAACTGTTTCAAATATATTAATAAGAGTGCTTAAACGATTGTGTTCTGATCATTAATGTCATTAATTTATACTGTCATCACCTTTGCTCTCATCTGAGACAGTCTGACTCAGCTGAGCAGGATGGGCCAACCAGGGGAAGGAGAGCAGGTCAGACTCCGTCCCGGCTTTGTCCCCCTGGAGGAGGACGGCCGGTGGCGAGGGAGGAGGAGAGTAAAAGGGAGGAGGTGAGGAGGAAGAAGACAGCGATGAGGAGGTGAGGGGGGACGTGGGTGAAGCGTTCCCCTCCAATGAGGTTCCTCCTCCTTTCTGTTTTTCTTCTTGGTCAGGGTGAAAAGAGAAAAGGTCCACGGCGTCAGCCATGGGAGAGGAAGGTCCCCAGAGAAGGGCCTCCATGTCTTCCAGGCCAAACTGTGAGCTTGTCATCATCGTGGTCATAGTGGCTGTTGTTGGTCACAAAGGGAGCGCGTGACGAAGCTAGGAAAGTTTCGAACTCTGTTATGCTGTCGAATGCAGCAGCAGTGAGGGTTTCCACGTAGGACCTGAGGGCAAATTAAGACATTTGTGGTGAAAATTTGAACATCAGTATTCTACAAATATAATCAATGCCTGCCATGAAGACAATGGATGATTTATATTTGAAACTGTCAACACTACTTGTTTGAGTAAAACATAATGTGGTTTTGGTGTGATAATAACTCAGATCACATTTTGGTGCAACACTGCCCCCATCATTGCAACGCACTCACTGCACATCACGTGTTTCCACCCAGCTGCCTGTCTTGTGACTCTGACGTCTCCACACAACGTCACAGATCTCCCCCCCCCCGCCCTCCTCCGGACTATAAACAGACACTTTTGTCCTCAATCCGCCCACATGGAGCGGCCATTTTGACACAAAGAGGAAATGAACCATTTTCTGTCTGCCACGTTGGCACCCGACGACAACCCAGATTATAATACTTAAATTTATTTAACTGTTGACGATGACAGCGACACAATGTCCCTATATGATTTAAGTCAAATACAAAATGTGACGTTTCACCTGACTGTCACGTGCCGTGTCATCTTAGCAGCTGAATCTGTTTTTAATAATAATAACTCATTGTATCAAAGTATTCGACGACCCAGATAATATCAAATGAACTATAATGGTTAAATTAGTTTTAGATGGACTTAATTTGGATATAGCTTCTTGCTCGTGGACACGTCAGGCTGTGGGAGCGCGCGGCCACAGTAGGCCGGACAGCTGTCATCGAAAAAAATATGTTAAAAAATATACTTACGACATTTTTGCTGAAGTAGAAGTGACTCAGTGCACTGGCGGGATGCACTGTTTTGTTGGCTGCTGGCTCGCTGCACACTTTTACACTGCCATTTCGGCGAATTGGGCGATGTTCAACTTGTCTGTCTCTTCGTTTGTTGATCCTCAAGAGGGAAAATGGCGCAAGGTGTGGCGCGGCGCAAATATACAGCTACAACAAGGACCCGACGTATCCTTCCGCTGCGCACACACGATCACTCCGCCAGTGTTTTCGTTCCGCATTCCACAGTCTTCTGTGGACCTACAAAGTAATCCCTCCTACTAATCTTAATATAACATTATTTGAATTAAATCTGTGCTTTTATTTATCACAGTCATAATTGAAAGTAGAACTACACCATCATAATAGTAATCGTAATCGTGTTATTATTGTTTTTGTTATTGTTGTTTTCCATTTTTAACCTATAGCCTACATTGGGTTTTTTAAAATGGTCTTATTATTGAAATATAAAATGTTAATGAAATAATGATAATGAGAATAATTGTAATCATAAGAAAGGTAGAAATTTGTTGTTGTTGTTTTCCATTTTTAACCTATAGCTTCCATTAGGGTTTGAATGGTCTTGTTATCGAAATGTAAAACGTTAATGAAATAATAATAATGCTAATAATCTATAATGATAATAATGATCCTCAAAAAAGGCAGAAATGTATTTTGTATGTAAGACATTATGTTGATTCACCATACAGATCTTAATTTGATTCTATGATCTTAAATTGATTTATGTGTTAAGTGTTTTGTTGACCTTTTTTCAACCATTAAGCATCATTTCAACTGTTTTTCAGTACAAACATATTTCACCTCTGATGGACGGTCATGTGCCGGCTGGGTATCCTATCCTGGGTATACTGGCTTTAGTAAATCAAAAATCGAAAATAAATATAAATGTTTATTAAATATATTAAATTTATTAAATATATTTAATCGCATTTAATTGCAAATTACATAACACATATAACATTGTAAAACATCTCTCTCTCACACACACACATACACACAAACCAATAACAAGTCCTTTGCTTCAGCTAAACATTTCCCACATTTGATTGAGGTGGTCCAGGTCATCCTGCAGATTTTTAGCCAGCAGGCGAACTCTCCCCGAAAACTTGCTCTTGTTCGACTTCTTCAGCTTCTGACCTTCCTTTTCTGTGAAATACTGATCCAATTCCTTGGCAAAAGACTGAAGCAGTTTCTCAGACGACATCCCGCCCGTGTGCACCACAGATGCCTTCCTATCACTGTTCATGTTGTTCCTGAACACAGACTGCGACAGATGTGCCATCTTCAGTGCTTCAGGCTGTGCTCCTGCCCTCTGAAGCCTGGCAATATCGTGCCTTCGCAGCTCGTTCATCCCAATGAGGATAAAATCCAGACAGTGTTCCAGGTCAACAATGTGTCCCTTATAATCATACACTAGCTTCTCAACTCTCATCTTGTTCACAATCTTCTTGTTGGCCTTCGCAGTGTGGGCACCCATACCACCAGCAGATGCCACCATGCCTGCACCGACAGCTGTAGCAATCAGCGAGGCACCCAGGGTCATGGGAGCCAAAGCAATACCTAACACGGCCGTCACCCCTCCCACAGCCCCTGTGGTGCCGCCAGCAACTTCCATGGTTTTGGTCTTCTTCTTGATCTTGTCCAGTGTGTCAGAGATGGAGCTGAATTCTGAGATGATGTCCCGCAGGCTTTCATTGCGTTTCATCATGAGAAGGTTGTAGAGACGCAGGGCCTTCTGCACATTCATGGCTCTCTGATGAAATGATCTGCAGAGGGAAAATGACAGAAAAGACATGACGGAATTCTGTTTTTTTATGCATCTTCTTTAGTTACATTTAATATTACCTCTAAAATAGTTTTCATGTCACATTTAAGATTTTATATAAAAGGCCATTTTTTAATTAGGACTGTTCACTACAAAACTGTATGTCTTCCACATTGCACATCTAAGCTGCACACTGAATCACTATTTCCTTTTACTATTTAGCTTTAATATTACAGCAGAAAGCTAATGGGACCAAAATGATGTTGCCAGGTCACAACAAGGAATTCATATGATAGTTCTGCTGAGGTTACCTGATTTCCTCCTCTATACTGAGGCCATACAGTGACGGAGCCATTGAATCAGATTCTGTTGGAGTGATAGCGCAAAGATAGATTAGATACTGTGCATGTCGGTCATGTTACTGCATGTATGTGTGATTTATTTATCTCATTCATTCACTGGAAGATTCATTCATTGGTAGTTAATACATTAAGCTTTGACACAAACGAAAATGACACAAACAATGGTTTGATGCTTCTTTAATCTTAAGAAAAATGATACAGTATCTTTCTACTTACTTGATATTCTCGTCAACCATCTCAACATTCCATTGATGTCCTTAGGAAAACAATAATTATCTTGTTAGACACAGTTGCAGAGAGAATTTTATTTGTGAAACTGCTTCAAACTTCCAAATTCAATTGCCGTAAAGCACAGTTTATTTCTAGGGGATAAGAAATGCCTTACCTCTGTGCCCTCTGTGGCCTGTTGATGGCATTTTTTCTCGAAACGAACTGTTGACCTCCCATGTGTCTGGAAATGCTGAAAAGGAGAAAAAGATTAATGGATCAGAAAGGCATAAAAGCAGGAACATAATCTACAAAATTTAAGAGTGTACAGCTGTGTGTGTCTCACCATCCAGTTGTCTTCCTCTGGTAGAACGTCCAGGTAGGGAGGAGGCTCTATTTCGCTGTAGATGGACTGTGATGTCCCTATAGAAGGCGGTGGCGGCGGGCTGAATTTAGGTGGTGGTGGTCTAGTCTGCAAAGAACAAAGAAAATTAAATTGTTTATCAATTCTACTGCACGAAGATACAATGACAACATTCATACAGAGAATACTGTTCATAGAATGAATGCTTTTGTGAAAATAAGCAGAAAAACAATTATATATTAAAGTACTTTGGGGTTCAAAAGCTGAGCCTTTCAAGTACTGGTGTTAGTTACAGAGTCTGCCATAACAGGAAGTGAGTGAAGCTCTTTGGCTCTTTACAGTCAGAGCATTCAAGGATCAGATAAGCCTTTCTGTTACTCCCATAAAGACTGAGGAAACTCATTCTCAGCAAAAGGTCAGTTTGTCTAAACAAATACTGTAATGGCGATGATGGTTTGACAGCTGGCTTTGTGCAGGCGTGTAATGTCTAACCAGTCGTCTCAGTTTCTCTGGGTCACGTTTGTTGTTGTTGAATCAGCTTGGTGCATCAAAGCTGGGGCGTGTTCCATTTCTCACATGCAATTATGCTCTGGGAGACTGTTCCCAGTGAATAAATTGATCATACTTGAACATGTTGCAGCTAGTCTCTGCAGCATCTCCATTCATGGATCAGGTGGAGCGGCCACTTTCTGTCAAGAGGGTGAAAATCTCTGGGGCCGTGGCAAAATCTGCACGTCAAGTGCGACAAGTGCGTCAAAAAAGTCCCCCCCTACCTTCCTTGTCCTTTCCGGACAGCATAACAAACCCATGTGTTTCAGCACAGAAGTTTGGCACCTGTCTAAGCTCGGTTCATTTCCAGTGGTGATGCAGTAGCTGTCATACCTGTGGAGGCGAGGTTTCACCCGCTGATACAGAGCTAGGGGTAGGGGGCTGCCCGAGCCGAGGTGGAACTGCAGGTTTGTCTGTGCTGTCTGTGCTGTCTGTGGCCTGAAAATCAAAGATATTCATATGGTGTTTGCATAATGCAGCTGAGTATGACCAAAACATTGAACGTGATCCAATACTTTTTCTGGGGCCAGGTTGTTGAGCTTAAATGCTGTTGTCTGTTGAGCTGGACTACTGATAATAAAAACAACCCATGATCCCACAAAGCACTACTAAAATAACACCTTTATTAACCCAACACACAGAAAACACTCACACAATTTACCGTTGAACCGTAAGTCTCACAGAGGCTCACAGCTTCTTCAGAGGGAGCTGGTGAGACTGAAGTTCTTCGCAAAGAGCCGATGGACGAACAGTTGGATTTCAGGCTGTCATCAGTGTAGATCTACCCAAGAAAATATTAACAAGAGAGAAAAAAAACATTGAGGATTTGAAAGATTTAACCTTGATTCATTATCTGATGTGTCTGAAAGAAGTCGAACATGTGTTGCAGTAATGTCACGGTGAAAGAGTACCTCAGATTTTAGCCTCATCGAAGGTGGTCTTTCATAATATATGGAGGGAAGAGGAGGGCGCGGTGGAGGAGAAGTTTGTTTTCCCTCAGCGCTGACAGCTGGAGGCTGGCAGCAAAGTAAAGAAGGAGAAAGTGAGTTATAGTCTCTCATCAGAACCAACAAAGCTACAACCAGCATCCAGTTGGCTTAGTTTAGGTTAGCACAGAGACTGGAAACATGGGGAAACAGCTGGCCCGGCTCTAACCAAATGCAAAAATATTTGCAGCACCTCTGGAGCTCATCAATTTACATCTTAAACCTTGTTTGTTTAATCTGCACAAAAACAAAAAGTGTAAAAACATGAAATTTGTGGCATTTTGAAACCTCGCCTCCACAGCAGTAAGACTTTAGAGTGGTATAAATCTTCTCATTTAACTCTCAGCAACAAAGCTTATAAGCATAATTCCTGAAATGTCAAACATATACCTATATATGATATGATGCGATTTGCCATACTTGTAGTAATAAGAGACATGATGCTGTCTTTTCAAATGAAGCCCATTGTTTTGTTTAATATATCACATACCATCACAGTTGTCTCAATACTTGAAGTCATATACTGATTGCCTCCATCGACTGCTGCTGTGGACTTCCTGATGATCATACATTTGCTCAGTGGTGGTCTGGGAGGGGGGCGGACAGGATGGGGTGTCTTATAATCTGCAGGGTATTCATTCAGTTTGGAACTCTAACAATGAGGACATGACAAAATTAATGCATAATAATTGATATGAGCTATAATGGGTTCATCCTAGTAACAATATCAATATCTATCTGTCAGAACTGCTCAACTCACCACCTCACTGGCTTCATTGCTGATTGCGTATATAGAGTCAACAGTGTTGTTGTTGACAGTGTCAGTGTTACATTGGGCCTTTGGTTGTAATTTAGACCTGGGAAGAGGTACAGGCTTGACTTGGACCTCTGACTGGCATCCATTTGTAGACACAGGCTGACCAAAAAAAAACAAACAGTTAATTAACATTAAAATACAGAGGAACTGCAGCTATTATCTAAGAAGCACTAACAGATCAATAACTGCAAAGGTTTAAAGGAAAAACATCAACTCTTGTCCAAGAAGTAGCTGAAAGACTTGTTACAGTAAATTGCAAGAATTTTTATTTTTCACACCACTCTGGATGTCTGAAGTTCCTCTGAAGATGGAACAAGGTGATAAAAAACAGCAGGTACATCAAAAATCATTCGGGCATGTAGATGGACAACTGTTAACGGGAATCCATTTTACCACTGAGGCATCCGGGTCTTCATAGACAGACTGTGGGGCGTCGTATGAGCTGGTGGCAGCGAACTTCATTGTGTTGTTTTTCCTGGGGGGTTTGGGTGGCTATGGGTGTTAAAAGTGATGGTTAATTACATTTGAACTCTTAGGGCAAGGGTGCCAAACAACCAATCAGTGCACTGTGTCACTGTTCTGTCCTCTGTCCTCGTCTTATATATATATATATATATATATATATATATATATATATATATATATATATATATATATATATATATATATATATATACACACACACACACACACACACACACATATATATATATATATATATATATATGTTACCAGAAGTGTCTCTGTCCCCTGTTATCTACCAGGGAAAAAAAATCATCCGCATATCTGCTCATCTGCAGCTCAAACCCCTCAACATGTTTAAGTAAATGATGAACACACATATCCCTAATTTAATGTGTTTTTGAGCCCGATTGTGCTAATGAGCAGCTGTAACCATCACCGACGGATTCATCTGTAAGGGTTACTCAGGGCAAAAATGAGTTGCTCTGCCCATTAACTCCTGTACTGTGTATGGTATATGCAACATATGAGCATAATGCTGAAACAATGAACTAGATTAAATAATAATGAACTAAAACTAGATTTTGACACAAGCATCACCTTCCAAACAGGGTCTCAGGATTAGAAATGAGAGCAGAACCCACCTAAAGGCCCTTTCCATATCAGTTGATGTTGTGATTTAGTGATGCTTATTGCCAGTCATAATTTTCTGAATGAAATGGCCACAAGAACATGGCAAAACTACCAAACAGCAGCAAAAGATCAGCTTACTTTTCTAACATAACAATAATAGTCATAACCCCCAAAATCTTATTTAGGTAGCCTAATGAGCACAATTTCCTTGCACATGGTAATGATTGGACAGAGATATTTGCTGAACATTTATTGAGATAATGGAGAGTATCCAGTCTCAAATTTCACCTAATCCTCCAAATCTACCCAATGTTAACAATGATATTGTTTCCCAGCCATTCATTTATTTCATTTTCTCAAATGAAATCCTTATTTATTAATTATTGTATTAATTATTAGTAGTACTCTAACTTCTTGCAACTTTCCTAACTGTTTCACACATGCAATTATCCCGTGTCTACTGAAAATAACTCATCTGGATCCTCTGGATTACTCATTAAATACAGAGAAATCACTAAATTATTATTTTACGTGAGGTGCTGCAGAATGTCATTTCAACTCAGTTAGTCTCTTTTTGAAGAATATTGAAGACTACTGAGGACAAATCATGAGTCTGAGGTCTAACAGATTCTACCAGCCTGCTTCAAGCTAAATTTGTCTGCTGGACTAAAAATATTAAGCGACTCGAGCTGCTGCAGAAAACTGCTGCCGGAACAAATGTGAACACTGACTCTTGTTACAGCCAACTTACACTGTCTGCCTGTTATGATCCATACTGGTTTTAAAATTATACTTATCACTTTTAAAGCCTTAAATGGCCTTGCTCAGGATTTGACCCCTATATGAGCCTCAGCGTTCCCTTAGATTAGTGGATGGTTCTGCTGGTTGCTCCAAGATGCAGGATTTGTGACTGAAGCTGATCAAGCCTTTCCTGTTAGAGCCCCCAGACTATGGACCCCTCACACAGGTTACCTTATTAGTGCCTTTTAAATCTCTCTAAACCTTACATTTATAGACAAGAGTTTATAATGTTGTGGATTTATCTATACACTTTTTCTTATATTTGAACATTATACAAGTTTTATGATCCCTTTTTTATTTGTTTGTTTTTTCTGATGTTTTTTTTCTTGTGCACTTATTAAGAAAAATGCTAAATAAATAAAGATTATAACTATATTACTTAGATAACAAAATGGATGAAGGCTAAATTTTATTTAGCTGCTGCAATTTAAGGGTACTGGTAGTGTGCATGTTTTTTGGGATTAGGGGCATGTTTTTTATGGCATATTTTTTTATCATGGAATGTCAACAGACAAGTTAATTTGTACCTTCACTTGCAATGATGTGATCAGATTCAAGTGTTATTCATATCAACAAAAAGGAAACATATGATTGCAGCGCACTGAGAAAACTGAGTGAGAGAGCCTGCTGAGCTGAGATCAACATTGTTTTCCTGACAGGACAGTTCGCAGGGAACACACACATGATACAGTGGTAATACCACTAATGTGCCTCTCAGTGAAGTACTACATATTTTGCTGGACTCACATTGTGTTTATAACATTTCTGTTTCTGATGGGGTTTATATAAGACAATATTATATAAAATTCATTAGAGTCAGCTAGATGAAACTGACACAATGTTACTGCTTACAAAACAAGATACACCCTTGTAAGTTTTTCTCTGTCATGTATCCTTTGGCCCAATTCAAGCCTATAAAACATGTATTTATTACTATTTATATACAACAGAAAGAGCTGATTCTTACCATCATGGTCCAGTTAGGAAGCTGTTGATCAGTCTTCTCTATTTCATTACTCCGTTTGACCCTTTATTTATGGATCCAGCATAAGAAATGGCTTAACAAGTCTCCCGTACGCTCACATGCCTGCACTCTCAGGCCACAGATGCCTTCTCTTCCTCTGTCCTCCAGTCGAAACAGGCCGAAAGGTGTGATTTCCCTGCGGCGTCACAGAAGAGGACAAACTATGTGGGTGGATCCTCTTTTTGTGAAACTTTGACATACACACACAACAAGTGGAAAGAAGTCCAAAATATGTCATCACTGTCACTCAGGCACCCACACACACCACACAAACTTGACATCAGCAGTTAGGAGGATATTGTATTGATTTACATTAATTCCCTGGACTTAACCTGACCTTAACCAAAACCACAGCTTGACAAACACCAACCTTACGTCTAAACTAACCCTAAAACAAGTCTTACCACTAAAGTTTAATGGTTTACCTTGCAGGGACCAACTTCTGTTGTTGTCAACGTCTGATTGATGATGAGGAGGGCGTGTGTGTGTGTGTGTGAATTTTTTGTATGTATGTCAGCCTTCGTGTCAAAGCATTTGGGTTTTTGTGTTGGGGATGTTATCTAAAACTGGTCCAACAGGCAGAGTGAGCAAATTCTTCCTGTTTCACAGAGGGCACCCTGAAGGATGACTCAGCCTGAATTTTTATTGACTGATTTGAGAACAACTCTTTTATCATTCATAAGTACATGTTCTGCTTGAGGAAGTCATTCTTTCCAAGATGAGAAGATCGACACCCCTCTCACATTTGTACGATACATATGCCAAGAAATAGCCCCTTGGTGAATTGTCATTTTTATTGTTTTTTTTTTCAGATTGTACAAACAAGATATAATGTGTTTATTTGTGAGCCTTAGGGGTGCTCACAGGCATGGAAACTGTGTTACATTTGGACAGAGCCAGGGAAGCTGTTGATCTAGCTCTCTGTGGTAAGATAGGCCAAGCTAGCTGAAGCTTTATGTTTACCATACAAACACAAGAATGAATGGTAACTCTCAAGAAAACAAATACAAGTATTTCCTAAAATGTTGAACGATTTCTTTGAAGATTTTGCACATCAAAACTGGTCGACTCCCAGCAGCTTTCCACACAGTTCTTGTTTTCACAGGTTTAGCCGGTTTATTTTGAAAGAGGACAGGACAGTGGAGACAGGAAATGAGGGGAAAGAGAGGAGGTATGATATGCAGCAATGGTCTCCTGCTAGACTTGATCCGGAAACAGTGTAATTACATAATCAGCATCTAAAAGCACTTCACGTCTGAGAGATAAAGCTGTTAACTCAGTTTAAGATTGGAAACCAACACATTTAAAAAGGGGTTCTCCTATTGGGAGACTTGCATGCTATTAATAAAGAATGGTCAAAACTGAAGCAGCCCACATGTCCTGAAATATCCTGATTTTTAATAAAAAAATGTTTTTAATTCCTCCCAGACTAGAAGTTTGCAATGCATGGTTGCAGCTGTAAATGTGTAGTCTTCAAGCTGAAAATATTCTCAGTTTTACTTCTGAAAGTTTCCTCCATCGCAACAAAAGACACAATGCAACTGTTTTCAAGGGCTGAGTAGTTGCTCCTCAGGAGTAGCCTTCATGTGTAAAATTGGTGGACTGCGCCTTTAACAAGTAGCATGTGTTACAAACTGGGGACACAGAGTTTGTAAAGACATGGCCACTTACCATGGATGTATTTTAGGAAGAGAAAGGCATTTTCCCCATAAACCACTACTGAATAAGAAACATCTGTAAAAAGGTTGGCAGGACAACTCCAACTACAGACATAATCAATCATTATTCTTTGTATTGTTAATATTATTACATTACATACATACATGTACATCTGGAGAATATGATCTGTAGGCCGGAGCATCTCTGTAATAACGCAGTGCTTCATTTATAATGGATGTTGTGACACATTTGATCTTTATCAGAAAATAAAAAAAATAATATATAAGTTCATTGTTCAGCCCTACTACCGCACATATTCAGTTGGCTGCGTAACCCTGGAAGAAACCTAAATTAAAAATATTTTTGGCTTATGTGCTAGGGTGAGCAACTACTATTGGATTTTGGCTTTGAGTCTTTGTGTCCAGGTCTTAAACTCCATCCATGGCATTTACCTACAAAATATAATGATGGGTTGGATTCAGTGTTTTTTAAGCTTGACCCACGTTAGATACTAGAAGTCCTCACCACTATTGTCAACTAATATAATGCAACTGCCAACCTAAGCCAGTCCCTTTAACTTGATTTGTGAAACTAGGTTAGATGATATTGACATTCATTCAGATTCCATAATGCCAGATATTCTTCACTTAACCCTCTGGAGTCGACGGACGCGCCGGCGCGTCCAAATTACAGGTCCGATTTATGATGACGTAGCATCACAGAGTCTCTGTTTCAACTTGTGTCGAAAGTGCGGACTTCAAACTACATACCAGTTTTTAAATCGTGTTGATAGGCCAAGTAGAAACAGACTTATGATAAATAATTTACGCCGTTTTTTTTCTGAATATTGTCGTCACTTTTGGTGCGCGGTATGGAGCAGAAAAGCGCAGCCTCGCTGAGTTTCAGTTTCGATTTGTGTCGAAAATGCGGACTTCAAACTACATACGCGTTTATAAATTGATTGGCCAATTAAAACAGACTTGTAATAAATAATGTATAATATTTTTTTTCTGAATATTGTCGTCACATTTGGCACGTTTTTGGCACGTTTTTGGTGTTGGAAGAAGGCTTGTGATGTGCCCCTCTGTCTTGTAATGGACAGGAACTGTTTTTTACAGTGGCACAAATAATTTGTGGCATCTTATTGTGACACCTGATTGTTTTGTAAATAGTTGAACAAAAAAAACGCCTGAGGCATTGCCTGCATTTTAATGTAAATAGTTGTAAATAACTGTTATTTGCTACATTTGTACATAATTTTTTGAAACTTTACAACTTATATTTGCATTCTAAGTTATAAAAAAATGGTTCGTTAGACATGTTTGTGGTTTTCACATTACAAAATCTAACTTTTTTATATTCGGATTTTATGTTTTTTGTGTGGTTTTAGGTCCAGTGTGTTAATACAGTAATGTCAAAATGAAAAAATAACTGTAAAATCACACATGAGAGGTTGTGCTGAAAAAAATGATACCAAACAAGGCATGGTAAACAGTTCTTAAGGGTGAAATATAAAAGCAAAATAAAAAGTAGTCAAAAACGGCCAATTATACCCTGGACTCCAGAGGGTTAAAGAGCCAGATTTGATTTAACAAACCGAGGCCAAAGACATACTCTTTTATCATTCATAAGTACATGTTCTGCTTGAGGAAGTCATTCTTTCCAAGATGAGAAGATCGACACCCCTCTCACATTTGTACAATACATATGCCAAGAAATAGCCCCTTGACAATTGAACAGTCACTGAAATTACTTATTTGTAAGCTTCAGCCTGTGTGGTCAGGTTTATAGACTCTTTAAGGAAAGATGTTCAATAGACTATTGCAAAAATGTTCTTTATATACTATATTATTTTCTCAGGTGGACTTTCAAACATTTGCACAGTGTGTTATCTAGGGCGCCCTATCTGACATTTCACTGTCACATCACAACTCGTGACTGCGGAGTGCACCGCTTTATAATGGGGGTGAAGGCCGCCCCATTCCACCAATCAGAACACAGCTCTGATTATTTCCCTCCAATCAGTGAGCCGCATTAAACCGAGTAAACCCGGAAATTGCCGAAGAGCTCTCACTCCGCTTTCTGCGTCAGCTGCGACAGTGGTCCATCTCCGTGCGTCTGTTAGAGACGAAAACGAGATAAAAGTTTGTTTTTCTTCACGCCAGCACAAAAATGACACGGCTAAAGATATTCTGCATCCTCGGGGCGCTGCTGGTGACACAAAGCGCCGCCATTTTCAGGTAAATACAAATACTAACAAATACTTCAGATGATGTTTGGCGACCAGAGTGAGCGCACATCACACGTCAGCCTGTATCACCTCATAACAACACACAGGTGCGCTGCAGCCAGTGTGTGTGTGTGTCCAATTAAGGCGCGTGCTTATGTAAAAATGTTAAACTTGTGTTTACACTCTGCCCGGTTTTAATAACTTGTAAAAGTGGATGCGCGCGCCCTGATAACAGGAAGCAGCGTTTTTCTTCCGCGCCCATTTTTGCGTCCGTGTTATTCATTTTGAGCGACCCCTCGTTTCAGAGTCCCCCTCCACAAAACCAGGAGCCTCCGCCGGCTGATGAGCGACAACGGGCTGTCTGTGGAGGAGCTGCGGGCTTTGGCAAAGAGCGCCGCGGCTCCGGACAGCGCTCCCTCCCCCAAACTGCCCGTGGAGAGGCTCACCAACTTCATGGACGTATGTGCGCCCGCAGTACACTTCACTTGGCTTTAGTTAACCCCAGCATCACAACTCAGGCCAAGCATGTAAATGTCCATCACATGTCTCCACTTCCTCCAGAGAGTTTACAGCCACACAAAGCACTGTGAGTCAGAAGAAGTTCAATGTCTGAGCAGCAGTGTTGGTGGAAACAATAAGAAAGTTAAATATTACACTCAGACACCCACAGTATTTGGAGACAGATTAAAGCGCCTCCAGGGGATTTGAGTATCGCCAGACTTCTCCTTCTTTTAATGCTGTTTTTGTTCGTTTATCTTTGGTGATATTTGTGGTTATACTTAAAGACTGGGACTGTGTATTGGCCTGCATTAGATTATGCAGCTGTATTTAACTTAAGTTAGTCTTTAATGTTTCTGTGGGAACAGTCACTGTCACAATATATTAAAGGATAAGTTGACATTTTCTCTAGTATAGTTCTCCCTTGCCCATACTGAAAATATGGCTACAACTTACTATTGTTTTCGTTGTTAATCTGTAGATCCTTTTCTTGGTTAACCAGTTAGTTTTTTGGTCCTTGCAATATCAGAAAATGGTAAAATAATGTTGATCGCTGTTTCCCAAAGCAAGCTCAAGCGAATTGATCAAAATAGTTGGCGATTTAATATGTTAGACAATTAACTGACTAATCATAATAGCTCTAATTAAAAAAAAAAAAGTATTGGTTCACACAAATGTTTCTCATCTCCATCTTTTTCTTTCTTTAATTGCTCATGCTCTTCATAAGCTGGAGTAAATTTAACATGGAATCAGTTTACTCCGCATCTGTTCCTGTGTGATCAATTTAATTTAGACTTTTATGGACAACTTCCTGTATAAGTTTTTAGTGTGAACGTTATTGTTTCCTCAGGCGCAGTACTATGGGATGATCAGCATCGGCACCCCTCCACAGAACTTCACTGTGCTGTTTGACACTGGCTCCTCCAACCTCTGGGTGCCCTCTATTCACTGCTCTTTCCTCGATTTGGCCTGCTGTGAGTTTCTGGGCTTTTTTTGGGGGGGGGGGGTACTGACTCACTCTACATCCCCTATTCTGTCAGCTACTTCCTGGTAGAAAATTTCACACTTATTCTTGTTGTTCCCTCAGTGTTTTGCTTTTTTACGTAGAGTATACATCTTTGGACTGTTTTGACTTCCTCAGTGTCATTTCTCTTAACTGTTCAGTAATACTTACCTCGAGGAATGTAAAACTAATCAAGGCATTCTTGCATCAGTATAGACTCCAAACAGCGTTTAACATTACAATGAAAAGGACATTGTAAGTGGGACACAAGTTGAAAGGATACGGTCTTCACAAAGCATTCCTATTAAAAATGATGTGAAGCCTCAGTTAAATGTTGGTTACATTTAAATGCCAAACTGTCTTTACTATGTGAACAAATTGTCCCGTGGAAGGTTTAAGTGATTTGCTGTCAGTGCAACTCTTTTTAGAAACTTTTGAATCAGAAGGGGGGCAGACAGTGGCACAGATTTAAAGAAGAGGGGCACATTTTGGAAAGGAGTCAAAGTATTTTTAAAATGTCAAAATACATTAGTAATTGTCCATCTTTGTCCAACTTTGTAGTGGTTTTTGCACTTTGTTTCGTAAGTCCATCAAACCTGTCAACTGTTGTGTTGATTGACTTGTCTCATTAGGGCTTCATCACCGTTACAACTCAAAGAAGTCGAGCACGTACGTTCAGAATGGCACACAGTTCTCCATCCAGTACGGCAGAGGCAGCTTATCTGGCTTCATCAGCGGGGACACTGTCTCTGTGAGTTGAAGATGCTCTCACTCGCACTCCCTTGTTCACTCACATGGTCTATTTTGTTTAACTTGCATTCCTCAATTCTGGTGGTCACACCATTCTTATCATTTCATTAAAAGACACGTGTCTTCTATCCATACTGACACTCAGCCTCCTTGTCCTCTCCTGTAGGTCGCAGGTCTGCCTGTTCCTAGCCAGCAGTTTGGTGAAGCGGTGAAGCAGCCTGGCATCACATTTGCGGTGGCACGGTTTGACGGGGTCTTGGGCATGGCCTACCCCTCCATATCAGTGGCTGATGTCACCCCAGTGTTTGACACGGTCATGGCTGCCAAGCTGCTGCCTGAAAACATTTTCTCTTTCTACATAAGCAGGTTGGTCAGAAGAAGCATGAGAGAAAAGTGTAAATAATATCCTTATCAGACAGCTCTATAATTATTCGCCTGCTTTCACTTGGGCTAAACTTTGTTTTACCCTGTAACACCAGAACCACTGTCAGTTGTTTTTTCAGCTGTGGGGGTTTCCCAGTTGACACATTTTGGTATTTGTTGCTAACACAGCAAGTTATGCTTCTGTCCACCTCGTCCCTTTTTAGAGACCCGAAAGCAGCAGTAGGAGGAGAATTGATACTGGGTGGGACAGACCCTCAGTACTACACTGGAGATCTGCACTACGTCAATGTCACACGAAAGGCCTACTGGCAGATCAAGATGGACGGGTGAGAAAGAACCTTCTGTGGCTTCACTGCTACAAAAAACTGGGAAGTAGATAAGCGGAGTCCGGGTTGACATACTTTCTGTTCTGTTTGTCGTGGAGACAGCTCTCACTGTTTGACTCATTCTTTTACATGGTATTTGAAAATGTTGTCACAATGCAGGTACATGCATGAAAATTGGTTCTTCAGATAGTGTAAAATGGTGAATTAAAAAAAAAAAAGAAAATTAAAGGCTGGATTACAGTAACATTTCTAATAAGTTCTTCTAAATTAAGCAGATGCCTCTTGTCTCTCTGCCCCGCCCTGCTGCTCCTACAGAATTGAAGTTGGCAACCAGCTAACTCTCTGCAAAGCTGGTTGCCAGGCGATTGTTGACACGGGAACGTCCCTCATCGTAGGTCCTAAGGAGGAAGTCAGAGCACTGCACAAAGCCATCGGGGCTCTGTCCCTGCTGGTGGGAGAGGTAGAGCTGACACATGATGCCTGAATGCTCAGATGTTACTTTTAAACCTTTTTTTTTTTTTTCTCTACTGGAGCAAAGGACATTTGTGCTCCAGGGCTCAACCTGACACTCAGAAAATATGTCAGTGTGATGTTTAGTGGACGCTGTGGCGGTCCAGTAAACATGTACTGTCTCTCTCTCCTTTCTAGTACCTTATCGACTGTAAGAAGATCCCATCTCTCCCTGTCGTCTCCTTAAACATTGGAGGGAAGACTTTTAACCTGACTGGAGAGGATTATGTCATAAAGGTACATACACTCATGTCAGATGGATTTAAATTAATTAAAAGAGGAGTATAGTTTTCCACCACTCATACATGTAAGAAAAATTTGCTGATGATTGTAATATCTCCAGGATATATTACAATCAAATACAATAGCTTTGCAATTGATTCTTTTTGTGAGCTTTGAAGGAGTCTGATATATTAATTATTCAGCCAAAAGCTAACATGGCTTACTATTTAAAACACAGCCTGAATCCACAGTTGCACTGTGGCACGTTCATCAAATGAAGAACATGGACACTGTATTATTTGAGTCAGTCCCACAAGGTATGGAACCTGGAGTTCCATGAAAATAGCGGCATACCAAGTCTGTGGCTAAAAGTTGTGCCCAACAAATTTTTTAGTACTGTTTGAGTAACATTGTCCCTGACCCATTTTTAGATTAAGATTAAAGCACCTCCAGGGCATTTGTTAACAGCGATAGAATATTGCCAGCCATCTCCTTTTTTTTGAAGGAGTTTTTGATTCATCTCTGGTCATAGGTTATATTTAGTTATTCTTAAAGCACTAAATTGTGGAAATTTCTTAATACCATCCCTTATGCTAAGATAGCATTAGGAGGGAATTTCCTCGCAGCCAGTAAGAGGAGGAACAATGGCCAGTACCTTCACAATGCACATATAGGCATATGAGTGCTAAAGATCGGTGTGAACATGTCTTTAAGGTATCTTAGCAAAGCTGGAAAAAAAATTTGCTCTCTCCTTTTGATGCAGGAGTCTCAGATGGGAATATCAATCTGCCTGTCTGGCTTCATGGCCATGGATATCCCACCTCCCGCAGGACCCCTGTGGATCCTGGGAGATGTATTCATCGGAAAGTACTACACTGTGTTCGACAGGAACGCAGATCGTGTGGGGTTTGCCCCTGCCAAGTAGTTAACAGAACACTGTTTGTATGAAATGTCACACTTCTCATTTGTAGCTATAATTACATTGCAAAGATCTTACCAAGCAAAGCATTTCATCATCAATGTTGCGTTATTTGATTTGCAGCAATCAAAAGCAGTTACACACATTTGCATAAACACACGGTTGTTGTGGTTTAGGCCCGGCTTGCCACATCTCTCATCTGCTTAGCTCTAATACAAGAAGCTGGTTTCATTAATAACCATTTCCACATATTTTAAAAAAGCGTGTAAGAGGTTTTCTGCCACTGAACAAAGAGACTCCTTCACTCAGTTTTTTGCACTTCATTTTTGATATGGCACGATTCAATCAGAACTATGCATTTTGATTTTTGTATTGTTTAATTATTGTGCTTTTTGGCTTTAAGTTTGTTTCATTCCTAGCAAATGGACCACACTTCCAGTTTCCAGTGTCTAATAATGGATAATAATTGGGGCTGCTCTTGTACAGTGACTCAAGGTGGTTATTTTAATGTCTGACTTTTATTACCAAAGATGACTAAATAAAATTAAATATGTCTTGTCAAACTGGGTGGATGAATAGGTTTATACTGTTATTTGCTTTAAAATCAAGTCTTTCAAACTACATGCGTCTTTGGGATGAGGGGAAAGAAAAAAACAGATGAACCTACAGACTGTCATTTGTAACATTTAATGAAGTATAGAAAGTGCTGCACCATTCAGCTCCAGAGCTGAACTTAAAAAAGAAAGGAAGAGGGGGGGTGGGGAAAAAAAGCTTTGGGGGGTATTCACAGCATGCAACACAGCATATGGCCAGTATGTATGCTCTCCACAAGGTAGAGGTAGTGATCTACTTTGGGTTTTGCTTAACAATAATGACAAATGTGGCACAGTGACACCCCTTCAACACAGTAGTCATTTATAGCATAAAGTAGGTCTGCAAAGGAAGACGCTTAATATGCACTCAAAGAAGATCTACTGTGGGTTCATTTTATACGAGTACATCCAGAACAAAGCACTTAATGGAGCACAATAAGTGGTACTTTACATGTTGAGCTGAATCAATGCAAATAAATATCCGGCTATTTTTTTGGTTACAAATGTACAATAAATACAAAAATATTCACCTGTCTCCATTATCAGGATGATTATTAACTGAATGCACGTAGGAACTATAAGCAACCCAAATCCCTCCATTCTTGTACTCTATACAAACAGTGGCTGGGGGGATTGAGGGGATTCTTCCTCCATATCACTGCATTTTTTTCATTCTAAGGCTAAAAGTGAGAACAAAAAGCAACCATGTGATTATTTTCGACATGTCTTGGGACATTTAGAGACACACTCCGCTTGACTGTCTGGCAGCTATTGTTATGATGAATCCACCTTCTGACACCTGCATTGCAATGCTATTTAATGGAGGAGCTCCGCTGAGACTTGGCTATTGAAAGCTGAGGATCTGAAATCAGATCACGATCTAAGATTAGCACCAATAATCTATTAATATACATGTAGACCTGACAGGCAGAAGCAGCCTGCAAGTAGTGATCATTACTACAGGTCGAGTGTTGTTGGTGCCACACGCTTCATTTCAGGGCCAGAGCTGACCAATAACATGGCCTACTATTGCTCTAATCCAGGTCTGGCTACCTGCTCTAGACAGATTGGCAGTTCTAAGTTAATCAGGGCTTACTGTGGACTACAGAGGTAACAGGCTCTGACTGCAGATCAGGCCGTGAACTGAAGTTAATACTGAGGCTAGTTCACCAAACAACAAAAACAAAACTCTTCTTCTGCAGGTTAGTTCCATGTTTACAGCATAGTGTCGCTGGTACTCCCTTGCTACAAAGGTACAGACCCAGAACAAGCCATGTCAATATTGAAGGTTTTCATCTCGAAGAAAGAAGATCTGAACTGGAAGTGAAATTAAAGCAAAAACCATCAGACAAAATCAGGTTCAGAATGTCCTACCGAGACACTTTTGGACCGACTTTGTTGTACATCTGCAATAGAACACTTAACATTTTAACAGTGCAAAATAACCCGTGATGGAGAACAAAATCATACAAAATTAAACTGAGAAAACGAAGCATATCAGACCTGTGTACCAAAGTGACATCTGACACTGCAGAACAAACTTCCTTTCATGACAAACAAAGAGCAGCTCTGTATCAGGCAGTCACAAGGAAATATTTTCCATTCGCACCAAAATGAATGATAAAATGGTTGTCGCTCTTCTGTCATTCAAATTTCATGATCGCCAACAAATAGGACATTTCACATTCCCATACATGGTTGATTATTCCATTTTCGGATGTGTGTTCAACTTGATCAGATTCACAGCCAAATGGTGTGAATTGGAAATATTCAAGACAGACATCAACATACAATTCAAGTGTACATCCACCTGTTTGATTGCTAGATTAGGTAGATAACACATGCAGACACTCCAATCACAGCCTAATGTTTGTTTTCACAGATCCCTGCACACACACAGGAAGCGACCGCGACCGTGGCTGACTGCAGCCACTGTACTAATGAAGTTTTGAACTCAAAATACTAGCAGTATTTAATACATGTGATAACAAAAAGAATCTTAAAGAGAAAGATCGTTTGTCTCTAACTCAAGAATGTCAAGTCCTTCAGGCTGATCAACAATTTATTAGCTTTTGGGTTGGCATATACACACACATAATCAACATTAAATCCTGTCCCTTCACACAGCGACACTGACTCACCTCATCACAGAGTAAACGGCATTACATATCTGCCCTCCTAAAGCTTTTCAACAAGTTAAAAAGAATTGATGTAATTTAATTATGTAATAAATTGAATGTAGAGGTACGTACTGCACCCCAGATTTCATGTCTGCCCCTTCTATTTTGATCATTTTGAGTTATAATTTGAGTTCAATCCCTCCATCCAAATGTATTAGGCCCTTACAAAAATGTCTACTCTTAACTTCATTAATACAATTGCTTTAGTGAGAGCCATGACCTCCAGTGGGACTTTTATTTGAGATTAAAATAGTATTCGATCACACCACACACAGCTCTCGTGTCAAGACTCACATAGCTCTCAACACCAAGTAACTGCTACTGCGTGGATCGCGTTTCCTCACTGATGTTTGTGACGAGGCGTTTAGGAATAAAGAGGCTGTGTGTTTCAGGAGAGAGAGAGAGAGGATGATCCATGCAGTAGGTTTTCCCCCCCTGGGAACTTTGTTATGCTCGAGGTCACTAGTTGCCCACAAAACAGTGATTGACGTTTGAATGCAATGTCGCTTCGTCATGTTGCCGTCAGGGGTGTGGCGGCTGTGCCACAGCAGTTCTCAGCAGTCCCTCAGGATCTGAGAGGGCGCAGTAGAGAGTGTAACCCAGCTCATCTACTTCCTGTTCAGTTAGCTCGCAGAATAAGTTAACTTTAGGGCTGAGGGCACATGGCAGCCTCCCGGCCTCTAGGTGTCCCACTAGCGCTCGTAGCAGCTGAAGGAAGCGGTCGGCCAGTGCTTCCTGCGTCCAGTCACCTTCTTTTTCGCACAGCAACAAGATGGCATTGGTGAGCTGGCTGGCGTTGAGCCGGTTAAGGGCAGGGTTGAGCTTGCACATGGCCTTCGCCACCTTCAGGCAGGCGCATCGACAGCCGCCGTCCTCCTGGTCCAGGGCCCGGAGTCGTGCCGTCTCCGCCACACGGAAGCTCTGCCGCCACAGGTTTTCGTGGCGCTCTGCAGCAAGCCGATGTGGTTTGGCGATCAGTGACGTTCCATCCTCCATCACAAGTAAGGGTAGGAAGTCCACGTACAGCTTCCTGTCCGTCTCGTACTGCACCTCCAGGGTCAGCGTTTCTGAGGGAACCACAGGACGGATGATGTAGTCGAGGACACTCCCTATGGCCGGCCAGTTGATAGAGCCAGCCACAAGCTTGTCAAAGACCTCGAGAACCGATTTAGGGGAGAGGTAACCTCCGACCATGCAGCGGTCCCAGTAACTGCTGTTGCGCGGGAAATACTCCAAATTCTCCCTACGGACGAGCCAGAAACCTGGGACGTTCATGATGGTGTCCTCCCCAGGAATGGACGACCACAGGTTCTTCTCCAAGACAAGAGGCACCATGAGCTGGGCGTGGTCCGCTGTCACTACCTAGAAGATGAAGTAAGTGAGTAAAACTGAAGAAATCAAAATTATAGAGGAGTTGATTCCTCTGAATTTAGCAGCCCTGGTATCTGCATTTGCTACACCCTTATAACTAATACACAATATATTTTCTGAATGAGTTAGCGCAGTTTTATGAGGGGAAAAAGTTTAGGTGAAATGTAGATATGTTGGATAGCATAGATAGCATTTTTATAAAACTAGTAATAATAAGCGTTATTTCAAACATTACATTTGAATAATATAAAATGTGTGTAACCTCTTACCTGCAGGTCATCATAAAGGCTGCCACTCAGGTACATCTCTCGGAGCGGCATGTCAGGGAGTTTGGCGTGAAGGAACACTCTGAGTTCAGCGCAGATGTCCAGCGCTGCTCTTCTAGCCACCGCCTGCTCCTCAGTAGGGATGTTGACATTGTTTTGGTAGAACTCCCACAGGTGCTCCTGCAGGGACAGACGCATTCGTGCCCGCAGCAGATCGGACTGGGTGGCACCGCTGCCCCCCATAGCAGCTCGACCCACAGCCCTCCGCAGACAGTCTGAGGAGATTAGAAGCAAATGAAAGTTAAAATATGCATCTGTGGAAAGTGTGGTTGCATACATGGTTTTTAAATGGGAGTCCGCAGGTAAAGTTGGAAAAGATGGTAGAAGCAGGGGGTGATTTCAAAATATTAGAATCTGAAAACAAAAACACACCAAAACAACGGACAGATACTAAATTATTGGGCTTCTATAGTATCTGAGAAATTAAAACATTATGGTTCAACTACGTTGTCTCAAACTAATATAACAACAGCTGGCTGATGAGCTACAGCACTACAGAGAGCCAACACCCACTGTAAAGGAAGAGCAAGATTCCTCCAATTAGGCTGTCTGTCAACAGATAGAAATCACAGCCGACTGAGTCTTAACCACAGAACTGGTTGTTCAGTATTACAGAATGTAACATGAAAAAGACACTTGGAACAATTTTGCAGGACACACAAACATGTGATGTTTACACTTTGTTTTCCTCACCTGGTTCAAAAGCATGTGAGGAAGTGGGCAGAGACTGCAGCGACCTGCTAACAGTGGACTTCATGTCATGGTTCAGTACCCGTGGAGATGAGCCCATCCAGGCGGGCTCCTCCCAGCTTCTCTTTCCTGACTGCTCCATCTTGGTGGGGCTGGTGGGAGCACTTATGGCACGGTCGTACATCTGTACAGTGAAGAACAGTGCGTGCATTGTTCACATGGGTATGTGTGCTTTTTCTTTTGTCCCACATGGGAGTGGATGGTATGACGAAAATGAAAAGTTGGAGGTGAATAGCTTCTAACTTACTCTTTTGACAGCTAGTGTTGCAATGCCAAGCATGGCTGCTCCTCCCACACCCAGCACAAGCTTGGCATTGGAAAGCATGAAGTCAATGGCTGTGCCAATCCCATTGTCGTCTTTCTTCCCTTTACGGTCTCCATTCACCCCTGCCATCCTGCCACTGAACACAGGAGATAAAGACAGTGAAAGGAGGGTAAAGACAGAGGGACACAGGCAGGAAGAGGACAGGGACAGAAAATAATAGCTGTTTTATTTGTGTTGTTACTTAGCTCAGGCACTACAGTGTATGTTGTGTAACCAGATTATCAAGTGATTTAACATAAACAGCAGTGATTCAGGTGTACCTACAGTAGAAACAAATTAATGAATAACCACACCCAACGTCTGACCTTTGTCCTAAAAGTAAAACCAAGGCAAAACTAGGGAGTATATCATTCCCCAAAAACAATGTCTCATATTATGTTCCTAGTTGAAAACTCACCTGGGAGATGCACCTCCAGATGACCTTTAATCCTCCTCCAGATGACCCGTGCCCTTTCCCCCTACATAAGCCCACCCAGTCGGCTGCTCAGGAAGAACTGGCCCCTCTTCAGAGCGTCCTCCTTGTCCTCGGGTACTGTCAGGGCCTGGCAGCGGCGAAACTCGCGTGCCACAGCGCGGCGATAGTAGTTGCGATCTGTGTGTACTGAAGGTGACGCCCTGCACGGAGCAGCGCCCGGTACAGCTCCAGCACGGCACTGCGAGACCAGCCGCCCATTAGGGACCACGCATTGAGAGGGGGGACACCCTGACACCTGGGGGGGGGGGGGGGGCGGTGAAGGAGATGTCACTGGAGTTGCATAATGTTTTGATGGCACAAGAGAATAAGGTGACAAAGCAAACATATCTAAAGTAGTAGAGGGGTCACATGGGCCTAAAATGTATGCGGTCATCATGCCGAATCCATGCATGTGAGTGGCAGTAAGTGGAAGAATGAGTGAAAGTAAATACACAGTTTGTTGCTGTAGAGATTAACTTACATAAACAGCTCAAGCACCACACAAGACACTGCCAGGGGAACATCTGGGTGTTACTGATAACACTGTTATTCAAGAGCATCCATCACCATGATGCAAATATTTTGTTCTGTCAAGTTGGTAATAGATTACATTTGAAAACAAGCCATCTTAATGCCAGAAGCCTGCTCCTGAGCCCGTCTATCTCCTGTCCGTTGTATTCAGGGGACCGAGTAGGTACTAGTGGAAAAGGGCCAAAAATTAGCACCAGTCACCGTCTAAATGCTGACATAACATGCAAGTTGCTGGTGGATTTGCCTCACTCGCCAACCAAACAAAACGATACTCATCTACTGAATGGCTGGTACAAGGTGAACATACACAAGGCATTTGATGGTGGTGGACAAATAAAGTTCATTTTGAACTCTGGTTTCCTGGCCAAAATTATTCACAGTCAGTCACATTACTGCCTCCCAGGTGCAGAGTCAGGACTGTGGCTAATGTTAGAGACCATGCAAATTTCACCACCGGAGCCGGATAAACATCGCGGCTCACTGACTCCCTGGCTGTTAGGTGAACACTGCCTCCGGCGAATGTAAAAATAAATATATTTATATAAGCCACCAAGGCTCATTTGCCTTCAGAAAATGGCTGGCTCAACGGAGAGTCACACCATCTCTTGACTAGCTTGTTAGCAAGCGAGGCTAGGAAAGCGCTGACCTTACCTTCAAACAGCATTATCTCTAAAAGACACACGCTAAAAACAGTACAAGCGCGGAGGACAAAAGTGCAGGCAAAGACACACAGAGAGGAGAAAAGACGAGCCAACCTACGCTTCAGAAATGAGAGCAAAGGAATAATGTTGAGACAGAGGCAAGGCTCTGCTGCAGCCGGGGGTCACACTCACTGCCGGAAGTTAATGGTGGTCACATCCGGGTTACTAACAGTCTGTTTCAGAGTCCTGAGAGTTTATTTCACTTCTTAAGGCACAGTTTTTATAATTCATAGATATATCATAATATTTCATTGAGTAATGTTGTGTTTTTCCTTCCTGTCGCGTTCGTTTTTTAATTTACAGATGTGAAACAGTTTTGTTACCTTATACAAACAAAGCTTTTATTATTATTATTATTATAATAAAATATAATTGCTACTCTCCCACCACTGGCTTTATAAATAGTCAATCACTTCAGCTTAAAATGTTTGATACAGCTGAGTAGATCATACCGATAACATACTCTGATGCATTTGAATGAAAAATCATTATAGGAAATCAGCTGATTCACAATGGCGTTTTGGGAAAAATCTGAATCTTGTCTTAATATACTTGACAGAACAGAAGGAACTAACCTTGCTCAAAAGTTGAATTTCAGTATAATGGTGGCCTTTAAGGTTACCTTAGAAAGAAGTGATGTGTTTTGGGAGGCAACATCTTCAGAGCTTCTTGCATTCTTTGTGATGTTATATGCTGCTCAGCCATTTTTTGTAGATCACTGACCATTTTAGGTGCCAGGTAATGTTAAATATGAATAATTATTATTCATATTTCAAACATTTATCAAAAAATTGAGTCAGATTTGACCAGATGACCACACTGCAAGGTTATCTCTGGATCTGCATGTGTGTGGACAGATCTATGTGTTGCATTCTGAATTACTGGCCCAGAACATTATATTTATGCAGTCTTAATAAAAACATTAAAATTGTGACATTCTAAGATGCATCAAAAAGTATTTATGAGATAAACATTAAAGGTGGAGTCTGTGATTCTGGAGAGCCCTAATTGACCCATACTTCATTCATAAAACAAGCATTTTAAAAGCTGTTCTCTTGTGGTAAGACCTGATGAAGCATGACACCAGACTTTTTACAAGTCAATATAATGATGTAGTTATTTCATTTTTTATTTATTTTTTATTTGAGTATCAGTATCAGCATCAGTTTATTGCAATTAAATTGCAGCAAAATCTCTTTATTTTGGGACCATACAGTCATAAAGTCAGATTAATTCAGCCAACAGTGTGACTTGTAAGATACAGTGAATATTTATTGATTTCGACACACCAATCGTGAAACTGCCACTCACTGGAGACACACGGAAAGGCAAATATTCACAATAAATACAAATGATCCTATCAGTCAAACTCTCTTACATTGTGGTTACATTGATACTGTAGCTTTACCACTAAGGAAAGGAACCAACTCTTTGTGCTAACATTTAAAAGACATCTAATTATACAGTTGAACTTTCTCTGTGATAATTAAATTTTCTCTTTTTTGAGATGACACTACCAGTTTGTGTTGCAGTGCTAAAACATGACATTTTCCTAACCCTAACCCTTAACCTCAACCTCAAGGGACAGTTTTAGTATTCATGGACACAACAGGAAAGATCATTTGGGGGGATTTTCAGAACCGCAAACAAGGATGAAAGTGTGTTTTAATAGTTAAAATCCATATTATATATTCCAATTTTGCCCCATTATTACAAGCATATCATATCTGAGGGCCTGCAAATCTGTGAAGAGCATAGGATCAAGGCATGTACTTCATTCCTTTCATCCTTGGGATGATATGGATATCTCTGATGTCATCGTGCTGAAGCAGCCAACATAAGTAGCGCTCTGTCCCCATGCCCCATCCACTGGTGAGGAGAGGTTTCACTTGCCGCATGTTAATGTACCATTTATAGGACTGCTCTGGCACTGCATGGTGCCTGAGGGCCTCCTGTACCATCTCAGGGTTAGAATGGCGTTCACCAAGACCCACAGTCTCACCCAGCCCCATGAGAAGGTCAGCAGCTTTGGCTTTGCACTGCCCAGTGCCTTTCACATATGCCTGGTAGAAGGGAACTCCTAGATGGTCCATCTCAGTCAGCCAAACAGCACCACCATATTTCTCAATCAAGACCCTCTCTCCTTTGCGTGTTAGTTTTCTGCCAAACTGGGGCTGGCCATCTTGGACCCACTCTAAGCAGTCAGCAGAGGGCATCATGGGAATGGCCTGGTCAAGAGTGACTCTTGGAAGTGAGGTTTTTCCATCCAGCTTACTCAGCATGGCTGTGACATGTGTAAGGGTCCCAGCAGTGTTCAGGATCATATCAGAGTGTTTCTTCAACATTGACTTGGTAAGATGAGCCAGGTATCCCTCTGCTATGGACATGGCGTTGTCCATGTCACCCAACAGTTCACACTCCACATGGTAGAACTGGTTTAAGTGTGTGGCATCAGGATCTTCCCCTCTGAAGCTGGGAGATATGTAGTATGTCCCTGGCAGGTTCTCCTGGAAGCGAAGGAAGTATTCAAGTACAAATTGCATTGAGTCAGCCAGATAGATGTCCTGGCCCAGCAAGTTAACAGAAACTGGTTCTGAGTCAGATCCTAGGCCCATTGGCGAGGAGATGGTGTCTGTGGTGAGAGGCGTTAGAGCATAGGAGTACTGGCAGGAACTGTGGAAATATTCCACTGTGCTGTGGAAAAGAGTGTTTTGAATCTGGAACAGGTTACGATACCACTGGCTCTTAATGGCAATGGTGGAGTGAGACTGAGGGTCATCCCACGAATGAGTAGGCCTGCACTGGGTAATTTTTGCATGGATCTTTTTGAGAGCCTCAGGGTCAGCAGCTGGGCCATCCAGTGATGACACATATCCAGGGTAGCTTTGGAAGCATTCTGATTGCAGATCACCAGGATGAGGGCCATCTGGGGAGGGTAACAGAGGGATCAGCTTGGCATGAGCATAGTCAATCTCAAAGCCCTCAAAAATCATTGCAACACCTTGAGCTCTCATCCCCTCTGCCAGTAGTCGGGCAACTTTATAAGTTGCTAAGATGAGTGCTTTGTAGTCAGCTTCGTCTAGTCTGAAGATGTCACTGGGCAGTGGTTTGCGTGGCACCACAACAGTTAGTCCAGGAGTGTTTGGGTATGGTGTTAGGAAGGCAACATGCTCACTGTCTTCCCACACCCTCCACTGTTGCTGCTCTCCACGAACAATATGACTGAACAGGTTATCACTTGAAGGGTCTCCGAAAAAGTCAAAGCAAGAGGGTGCATTTGGTGTTGGCAGTTGATTTCTAATCTTGGCTTGAACCTCAGTCAGACCTTCATCATCCCAACGTGGACCACTTTTTGAGGTGCAGTAGCCAGGATCATACGTGTGGAATTCCTCTTCATTGGCAAGATGTGGCTGCCACTTTGGCTCTAGGCCGTGAAGCGGGAGTACTCTGATTTGTGCAGGATGATCAGAGCTTGGATTGAACACCAAAGCACAGCGTTGCACTCCCAGTCGCTCACATAACAAGCTTGACACAGCTCTTGCTCCTTGTAGCATAGCCACAAAGTCTGGTATAGGCAATTGGAAGATGCTTTTTGCCCCACTAAGTGTTTTTCCTGTCAGAATGGTTGACCCAGGGGTCCAGGGGTTGGGATTTAGGTAGGCAACCAGCTCATCTGTTTCCCAGATCACATCAGAGAAGCTCTTAAGGGGCCTGAGGACCTCTACTCGTGAAATTCCATTCATCATTGAGGCTACAAACATCACAGCAGAATTTGTTTCAATAATGGCATCCCCTTTACTATCCACAGCAATGATTCCTGCACAAATCCCATTCAGATTTTCAGTCATCACATCTCTACATGCCTGCCTAAGGTTGTACCCTTTATGATGGTAGAGACTGGCTATTTTCTGTGCAACAGTGTGCCTCAGAAATATGTCTCCATCTCCAGAGCAGGTAATAGCCACCTTGTCGTCAGCATATATTCCTGCTCCTACTACTGCTGTATCCCCAACTCGGCCTTTCATCTTTCCTACTAACCCACCTGTGGAAGTTGCAGCAGCCAACCCATGCCAACGATCCAAGGCCACAGCTCCAACTGTCTGAGGGTGATTGTTTTTTGAGGCATTTCCCCCACTGAGCTTTGCAGTCAACTCCCTATGACGAATATCAGTGTGAAAATATTCAGGCCCAATGGGCCTCTCTTTCTCCTCCAACCCTTGGAAATAACTCCTCAGCCCCATCTCCCACAATAAGTGAATGTGAGCTTTTCTCCATGACACATCTGGCTGCTTTTATTGGGTTCTTCACACTTTGCACACAAGCAACAGATCCTGACCTCATCCCACTGCCATCTACAATGGTTGCTTCCATTTCATTTTTGCCATCTTTGTTGAATACTGAGCCTTTACCTGCATTGAACAGGAAACAGTCCTCCAAAGCTTCTACTGACCTCTGAACAGCATCCAGACTCCTTCCACCTTGTTGAAGCACTTGGGATCCAAGGGTTAGGGCTGTCTGCAGAGCAAACTCAATCGCCCCAATCACTTCAGTGTTCAGCATCATCTTCTCTCCAGCACCACCGTGGATCACCAGAGTATAATCTCTGTTAGAGGTGGAGTCAACAGGGGTTTTGTGTTTGTTTGGGCTCTCTGGACAGTGATATGGCTCTCTATTCATCTTCTCTGACTGACTGTGTTGGAGTAGACACTCTAGGGCTCCCATTTGGCTAGCAATGGCATATCTAATAGCCAGAAGCATCACTAACTTTAAGTTTTTCTTCAGGCTTTCTTGAAGCTTGTCCAATGCCAGAGCAAAGCTACCTTTCCCATTAAGCACAATGCGAACCTTGTCCCTCTTCCCAAGGTAGGTTACAGCCAGCTGATCTTGGGCATAAACATTCCCTACTCCACACTCCACACCCTCCACTAGATCTGTACCTGTGAGGTACACAGATGGACATCCAAAGGGGTCCAAGTACTTCCTCAGTGGATTATCAGATGGCAGTGATTGACGCAGAGCGGCTAGGTGGGGACCAACTCCGTGACCATTTTTGGTGTTTCTGATGAGACTCTTGTGTTCCAAAAATGCAACATGGAACAAACGCATGATGTCAGTAGTGTATTGGATTTTGTTATCTGGGCCCATGCAAGATGCCAAAGCACCTACCAACTTACGAGAATGCATGGTGAGTGAGTATGTAGGATCACAACGGCCATGTTTGTAGTGACGCATGTGAGTAGGTGTCACAAGCACATGATTGGCAGCGGATTCCCCAAGAGTCTGCTTCAGGGAAAGCTGCAAAGAGAAATTTATCCAGGCATCATACAGGCCTCTCTGCCCTCTAAGAGTAGAAAAGACATCAGAATAAGAGGGCACATCAAACGTGAGAACTGGATGTGTTGCTTTTAAGTCAGGACACCATTTTGGGGCATTTATACCTTGCAAGAGGAATGTTAAGGGGTTTGGGCAAACAGAATTAATATTGTTTGCTGTGACAGACCCATTCACATTTTCTTTGTCAGTATGTACAAGGTTTAGTTCGACAGTTTCTGACAGATTGTACACACGCTCAGTCACAAGGCCAGCCACCATCCCATCTACAGCACTGTGTTCAAACACGATCCCAGCTGTGCTGTCCTTGAACACCACCAGGTTCACTATCTGTGAAAAAATAGAAAAATAAAGATGGGTTTATGGTTTTAGTCTGAAAATTAGGGAGGGATGTGATCTCTGACCACCTCTAATAGCAGTGACAACATACAGATCTATTTGTTGTATGTAAATTTATATATTTCTTAAAAGTTTTCTTAAAGTTTTGCACATGTCAAAATCAAAACATTTTACAAGCTTTCCTATAGACTTTTGATCCTAAGTAGCAGACATGCTAACCCCTATTCACTTTTTATGAGCCAATGCAGACGTTGTAAAACAAGATTTGACACTTATTCCAAAGTCCAAATTAAATTTTGCTACTTTTTTACCTGATGCGACTGCATATTAAAAAGTACTGGTCATTGTTTAACACAAAGCCTAGTATGAATGTTAAAATACTGAATCAATGTGTGAAACACATTATTTCAAGAAAGACAATGTAAATATTTCTTTCTGTCTCAATACAAATCCCAATTACCAACTATCTACTTTGGGGCTTTTTATGCCATTATTATTATTATTAAATTCAAAGTTCAACAGTATGAGACTGAAAGAGGTCAGTAATCTGATCTCTACATGGTTATTCAGATCCTATCCAATACCTTGTCATAGTATCTCAGGCATGGGCTGTCTCCTACACCTCCCAGCCTCACTGCATTGAGGATGTCAGCCAGCTCAGAAGGTGCGTTGCAGCCCTCCAGACAGAGAGTCAACACGGCACTCTCCATCAGCCCCAGTGATGCCGCTGCTGCCCCTCCTTGCCCCAAGATCTCTTCCCTCATGGCAGCCCAGGCTTTGCGCTCCATTGCTGAGAGACTGCAAATGGCTGAAGGATCGTTCTGTTTTCCTGCAATGGGCTGATCCATCACCTGAACCAGCTGGTCATAGATGTCATTGAACGATAGAGCAGAAACTGGCCCATCAGTGCCAGGACGCCACAGTATGTCAACAGGAAATACTCCTCTATCACAGGTGATGATAGCATGGAGGCTATTCGGGTAAACCTGGAAATGAGATGACAAAGCTACAAATAAGAAATTGTTCAAATTTCTCATCTTACTAACCCCAGGCTCAAAAGCTGTGTTTTGCTGCCCTCTGGTTGAAACTTTCAAGCCTGTTTTTCCTTTGACCCAGCCCAGCAGTGCAGCTCTGTTGCATCTGTAACCAAACCCTAAATTTTCTTTCCAGTTTTGTCCTGTCAGTAATCTCACCTTGATCTCATCTTGATTACCCCCCGGAATCCGGCTGGCAGCGAACACTTCAGACTGCTGTGTGTGCTCCATTGGCACATTGCCCTCCAGTAGCAAGGGCTCACTGTACAGCTTTGCTGCTGCCCAGAGCAGAGCAGCTGCCCTCCCCAGCTGAGTGCATTGCTTTGCTTGGGAAGGAAGAAGAACAACAGGGAGGGCTGTGGAGGTGGGCAAGGGGTCAGTACAAGACAGCAGAGCTCTCTTGAACTGCTCCGTCACCCAATTCTCTCGGCCTGCAGCAAAGGTTGCTATTCTTTGCTGGGCCTCTTGAAGGAGCTCCCTCTGCTGTTCCAGAGTACTTTTGAACTCAGGGTAAAGGTCAGGACTTAAAGTGAGCTGCAGGACACGGCTTACTTCTTGCAAAGTAACATCCAACTCTGGAACAGGGTAGTCGAGAAGAGTCATCCTGTTGATGTGGGGGAGACTTGACAGAAATGAAGAAAAGAGAGAAAGGATCAATGGTGATGCCATGTACTTTGGTTTTAACTATGTAGTGTAGAGACAGCAGCATTAGAGGAATATAAAGAACATGGAAAAAGAAAACCATGCTTTTGCACGAAAAGTATATAGCATATATGTACAACTAGCAATACTTGGCTGATTTTACATCTATATAATCTCAGCGAGCAACTGTATTATGAGAATGGAATTTAAACACAATCAGTAAATAAACATTCTCACACAAGCACCACAGTAAACCACAGTAAAGCATTGATCTGTTCTAGGTATAATCAAAATAATTTTTTAGCCCAAGTCAGCAACAATCTCAAAGTCTTCAAGTTGTAGTGAACAGTGTTCTCTCTTGAACATATATGCTGTATTACAGCTGTATGTTGTAACCTCATTTTGACCATAAGGTTGACATTTTTGCTTTTTGGTGACATGATTGAACAAATACAGGATATTTCAGCTACAGACATTCCTTTTATCAGGATAAACAGTAACAATTTTGGTTGCCTCAGCTGACCTTTGTGTTAATAAGCAAATGTTAGCGTGCTCACAGAGCTGTGTAGCTCTAGTAAAACTTTGCACAAGGCAATATGACATCTATAACATAGCATGTGCCCCCTCTCATTGCCATTTACTGTACATTTCCATCACATGATGTCCAACCTTTTTCATATTAGTGGAACCAGTAAACAAATTATGTGATTAATGGTAAAGGTACTGCTGGCAGTCTAACACAGGTCTCTTTGTGCATTAATGTGAATGCAATGGAATGCATCCAGATTTGACTTACGCGTGAGACAATACCCCCCTGGACCCGGTGGCAATTCAATGACTGGTAACTAAGCTCATCTGCTCACACGTGAAAGTAGTTACTCTGACTCCTCTACACAAAGCTAAAGCTTGGTATTTTTTGGCACTGGTTGCCAAGGGAATGCGTCCCTTGCTGTATGACTGTTGGAAAATTGGATTTCCCCTGATTAGGCTCATCAGTTCAAGTCATCCACACAATGCTGGCTATCTGTACCCTGTCTGAGGATGGATTCAGGTTCTGCAAGCACACTGGTCTTGTGATTCCAATAGCCCAACTACTAAAAAAAAGAAGCTGTAGTACCATATATTACAACCACATATTACTACCATAGTAATACCATGTATTACATAATACATTTTTTTCATATTTTTCAATGTAACACAGCAAGACTTTCAATTTATCAGATTCCACATATTAATCATTCTGTCAAATTGTTAAGTGTTTTCTCTTATTTCTAATTTCCATTACTTTAAAAAGGTCAGTTAATCTAAATTACAGAAAGATATTTTCTCATGTAACCCCAATGGTGTCAAGCCATGCAGATCATATGCATTTTATCTGCTGAGGAAACATGTATGAGATTTCTGTCAGCCCACACAATCAAGGTAAATAAAAGCAGGTTTGTTTGTGCTGTTCAAAACATTGACTTGAAAAAAAAAACTCTTGACAGCAGCATTTCTTTCCAGAAACACAATCTCAAATACTTGGGATCAGCCACAGGAATGGCTATCAACAGTTTGCATTTCAGAAAACCTTCAACTAACGAAACAGTCTCTATGAAAATTGCTCACAGTGAGGTTTGCGGATTAAAATGATGTAACAGGACATTGTTTCTGGACAGACACTGGGCTTCTGAAAAAGTCAATATGCTTTTATTTCATTATTTCAAAGTTCTCCACATAATGCTATTTTCTTCTATAAAGAACCTTACTCATTCTCCTGTGAAATTACATTACTGTGTATAATTTCAGAGATATCAGTACTAATGTATTATTTGTGATTTTTTGTGTTTGAGGACTCATTTCTTCCTCCATTTGAAAAAAATAACCCCAAAATGCCAAAAAGCAATCAAAACGAGACAGGACCTCCCTCTGTAAGACCCCTTTCTTCATTTTGGTCTTTAGTATAGTTTAGTATACTTTAGTGTAGTAATTAATTATTCAAAATTAGTAGTCTTTTTTCTTTTTAAATGGTGTAAAAACAGACATATCAGTGAGCTTTCAGTTTAGTATTATATACCCATCATCTCTGTTCTACATTATACACACATATTTGTGATTTAAGAAAATAAAATCAGCTTACCTCAATATAGAAATTTCTCTAAGATCTGACCAGTTGGTAGGATGGCAGAGCAGTCAGTGGGAGGAAAACTTGGTATGACTACAAAAACAAGGGTTTGTCTGTAATATAGAAGCAGTGACTCCAATTAAGCATTCTTGCCTCCCCCCCTTCTGTCTGTCTGTCTCTCTCTCTCTCTCTCTCTCTCTGTGTATCTCTTCCTCCCTCTGTCAGTCTGTCTCTTCCCTCTTTGTTCATGTGTTTTATATACCGTTGTAGGTCTGTTACATGCTCACAACTTCCCCAAAAGTGCCTCAAGAGACTTCCCCTTCTTGTCTCTTATTCATCGGAGACATGTTGAAATGTTGAATCAATTTAACAATTTACTGTGACTGTGTAATATCCTGTTTAAGTGACTAACTCACCCAACTGTTATTAATGATAAATACTATAGGTAGTGGCCAAGAAAATTTGTTTTTCACAAATTTTCACAAGAATATCATAACAGGGTGTATTATCACGGCAAAAGCACCAGTCACCCTGGGGATACAAACCTAATTGTTGACCTTCCATTTGCATTTAGACATTAATCTTGTGTTTAGCTAATTTACATACAAACAATTGATTCCCACTCAAAAAGCCTAGTATGAACCTGTGTTTTCAACTGCTGTTAATCAATTGTAGGGGAATAAAAATTACATTATTTTCCTCTGAAGTAGAAGTATAAAGTTGGGATTTATAAAGTAATAGATAAATACTAAAAACTATAGTAAAGTAGTGGCTTTTCACCAGTTCACATCCATCACAAAAATTTGTTACCACACCACTTTGGCACCAAGGAGGGACACACACACAATCTTTCATAAAGCGACCCGTTACAGAGTGACAAGACGGCCACAAGAATGAAAATAACAGAACATTGTGTCATTACTCAGGTTAATAACAGTTTCCTGGTCTGAACAAGTGACAGCTCCCTCTCTCATTTCCCCATTCCCCAACCCATCACGGATTTACATAGTGATATGCTTGAAAGCACCAGTGACAAAAGGACAGAGGGAAAACACAAATGATGTATAGAAAAATCCAAATGCATCCAAATGAATCACTGGTTTATTATATTAATATTACTTTATATAAAGCAGACAGGCTTTCCTCTGTCCTAACAGTTTTAACTGTAAAATCTATAAACTCTGTTCCCACCAGATGCACCTTGCCAGGTATTACATGCTGATTCCTAATATGGCTTAACAGAGCTACCATTGATGTTATTGGTTATTGCACTATCGTCCGACAAATAAAAACCCATTTAAGAAAAGTAAAACTTTGAATGCAGGACTTTTTATCATGTGGAGCAGCATGATAATGCTTGTGTTTACAAGGAAGAAGCTTGATTTACAAGGAAGAAAAAAGAAACCAGAAATTGTGTTACAGTGAAGAGCAGAGTACTTCTTTACTTAGTGTGTCTATGTGTATAAAGGCTGGTATTATAATTAAATAATTACAGAGGGATTCATCCACCGGCATCAGGCAAAGCTACACAAAAACAAGAAAAAATGTTACATTCAATTGCTTAGCTTTTTTGTTGATTCCCAGTTTTTCTAGTTTTTGATTCAATCTTTGACAATGGTCAGACTTTGATTATTCATGGCATTTGAAGTAAAATGACATCTTTCTGTTTTACGCACAAAAGACAGTAACTAAATAAAACAAAACTCTAAGCTGTTAATCAATTGCATTTTAGCTGTTGGGGACATATGAAGGCTTAAAAATGACATATTTGCATAAAGCTATTGGCAAGAAGAGTTCAAAGAGCCCAGAACATTAAGATCTGACTTGTATCTGCTGGTAGATGGGCTCAGACACTATAATCTGTAGCATCTCTCTCTTGCTTTCCTGTAATCTCTCTACTGCCTTTAATAAAATTACTAGACCGAGATAGATTTGGCGAAAGTGAGACTTGACTGATGTAGTGCAGTGGGGTGGGGGCACCTGTAACTGCACAAATTGATGGAGTCAAACAGGTAATAATAAACTAATTACTATAATGATGTGATAATTACCAAAAAACTAAATGTGACATTGCACACTGTTTGGAGATTTTGTCTGTATTCATAAAGTTTCTATTTAATTTCATTTCATTATGTCCTTTTCAAAGTGGACAGAGCTTTTGGGGAGCCAAAATAGCAATAACCAAAACCATCCTCCGATGTGATATGACATTAAATACAAATTGAGTTTGGGAAGTTAAGAGTATAAAGCTAATTTAAAGGTGAATATAGATTAATATAAATGTTTTCATCTGGGCAATGTACAGTTTTTGTACAAATAATAGATCAAATAAAACACCAGTACAGGCTACTGACAATACTTGTGCCACTTACATTCTGTTTTCATGACATCAGGTACATGCTTATTGTGTGAATTTGATAAAATGTTATTTACTTGCTCAAGTGCGTTGTTAAAAGTAATCACTGTAAATGAATGTATACTGTATTTATTTTCTCTTTTTGCAGTACTGTAATACAGTCACAATAAAATCAATCAGTAACTCAAACCTTTGTCATTGCTAATGGAGCCAAATCTAACAAGATTTTTCTAAAAAACTAACTTAGTAAAACATGTACTAACATCCATTTAAATGTGCTTTACTAAAATCTTGTTCGGCAATGCTTTTAAAACTACCCGTTACAGAGTGACAAGAGCGCATTTGGAACTCACCAGAGCCGGGGATATTATTAAACTATGACGTTTGCACTCCTTATCTATCTCCAGGCATGTTCCAACTATTTAAGAAAATAACAGAGACTCCTATTGTGTCATTACTGGCAGGTTAAGTATTAGCTATAGTTTCCTGGTCTGAACAAGTGACAGCTCCCTCTCTCATTTCCCCATTTCCCCAACCCAGTGGCTGTACAGAGATTTACATAGTGATATGCTTGAAACAGAGCCAGTGACAAAAGGACAGAGGGAAAACAGACCAAATGATGTATAGAAAAATCTCAAATGCATCCAAATGAATCACTGGTTTATTATATTAATATTACTTTATATAAAGCAGACATGTAGGCTTTCCTCTGTCCTATACAGTTTTAACTGGTAAAATCTATAGTAACTCTGTTCCCACCAGATGCACCTGTGCCAGGTATTATGCATGCTGATTCACTAATATGGCTTAACAGAGCTACCATTGATGTTATTGGTTATACCTGCACTTTATCGTCCATGACAAATAAAAACCCATTTAAGAAAAGTAAAACTTTGAATGCAGGACTTTTTATCATGTGGAGCACATGATAAAAAGTCCTGCTTTACAAGGAAGAAGGCTTGATTTACAAGGAAGAAAAAAGAAACCAGAAGATTGTGTTACAGTGAAGAGCAGAGTACTTCTTTACTTGAGTGTGTCTATGTGTATATAAGGCTGGTATTATAATTAAATAATGTACAGAGGGCATCTGCATCTCACCGGCATCAGGCAAAGCTACACAAAAACAAGAAAAAGTATGTTTTTTTCTATTGCTTAGACTTTTTTGTTGTTGTTTTTCTAGTTTTTGATTCAATCTTTGACATTATGGTCAGACTTTGATTATGTCATGGCATTTGAATAAAATACATCTTTGTTCTATACGCACAAAAGACAGTAAACTAAATAAAACAAAACTCTATGGAGCACAGTGGAAATTAAATACAGTTCATGAATGCATTTTGAGCTGTTGGTGAGACATATGCACAAGGCTTCATACTAAGACTTGACATGATTTGCACTAAAGCTAAAGCTGTGGCAAGAAGAGTTCAAAGAGCCCAGAACATTAAGATGCTATAGCACTTGTATCTGCTGGTTAACTGGAATGGGCTCAGACACTGACCATCTGTATCTGCATCTCTCTCTCTGCTTTCCTGTAATCTCTCTACTGCCTTTAATAAAATGTAGACGTAGACAGCGAGATAGTGATTTGGCGAGATAGTGAGACTTGATCATGATGTAGTGCAGTGGGGTGGGGGCACCCCTGTTTAAGCACTGCACAAATTGATGGAGCATCAAACAGGTAATAATAAACTAATTACTATAATGATGTGATAATTACCAACTAATAACTAAATGTGACATTGCACACTGTTTGGAGAATTTTGTCTGTATTCATATATTTATTGGTTTCTATTGTAATTTCATTTCATTATGTCCATCTTTCAAAGTGGAGTCAGAGCTTTTGGGGATGCCAAAATAGCAATAACCAAAACCAAATCCTCCGATGTGATATGACATTAAATACAAATTGAGTTTGGGAAGTTAAGAGTATAAAGCTAATTTAAAGGTGAATATAGATTAATATAAATGTTTTCTGATCTGGGCAATGTATCATTACTGTTTTTGTACAAATAATACTGATCAAATAAAACACCAGTTACAGGCTGACTGACAATACTTGTGCCAACTTACATATTCTGTTTTCATGACATCAGGTACATGCTTATTGTGTGAATTTGATAAAATGTTATTTACTTGCTCAAGTGCGTTGTTAAACAGTAATCACTGTAAATGAATGTATACTGTATTTATTTTCTCTTTTTGCAGTACTGTAATACAGTCAGCAATAAAATCAATCAGTAACTCAAACCTTTGTCATTGCTATATGGAGCCAAATCTAACAAGATTTTTCTAAAAAACTAACTTAGTAAAACATGTACTAACATCCATTTAAATGTGCTTTACTAAAATCTTGTTCGGCAATAGCTTTTAAAACTATTAAGAGTAGTAGACAGCGCATTTGTGAACTCACTCAGACTGTCACGGGGATATTATTAAAGCTATGACGTTTGCACTCCTTATCTATCTCTAGGCATCTAGTTCCAACTATTTAAGGATATTTCGTTACTGAATCAACACACGAGTCTCTGTGAGGACTCTGATTCATATGCAAAAGAAGACGCAACATGCTTATACAAGACATCATGCTACTGTAGACGTGTAGCTATAATAACATGTAACTTTATAAATGTCAGCACCTTCTTCCCAGGGTGACCATAAGATTAATACTAAATGCTTAAAAATAATGTTGTGGAAATGTTTACTGGAAGTTAGTTGTGAAGCCCAACAAGCTCAAAACCCCACATTTAGTTAAGAGGCCTCAGTTGTAGGTTGTTGAATTGTAATTCTTTGTACTGAAAGGAATATTTTAATATTTTATTCACACTATTTATACCAATAAATGGTATTGTCATATTGTACTGAGGAGTGACTGTAAGTTTAAAATGTATCGATGTATGTATCCATTAATGAAGATATCTTCTGAGAAAGTGATCTGAAGTAAATGAATCCATAAAAAAACCCACCTGTCTTTGTCAATACCAAGGTATACCACTGTACCACAAGGTTCAAGGCTATTTTACTTATCACTCTATAGCATGCGGTTGTACAATGAAATGCAAGCTGAAATCCCTTTATGCTACTCACAAAAATAAATAAATAAAAATAAAAGGGAGGTGCACCATATTCAACAGACATTTAGAGAGACTATTCGAGAGTGAGGCTGTCTCTTATCCTGCAAAGAACAAAGGATGTCCCCACACAGTGCAGAGACTTCTGCTACTGCCTGGAGCGGTTTGTCTGTGGACACATTTGTCAAAAACATTTAAATTTTATGTCATTATTCATTCTGAAAGCTGTGTGGTTTGTTAATGTCATGGTCCTGGGTTGTGCCTCTGGTCATCTCCTTTGCTCGTGTCTCCCCCTCCCTGTGTTCTCCTGCCTTTGTGTATTTTACCATCAGTTTGATTACCTGCTCTGCCTTATTTAGTTTACCCTGTCACTTTAGTCAATATATATATATATATATATATATATATATATATATATATATATAAGTGTGTGTGTGTTCATTGAAATAACTTGAAATAACTTGAAACTGACAAAAGTAATAATAAATAAAAAATTACTGAAAATTAACTAATGAAAATTAGCATTGCTTTTAATTGTGGTTCAACAGAATCATTTAAAAAAACAAACTAATAAAACTGGCCTGGACAAAAACGATGGTACTCCTATCTCAATATTTTGTTGCTCAATCTTTTGAGGGAATCACTGCAATCAAGCGATTTCTGTAACTCTCAATGAGACTTCTGCACCTGTCGACAGGTATTTTGGCCCACTCCTCGTGAGCAAACTGCCCCAGCAGTCTCAGGTTTGAAGGGAGCCTTCTCCAGACTGCATGTTGCAGCTCCTTCCACAGATGTTCAATAAGATTTAGAACAGGGCTCATAGAAGGCTACTTAAGGATAGTCCAATGTGTTGTTCTTAGCCATTCTTGGGTGTTTTTAGCTGTGTGTATTGGGTCATTATCCTGTTGGAGGACCCATGACCTGCGACTGAGACCAAGCTTTCTGACACTGGGCAGCACATTTCACTCCAGAATGCCTTCATAGTCTTGAGATTTCATTGTACCCTGTACATATTCAAGACACCCTGTGCCAGATGCAGCCAAGCAGCCCCAGAACATAACCAAGCCTCCTCCATGTTTCACAGTGTTCTTTTCTTTGTATGCTTCATTTTTATGTTTGTGAACATAGAGCTGATGTGACTTGCCAAAAAGCTCCACTTTTGCCTCATCTGTCCAAAGGACATTCTCCCAGAAGCTTTGTGGCTTGTTAATATGCATTTTGGCAAATTCCAGTCTCATTTTTTTATGATTTGCTTTCGACAGTGGTGTCCTCCTAGGTTGTCTTCCATTAAGTCCACTTTGGCTCAAACAGCGACAGATGGCACGATCTGACACTGATATATCTTGACCTTGGAGTTCACCTCTAATCTCTTTGGAAGTTGTTCTGGGCTCTTTGGTTACCATTCGTATTATCCGTCTCTTCAATTTGTAATAAATTTTCCTCTTGTGGCCACATCCAGGGAGGTTGGCTACTGTCCCGTGGACCTTAAGACTTCTGAATAATATGTGCAACTGTAGTCATAGAAACATCAAGCTGCTTGGAGATGGTCTTATAGCCTTTACAATTAACATGCTTGTCTATAATTTTCTTCCTATTCTCCTGAGACAACTCTCTCCTTAGCTTTCTGTGGTCCATGCTCAGCACACACCATGATACCAAACAGCACAGTGACTACTTTTCACCCTTTAAATAGGTAGACTGACTGATTACAAGTCTGAAGACATCTGTGATGCTAAATATAGAACACACCTTAGTTAAACATGACCCTATGATCAAATTATTTTCAATCTTTTCTAGGGGTACCATCATTTTTGTCCAGGCCAGTTTCATTAGTTTGTTTTTTAAAATGATTTTGTTGAACCACAACTAAAAAGCAATGTCTGATTTTCATTAGTTAATTTTCATTATTTTTTTATTTATTATTACTTGTGTCAGTTTCAAGTTATTTCAATGATCACTGTGGTTTTTTTTCTTTTTTCAACTGAAGGGTAACAACAAATTTGTCCATGTGTGTATACACATGTATATATATATATATATGTGTGTGTGTGTGTGTGTGTGTGTGTGGTAGTGTCCTTCCTTTGTTCTTTGTCACTTTGTCTGTGTTTTGTCCTGTGATCCCATGAACTCTATTCTTGTGTTTATCCCTGCGCTTCATCCATGTTTCCCGTGCTTCCCCATGTCTACCTGGCTGTTCCCGTGTCCCTACCTGTCCTGCCTGCCTGATCCTGACAGTAAGCCTACATTTATAATAAACCACCTTCATCTGTATCAACTCTGCCTCCATGCTGTCTTGCATTTGGGTCCACCCTGCATAACAGTTCACTACTGCTGCCTTTATTAGTATGTGGTGTACACAATAATCCATCAATAATAAAATGGTGGGCTAATATAACGACATTATTCTGAAAAATTATCACTCTGCATAATGACTTTTACTTCTGCTCAAAGTATAGTCTGATGCTTGAACTTAAATACTTCTACTTTAGATAAACATGAGCGGCCTACTTTTTCCATCACTGAGTAAGACAGAGATTAAGAGGTTGAAAGAAAGATGGCAAGGACAGAGTGAAAAGATAGAGAGATATAAAGAAAGAGATATACCATGAAATGCTTCCATGTCCACCTGTTATGTTTCACTCAGTGTCCTGTTGTGTTTTCTGGTGTCTTGTGTTCCTTGTGTTTTTTTGTCATGTCAGGTTTTCATGTCTGTCATGTTTAGTTCCATGTCTGTCGTGTTTCTGGTTCCTTGTTCTGGCGTGTGTTTTATTTTGAAATCAACTCTCCCTCATGTTTCAGGTCCCCTTACTTCCTGCCATTGTGTTTCCCGCCTGTCTGATTGTCTGCCCCGCCCTGATTGTGCTCACCTGTTTCCTATTACCCCATGTGCTTATATAGTCCTTGTCTTCCCTTGTCTTGTTGCCAGATCATTGCGTCATGTCAGGTGTTGCTTCATGTTGCCCGTGTAATGTTCTAGTGTTTCGTGTTTCGTGTTTCATGGTCCATTTTCCATGTTTGTGTCGTGTCCTAGTGTTTCCTGTCTGGAGACTTTGTGAAGTTTTCTAGTTTAGGTTCAAGGGTTTTTGCTAAGTCTTGTTTTCCCAACTAAGGTTTTAGTTTTTGTTTGTACTTTGTTTTTGGAAGGACTTTTTGTTTATTATTAAATACTTAAAATCATTCTGCCGAGAGTCGTGTCCTGCATATGGGTCCTCCTGTTCCTGCCTGGTTCTAAAGATATAACAGAACCTAACAGAACGATCTGGCCCAAAAACATGGACCCAGCGGACACGGTCGGTACACAGGAGCATGGAAGGGGTACTTTCTGGATGATCACCGGCCTTGTGAGTGCGTACCCAGGATGCAATCGCCAGCAAAAAGCAGGCATTGGAGCTGGCCAGCAACAGGTTGGCTAATGATCCCTGGCTGCTCCAGAGGTTGCCTGGGTTGTACGAGGAGCTACGGACGGCGCTAAGCACATTGCCAGTGAAGCTCCAACTGGCTCACCTCCCGCGATCGCTCCTGCCCGAACCTCGGCCAGTCAGTCACCAGCCTCAGCCTCAGCCTTTGCAGTTTGGCTACCAGCCGGTCAAGCCAAAGCCCCAACTTCAGCCGGTCAAGCCAAAGCCCCAACTTCAGCCGGTCAAGCCAAAGCCCCAACTTCAGCCGGTCAAGCCACCGCCACAGCTCAGCCTGCCAAGCCGCAGCGTCAGCTCCAGCCGCAGCCGCAGCCTTGGCAGCCCTTGCGCCTTGCAGCCTTGGCCAGCCTTGGCCTTGGCCTGCTAGCCCGCAGCCCCAGCCTCGGCCTGCTAGCCTACAGTCTTCGACCCAGCCTCGGCCTGCTAGCCTACAGTCTTCGACCCAGCCTGCACCCCAGCCAGTCAGCCACCAGCCCTTACTGCTTGGCTACCTGCCAGCGGGTTTCCAGCCTGCCTCCAAGCCAGCGGGTTTCCAGCCTGCACCCCAGCCTGCACCCAGGCCATCGAGCTTCCAGCCGGCACCCAAGCTTACATCCAAGCCTGCACCTGAGCTAGCCGGTCTCCAACCTGCACCTCAGTCTCTTAACCTTCAGCCTGCGGCCCAGCTTCCGAGTCTCCACCTTCCTAGCCTTCAGCTTCCGAGCCTCCAGCTTCCGAGCCTCCAACCTGCACCTCAGTCTCTCAGCCCTCAGCCTCTGCGGCCCAGCTTCCCAGCCCTCAGCCTGCGGCCCAGCCCAGCTTCCTGCCAGCCCAGCCGCCAGCCGGCAGCCCAGCCGTCAAGTCCGCAGTCTGCAGTCCGGCCTGCCGCCCATCCTGGCCTTCAGCCTGTGGCCCAGCTTCTGGGCCTCCGGCCGCCGAGGCTGCAGCCTGTAAGCGCAGCCGGCAGTCCAGCTGCCGAGTCCCCAGCCGGCAGCCCCAGAGCTTGAGCCTCCCAGTGCCCCAGAGCTTGAGCGTGAGCCTCCCAGTGCCCCTGAGCTTGAGCGTCCCAGTGAGCGTCCCAGTGCCCCGAGACCCAAGACTGAGCTTGAGCGTCCAGTGCCCCCGTGACTGAGCCTCCGCTTCCCAGTGCCCCCGTGACTGAGCCTCCGCTTCCCAGTGCCCCCGTGACTGAGCCTCCGCTTCCCAGTGCCCCCGTGACTGAGCCTCCGCTTCCCAGTGCCCCCGTGACTGAGCCTCCGCTTCCCAGTGCCCCCGTGACTGAGCCTCCGCTTCCCCGTGCCCCCGTGACTGAGCCGCCCGCTTCCCATTGGCTTACGCCCGGCCCCGTGCCCGGAGCCGGGCCCTTTCCGTCGGCCTCCCCTCCCGCCGACACCTCTCCTGAACTGATTCGCCGTCGCCCGGCCGCCTGAAGGGTTCTGCCTTCGCCGCCGGCCTCCCGAGGAAGGTTCTGCCTCCGCCGTACCCGGCCTCCCGAAGGGTTCTGCCTCGCCGCCTCCGAAGGTTCCTCACTTCGCCTTCACCACCGTCGGCCTCCCGAAGGGTTCACCTGCCTCCGCCGTCGCCTTCACCACCGGCCGGCCTCCGAAGGGTTCCGCCTCCGCCGTCGGCCGCCGGAAGGTTCCGGCGCCGTCTTCGCCTTCACCACCGCCGTCGGCCTCCTCGAAAGGTTCTGCCTCCTCGCCGTCCGCCTTCACTGCCGTCAGCCTCCCGAAGGTTCCTGCCTCCGCCGTCGGCCGCCGGAAGGTTCCGAACTGCTGGCTTCGTCTTCGCCTTCACCGCCGTCAGCCTCCCGAAGGGTTCTGTCTCCGCCGCCAGCCTCCCGAAGGGTTCCGCCTCCGCCGTTGGCCGCCGGAAGGTTCCGGCCTTCGTCTTCACCTTCACCACCGCCGTCGGCCGGTTTTCCGAAGGGTTCCGCCTCCGCCGTTGGCCTCCGGAGGGTGAATCTACACTTAACCCTTAGTCTGAAACACTGCACTCGCATTTAAAAACTTTAAAAGATTATAAGAGATTATAACAACAACAACAAGACCTTTGACCCTCTTTGTTATGTAATCATCATGACTCCATGGATTACTGAGTTTCTTTGACTGTCTCTCTAATTGTGATTTCAAAGTTGGTAACCTTTTTTTTTTTTTTTTTTTAAATCAATGTTCAGTTTTCTTTATTTGGTCCAAATAACAGTGTGCAAATGTGATTGTGAGCAGTAGAGCTCCTTGAGTACAAATCACACAGAGAGCAGACAACCATGCAGGCTTTCGAGATGACGTCCATAGTCACCAGCCTGTCAGCTTGATTTAAAGCTGCTGAGAATAAATGCTTAATATTTTCTTTACAGACATCACTAAATAAGCAAGACGCTTTTTAATACAAACTCATCCCTAGTTGCTTTTTTTTGGTCAAAATCTACTTAGCAGTTTTATCAGACCTGTGTGGACGTGGTTTGATCTGTTTTTTTTTTTTAGTCTCTTCACATTTGCATAAACTGTGCTGCTCCATGAAAGCTCACCTGCTTTGTCCTCGTCCCACAGGTGTCGAGCCAGGTCACATCCCTGGCTCCAAATGCATGCCCTTCTTCAAGTTTCTCCATGATGACGGCATGATGTTGTCCATGGACGAGCTGAAGAAGTTCTTTGAAAAGTCCCAAGTGGACCTGAGTAAGCCCATCTGCAGATCCTGCGGCTCTGGCGTGACCGCCTGTCACATGGTGCTGGCGGCACACCTGTGCGGAGCCCCCGGGGCGTCCGTGTATGATGGGTCCTGGTACGAGTGGTTCACCAAGGCCCCGCTGGAGCACATCGTCACTGAGGTCAAGAGCAAGCTTTGAGGGGTGGCTGACCAACTCCTCAGAGCGCTCTCAATCAAATACAGACGGGTCACAGATTAATGTGTCTTGGCATTCATTTTCTGAACTCTACTGGAGGGATGAATACCATTCTGTCTAAAGATATTCTCTTATTTGGTGTTTTGATGGGAATGCTGTGTAACCCATCAGTCCAAAATCTCCCATGGGTGTTGAATTGGGTTAAGATATGGTGCTGTGAAGGCCACAGAATATGATTATAGAATATAGAATATAGAATATGATATGATCATTTTCATACTTATCTAACCAGTCAGTGACCCCTCCTTGACTTTGTCATCCTGGAAGAGACCAATTTAATCAGGGTAGAGATGTTTCATCATGGGATAAAGGTGATGCTCACAACAGCTTTGGGTTGATTTGCAGTGACCTTTTCCTCTGAGTGGACCCAAGCCATGCCAGTAAAATACTTCCCCAGGGAATAACAGTGCCACCAGATCTCCTCTCTGTAGGTGTCGAACATTCGGACCTGTACAGTCAGGGTGTACGCCGCACATGCACTCGCCCACGGAACATATGGTGAAAGATGACTCGTCTGTCATCTGTCGATCTGTCATCCTATTGAAACACGAGCCAGATGAGCTGTCTTTGTGACTGAAGCTTTCGCCGTCAGAATCAGAATCAGAATCAGCTGGGCCTGCTCAGCATTGTACACATTCCACAGAGCATGATGGGATGTTAACCACTTAAATATTTGATGCTGTGCACCTGTGTGGAAGTATCTGCATTCATTATGTGCCCCCACTCATTTATCCATGTTTTCCCTTTAATCTGTCACCTGTCCGTATATCTGACTGTGGATTTAACACATAGGCTGTATCTGAATGTGAAACAGTGCTGTAGATAATAGGACTGTTTGTTGGCACTATAGTAGGTCATTAAACATGTCAAAGGATATGACTGTTGCTGTTTTACCTTAATTACTGACAGATTGTCATTTATGTTTTATAATATAAAGTATTATTTAAATTTAAATATTTAGATGTATTTGTTTAATAAATTATTATTCTGTGAGAGTGTATATTCTGAGCTGTTTTCCAGCTGAGGCCATAAATCCAGCTAAGTCTTGTATTTGAAAAGCCTCCTTGCTCTGGACTTTTAAAGAAATGTGTCCATGTCGCACAGCCTGCTGGTACTTTACTAGAAGTGCACTTTAAAAAGAAAAAAAGTTAGTCCACTTTTCTGAGCAGCACTTTCTCATAGCTCATAGCACAAGCTGCCTTATATAATCATAAATAAATGAGTCTATTTTGGGATACTCACAATGACCTCTTAATAAAAGCACGTGTAAGAGTGTGTGCGTCATTTTCATTTCACTTTTGGTTGAACACAAAACAATGTATATATGCGTGCTTGTTGTACATTGTGAACATCCGAAGCCCAACACAGGGAGACAACTGCCACATGTGTCCCTCCCCACGTCGTCTCCTCAGATCAGACCTGATCAGACCTGATCAGTCCCTCTAGCGCTCGGAGCCCGAACTTCTCTGCTCCTCGTCATGGCGGCTCAGACCCGAGCTCTGGTGTCCGCCCAGTGGCTTGCAGATGCCATCAGGGCTAACCTTGTCGGGCCCAGGCTCCGGATCCTGGACGCCTCGTGGTACCTGCCCCAAACCAAGCGGGACGCGCGAGCCGAGTTCGCGCAGAGGCACGTGCCGGGCTCCTCGTTCTTCGACATCGACGAGTGCTCCGACAAGAGCTCCGGGCTGGATCACATGCTGCCCACTTGCAGCCACTTCTCGCAGTACGTGGGGCAGCTGGGCATCGGGGAGGACACGCACGTCGTCGTGTACGACACCAGCGACTTCGGCTCGTACAGCGCGCCGCGCGTCTGGTGGATGTTCCGGCTGTTCGGGCACGGCTCGGTGTCGGTGCTGGACGGAGGCATGAGGAACTGGCTGACCGACGGACACCCGGTGACGTCCGAGTACTCCGAGCCCGAGCGCAGGGAGTTCAGGGCGACCATGAACCGGGCGTGGGTGAAGAGCTACGAGGACGTGCTGGAGAACATCCGAACCGGGCAGGTCCAGATTGTGGACGCCCGCTCAGCGGGGAGGTTCAGGGGCACGGAGCCGGAGCCCAGAGAGGGTGAGCTGGGTGCAGACAGGGGCGTGTCAGGAGCTCACAACTTTGTTTGTGTAAAAGGTCTGAAATAAAGTGTAAGAAGTGCTCAGCGGAGAAAAAGTTGAAAATTAATCAATCAATATTAGTCATTAATAAGGTTCTGGTTCAAAGTGTAGTACTGTATGTGTGATTGGTTTCTTATCTGTACTTTGTCATTATTGTTGTTGACACTGATTAATCAAAACAACTGATCTTGATTGGTAGAAAGTTATTAGTGGGGTGTCATTTCATATACATAGTTTGATTTCCTGTTGTGCAGTTGCATTAAGCACAATTTTGAACTTTTAGTTTGAGTAGTTTGACAGAAAGTAATTCTTTATTAAAGGTCCTTTTATTGAATTCCCTCAGCTACATCCTGAGGTCTTCATCTGCAGATTGAGTTTGCTCAGTTGTCCAAGAGTATGTTTATTTTTTCATGAACTGAACCATCCCCAGTGAAGGCCGTGAGATGTGGCTGAAAGTTTCAAGTTTACTTATTCATAAAGCACGTTCCAAAAAACAACCTGAGTTGACCAAAGTGGCGGACAAGTTCAGGCGAACGGCACAGCAGAAACTATTTTAAAAGCAGAAGAAGAAATGTCATAAGTGAACGTTGAGTTGACTTTGTTTTTCCCCACAGACACACTGCCGGGCCATTTCCCCGGTGCCATCAACATGCCATTCTCCTCTTTCATGGATGCCTCTGGGAAGGAGCTGGCACCCGAGGGCCTGTCCAAACTGTTCAGAGATGCAGGGGTGAACCTGGAGAAGCCAATCTGGGCCACCTGCGGGTCCGGTGTCACCGCGTGCCATGTTGCTTTGGCTGCTCACCTGCTCGGGCACCCTGGGGTGTGTGTTTACAACGGCTCCTGGTCTGAGTGGTTTAAAAGGGCGTCTCCAGAGCATATCATCTCAGAGGGAGAGGGACGGAAGGTGTAAATGAAAGAGCAAAGGCAGTGGACTACAACAAGCAAGGGTGTAATAATAGTTTTACAAGGTGAGGCAGTGTGTTTGCTGCCAATAAGGGTGGTAAACCATAAACCAGCCTCATAATGTAGATGTACCTTGTACATGCTGTATAAGGCTGTGCACAGTGAGCTTGGTATGAAACCTATTTATTTAACCGCTGCAGATTTCGGCAGTTGTCAAAAACGTTTCATGAAATCTTTTCATTATGCAAATGATCTGACCTTCCACAACAGGAAAGTTGCATATTTTAGTTAAGTTTAAACACTACCCTGAAAAACATGATAGGTTTTGTTTGTTTGTTGTCAACACAAATATGTTTTAGCGTGTTGAGAGCGGTTTGATTATGGGATGTGATACACTGATGAGTTCTTCAAATGTAAGAATAAATTGATGCTTGAGGTCCTTATTTTCTCATGCCACATACAGGTAGAGTGTCTCATCTTTGTTTACCCTTTAAAATATGTCTTGCTCACGACACGGAAGAGCAATTCCTTTACTCAGTAACCAGACAGGCAAATATTTAGCTTTGTTATGTAGCCATGGAAGACAAAGGGGCACAATACTGCAGGCAGAAGAAATATTGATTGACCAAGGCTCCCCTCACACTTTGTGGGATTATGGGAAACTTTAAGTCTTTTTCTTCCAGTCTTCTGTCAAAATTTTATGCTATTATACTTTCACTTCATAACATTTTCAGTTGCTGCAAAGTTACATGTTTAGACAATGTAATATGGTGTGAAGAAGTGAAGCAGAAAGACTGCAGGTTTAGCTGAGACGTGATACAGAACATTAAAAAAAAAAAAAAATTGGGATGCTGACGCAGAGGAAATCAAAACCAGTTCAGTCCAGTTCCTGTTCTTGATTTGAGGTGTCTGGCAATATGCCCGATTTTCAAAACAAAGTTTATGTATTTTAGCTGTTGTTACGCCATGTTGGAACTCTGTGCATCAGTACAATCAATATACAGTATTTAACTCATAATAAACCAGAAATACATAGTAATGCAAAAAAAAAAATATTATAAATGAGCAAAAGTGCCATTTTCAGAGTGATTTAAAAGATCACATTGAAAGCTGTGCACATATTCCAACCAGTAACATTGTCTTTAGCATTACCATCTTTGGACTGATAAACATAGCCAGTATTTAGTTATCTTAACTACTGTGCATGATGTCAGCTGTTGCTATGTTCCACTGAGGAAAAAAGAAAACAGAAGAGAGGAGAACAAAAGAGCATTACCACTGGGCAAAAGAGAACGAACAAGTCATTTTGAACCATTCTTCTCAAGCTCTGGACTTCGCCTCCTATGTCTGCAGGGGTATGTACTTCTTAAATTATTCACACTTTTCACTCTTTGACTATGAACAGCTTCTTTAGGGTTGCAAAATTCCAGGAATATTCCTTCCGATGGGGAATTTATGGGAATTAACAGGTAATAAGGATACAACAATTTAGTTGAGTTAAACTTCAATTAAATGAGTTGTATTTAATTTGATAATATAATCAAAACCTGCATATCTGGCTGAGACAGTGCAGTTGTGTTGGGTTCACATGTAGGAATGCTGGGTGCATAGAGTGGGTTAAAATTTTAGTGAATAACTATTCCATCGGATGCTGGCAAATTGCTGCACTGCACTGCACTGCTGTATATAGTGTATTATACAATTCAACTAAATGGGAATACATTAATTGACCTTACCGTGGATTTTTTTGGAAATGTCCTGTCTATTTCAATAGATAGATAGATAGATAGACTTTATTGATCCTGTGAGGGATATTTAGCTAATTACCCGCATCCATGCATGCACAAAGCTTCTTAACATATGCGTATTATGACATACACATTTATGAGCAGAGCAGTGTAGCTTTTTTTAAATGTTATTAAAACTTGAATGCCTAACTGAGCCCCACTTGTGACTTTTTTTTTTTAAGTCTTTTTTTGGGGGGGTTACACCCTTTATTGTTTTTTTACATGGACGAGAGAAAGAGAGAGAGAGCAAAGGGACCCTGGCTGGGAGTTGAACTGGGGTCTGCTGCACCGAGACATCAAGGCCACAGACACGTGTGTGCATGCTCTACCATTGAGCCACCCCACTTGTGACTTTTCATGGAAAGTTGCCACTGACACCTAGGTGGTCGTCATTCTGCAAAACCTGCAGGCTTTCATCAGTGGGCTATAGGTTCAATCACTGTTGTGTAGAATCATTCAGTGACAGCCAATGACTCAACAGACATTTATTTAAATGGAAATCTCCTACAATCTACCTTTAAGTAAAATTTCAAATGTAATGAGAATTGTATGCTGTCCCATCTACTTAAACAGCATAGATAATAGTATACATGTAAAACATATACTACCCAGATATTATAAAACAAATGATGTAATTAGGTAAATAAATAAACAAATAAATCAAAGTGATCGAAAGATTATCCATTTCGGGGATTCGACTCAAAATGACTGAATCATCCGAGGCGATGAACCACCCAGCCTGAGCGCCACAACAAAGATGGCTGACCGCCTCTGACGTGTGTCACTCGGTTGTCCCGCAAACTGCCTGAAGGTCCTGACGAAATAAACAAATTGGGGTCCTTCTTTTGCTACAAGCTAGCTGTCGGAACGGTACCGCGAGTCACATTGTTTCACACAACTGTAGTAAATCACCAGAAAACAGCACCAATACAAGTCGGTTAGCGTGTGTTGGGGATGTTTATGAAGGTGAAGTTTGATTGTGTTTGCTTGTTTTCGCCCTAACTGGCCCGGTTGTTGTTGTTTTGACCGTCGAAGGGTGTGTTTGTCTCGGCCGCAGTCAACAGCGCAAACCCGCGTCACTCTGATACTTAGCCAAACAAATTAACAGGTATGTCCATTTAAGAGGGTCACATGTATTGTTTGTTAAGCGGTGTGAATATTTTTATTTATTTTTCAATGTTTTTAAGAGGATTGCAGTGACTCCGTTTATTTTGTAATTTCTTCCGGTGGCACAATCAAACAACAGAAATTAACGTTGGTGATGTCTCTTAAATGATAAATATCTACTGTAAATATGAGAAGAAACTATTTGAAGTTGAATTAAATAATTAATCTTTTTTTTTCTTTTTCTTTCTTTTCTTGGTGGGGGGTGTTTTTCCGCAGGGAGGCGTTGATGAGCAGCAATGTCTGGCATCGCTCTTAGCAGACTGTCCCAGGAGCGCAAAGCTTGGAGGAAAGATCACCCATTTGTACGAGTTCATACACTTGTTTTCATAACACCCATGAGCAATGCTGGAGCAAAATATACATTAATTCAGTCACCGAGGTCTCAGATTGATTGATGTTTTGTGTCTCTTATAAACCCCCCCAGGGTTTCGTTGCTGTGCCCACGAAGAACCCAGATGGCACCATGAATCTGATGAACTGGGAGTGCGCCATTCCTGGAAAGAAAGGAGTAAGTTTACTGTCACAGCTCCCCTCCTGTGTCTCCAGCACGACCAGCAGCTTACGCCCAGCCGATACCTTTAACAGCCATGTGTTTTGGCCACTCACACTAAAATCTTTCACCTATTTGAACAACGTTTGCGCTTTGCCACCCACACCTTATTTTGCAACTTTTGCACACCTGCATTCACTGCGATGGCAGACTGCGACACAATTGGTGTTTGTTATGGTGCAAGTAACTGTGCATGTCAAACAGATCATTTCAGGGTTCGCTTGATGTCTTAAAAATGTTCATTTGTATGTTTTTAAGGTCAAAAATGTGAATTTCAGATATTGAAAAACGCATGATTTTGATTATCTGTCCACACATTAACTCATGTAAACCAAAAATATTTTAATTTTGGAAAGCAAACTGCTGACGGTAAATAGCTGTGTTATACCTGCCGGTCAGTTTATAGAGTCAGTTGCATTTATAGTGACAATTCTGATGAGTTGATAGCGGTGCTGAGAGTCTTGAAATGTTTGGTTTCGATACCATAGAAATAGTTAGCACACTTAAAAAGCTCTACAAACCCTGTGACAGGCATCTATAACTGAAATGACTATTGTTAATTCAAAAGAAAAAGCTAGCTCATTGCCTAATTAGATCAACATAAAAATATGACACTCAAATGATGGACATGAGTAAGAAATGTTGATACATGAAGCTTATTTTATCTTTTGACCTTGCCCTAAAAAATAGTTATAGAAACAAAAGGAGCAGGAAGTTGAATTGCAAGTGTTTCTTGATGATTTATAAGCAAATAATGCAGGATTTTTCTTTTGCATGTTCAGTATGAAAACTCCCACCTAATATCATTTATACCACTTTGAGTTTTCTCAATGAATTCACTAAAACACTTTTAATGTCTTCATTAATTCGTCAGACCTTGTGGGAGGGAGGACTCTACAAACTCCGAATGCTCTTCAAAGATGACTACCCATCCTCACCACCCAAATGTGAGTACCCCTCCAAACTTAGTACACAGCTTAAGTCTGTGAGAAGAGCAGAAATGTACGTGCAGCTGTTTATTCTAAATAAAAGAAGAAAAGCTAAGTAATAAGAGAAATCTGGCAACAAAGTCAGTATATCGGGTTTAGTCAGTACCCAAATGAACCCAGAGCAGGTGACAGTATCTTTTAAATACACATTTTTGTGAGTGATTCAAAGACTTCATGAAGGTTTCGCTTGTCAGTCGAGGGTGTAACACCCAAAGTAACTGTCAAAAACGTAGATGCTAAAATTGCATAATAATTTGTATATAATAGTCTGTGTGCCACACACCTGTATGATGGTTCAGTATAACGACATAACATCCCTGCTGTTGAAGTTTAGAGATATTCACATCAGCTGATGAACAGAGATGTTATTTGATGAGTGATGTTGGCAGATAGATGTGATGAGAATATTTTGTCATGGAAAGAACTGACAAAATGACAGCACTTTCACAGATCCTCTTGTGTTTTAGAGATATTGAGTGAAAAACTTAAGGTAATGACAGTTTTCTACAATGATTATAACGTACCATGTGATTGAAATCTTCAATTTTCACATGTCAGTCCTGCTTCAGGCTTTAAAAATCTGACTTCCTTTTCAACAATCCCCACTCAGGCAAGTTTGAACCTCCAATATTCCACCCAAATGTCTACCCATCCGGCACCGTGTGTCTGTCCATCCTGGAGGAGGACAAAGACTGGAGGCCCGCCATCACCATCAAACAGGTGTGAATACACACAGTTTCTGTTTTTCACTCGTATCCACACTTCCTGCGGCCTGACTGGAGGATTGTCAACTGTGTTTTCAGATCCTGTTGGGCATCCAGGAGCTGCTGAATGAACCCAACATTCAAGACCCAGCACAAGCAGAGGCTTACACAATTTACTGGTAAGTTTGTCTGATGATTTGATGAGTTCTTATCTGGCTACTTCATTTCTAATGGGCTACAGTTTTTAGACATTTCTACATTTGCAGCTTGAATGTTTAGTGTGCTCAGTGGGTATTTACTTTTCACTAAGCAAAGGGCAGTGCCTCCTTGAGATGGGGCTCAATAGCATTTTATTTGATCTGAATCCAGTTCCAAATCTCTCATCAAATCTTTTTGATCTTGAACAGATCTCAGTCCACAGTTTTAGTAAGCTAGTAGCTTAGTAGTAGCTTTTTGGTTCATCACAACAGGAGTTTAAGCTGTCATTTTATTTGAAGGTCATCAGTTGTCAGTTCTGAGATGAGTCACATCACAGAAGGAAGGTCAAAACACAAAAGAAGAAATAATTGTCTCTCCTTCTGTCAGTACTTTCAATACTGATATGTTATCTTTGAAGTCTTCAGTAAATCTTTAACCAGCATTAGCTTGGTCGATTAAATGTCTTCATGTCCTCTGCGTTTCAGTCAGAACAGGATGGACTATGAGAAGCGGGTAAGGGCACAGGCCAAGAAGTTCGCCCCCACATAGAGAGGAGAACTGGCCTCGACCCCGCCTGAGCAGCCTGAACTGACGGAGGTTACAAACGGGAGGCAGGCAGCACCTGAAGGACCACTCCAATAAGAATCCAGTTTTGAGTATTATTATACTATTACACAGGTCACACTTGAGCCTGTTTTTTTTCTTTTCTTTTTTTTCCCCTGCCTCTTGCCTTTATTTTTTTTTTTTTAAACAACGAAAAGTTCAATAAGATAATTATTTTACCTGTCTTCAAGAAGTATGTATGCATTTTTAATGCATAGCTGATGATCCTAGAACTCTGCTGTCAACACAACCTTTGCTATTTGTAACTCTTGTATAATCCATATCTTCAGTCTGCCATGAGTGCTGCGGAGCTCGCTCATGCCTCCATTAATACCGTAAGACATGCTAATGTATCGACAGAGCTGTAGAAATAAGATTTCATGTCCAAACCGCTCTCTGTGTAACGTTCAGTCGGGCTGTGGCAGGAGGAGGCGATCTCGCCTAATCTTAAACTTCCAGTTTTTATCAAAACCATTCATCCCCACTAGTATTGTAGGTAGTGTTTCGTGATTATGGGCATGAACCGGGACAAAGCACACAGGAAGTACGACCTCCCACCGTGCTCTTGATCCCTTGTTTCATTCCTGTCGCACATCCGTTGCATCTGAGTTTCCAGAAAAGAGTCAAAAAGAAAACCCACCAACACATGAAAATACAGGTTAAAAGACAATCCTGGCACTTGCACATTGGTTGTGAGCTAAACGGGGACAGTTCTGTTTGTTTGCTCTGTCCGCCTCAGAGAAGAAGAAGAGGAGTTCAGTTTGACGAGTTTCAATCTTTCTTTATCGCAGCAGAGCTAAAATAACCACAGTGTAAAGATTCTTTCTGTGAATCCAGCCGAAGCGATTTGCCAGCGACGGCGATGAGCTTCACGCACACTCCACACCAGCACATCATCCGCTTCCCAGGATGCCACAGCGTGAGATAGAGGAGACGTCTCATAGTGAAAGTGACAAAAACCGCCGCTGTGCGTCCGTTTCGGCTCTTGATTGGTCAGAAATAGCAAACCACGCCTTTTGTTCATCATTTAATCCCCACAATGCTTAAAAAAAAAAAAAACGACATCAGAAAGCTGTTAAATCCTCAAGTCCACCCGGCGAGCAGAAGCTGAAGGATCCTCATTGGAATGGCCTCTCAACCAGCAAGGAAGAACGACGAAAGTGCACTTGAGAGTGAAGCGAAGGTCTGAGATTGTTTTGCCTCTGAATATATGAGTGCATGTACATAATATAAATAATGAAAAATTGTGGAAGTTATGTTTTATATTGTTTTAGCCAGTTGACATTTGTGTGTGGTATTATAACAAAGAACACAATAAATGACATACAATTGTGAAATAAAGTTGAATAAAAGAACAAAAAATCCCCCAGAATTCTCTGTAGATTTCTTTTCTGCATAACTAGAGTCAAGTAGAGGAGAGCTGGTGGGAGCTCGGCGCAAAATTTTGAGTTATATGTTAACGTTAGCGTTTCAGCTGCTGCAATGAATGATGTAAGAAATACGTTGAAATCAAACGTTCTCTCTGTAATTTTAAATGTGTTTGAGCATCTCTGCCATTGTCAGGTCATCGGTAATACATGTTACATAAAAGACATGCGCAATTTTTTTTTTTGGTCATTTCTCATAGGTGGTCTTCATTTTTACACCTGTAAATGAGAATTATTGTTAGCGGTGATCATGTGACAGAAAAAATTAGCCATACAGAAACAGGCCCACATTTTTCACCAAGTGGTTTCTCTTTGTAGTATTTGGTATTAGAGGTGGTTATACCTTACTGAAGAGAGTGTGTACAGAGCTTTTTTTTCAGAACTGCTGCCTGCTGGGCCCAAAAACAACACCAAGAGAGTGAACCAGAAACCTTTTCAGATCATCTGTAGCTTTCTCACACAGTGCTTCCCCTTTCACAGTGTCACGTTGTTATCACATTGTCATCTCAAACATAATTAGTCCAAAATATCAGTTTTATTATCTTTGATTATTCTAATGTTTATTGTACTTCCCTTTCACTTGTACGATTATCTATTTTTATTCCATATAGATTTTTACTTATTGTGTGACCATCTATAGACCAGCTGACCTCACATATCTGCTGATATTTGTATGACACCTGTTTGTGGTGTGCCTCTGTATGTGTATCCTCACACTCATTTTATACTTACTATCACTCTGTAGTAACTTTAATATCTTCAGTATACATTTATAAGTTTGCAGACTTAATTCGCATACGTGTATTTGGATGTAGGGGCCGGAGAGTCATACAGATGACAGTGACCTAATACAATGTAAAGGCCAAGCGATGCATATTTAGTACTTTGAGATGAGTGCAGAACTTCCTCGTTCTAAAAATACACAGGCACGTCTCTGATCTATAAAAGGTGCTTGGATTTTCTTGTGTGTTTTAGAGAATATGAAATGTCCGTGTGTGTGCTGTACTCTGACCGTGCGTGCATATTAACCAGGCTGATTCTGAATCAGCTTGTGGCCTGCTTGCTTTCTCCATCCTCAGTCCAAGGCCAAAGAAACCCCCCCCCCTTTCATTTTTCCTGTGATGCGAGTGTGTGCACATATAAACCCCCATTTCACTTTTCACTGGTAGGATATCCAAGCAAGGCTTGAATGTTTGACTTTAAAGAGAGTTCAGCCTGCACCTCATCTGACAAACCATTCTCCCAAATGTCTCCTTGATTTTTTAACAAATAACATCATAATAACTGCAAAATAAATGGATGTGTGCTTGTATTGTCACAGTTTTTTTTTCTTGTCCAGAGGCGAAACCTGATGTAATGCTCTCGGGTGTCTCTTGCACCACGTTCTTAAGAAATATAACACCTTTTGTTTTGACTTGCCTCTCCTGCGGTTTATTGTCTCAGTGTGACCACACTGGGGCCAAAAAAGACACGAACCCGGCAAAAATGCAGGTGAGAAATGTACATTTATTTTCCTCTTCTTGTGCTGTTGCGTGTTAACAATGTGTTGTTGTCATCGCTGATGCCTTCCTCTGAACATGCTGTGCTCTAGGTGAGGACGGTAGAAAGCCCCCGGGTGCTGCCCCTGACGCCGCCTCACTATGTTGATCCCGGATCAGCCTTTTCGGATCCACACAGCTACCACAGCTTGAGCTACTGCCTTCGCACCAACGTATTTCCAGGTCCGTGCATGCTGCCTTTATTCGCACTCCCAGTTTCCTGTGGCTGTGGGGAGGTGAATGAAACACTTTATTTTATGGCCTGTATTTGTTGCAAGACCAATGTGCAGGAAAAAATAAAAATAAAAAACACCAGTTCAGGATCAGACTGTGCAGATACACACTTGTTTCAGTGCAGGAACAAACGTGTGTTAAGGTGAATGATCCCCAGTTAATTGGTTCACAGTGAGTCTTGCTTCGTACGGTATTCCAGTGTCGAGGCGACTGACTGCTTCACAGGCGTTAGGATTTATTTTTAGTATGTTTTCATCCCATAAAAGGCCTCCGTCACTACACGCATTACTGTGGGTGCACAGGTCTGTCTCAGCTAGGAAGAACTGTCAGTTATCGATGAGGACACTACAGTTGATGTGTTATTAGGGGAGGCTGACATTAACATTATTTTACAGGGAGTGGCCACATAGACACTGATAGTAAATCAAGGGAGCGGCTGAAACACAGTCTGTCTTGTCCTGCTCAGTAATTCAGCCGCATGTGTTGCCACGTGCACGTTACACGCTGACCTGCGTGACACGCCAACTTACTCTCACTCGCTCTGTTTGCTTGTGTGCCAGGTGTGGTGAGGTGTTTGGTATTCAAATGAGGAAAATGTGACATCTGAAAGACGAAACAACACAATTCCTCTCAATATTAAGATGAATCAGCACTAAGACGCACACCTGTTCCCAGTTTAATGCACTCAGTGCTTTTGCTGTAAGCACTTATTTGGTATGACCAGTAGCTCATGGTGGGTAATGTTAGCAAGCTTTAAATAGACGCCGTATAACTCACGTTACTGAGTCAGCTACTTTATGACTCTCTACCTGTGCTGCTATGAGTTAGCATTTACCGTTATTCCGTCTCACTTTCTTTAGTACTGGATGAAAAAAAAAAAAACACATGCTCGTCTCTTTTCAAATCATTTATTTGTTTTGTGGTTTGATGCATATACAGTAGTACATTATGTCAGGAGCATTCAGCCGTCCACGATGTTTGCCCGCAGGATCCTTAATGAACTGGAGAACTCACTTTCTTCTTCTTCCACCATTTGGGATTTTCAGCCTGGGGAATGGCAATCCGTCTGCCAGTCAGTCCGTAAAAACACTCATGTCCTCCCCTGAGAATGAATTTCACCAACCTCTCAGTCTAGCACCGTCAGCATGTCACGAATAAATAAATCAGTTCTTAGTCTTATTAAAATTTACTTCATTTTTCACACTATTTCATCTCCATCCGACTTTAATTTAACCACCTGTCCCTAGGTCCTCCTGTGACACGGACGTCCATCACGAGGGACTCCTTCACCGGCCACCCGCTGACTGTCTGGCCCGCCGACCCCCATCTGTGGTACGGCCGCAAGACGGACGAAATGGGTGGGTGCTCTCTTTCCTCCTTTTCTCTGTCTCTGTCTGTCATTGCTCTTGTCTGTTTGCTCTCATGTATTTTCGATACATCTCACTGTTCGTAACGTCCCTCTCAGTGGTTGGTCTGCAGTCCAGTGGACAGAGAGAAACATCTTGAAACAGAAGCTCAACAAGACACTGACGGAAATGGAAAAAAAAGGCCACTAAAAAATGACATGACACGGCGCCACAACAAACAAACACCCTTGTGAATCACACTTTTGGTTACCGATTGCTCAAATAAAGTGTGATTTGCAACCATACATGTTGTAGGCTTGGTGTTTGACAGTAAACAAGAGAAAGGTTAGAGATCAAATGCTTAATAGATTCTGGGTTAGATAAAAGGTATCTGTGATATCCCCTGGGTTTAGGCTTAACCAAACTATCATTTGAATGGTGTGGTGACAGTAACTGTGTATGTGCATTTATATAAATACACTTTAAAATGTGTCTAAAATCAATCTAATGTGATAAACTTCATTTATTGATTTACAGAGATGCTTTTGTTCCTCCTTCTACTTCCAGATTACATTAATTTAGGGCACATAAAACACAGAGAAGTCCCTACTCAAACTAAAACAGGAGTACCTAAACCGCTGAATGCTCGCAGCAGCCGAAGGGGTTATTTTTCTCTTTGTGTGATGTGTAAAGGCAGCAGAATGGAGGTGGTTTCAACAGAAACCACTGAAACTTGCCTTTTGTCACTACCTGCTGCCTCTCCTAAGTCTCCTAACCGATACAATGAGTATCTGCAGAAGTAATCTAATCTGCTCTTTACAACTCAGGGAAAAGGAGGTTGAAGGGACTGTTTGAAGTTGAATAGTGTGATTCAACACCGCACAATTAACTGCCAGAAAGCCACATTGTCCTTCGCTACTTGTGAAGAAACATCATACTTACCACTACATACTTCACACTTACTTACACAAGTAAATTTGCCTGTTACACTATATTTCCCACTTGCAGTGTGTGGCTGAAAAGGGTAGTCCTGCTCTCTACTTAGAATTTGAGAAGCACCAAATATATTGTTCATTTGGTATGTTTTAGTTTTATAATTTGGTATTATTTACATGTCTTTGCTACCTAGCTTTGTACACAGTTCACATTTTTTTTGGCCAGCATAAGGCTGGCTTATGACTATGTTGACACTTCCATCAGCAGCGGTGGAGGAAGTACTCACATCCTTTAAGTAAAAGTAGAAACACCATGGTTTAAAAACACTCAACTCACAATTGCAACTAAAAGTCCTGCGTTTAAAATATTACTTAGGTGAAAGTACATAACTATTATCAGCAATATGCACTTATACCAGGTTTATTTTTAACTAGTTATGAGACAGTCTCAGTACTGATGCCTCTGTATGATCTACATTGGCCAACAGCGAGAACATTGGTTATTTCTTCTCATTTCTAAGAATTTTCCTTCATGCTTGCTATCAGGTGATTCTGAGAAATCAGACAAATGGCGGCGGAGTTTGTTCTGGCTGAAATCGAGTTGCCTCAACCATCTCCGAGGTCCGTCTGCAGAGCTGTCGCCCACTCTCCGACCAGTGAAGTGCCCACATGTGAAGTGGAGGGAACATGTAACCTGACTTTAGGTGAAACACTACCACTTTTGTTCATAGCAACAGCCGAAATCAACACAAAATGAAAAGAGCTGCTTAAAGCATTTAAAAGTAAAAGCACTCATTATGCAAAATCGCTGCTTTCACAGTATTATATTATTATAGAATATTATATAACTATTTATTATCATTAACAAATAATTTTAAAAGCATTTTAAGATTGTTGTTCATCACTGTGGAGCCAATTTTAGATACTACTGGGTAGATTAGTTGTAAAGTACTGCATCATGTCATTATGTAAAAAGTCACTAATCACTGAGTGTCAAACAAATGTAGTGAAATAGCACTATAAAGTAGCAAAGAATGGGAAAAGTCAAACAAAGGACAAATATGTCAAAATTGTACTTAAGTTCAGTACTTGAGTAAATTTACATTTTTCCTCTAATAGGTGATTATCAAATATTAGCATGCTTAACTAAAACGGTGAGTGTGGTAAACATTGCAACGGTCAATTTGATAACTTTGTCGGTGTTGGCATGGTCACATTAGTGTTAAACTCACAGCACCAGAGTAACCACAAGCACAGCTTCATAGGGAGGCTAGCATGGCTGCGGACTCCCAGCCTTGTTAACCTTGATATCATGACTCTTCACAGAAGGGAAGTCGGCCCGTGAATCACCACATGCAACGATTTATGTTGCAGCTTAGTCAGCTCTGGACACTACTTACAGAAATTGTGGATTTTTTAGTGTTTGACACCTCCATTGGATGCATTGGATATACGGTGTTAAACAGCTCTGTGTTCCTCTGTCAAAAGAGTTACATCATGTTTTTTATAGAGCTTTTGCAGTATGAGTGTGCCCTCCCTTCTCGCTGTTCTCACCTCCTCCCCACTGAGCACCCTCCTCTGTCTTTGTGGTCTGGTGATGGAGACTGTTTTCTCATTGCCTTCCGAGCACAAGCATCACTATGGTCTTCTTAGCAGCTCACCGCCTCAGACTCGGCGGACTTTGACCTTTCAGCAAGAGCTGCACGCTTCTTCTTCCTGTGCCTCCCCTGCACGCTTCAGTCCTCCCCTACCCCTTTCTCCCCTGCTAGGTGATGCTGACACCGAACTGCAGGAACGAGTGCAGCTTTGCGGGGGGGTGCATCAGATCGCCCTCTGGCCTACTGCAGGCCTGAACCCACTTAGGCACCCAAACCAGGCGTCTTCTGACTGCCGGGTTCAAACAGCGTGTTGCAACAGTTGCTGTTGTATGCGTGAATGCTTTGTGGTTTGCAGGGCTTTGTACAGCGGGGATGAGTGTTGCACAATGGCCTCTCGTTGAACTTTAAGGCTGAGATGAACAGTCGTAGATGCTGGAACATTTTCAAAACCTGCATTTATCTTGACTGTTTCTGTTTACTGCGCCAAACGTGCCGCGATCACAGTATGGCATGTGACAATCAAGGTTTGAGTGCAACTGGGTAAAAATGTACTTTTTGTTTTGCCCTTTTTTCTTCACCGTCCTTCCGAGACACGATCTATTCTTCATATCTAGTTGAACTGACATTCATGTGCATGAATCATTTCTATAAATCAAGTTCTCAAAGTAGTATGCTCCTTTGATATAATGTCGATGATTGTCCCGCTGTCGAGACTGTATGGAAGTTAGTGGGGGGGGGCTTGACTGCCCTTGACTCGAAAAAACAACTAGATGTATTGTTTTTTACGTGAGGAAGGACAAGAAATAAAGTGATCATATCCTGTACAGCAGAGAAATTATGTACTACACACCAAGAGAGGCAGTACGATGAGCATAACACTTCTCCACTCTGATTTCAAGCTTAATATGATGATGAAAAATAAGTATTAAAATTAAAATTAAAATTATTTCATGGCCCAAATCACACGCTGGGGGTGGAATTCTTGATAGCAAAAATGATGGTAAACATAACAAATGCCATGTCTTATCTATGGAGCATTTTAGCTGCTCTTTATATTTCACTAGGGCAGGTTTTTTTCAATAGCTGAGTGATTTTTTTTGTTTGTTTGTTTGTTTGTTTTGTTTTTACAAAAACTCTCAAGGAGAGGGGTAAAGAAGAAGAAAATTTAAAGACCAAAGAAAAATCACACTGCCTTCTGTTTAGCAAAAGTAAACCATTTTTGGCCCCCACCTTCGCCCTACAGTGAGGCCGAAAAGACGGACCAACAAACAAACAGACAATCAGAGGAAATCTCTTGTGGCCTGTGGCTGCAGAAACAAAATCCTCAGTGACCTTTGAGTGAAGTGCATGCTGCTGCTTTAACTTTCAACCTCCTTTCCTCTTTCCCTCCATAGGGGCACTTTGAGTAGCATATGGTGCATGTGTCTGCAGTGGTTGCGGCTGTAACAGTGGTGGTTTCGTTGCGTCCTACAACTTTTATGTGCGTATTTGCATCTTAAATAAGCCCTGTGTCTCTAAATCTGGTAGCTTTAGCCTCTTTAATCCTCTGAATCTTCAGTTTAAGCTGAGTTTCATTGACACAAACCACTTCATAGGACAACGCGCCAGTTTCTCTTTATACAACCCACTTTACGTTGCGATTGAAACCGGATGTGGTGTGCTTTGTATTTCTTGTTTTCGATGCAATTATTATCTGAGAGGCTGTGATGGGGTCCAGGTAGCTGCTGCTGGCAAGCAGCAGGAGGAGGAGCTCGAGCAGACAACCCCCCTCCTCTCCCCCTTCACTCCCCTCCCCAGCCTAGCTCGCCCTCTCTCACTATCACAGTGAGGCTTCCTGTAAGCCCCAGACACGGGCTGTGGTTGCAAGTGGAAAATGTCACTGGGCACTTAAAAGAAGAGAGAGGGGTGAGAATGAGGAGACAGAGGGATGAGTGACAGTAAGGTAGAGAGAGAGAGAGAGATTGCACAAGAGAGAGAGACAGTGTGATGTGCGAGTAGAAAGAAAGAGGGACAGAAAGAGGCAGAAGAAAAGGACACCATCTAAAGCCGTCAGTCCAGTGGAGGAGACAACAATGTGTTTCCTCTCAGGGACTCCCAGCTACCTTTACTGACCAAGACTCATGAGGTACTGTATCACTTTTTTTTTTTTTAATTAATGCTGTTTAAGAATAAAGTGTCAATTCTAACAATGTGAGTGATAGATTCTTCTAATTTAATGTACAGCCGCATACATTTTAAATATTTTTTATAGTGTCTTTTCTTATCCGCTCTAATTGTTCCATTGCATCTAGATGGTGTTATGTAAATTTCCTGGTCTATAACTGTTGTTATTAGGAACAAGTGGTTTTGTTTCCCTTGTACATTATGATATAATATGCATATCAGCGGTGGTGACACATCTGCACTTTTCTCTATAGTCCTACACAGCTCAGCCTTTGATGGAAAAACCATCAACGCCCAGTGACGCAAACTGGTGACAGAATGTGTGACTTTATGGGAAAATCTTGATCTCCACTCTGAAAATTAAAAACATAAAGTCAGCCACATTAAACTAAATAACAGGGGACACTTGCTAATTATCAGCACGGCCAATAGTAAGCTCTTACTGTAACACACAGTCAGTATGTTCTCTGTAGTGCCCCAACACAGGTGTCAGTGTTTGCAGTCAAGTTTCACTTACGACTGCTCGTTGCCGCCTTCTCAGGATGAGTATTTCTCTCTGTGTGGATCCAGTGTTGTTTTCTCACTCTCAGAACTACGCAGGGCTGTGCTGGTGATGATTGGCCGATGCAGTTTCAACGTCCAGGTTTCAGAAATGAGTTTTTCTCTGTTAAAAAAACAACAAAAAAACCCCAAAAACATTCTCATATAGAGGTAGAAACTTGTTTGGGTGACTGTTTCCAATTATATGTACTATGTGGTCGTAACCATCACTTTTGCCTGGTGTTTTTTTAAGTTCCACTCCCACGTGTGAGCGACTTCTCTGCTGAATGTGTCCATGCGTTTGATTTGATTTTTCTAAGTTACTGGAATTACTGGATTTTTCCTGAAGTTTGTCTTGCGTCTCAAGACAGTACACCGTGTCGCCAGCATTCAACCAAACACTACAAACACATATCAAAACAGGTGTAACATTTTTTTATTCAGATTCTCATTTTCTGATCCTCTCTGTTTACAGCCACATTGTGTTCATAGCCATGCAGATCCCGTGGTCCTTATGCGTCCTGGTGGCTCTGTTTTCTGCGAATGCAGCCCACCCTTGCAATGACTCGCAAGGTACGATCGAGTGTGTCCATAACTGAAACTGAGTCTCTACATTACTGCGGCCTATGGAGCATTTTCATTTAGTCTTCCCAGTGAATTTGTTGTTATTTTAAGTGGATAGACTGGCTTTATTGTGGGAAAAAAATCCCACAAAATAAAATTTTACATTTTTCACTTTAACCTTCATGTGTGAATGTGAGACCATGAGACCAATGGCACTGATAAACAGAGGCGCCATCCTAATCTCTCTCTTTTTGTTTGTTGTGTCTGTTGTATTACACAAGGACTCTCCTGTGTGAATGACCTTGTCAATAATGTCAGCTGTACGTGGAACAGCTCCCTGATGGCTCCTGGTGTGGACTGTAGGATCACCGGTGCCTTCCAAAGCAGGAAAATAGGACATGTCAATAGACATGAGACAATAACGTAAGGAAAATATCACAGATGGAAAATATGAACTTCCTTTTCTTGAATATTCCATGAAGAGGAAAAAGTTTTTTTTTATGAAACAAAAATGCAGAAGCTTTGTCAGTTGAGTTGTGCCGGTCTGCATCATTTAGTGGAGATTAATGTCTGCTGTTTTTCCTCAGGCGAAACTGCAAGTTAGAGCAACATGGAAACTCTCCTCCAGGATGCAGCTTTGTCTTTGAAAATTATGTAAGTCATTACAGTACAGTACATCACTCATAAGAACATGTAAACATCTCACAGATTTCTCTGTCTTTATCTGTTCATTCTCTGTTTCATTTTTGAATTTTTACATCAGCCTCTCTTCTGAATGCCAATGTCTCCTTACCCATACAGTTTCCATGTCTTTGCTGTTTAATCGATTATATCACGCATCCCTCCAGACATTCAACCCCTTTACGAAACTGCCCTCCATCCGCATGGACTGTGACGGGACGTTGGTGGCAATCCTCTCAGACTATAAGACAAGAGATCACAGTGAGTTCACTTCATCAGTAAAACTACAACCATAGTTGCTCGTGAAAAGTTATTCACTAATCTGGTTATAAAAGACATTTGTCATAATTTCTCATTCCTTATTTTCTTCATGCATATGTGTCTGTGTGTGTGTGTGCATACAGTCAAAATGCAGCCTCCAAGCGCTCCCAGTGTCAGCAGCACCGCCAATGAGACCTTGATATCATGGAATGCAGGCAGTCCTGTCGCTTCTGTTTTTAACATCTTTGACTTTGAAGTTCAGATCACACAGAAAAAACAGAATTGGAAGGTGAATACAACACACATTTACTTCACTCTTTATTATTGTTTTATTTTATGCTTACTGCTATGCTCATGAGCCATGACCTCAGCTGTGCTTGTGGCTTTGAGAGACTGTACTGAGGCACAGCAGTGCAATAACACACTTTTATTGCCACTTCAGAGCAGAAACAAGCTGTGGACTCATAATTGACATATCGTCCCATCTCAAGTTGTGTGACAAATTTATTATCAAAGTGTTTTTATTAACACATCCAGCAAGCAGCTGTTTTAGTGAAAACAGCTGCTTGCTGCGGCCGAAAACAGTGTTACAAGGGCAGTGAGAACAATGATGTAAAAATTAACACTGACACTAACTGCCCATTAGTACTCGGTAAAGTTAATCCAATATTGCATCTGTGCTATATTGTCACACAGTGGATACATTTCTAACCCAGTGGTTTTTAGTGAGAATATTTGATCACCACAAAACTTAAGATGTTTTTTTCGTTTCTATCTTTTTGTTTATTTCATTTTAAATGGGATAAACATTCAAACCATGCATTGCTGACTTCAGCTCCTCGTACATTTCATATCTGTCACTTCCCCTTCCAGTACAGTTTGCTCGTAATGTTGTATGCTTATTTATTTTTGGCTCAGTGCTCTGCACGACAAATATGACAGTGCCTGGTTTCACACACACGTAAATCGCACGCAGGTAAATGCAGCAGAGCTGACACGGCTCATGATTTAAATCATGAACAGCATCAAATCATCTGAGATTCCTCTTTCTGAGAAATATCATTTTGTTACTGTGTCAAACTTGCTTTTGTTATCAGGAGGTCAGCATTCTGCCCACACTAAAATTTGAGGAAAGGATAGCTTCTTGGAAACTAACGGGGCTCTGCCAGGTCAGGGTCCGAGTCAAACCCGCTCACACAGAGCACAGCCAGTGGAGCAACTGGAGTCCAGCAACATCCTGGGTGGCAGCAACAGACAGGAGGGAAATGCCACAGGATCAAGGTAAAAACAAGAGCCGCTTGTTACACATTGTTTAAGTGACAGCTGGCTTTATTTCATGTCAGTCTCACCAGCAACACAGTACATGCAGTCAACCAGTTACCACAGCATGCAAAGTCATTCCCCTGTGGGCTCAGGTCTGAACAAGCTGTAATGGTGAGGCCCTGCACAGCCATGACTAAGTGTTACAGATCAGGGAGAGAACGAGTTGTTTCACTTGTACATGCATTTTACACATTATAATGTCAGCTCTCTGTTTCAGAGTCGCCTCTGGATCAGACATCATGGTTAATTCGTCGAGTGATGTTAAGCTTAAGTCCCATCCTTGCTGTTGTAATGCTGGTCCTTTATAGAAGTTGCATGAGCAGAGGGTGAGTGTAATGTTGACTTGACTGTGTGTGTGTGTGTGTGTGTGTGAATGATAGCATGAAGTGTGTCTGATATCATGGCTCGCTCTCGCTGTTTCAGGATCCACAAAAGGAAGCCGGTACCAAACCCTTCTAAATACTTCCACACTCTCCACTCTGTGTATGGAGGAAATCTAAAGGTAAGAAATAAACATCCTACCACGCAGGGTATTTTGGCACGTGTGCCTCAGAGACTGCAGGTGACACCACAAAAAAATATTTATAACATTCAAGTATGATGATCACATTTAGGTTCTGTTGGTGCTCTAATATAGTAGGGGGATGCAAATCAGTGTTACTGCTATTAACAGAATACTCAGTTCTCAAATGCGAGCTGATAACAACGACTGAGTGTTACAGTGAAGAAACTTTCATCAATAGACGTAGATTCAAACACGTCACAACAAAAACAGGTGAATATTTCCTATTATATTATGATATATAATATATATACATATATAATATATTATAATATTATGCTTTCTTTGTCGCTGAATGTGGTGTCTGATTGCACTTCCAGCAGAACCACAGCTAAATCAGGAGTCACGATATCAGCGTTTTTGGCTTTCCAGCCTGCTGTCGGGTGCTGTATGTAAAAAAAATTAAGATAAAATGATAAAATATCTGCAGCTCACAAATGCAATTCATAGCTTCAACAAAGGCATTAAGGTACCATCACCATAATCCAGTCACACATATTGTATGCCCTGCGACCCCACAAACGCTTCAGTGGTGAAAGAAGTATTGGGGCAAGATTGATACTTACAGCAGAAGTAGGTAAGATATGTTATTTCTAGAATAACATGTTTGCTAAAACGGTCACTGTGTCCTGTCACAGATGATCTGTGAGGAAAAAAGATCAGGCCTCAACAGCTTATAAGACAGACAAGTAAACAGAAGAAGAGCAACGAAGGAAAGCAAGCTAAAAAGGAAAACTTGATTGAGCACTTTCTGCCAATTTACCGACTGTCGCTTTAAGTTTTGTCCCATTTGTATCCTGCAGTCCCATAACTGTAGATGTCAAATAAATGCGGTTGGTTGAAAAAGGTACATTTTCCTCTTAAATGTAGTGAAGTGAATGAAGAATCAGACTCTTAAAATAAAAGTACTTTAATCATATTTGAGTACTTTGTTCCATTCAACACTAAAACATTCACAGCTTGCCTGTATAGTACTGAGTACTGCTCAGCCTGTGAATACAGTTGTATATTGCCTCTTGGACTTTTGGACTTTGTCAGTAAAGGCTTATTTTGACTTGGGCTTGTAGACAACTAATTTACATCAGAAAGCCTGTAGGTGTTTGCAGGCAGGAAGTGAATAAGACATCTTAATGGCTATATTATTTTTGCATATCTGACCCTGTGCTACTTCACCATACTTTTTAAAGTCTGTCTCGTGTGAGTCCAACATTATGAAAATGGAAAACAACTGCTGTTGTCCTCTAACAGGCATAATCCCCCTGCCAAACAAGCCGGATCCTGCATACCTCTTTATGAGGCAGAGCCTTTGTTGTTGGCCACCCTTCGGATGCTGCATGACCTCCTTGCCTATTTTCAGGTTGCAGTTTTGGTTTGGGTTAGTTAGAAGTGAGGGAGTGCCGGTCCCCATTCGCCACTGACTAGCAGTAAAAAGGACAGAGCAGCAGCCACAGTCTGTCCCAGATTAGAAAAAAATATTGAAAACAATGCGGTTCTTGGTGTGGATTGTCTGTTTCTTGCACCCCAAACAACTCACACACAGACTCACATACAGAGAGATAAGCATTCACTCTCATATACACAAAAACATAAATGAAAGAAGCTCTTCTGTTGTGTCATTCTTCAGGTGTATTTTCTAATGTCTTTTTCCCTAGAAATGGATGAATCCACTGTCAGCTTCTGAGTCATTCTTCACGGCCCAACCATGTGACCCAATCTCCCAGGTAGAGGTGTATAAAATCTGGGACGCGGCACCCTCCACCTCCATCTCCTCCAGCTCCACCACTGCCCTGCTTAACTTCAGGAGCTGCCCCTCAGCTGGCTCGGACACCAGCGGGGTCATTGACAATTCCTCCTCCTCCACCTCGTCCTGCTTCTCTAACATGGGCTACTTCATGTCCAGGTCCTCCAGCAGCTCGGCTTTAACTAACCCCAGTCCTGCCTATTTCACCTATCAGGATGATCTCCACAACCTGAACAACGGCCACAACGTTCAACTCTGCCCTTCCTTTACCACCTCTCCAACCTATGAGAGCTTGAAGAGGGAGCCGCAGAGCCCAGACTCCGGCTTTGGCATCGGAAAGGAAGATGAAGAGGACAGGGAGGAAAAAAAGCTTGCGGATGCAGAAAGGGATGTCGTTTCAGATGATCACCAGAGCTCTCCTGTTCTTGTCCTCCCTCTCCATCTTCCGTCCTGGATGTGCCCCCCCCCCTCTCCTCCACCCACTCCTAATGCTCCCAGTCTTCACCAGGTATCCTCCGACAACCAGCAGATGGATACACCTGTGGCAGCTGAAAGTGGTAGCTATGCGGCCTGGCCTTTGGCAGGGTCCATGAGTAGGTCTTCCTCCATGCCCGTGGAGTCCTGTAAAACAGGGTATCTGACCCTTAAAGAGCTACAGACAACTTTCAGTAACAAATCTATCTGACTTGTAATTTATGTGAAAGAATCACTGTGCGATGCTTTTAAATTGAATGTTTTTACATCACAAGCAACCTTACTGATTGTGTATTCTAATCTGATTGTGGATGCAAGTATCACTGACTTAATATAGAGTGTTTCTGTGCAGTTCTGACTAAAAATAAATAACTATGTATACAGACAACTATATAAATAACTGCATTTTTACAAATCCCTGATTTTTATCCTTTAAACCTGAATTATTTCTTTTTTTTTATTTTCAATTGGCCACTTGCAAGAAGAAGGACAAGCTGAAAGCACATAACCAAAAACAGCTGCCACTGCTGGAGCCAAGACTGACATGAGCAGTGAACCAAAACAGTAAAGTTTCAGGGTCTAAATCCAAAACCATGAGTGAAACTAGAGGGTGAGGAGTAGTACAGAAATGGATAATAATTCTCTGCTATTACCTCTCAGCAAGTGACCACTTTTACATCACACAGTCAATCATACCATATTTTGTGATCAAAGCAGCTTTAAAATGAAGTTATACAACTTGACATCATTCTAATCCTTTATGTAGCATATGTAGGAAGAGCTACAGTCATTGAAGGTGTTAATCGCATGCTAATATTAGCTCTGTGTCTTCTGCTGTAGTTGTTGCTATAATCATTACAAATCAACATTCGACTGACTTTGCTTACTAATAACAATCACTTTACCAGAATTGGTCTTCGTGAGATAAATGTGACAACAGAGTTTTAAAATATCAACCAGTTGCGTGTGTCATTTAGTTGATATATACTGTATGTAGAATGGTATATAATACGTCATTGTTGAATTTGTACAATACTGTATAACTGTAAAACGGGTACTTTAAACTATACTTTTTTTTTTGTTCCACTGCGCTTTACTTGCATTAGCGTTAAAATCTATATGATATACCATTGCTAAGCAAAGTATGAAAACAGACAGTACTTTAAGTAAATGCTACTGTCAGTTATTAATGACACTTAGTCTTTTAAAAACACACAAATGTGCTTTTGGAGTTTGCGTTTTAATACCTAACCTAAACCTAATACCAACCTAAATCTTATACAGGCATATGTTTTAAAACTACTAATATGATTTTAACATAAAAAAAAAATTTCACTTCACTTCACCTCATTCCTGTGGGCAGATCTGTGGTTTTGAATGAATGGAAATTTGATTGCGCTTTGATTATGTAAATAGTGATAGATAACCTTTTATGTGAGAACAGGCGAGCACTGCATTAGAGTCGAACCAAGAGCCAAGAGACATTGTCATAATGTCTTTTGTTGTTCATACATTCTCAGCCGATGTTTAAGAGAATGGAAATAACCAACCCTACAGCAAAATGTAAGCAATACATTGATTTTAATTTATGTTGATCTACTGTCAAAACAAAGGGCAGCTGGTTTGTCACTGATATTTTTGTAAGTCCATCAAGTTTTTCCTGCACTATTATAAATAATTTCAAGCATTGTAAGAGATCAAATCAACACCTGTGATTGTGATTAATCGTATTTCAGATATGGAAAATCCCAAACTGTGTTTGTACAGGCCTGACAGATGTATTGTAATACTCATTCAATAGCTATTTCTAGATCCATGTAAATCATTGAGGCTGGTGATAAATGTTGCTGTTCTTTTCTCAACATGTGCAGTATATTTCCGTTGCACTCACTGACATCTGTGCAAAGACCAAACAAAATAAAACCTCTGGTAGAAATGGGTCACCCTTTGACTTCCTGTGTCGTTGTGGAATGAGGGCTGAGGGGTGGGCATGTGAGCCGACGTGAGAGTGTGAGAGAAGCCTGAGTTGCCTGAGTTGCATGTGTGTGTGTGATATGTGTGTGTGTGTGTCTGTAGTGTTTACATGTCCTGTGTTTATATGTCCTGTCAGGTGGTCCTGGTGGTGGTGTGTGTGTGTGTGTGTGTGAGTGAGCGTGTGTAGCGCGTGTATTAGAGTGCGGTTTGACATTTAACTCTGACACAACCAGCGACATCCGTTCACCTCACAGAGAATTTACAATATTTAGCCATGTCAGTAAGAAACCACACGAGGTGTCGCTTTTCATCAGTGTTTCTCCATCTCTTCTTTCCATTTCACAAGAGCTTAACCTGTTACACGTCATACCCCAATTATGTCAAGCCACATCATTGAAAAACACACAAAAGGGGCAATTTTTGTAATAAAGAGCACACATGCTGAGTGTGATGTTATCCAGTATGCTGAGCCAAATTAAAAAACCCAAGTTAAATCAGCAACAGATGACACTCTCCACACAAGTTATTATAAACCTACAGTGCTGTATGTATGTACTTTTCACAGGAGGTTGTACTACACACACTCAGAAATGATCAGATCAAAATGTATTCAGTTTTTGTCAGTATAGCACTGACACAATAGTGGGTTAACTTCACCCAGAACCCACAAGTAAAAAAAGCATTTGATCGCCAATCACACCCAAGTCAACGGCTTACTTTGACCCAGTGTTACTGTTGGTTACTGTTACTATTTACATAAGTGTGGGTATTTCCACCTGAGCAACAAGCTCTGGGTTTACTTTAAAACTGTCACAAAAAAATATTAGTACAAAACAAAGTAAATGTGACATTCAAAACTGTAAAAGATACACACGCTATTAACAATCAGTAACAAATAATAATATGTAACCTTAGATTATAACTATGTTTTTGTTTGGGTAAATACCACAATAGTAATATCAAAATTAGCATTGGGACATTGTCTTAGATTTGATTGGTAACCAAATGTATTTTTACCCATGAGAACTTTAAATTAATGAATTATATCTGTGCATTGACGTTGACCCAGTGATGGTTTTTACTGTGAATCAGTCTTTTCTCATGTTTGTCACAGAAAAATGTCTTTGATGCATTATGAGGCTTCAACCACTAGGTGACATTAGAAAACTGAGCAAAATCTGAACCTCTTTGTCTTCTCTATCTGGGGCCTCTTCAGTGTTAATGTTGTCTTGTCCGTACAGCAGAAAAACTCGCATCTCAATCATTTTACATTCATTCCTTGTGCCCTGATTCAATAAAGATGATCTTTATCTGCTGAGAGCGCTGGCAGCGTCCATCAGGTGTCGGTCCAGCTGGACGGCTCTGCAGTCTCAGCTTGTTTAGATTTCCTCTGCTTGCTCCGTCAGTCACCGAAGAAGCTTTTTGACCCAGCTGGCCAGGGGAGGAGTGAGAGAGAGAGAGAGAGAGAGAGAGAGAGTACAGAAAACAAAGAGAAAGAAAAGAAAAAAGAAAAAAATAACAAACCTTGTAAATTCTGTTGAAAAACCACAGGGCTTGTTTTTGGTCCAGCCCACAGTGAATTAGGAGGATGTGAGGTCGGGCTGACTGCGTGTTTCACCCTCTTTATGTGGAGTAGAGACAGAAAGCCGGGCTGTCGCTGTCAGGGGGAGGAGGCACAGCAGCCACAACAGGGGCCACACTGGCGAGGGCCAACATGTGAAAGAGGTTGTACCAAAGCAATGAGGATAACCAAGGACAGATCCATGAGCTTGTTCTGACCAGCTGTTGGATTTTTCAGCCATTTATACATAAAGATGTGGGGGTGACTATTACTATGACTACATACTATTTGTATTCACATGCAAGAAAAACCCAGAGCCTGGAAAATTATTGTCTTCTGTGATGAGAAATGCATCCTGTTTAAGCTACTGTAAGCTTGCTTTCTTTGATGATTCTTGAACTTCCGATAGTTTCAGTTTTTTTTAAAGCAATAGTGGAACATTTTGGTAGATATGTAATTTCTTGGGGAGGCTTAAATGAAAAGATCAACACCACTCTCATGTCTGTGCACGAAACATGAGGGGGGAGCGCAGAGAATGTTAGCTTAGCTTAGCACAAAGGACTGAAAGCAGGGTGGAAACAGCTAGCCTGGGTCTGTCCAGAGGTAACCAAGACCCATTAGTTAACATGTTTGTTTGTTCTGTACAAAAGCTAAAGAGTAAAAAATAGAAATTTGTCACTTATTGCAGCTATGTTATAACTCTTTGTAAGAAAATGAATAAACGTATTTCCCAAAGTGTCCAACCATTTCTCTCAGCTGGCATTAGAGCAGTACACTCCGCCTTGCAAAATGGCATCATAAAAAAAATGAATCAATAAATAAAATTCCTGTCTTACAATGAAATGTTGGGCAGGAATTGGAAATAAAAAAATCAGAATTCATATGCAACAACTGTGAGAGAGATCATGTTGAAAATGAGTACACTGTGAATAGTAACATCATTTTGTTGTAAGTCATCAGTGTTGGGATAGTGCAGTGCATCACTGATTTAAAAATTTAGCACATGGTAGCAAGTGATAATGAAGTGTGTGTGCTGAGATGGATTTCTAAACATTTGGGTTTCTCGTGATGAGAGCATCAGGTCTTTCAGCACGCAGAAGATTCGGAAGAACTGAATACGGCATGACCAAACTGTCCATCTTCTTTGTTTTTCCTGAGCTGAACCACAAGAACGCATTGTGGTCTGAAATTTGAACTGAACTTTTCAACTTTGAATGCAATGTCCCATGATTATGACAGCCACTAACAATATGTTTTTTTTGGGAGGGAGGGAAATAGGGGTGGGGTTGTGGGAGGCATAAAAATTCTCCTTCAGGCCCCAAAAGTCTCAGATCAGTATTTATTAGCAGAGGAGAGTGCAAATATCTGATCTCCTTCTGTTGCCACACTTCCACTCCAGGTTTTCCTCTGAGGGTTATCTTGGTTTTTACGAGCTGTGAAAATGAGCAGCTGTGCTGTGGTCAGAAGTCACCACACCCTGAAGCCAAAATTGCTCACCTGGTGGAAGGTTAGAGGTCATGAGACTTTTCATTTCCCCGAGGTCAGAGTGAGGAAGATTACATGTTTGCGAGATGCTGCTGCTGGAGCTCGTGAAATAGAAACCAAACAGAGAGATAAATGAGGCTTGTGATTTAAGGCCTCAGTTTCTCCAAACAAAATATCGCCTGAAAGAACACCAGAAGAGGATTACTGGGGTCAGACAGGCCCGGGGAGTCGGCAGAATTATGAGCTCCACTGGGAAATGAGCGTCTGATTCCTCAAGACAATAGATAGTAAATGTTTACACAAAGATAGCGTGAACCGCATCAGGTAGTTTCAGATGAGCCTCTTAGTAGTTTACATTTGCCGGAAAAAACAGAGGAATGTTCTCCTGATGTAAGTGCACAACAGTCCATGAAACCTCAACCCCCGGGACCCAACGGCGGTAATGTTCACCAGCTGTGCTCATGTTACACGTGTGCACAGATGTTCATCCTCCTCGTGTTCTCTTACATGGCCGCCTTCTTCAAATGACTGCAACAGGTCGTTTCGCACACCTCTGCATCCTTCTCAATTTTCTTTAATGAGGAGACAATCAGGTCTTTTTTTTTCTTTTTTAGTTTGTGTGTATAATGTAGTCAAAAGGTTGATTTATCATTGCCTTCAAACAGTGGTTCACAATTATCAATCAGTCTGAAGGGTGAGAAGGTGATTAACAAAACTGCTCTCGGACATGAAACAGGGCTTGTCAGTAAATGTTGCATTGCTCAAAACGAACACTTTGACATTTTGGAGAACATGCTCTGTTGCTGTTTTGACGGAATTGATACCAGGGCGGTCAATATGAAGCTACAGTATCAAGGTCCCACCCATGCAACCTCCCACCTTTATTGGTAATCAGTAATAAGTGACTAGTTAGTTAATGATCATTCGCCAGAGTTGAAGTTACATCTCCTCTCTCTACGTTACTACTCTACATGTAATTCTTAAAAAGTAGGCCGCAGGTGCCACAGCGACTACTTTAATTTGACTGACAGCTGTCAATCATGATGATGTAAGGTCATGATCTGTTTTTATAGCATCAGATAGCTCATTAAAACCTATAATGCAGCCAGCCACCAGGGGGCGATGGAGATGTTTTGGCTCCACTGTAGGGGATTTTTCAAATCATCTATCTTTATCCACAGTCTGTGACCCAGAACTTCACGATATTGTTCTTTGTGCTGAGTTATAGCCAATGTCAGATGCATCTATGGAGTCAGATGGTAGTAAGTCATGGCTGTTTGCCAAGTGTGGCAGTTTTGTGCAGACACACGGTAAGATTTCCATGAAAAAAACACAAAAGCATTTTTATAATGTCTGATCCTGCAGCACATTAAATTAAATCTGTTTTTTCTCATCTGCCTATGGAAACATGTGGGTTACTTTGGAGTCCATGTGGGAGAGTTATTGTCAAAGGATAAACCCATCTTAACTGTATAAAAATGTTTTACATCTCTTTTACTGCAGCTTCTGTCTGTCACTCCCTCTCTCTCTCAGTGTATACCTTACACTCTCTCTCTATGATCACATTTATCTCATGCTGGCGTTTTCTCTGTCCTCTGCCTCTGAAGCAGAATATGATCATAACTCAGTTCAGTAAATATGTATAATAGCCTCTCATCTTCTTATCTCTGCTGCTGAAATGGAAGAATTCGGTAGAGAGGAAATGCAGACCCAGGGGGCATAACCGGGAGTTTAATGGCTTTGTGTACAGACCCTCGAGACTGGTGCTCCAGAGTTTGGCTCCACTGTCCTCTGTTGTTGTTTGAAATGCATCACTCAACTTCAAATTTAAATAAGTACATTTCCTCAAGTATAAGTACAAATGTGAGGTGCTTTACTTGAATGTTTCCATTTTATGCTACTTTATATATCTACTGTACTATATTTTGGAAGCCAATATTTTACATTTTATTCCGCTTTTCATCTGATAACATTAGTTACTAGTTACCTTGCAGATACAAATGTTTATTAGTTAATTATTCTTTGTTATTATTGTGGTCTATATAAAGTAATTACCAGCTGCATCATCAGTGACACATTAATGCATGGCTAATTATAATCCAGTGATAGGCTGTTATATATGTTATTCTGAAATGAGCCATTCTGGATAATGCATGCATTTACTTTTGGTACTTTAGGTGTATTTTGACGCTCATACTTCTGTACTTTTTCTTAAGAAAGATTTGAATGCAGGACCTTTACTTGTAACAAACAATTTAACTGTGTTATTACTACTTTTACTTAAGTTAAAGGTCTGAAAACTTCCTCCACCACAGACTTTTTGGCAGCAAGGGGGCAACTTTGGGGAAATTTCTGAGCTGAAAACTCCTCAACACCACAAGTTCTGTGCCTGGATCGGGACTGAATCACTTTTACAGGCAATAATTGTCACCCCTTAAATATTACTGTCCAATAAACGGACAGACACTTGTTGCCTGCATGAAACTAGGAGGGATCTGTGGGAAGCATCCCACAGCTCACTCCCACACAGAGAGGGGGAGGGGGGGGTGCTGCTGACTCAGGAATGCGTCTCTCCTCCGTCCTCTGTCTCCTCAGCGGACTGAAGCAGCTGCAGAGACGCGAACGAGGTGAGACTCATTCAGATACAAAGCTCTGGATGCGTGAGCGCAGAGGTGTGTGTGTGTGTGTGTGTGTGTGTGTGGGGTGGGGGGGTGTAATGGTCGTTTTGGGTTTCTTACCGACTAACTTCTCGGTCCGTTTGCGCTCGAGCAGACCCGCACCAGGCTGCATGGGACCACAAGAGCCAGACCTTTATAGTCTAATGCATGGCAATCTGCAAAATGTGCATTCAGCCTGTTGTCTTCACTGTTTCAGGTCACCTGGGACATATATATCCTCTAAACCTTGACTTTTAATCCTGCATTGTAAAAATGCTGCAGTAATAGTACAAGCAGGAGCCCACATGTGTGTATTTATAGATGCATGGGACACATAGTTCCTAAATTTATGAGAATCTAGACTTTTCTCTATTTATTCTGCAGGTTTCTAGTTCAAGTAGGGTTTTCCATGAAAACCAGTTATGTAATATCTCTGGTCGGTGCATGAGCCATGTTAACTACAGTGAATACCATCTGTGGTTCAGAGTGGAAATCCCAACAGGAACTTAACACAAGCAGCAGATTTCCACCGCAAGATGAATGACAAAACACCGCTGGGACCAACAATAATATTTTGACTGCTCATGCACGCTACAGCTGCAAGACTGCTGCTGGAGATGCACACAGAAAAACACATTTTGTTGTTACATTACAACAGTATGGTACTGATTAGTCTATAGGAAGGGCAAGTGATACTGCAGCAAGTGTGTGCTATGAAACAGTGGGTCATGTAAAAGTCCGCCCAATCCTCCTACTCTTTGTAGTTGATTTGTGTCTCTTGGTGGTTGTTTGTGTCTCTTTGTAGTTATTTTCCATTTCTTCATACTTGTTTTGGTTTTGAGTTCATTTGTACTTCTTGTCTCTTTCTACTTGTTTTGCATTTCTTTGTAGTTGTTTCGTGTCTCTTGCTGGTGGTTTTGTGTCTCTTTATAGTAATTTGGTGGGTCTTTTAATTGTTTTGTGTCTCTTTTTAGTTGTTTTGTGTATCTTTGTAGTTGTTTTCCATTTCTTCATACTTGTTTTGGTTTTGTCTCTTCGTACTTGTTGTCTCTTTCTACTTGTTTTGCATTTCTTTGTGGTTGTTTTGTGTTTCATTGTAGTTGTTTGGTGTATCTTTTTAGTTGTCTCTTTGCAGTCATTTTGTTGTTGTTTAACTTGTCTGTGTGGTTAGTGTATGTCTGTTTGTAGTAAGTTTAGATGGTTCTCTTTATAGTTATTTTTGTTTCTTGGTAGTAGTTGTTTTGTGTCTACATCAACTAGTTTCACAGATTTAGATTTACTGTTTCATTTCATTTTAGGTCACAGGTTCAAGCTTATTTTCTTCTATGAATAAAGTTTGTAACATGTTAAATTATCAGTGTGTGCTTTTGCTGAGCTTCTACGTCCTGTTGTGTATGAATGATGTAATTGCAGTATGGATACAGCTGCCCTGTATAAACACAGCAGCACACACTGTTCCTGTTACAGTACACAGAGACTGGCCGATCACTGAGAATCTGGCAGACAGCCATGATCACTTTTCCATCAAAAAATACTGAGTTTGGTTCTCTGGGGGAAAGAACTAACCCACTTTACTGACTTCGTTTGGATAAAATAAACTGCTGAGAAGACTCAACCTTTCTGAGCTAATTGGTGATAAATTATGGGCTGCCTGAAGGGTAATTTTTCCTGTGATTTATGATCTTTGTACCATTGCCCTCTGCCTATTATTCAGCAATTTTCCTCACTTTCGGGATTTGGATGGGAGTGCATTAGAGACTCTCCGAGGCACAGTTGCTTCACGTTTTAGGTTTTCCACAATTCTTGAGTACTGTGTTTTCTTTTTGGGGTAAAAAAATGTTTTCACTGGCTCAGGGTGGAAGGTTCCTCTTCTGTTTTCCACTGCTCTGGAAATTACATCCAGGACATAATAACCTTATTTTCTGAGCCGCTGCTGAACAACTATACGTTTCCTAAATTGAATAGAATTGATCTTGGCTATTGATTGATTGATGGGTATTGATTTTCCTCTTTCTTTATGTGAACTTATGATTAATTTATTTTTCTTGCTTTCTGAATAATTAAATGTCAGAATAACAAAAGTGTTTAACCACTTTTGTTTAAAAAGGGATAAAAAAAAGGGATGCCTGTATTGGTTGTTTGGTCAGTGCACCACTGCATATGCACGCTACAGCTGAAGTCCATAAACTAATGTAGCTAATCACCTATTAGATGAATTGCCATGAAACTTTTGAATATTCATGGTTCCAGATGATGAGTCTTACTGACTTGATCACTTAATTAAACATACAGCGCCATCAACAGGTCAACATTTTAACATGTCTAACATTTCAATTTAGCATGCAAAAACACAAGTTAGAAAACAAAAGTAAACAAGGATAGTGAACATGACTTGATTGTTAGGGTTATACTTACACTATAACTCTTATTGCATCCCTTTATTTTATATTTTTTTATTTCAATTGTTAGTTAATTGCATGTTCATTATAGTTGCTCACTGTATTGTATTGTTATATATATTTCTGAAGTACTTTTATAACTGGAGTTCTGAAAGTTGCAATAGAAATAGGCAGAGCCGGCTCTTGCCTAGACTTGCCTAGGATGCCACCTGCTAAAGGGGGTGGTGCAGCATATGGCTGTTGTCCATTAATGTTTGGGGTGATGTGTGCGTTCGGGGGGGTTCATCAAACCATAATCTCACCTAGGGCACCAAAATGGCTAGAGCTGGCCCTGGAAATAGTATATGTTTACTTTCTGTCTCAGCATCAACACTAATCCCAGTTCAACCTGGGTGGATGAGAAAACTGGCAGGGCAGTTTATTGTTAGCTTTTTTTAAGCAAGGGTCCTCAGTTCACTGCAACACTGACCCAGATCAAGTCAAAAGTAAAATAAGTGACCAAGTTAGCAGGACCAAGATCCACCACAAGAAAATAATTCAAAGCTAAAGAGTCTAACGAAAACTCTGGGGCTTGTCCAAGGGTGGTTTCCTCTGTTCTTCCTGCAGGCACAGCCATGTTGGGTGTCCTCCTCCTACTGTCCCTCACCTCCCCGGTGGCCTTGGTGCCTCCCCCGAGAGATCCTCCTGTCTCCTGCAGGTACTGCTGTGATCACCTGGAGCCAGCAGAGGGCAGTGGAGCCCAGCCTCCCACAGGGGGGTCCAGCCACATGCCTGAGGTCCGCACCTACATCAACATGACCATCCTCAAAGGTACTACATCAACAACAGGATTATAGGTGTCATTTCACTTATTGTGGCAGCACCCCCAAATACTGTGTATGTCCATTATAAGCCTGCTATTTTCAACTGGAAATCACTTTTTGTTTAGGTTGTCCACCATATATACTGTTTTAAAAGTTCACATATGTTGATTGACAGCCAGAGCATACTGCCAGTTTTCAAAATGAAGCAGAAAATGTCAACTGAGAAATGAAAAAAATCTAGAAATAAGTCTTGTTTGGCTTTAGTGGCTTTGTAATTAATAATAACCTCCTCACAACTTTTGTTATTTCTTTCTATCTCCTGTAAGCTTAGATATCATTTCTGTATCTCTGATGTCAAAACTAATATCACTCTCTGCAGGTGACAAAGGAGATCGTGGCGACAGAGGAACACCAGGTAAAACTGGACACGAAGGTCCTCCAGGCTCTATTGGTCCCATGGGCTCAAAAGGCAGTAAGGGCCAGGCAGGTCTTCCAGGAGACCCCTGCAAAATCAATTATTCCGCCTTCTCCGTTGGGCGTCGCAAATCCCTCCACAGCCTGGAGTCCTACCAGGCACTTTTATTTGACACTGTCTTTGTCAACCTGGATGGCCACTTTGATATGTTCAAGGGAAAATTCCTCTGCCACATCCCAGGGATCTACTACTTCAATGTCAACATTCACACGTGGAACTTCAAAGAGACCTATTTGCACATCATGCAGAACGAAACGGAACGGGCCATCGTGTACGCCCAGCCCAGCGACCGCTCCATCATGCAGAGCCAGAGTCTGATGCTGGACCTGGAGCTGGGAGAAGAGGTGTGGGTCCGTCTGTACAAGAGGGAGAGAGAGAACGCAATTTACAGTGATGATGTAGATGTGTACATCACTTTCAATGGATACCTCATCAAAGCTGGCGTAGAGGGAAAATGAATAAGAGAGGGAAGGCGAGGCTGACGATTGGACTGTTGAACTCAGTGGAAAGTAAAAACAATGGGGCACAATGCAATTCACTCTATCTTCTTCCTTTTATATTTAGATTAAAAAACATGTTCAGCACACTCCGCCTTGGATGCCAGAGAATGAGCAATACCTCTTTGAGAAATGTGAAGGAAAAAACTGAAAACGCTCATCGCCCCATAAGAAAATTGTCAGAATTTTGAGAGCGGCTTCATTCTTTTTATACTGCACACATGCGACAACAACAAGAAAAGGTTTTTCATGCTTTCAATAAAGGAACAGTTTAAGATTTTGGTAGATATGATAAGTTGTTTTTTTGCAGAAGGAAAGATGAGGAGATTGATACCACATGTTTAGCTTTTCATAAAATCTGGAAACGGGGAATCTTTTCCAAGGTAACAAAATCTACCTACTAGCACCTTGAAAGATCACTAATTATCACAATACATCATATTTTGTTTGTTAAATTCATACAAAACTAAAGTGTAAAAACACAATTCATCCTTTTACAGGGATTTTGTTCCAGACCATTTCTTGGCCGGCAGCAGAGACAACTTGATATTTTTACAGTTTGGTTTTGTACAAGTTAAACAAAGTCCTTTTCTGGGGTGGTGGTTGGCCGATTAAGTATTGTTAAGACAGAGCCAGGTTAGTTTCTTTCACCAGTTTTCAGACTTTATGCTAAGCTAAGCTAAACAGCTGCTAGCTGTTGCATCATATTTAACAGACTTGCATAAGAGTGGTATGAATCTTCTCATCCAATGCTCAACAAAAAAGCGAATAACTGTGTTTCCCAATACACCAAAAACTTAATGTTCCCTTGTCAATCGCCTATGTGTAAAACTGGATGAATTAAAGATGATAATAATGTTCTTACAGAGATTAGGCCCACAGATTAATATGACTATTGATTTTAAAAGAAAAGATGAAATAATGTTTCAGCTTAATTTGTAGTCTTTAGTGAAAACTGATATTTAGTGTTCTCGCTCTGTAATGAAGAAACTAAGCAATGGCTTATTTAGTAGGATATGGTGAGAAATGGGGCGAGTTTTTCATGTGGTGCTAAAACACGGTGCTAACTGAACTTTTCTGGTGTACAAACATTGAGTCTGAGTGCACAAAACTGCAGGAAGCATGATGTTCTCTCCCAGTAACATTTCATGTCTTGACGTTTGATGTCTTTGACGTTAATATTTTACAGATTGAATTATGTTTTGCTTTCAAAGTGTACTTGAATGTTATGTTAGGTGTTAAACAAGTTTTCTAAAAGTTGCTGATTATTATCCCTCTGTCTCTCCATTTTTATTATAGTCTGATTAAATATAAAGTGAATGAAGATAAACTGTGCATTGTACATAAACTATAGGCCAAATGCAACATAAAGCAGTAATCATTTATCCGATGAGTCAAAATTAAACAATATTAAATACATTGTAAGTTGTGACACGATTACCTGCTGTTCATACAGATATTATTAACGTTAGTACTAACATGACTATAAGTGCCATTGTGACCACTGGAGGACAGTAAACACTAATGGTTCACCTCCAGCAGAGTAAGGGTAGACAAAATAAAAGATAAAAAATGCTCGTTATTATTGCAATTGTTACAATTTTACAATATTATTATTTGTATTAATCACACTAATGTTATGTTTATACAGGGTTTTATTAATATTGACTACACTGACAGTTGCAAATTGGATTTAGTTCCTCATCATGACCACTGGAGGGCAGTGTACACCCGTGATTTTAAATGCTCTCAACTCCAACAAAGTCACACTTCCAGTTAAGACTTTTTAAATAAAGCCAAAATACAACACAGACAGCGGTGTTTCTGTTTCTTTGACAGCTTACGGTTGTTAACAAAAATGATTCCTCTAAAAGCTGCTGATAGCTGGTTGCTCTTATGTTGTTTTTCTGACATTGGTCACATAACACTGAAGCAGTTAACTTCTGTAAATATAACTTTTAGTAATTTTTGCTAAAATTACAACTATGTCATATCAGTTGTCCATTAGACCAATAATCTGTCTTCTCTGGCCTCCAGCTGCTACCCCAAAGGCCATTCGAAGAATCTACCACCTCCAATGGCACATTAACAACAACAGCTAAGGAGAAAAAGAGCAATGAAAAAAGGTCATCTAAAAAGAAAATATTAACTGAGCAACTCTGTACACTCAGGGTTTTGAAGAGAGAGAGACAGGGAAGGGAGGCAGAAGCTAAGTCAACTCTCTTCTATAACCTACTGAATGTAACTTTAAAGATAGACAGCAGATAAAGTCCAGCAGGGAAACAAAAACACTTCACCACAGCAGGGACCTTTGGAAACACTGGTGGTTGGGAATCCAGTGAGGGACTGCATCTATGAAGCAGATCTCTCGGTTTGGTCCGTCTACGCTGTCTTGAAATGAAGATTTTGATAAACATGAACACAGTGACAGCTTGAGGATGCCATGGATCAACTGCACGCACAAAATTCCTAAGTCGTTGGGTTTTTTGTTTTGTTTTTTTTAGACATACTTTGACAAATATATTGTATGCTGTAATATATGGACTGTATTTGTGTTCTAGGTTGGCATGTTAACTTTTCAGGCTTAAATACCCAGAGGCTTCCATGTATTTGTCAGCATTTCCTGTTAACATTTTTGTGGGCTGGTGCAGTTCCTTTCCATTTCCTTTATGATAACCCCTCCACAGACACACACACACACACACACACACATTCCCACATTGCCTTCATGTGACACAAAGCACTATTTTGTAGTACTAATACACTAATATTAATATGCTAATATGGCAGGTCAAGATAAATTATGTGCCATAATTATGTAATATAAATCTGATAGTGCCACTGTATTATAATACTGTGGAAGAAGTGTTTCTTTTATTCACTTGCGACATTTGATTTGCACAGAGAATATTTCATTTCCCTTCATGCCCCACAGCTTTTATTTCTGTTGTACAAATACCAGATGATGCATGACACCATTACACTAATGAAAATAAATGAATACTTTGCATTTTCTCCATGTGTGAGAGAAGGAACACGTTTAGAAGAAGGAACACAGTCTCTTGTGACGTTGTTTTACAAAAACATGAATCACAAAAATAGATTCTGGGTTTTTTTTGGTCTGTGTCACTATTTAATGTCAGGGATTGGCAAAAGATCAAAATGTAGGACAAGGTTTGGCACTGCGGCTTCAACAAACCGTTAAGCTGTTCAAAGCCTCAATGTTGTTAAAGCGCCGGGGTGCTGTGGACAAAAGAAATACACATCACCAGTCAAACTCAAACTTTCACAGAGATCCATTAACACTTTCCACTGATTTTCCCTTTACAAAAAGCAGCATGTACTCAGGTTTTAATCTGCTAATAAATAAACAGTTTCTTTCTGTCTTACAAAATGATTCCATCTCACAGCACTGTTGCACTTTCAAAGGAAAATCAGCCAACAACAAACATGACATGCTAACATGAAACATCAGGACAGTAACTTAAGAAACTAAAACAAAAGAACAGAATAATACAAAAAAGAAACACTGGCAAGGTGGTAGTGCGTGACAAACTTTTTTTTTTTTTTTTAACACTGCTTTTCTTTGTATATTTATACCTACATGGAACAAACAACTTTTGGGATAACCAACCATTGATCTGCTTTATAATTCCAGCCTATCCATGTGAGAACTACGTCATCAAGTACTTAAAGTTTGGTTAAAAAGAAAAACAAACAATACAGTGAAACACTGCATATTTTGTACACTTATACAAAACAAACAAAGCAAAAAGGCAGTGAGACAACACAGATTCAATAGTGTCAAAATATACATATTCCTGACTTGCAGAATAATGTGGCACAGAGCATGTTTGTGACATCACATACAGTACAAGGCACACAGAAATCCTGCGCGCTAAATCATACACACAAGTGTCCTCATAGCATCAGAAATCATACAAATTCCCATATTCCCAGACAGGGCTCTGTCGTTTCCTATTCTCTCCAAATAATCTATGGGATATGTGATAAACAAAGCCCGGGATATCAAATATACCTTTTTGTGGCTTCATACAGCCCTCACTATATCGTGTTTGAAGTAAAAACGAAATCCCTCTACAAAAATACTTTTATGCTGTGTAAACGATTGCAACCAAAGGCACTACCTTATCTTCCCCACTCACCTGACTGGCCATTAGCAAAATTTTACTTGGGCCACGATACGACCAACTTTACACGTGTACTTAATACTCTAGCATGCATCTTTGCACATACTGAAAAACATTCCCTGTAATGTGCTCAGCTCCTTGCTACAAAATACTGCATCCCATGAAAATGCTGCCCTTAAAACTAAAATAAAAAAAACAAAAAAACAATGTTCATCATATTTATGGGGGAACGACAACACTGTTGCAGTCTCCAGGGTACCTAATGTAGTTCAGTGTTAATAACTGCAGTTTTGTGCGCGGACACAAACGTGATGAAATGCTGATGATAACACCGTCATGGTAACAAGAAGCGATAAGACAAAAATGTTCCCTTTGGAAAACTGTAAACACGCAGAGGCTCGCCTGTGTACATCCAGCTGAGATGAAAACAGGTTGATGTTGAAACTCCAGTTTTATTCCTCAAAGACAAGCTGAGACAAATCCAGCTATGCAGCCTAATGTGCACTGGAGCTGCTGTGCTTCTATAAGATGAGGCCACAGTGAGCAAGCTCTGAGACTGTAAAAACAAACCAAGCTGCTTAAATGTTGTCTGAAATGTTTCTTTTACTATTTTCTCTAGACATTTGATTCATTGTTAGGGTGAAGCATGTGTGATGTTACATACAAGTATCTTCTTAATCTGTGTGTGAGGTACCTGTTTCTGTTGTTGATAGCTGTCGTTGGTGTGTATTTTCAACATAAAATCCCTTTCGTGCTCAACATAGACACAATGTGAAATAAATTAAATGACGACTAAGATTCTAGTGCAACTACATTGAAAACTAATCTAGTGACGCCTTGTTTTAACTAATCGGCCAAATTTCCTGCCCACTGGCGTCTGTGTTGGCATTCCTATGACATCACAAACACAGAGTTCGGCTCTGTGACATCACTTCGGCAAAGGTTTCAAACATCCTGCTACAAAGCCTGTGTGGGCGTCACAGCTGAGACGCAGCTCAACTGTGACACCACAAATGACAGGCGAGGCGTGACATCAAAGTTGGGAGTGCGAGACCATCAGCATGGAGTTTTAACGACTACACTGAATGTGCGACATATCAGGGACACAAGCTGTAAAATCCATCTGTCGACTGTCTCACTCCAACTGTGCTTCTTGTTATCTTTGTGATGTAAAAATAATGGATATGGCTGTTACCTGGCTTCACCTCATAATGTGCTTGCTTAGAGCAGCGAGCGTCCTTCACAATGTGCACATTCAGTGTAGAACAGACTAGATTCAAGAACACGCCTGCAGAAAAACAAAGGGAGGTGTCACTGTTGTTGTAGCATTGTCTCATGACTTAAAAAACATTGCGTCTGTGTGGCTGTTCCTTGTAGAAACAGGAATCACTCGTTGAGGATAGAGTCTGGTCTGTCGTAGCCAAAGAGCCTGAAATCAGGCTCATACAACTTGTAGAGTTCCTGCCGCGCCTTGACAGGCACTGTGCTGAACCAATCAGCCTCCCAGCTGCTGGCTGTGAGGTTCCTGTGGGTGGTCGGGAACTCCACCACATTGTCCACCCGCAGCTGGCGCAGTAGGTGCTCGGCGTCTTCCTCTACTGTCTCCAGGTGGCCCACAAAGTCGTACTGAATCTGGCACGGGTGGCAGAGCCGGTATACCTGCCGCCAGTGCTCATTAAAGGGGGCCTCCTTCTCTGTTTGAGGGTCCAGGAGGTACTGGATAAAGTGGGAGAAGGAGGGATGGATGCCTACATCGAATGCCTCGTCCACAGAGGCAGGAGGTGTAGGCTGGTTGGCATAGCGGCGCAGCATGACCTGTGCGAAGCGCCGATAGAAGTCCTCGTTCCGTAGCTCAAATTTATTCCGGTAGGCAGAGATGAGGCGGACAAAGGGGTCCCGCACAAAAAGAAACTTTGTGTACTTCTTCAGCTTCACCTTCAAAAATGAAATAAAAACAATGTAACATATTATTAATATAAAGGAAAATTAATAGCACTAATAATAAAAAAAGATTATTAGGGAAATGACAAAAAGACTGTGACCATGTCTATTTTTTTATAATTTGGTGGCCAGAGGCACACAATAACACAACGTGTATTGATGTGCTCTGCATTACGGTGCTGGAGTCTGGAGCAGTTCCACCAAAAAATAAAACAGATGTCCTTGTGTGGGAGGTATAGAATCAACAAGAGTGAATTAAAGCTAGCAGATGTAATAATATGATACTGATATCAGGATGTGACACTCGCAGAGGAAGGTTAAAACCCAAATGTGGCAGTACTTAGGTGGTAATCACAGAGAGATACTTTTCTCAATGTGTCTGCAAAAAATGTGTGGGTGTCGGTGTGTGTGTGTGTGTGTGTCTGCTCAGAGTGATGCTCTCTAATTTAGCTCTTATTGTGTCACAAAAAAAAAAAAAAAAAAAAAATCAGACAAAGCATGTTTCAGGAGAGGGGCACATACCAATCACACTGTACTTCATGGTTTAACAGGTGTCACAATAATTCACTAAAAGACCAAACAGGTGCAGCCATGAAGCTCTGCACCTGCAGAAAATCCCAATCCACCAGAAGACAGCTTCACCACACGCTGTGCAGCACATTTAACAAGAAACGGCACTAATTAATACATTCCGTTAATAAACTATGTGGCATACAGACCTTCATGAGGCTTTGCTTTGCGAACTTGCCATAACGTTTCCAGAACTTATTGAAGGTAAAGTGCATGCTGTTGTTGTGGACCAGGTCCCTGGATGGATGGCCAGCGGGTCTCTCTGGGGAACACCGTCCCGCAGCAGGCTTTCACTGAGGATTATCATGATGCGCTTCCAGTTACTGCACGCTACCTAAGGGGGGGAGGGGGAGTACATATAAAGTCTGAAGCAAATCTTTAGTTAAAGCAGTGAAACGGGTGGAAACATTTAGACAGTAAACAGTAGCTCATTAACGTTTTGTGTATGTATGGATTGGACATTCTGTATGTTTCTTAGTCATACAAGAGCTTGTGTCCCAGCTCTTATTTAACATTTAATGAAATGATCATCATCATCATAAACTCAATAAAAAAAGTTCTATTTACATAGAAAATAACTTAATAGCTTTTTATCTGTGAGGGAGCCAAAAAGGCTAATAAAGCTGAAACAAACCTGCAGTATGAAAGCTTATAGGAGCTTTTAAAATGTTGAGCTTCTGCCAGACTTCCGCCCATGTAACCTAAATACGATGTTAACAAAGCATATAAGCGTTTGCATACCTTGGGAACGTAGCAGTAGATAATACCGTGCCTGTCGTCCACAATGAGGTGGTCCAGCTCCTTGTTGGGAATGTCGTCAAACGAACGGTTTTTGCCGGGGAACACCACGCTGTCATTAGCGCACATCTCCTGAAGTAACCTCCGCCGATGCTCCTGGTTTCACCATTTGGCAAAAGGCACAGACATATTTACTGTTAGCAATGAAATTTTTAAAAAATAACATAAAAGAGAACTAATAAAGGAGATGTTCAGGGATTTAAAATCTGTTATCAAATGCAAGGTCAGATTCATTATTTAGTTTAGTTTAATCAATATTTCCTGACTTTAATTACCCTCTATGCCCACACAGGTGTTTGCACTCATTCTGGCTGATTAGACCTCTTGATGAAAATGGGTGGAGCTCTGAGGTTATTACATGAGGTCAGGAAACTACACAAAACAAAAGGAATGCAGCAAATTCTTCCACCCAAGCAAAATCAATACGAAGGCCAGAGATCAACCACTCCTACAGTGCTTACAGCCCACAGTCCAGAGAAGGAGGCTAATCTGGCATAATAAGTAAAAACACCAGTGGGGGTGCATTTTATCTTAGCAAGGTTCATGTGCACCTGCTTGTGTTGAGATAACACTTGACATTTGAGAACTTACATAAGCTTATGTAAGAAAACAGATTTATATTTTTTAAAGTAAGATGCAGGAAGTGTTGAGATTGGGATCAAACTTCCATTATTCTACTGTAATGTTTGAGAAAAGAAACAAGACAGATACCGAGCTTGCTACATACAACGTGACAATCTTAGTTGAGGAGTCTGATTTGGTTTTTCATTAACGAATATTTCAAAATTTTAAAAGGGTATTTTAGTCTTCATTTGCTAAGTTTAATTAAAATTGCCCACATTTTTTGAATGACAGGGGCTGCGGCTGCCAACCAATGAGGATTCACAATGTTCTGCATGCAAATCCTCCCACAGGTCTTCTTTATACAGACATTTTGACGTCTGAGCAGGAAAAGCAAAGGTGGAACTAATGACTTTAATGATGACTGTCCTATTTAAGCGTCTTGCTAAGCCATGCCAGTGAGTCAGCATGCAGCTGCCTCCTAACATAAATGGGATGCAGCCATGATCAATGTTGTTATTTATACGTGTGCTTTTCCTGCTATGACATGTCAGAAGTGCTTCTGTAAAAAGACTGCAGTCAGGGAACCAAGCCCACCCTAAAAGTTCAACAATTAACTGTGCTAGAAGAGACAATAATAATAATTTCAGATACTGACCTGTCTCTCACGGAGCTCTGCTGCAATTGGAGTCAGGTGAATCTTCCACTCCCGCCGTGGGATATAGCGCTCCTCTGCTTTATCCGACTGGTTACTTGTGTCAGCGGGGACAGGGTCTGTGGGCTCGCCAGTTCCCGGCTCCAAGAACTGGTTAACAAAGGCATCGATGTCGGACAGGAAGGACGGGGTTCGGGAGGTTTGAGGAGGCCGCTGCTGGGGAGGGGGGTGCGGGATTTTGGGCCCCGGAGAGACAGGCGTGTGCAAATACAGATGTGAGGCTCCGACATCGTCCCAGTAGATGATGATCAGGAGGATCATGAAGGCCGAGCCTAGGACAACGAAAACGCGGAACATCCTGGACCTTCCCATGGTGACCGTTGCTTGCTACAGGATCACCATAGCAACCGACAAGGACTTTCTTTGCGAGGCGTCTCTACAGCATCACCATGGCAGCAGATTGAAAGAGTCACCTGGGTCTTTGTGTGTGATCACCGGGGCAACAGATTGGACTTATAAAGGTTCTTGCTACAGGGTCACCATGGCAACAGAGTCAAGGTCCAGGAATTCTCTCTCACCATGGCGATGGCTAGATGGCAGCTATAGCGGAGTCTGTGTTAGGATGGGGCTTATCATGATGCTGGTGCACTGCAGGAGTGTACAGGAGTGTAACCAGCCATCCATTGGTTAACGCTCACCTCTGTTCCATGCCTGCAGCAGCCTGCAGACAACACAGAGAGAGAAAACGAGTGTTATATATTCCACCTTTCTCACAGTTAAATAACCACTCCCATTTCTAAAATCAGATTATGAGCTTGCCTCACTGTTGGCTGACATTATTTCATCAAAACATTGAATTATTTTGGAATTTGTTTAAGCACGTTTGACCAAGAAAAACACAGACACGCAGACAGGCTGACAAAACAGCAGGGAGTTCAGCGGTGTGGAGAACAAAGACGCTAATGACAAGCCAAGTTACATAACTATAATAAGAGAATAAGGTTGTGGATGGATCAACTCTTAAGTGCTCACGTGTTTCTGAATCCCTTGTGTTTTCAAGTCCTCCTTTTCAAGGGCCGAGGTAGAACACCACAGAAAACACAGGTGGATTTCAAGGCAAAAACGAAAAACTACTTAACTACTGAAAATCTGTGTAATGTGTGTGGCTCTTCTGTTAATAAAGAAGAGCCTGATGCCTCGAGCAAAGTGAGCAAGTCTGACGTTTTTGTGGCTTTAAATTTCTGACAAGGCAGGACTGAATTTCTCCTTCACCTCTCGAGCTGACTTAACTCCCACTCTGAGCAGTAAAATCACAAGTGGTTGTCAAATGTCTGCGTGCCAGAGGGTTCTGCATACCATACAGTAACAACTTTTGCATTGCTCAAGTATCCTGCTGTACCCATACCAGGCGTCCTATGGATTACGGTACAGCATCAGCACGCTTAATACTGAGCAACTCTGAAGTAATAAAAGCCTCTATGTTAGCAACCTTTGAAAGAGCGCCAACAGCAAATATTTTACACACCCAACCAAGATGCACAAGATGTATGAAGCTTACTGTGCTCATGCAGCACGTAAAACAGCCCGTTACTTTATGCAGAGCTGCCCAAAGATGGCCTGAAGTGGTCGAGAGGACAAGCACACAGGGTCTGTTCTACCTGTGGCTTGTCTCAACCACAATCCATCTTTTCTAATTCCACTTTATCTCCAGTCTCTCTCCTCCCTCCTGCGCAGTTAGAAAGTCGCAGGCGTCACTTTTCCATTCCGACACTCTCTATATTTGGAGCTCTCGTGCAACAGTGCTCATATTATTTCCTCTTTCCTGAAGCTAAGAAGGGACCATTGACATGGAAAATCATCATTCCCCTCTCCAGAGACTGCAGACTACATTCCTCTCCCTCTCAGCGCACCAACGAATTAACTGCTGTCTTATAACATACATCAAATCAGACGAATCAGGGGCAGAAAAATGAACAGCTTCTGTCAGAGGTGGAATGTGGGATGATTTACTCAGATTAAGCACAAGTCTGAGGTACTTTAGTGCTTCCATTTTATTCTTCCACTCACAACATTTCAAAGGGAAATACTGTGCATCTTTCTCTGCTGTGTTTAACTGACTGCTATTTTCATTAGTTACCTTACAAATTAAGATTTTGCACAGAAATGGTAGGATAATCTAATAATACGTGATGTATTTTTATGGATTATACTATCCTGCTCATTACAGTATATAAAGTATCAAAATAGCTCCTATGACATCCAACCCAACCAACTATGTAAAAACAACTGTATAACACTACTTACACAATGATGCTTGTAAAACAAATGTAATTAAGTAGAAACAATTATTTTCATTTTGATCGTTTTCTTGATAAAAAGCTTTTGTAAAAATCTTTAGTAGCTTGAGTAGCTTGAGTACTTGCATTTCTTCATTGCTCTTCTTTCTTCTTGTCAAGCTGTTGTTGACAAAGGAGGGGTGGGATGTTTGCTTGCTTGTTGTTTGGTTGTTTATCTGCCATTGTGTCAGCTCCGAGTTGGCGCATGTGCAGCAGCCGGCTGCAGCCTTAACAAAATATTTGCAAGAATAAGTTCATTTGAAATATTACTTAGCTAAAAGTACCGAAGCTCAGTTTAAAAGATAGTTGCTAGTTAATTGCCTGTTCATTGACTAATCTATTATTAAAAAACTAATTGTTGCAACTCTAAACACATCATTTTTTGAGCCATGTATCCACACTGGTTACTTTTATTTTTTTGGTACTTGAGATACATGTAGCTAATTATAGTTTCATATTTCAGAGCTTTTTTGCAATATATATATCTTTTCTGCGTACTGTGAATCATTAAATCAGCACCTGGACACACGGAGGAGACGTCTGGATGGTGAATTTCAAAGTTTCTGACCTTTTTGTGTTGATTCAAGCATTTCTGGGACGCTGAAAGTCACTCCACATGAATTATTATATTTTCATAACTCCACCTTTGTGTGTGTGTGTGTGTTCACCGCCACGTCCGCGCGCCGGTGTGTGAGTCCAGCGGTGTGAACAGCTGATGAAAGCCGCCCGGGCTCACACACCGACACCGGCGGACCCCTCCGTCCTGCCCGCAGCAGCCGCCGGCGGACGCCAGAGCCGCACACAATGTCGCCTTTGACGGGCGAGCAGCGCCGCGGGGGCGGGCTGTTCCGCTCACCGGGAGCCCCTCGGCATGTGGCCCGGTCCGTGAACGCGTCGCCGGGTCAAAACGTGTCGCGGAGACGAAGCGGAGGAAAACAGCAGCTTTTATCCGCCGCGGAGCTGACAGCTCGTCTTCAGCGTCTGAAGGTGTCAAAGTGTCCAGAACCGGAGCAGAGGGGGGAGGGGGGGCAGCACGCCGCGACCGAGGGCTGAAATATTACTTTGAAGACGCCTCCCTGATAACGACAAAGACGAGCCAGATAAGAAAACAACAGCTCCTCACCTCTTTTTCCCTGCGCCGCGTCAGCTGAGCCCGCGAGGAGAGAGCGAGCCGCGGTGTGTGTGTGTGTGTGTGTGTGTGTGTGTGTTTTCCCTCTTGGAGATGGAGCGGGAGCACGCGAAGCACCGCGAGAGTTTGCGGCTGAGGTTTCTGCAGAGAGAGAGAGAGTGGGGGAAAAAATCGCCTTTCTGGGTCAGCTCCAGCAAAGCGTGTCTCCTCTTCGGGATGATTTATGTAGACAGTCTCTCCTCCTCCTCCTCCTGCTCCCTGTTCCCTCCCACAGGGCCGCGCGGCGCTCAAAATAACCCGCCGTACCTGCAAGACCCAAATGTCATCTTCACTCCAAATAACTAAAGCTAAAGAGCGGCGATAAGGAAATGTGGCTGTGTGTCTGTTTCTGCCGCCCCGGGCTTGAAAAAAAAATCCTGTTACTCGTGAACTCTTTTCATCCTGTGACATCACACACACAGCGGCTGGTTCACACGCGCACACACATGAACACACACACCATCATCATCACCACCATCTGCTTTCCATCAGCTTCACAAATGTCACATCATCGCATCATGAATTTTGCTTTGTGTAACTTCGTGCACTGACACACACACACACACACACACACACACACTCAGCATGAACACACCAGGTCTGTAACATCACTTCTGAGCACCTGGACGTTGTTGATAATTATAATCATGTCAGGATTCATCATGTTTATTACATGCATACATTTTATTACTTTTTTCACCAAACAAAGCAGAATTGGAACTTGTATAAATGAAACATGCTATGGTGGTATTGACTGTTTTTGTACACAGTTTGCAGCTGTTTAGAGCATTTTTGGGAATGCTGCATATTACTGTATGCATGTCTCTCCCCACAGATGGGCAGATTATCTCGCACCCTTATGAAAGAGGTCACTCTAAATCCCCCTCTGGCCTGCCCGTTTTTTGTCAAACTGAACCCTCTGGTGGCCTTCTGCAAAAACCCTGATTTATGAGCTGCAGACATCAACAAAGTGACCAGCGCTGGTGTGGGTTTACTGGGGTTTGAGTAATACTTCACCCTGGTCTTAAAATCAAGTGAGCCTGGGGGATATTTTAGCCAATTTAAAGCTTAAAGTAATGCATATTTGCAGGAAAAATAGTGTATCAGTGCAAAGAGTATTAGACATGGACACGGTTCATGTTGTAATAGAAATAAATGTGATTGGAGCTTGCTTTCACTTCAACAGCTGAATGACAGTCCTCTTAAAACACAGATATGTTAATGTTAAGATCATTTATAAAGAACACGCTTTCTGATGGAGCCAAAGGTTGCTTTCCATCAGTGGGGTGTGCTACACAAAACCCCTCAAATGAAACAATCTGAGAAGGGAAAGTCACTGATCGAGGGGTCACAAGGAGCTGTTGCCTCATATCAAGAGGTCACAAGTGAATAAAGGCAGTTTACATCATTTGTTTATATTTGCCTTTGATAGAGACTTTTTTGTTTTGTGTTTAAGTGAATCTTTCCTGTTGCTTAATATGGTGCAAACTTGTAATGTGTTACAGGAGAAGCACTGGATCAGAAATGTGCTAAATAAGCTTTATATAAATAAACAAAAAGTTGCTACGATTGTAGTATAAACAGTGCGGCAGCCTGACATCAGCCACGAGAGGGCAGTATAATCACAGTTTAGCAGGATGAGAGTGAAACTGAAAGCACTTCCCTTTAAATGCTTGACTTAAAAAAATGTCATTTTTGAAGTTTTCCATCTGTTTATTTTTATTAAATCAAAGAAAAAAGGCACACTTTTACGAAATGTATGATAATGCATTTATTTTAAGTCTATAACAGAGTGTCCACGTGTGTAGTTTTGAGCATAAATATAATAATATTCATAAAAGCATCATGTACAAAGTGTGTTTTATGGTGCTCGGCTACACATTTATTTTCATGCCCAAATTGTTGTGTGTCTCTGCATGTGCGTCTACAGGAGGTCCTGCTCCACCCAGACCATCTTCTTCTGCTCCTCCAGTATTCGGTCTTTGATGACCCTGATGAGGTCGTCTATCCCTGCCCAGGCATCGGGCTCCAGGCTGGCGTAGAGGCAGGGAATGCCCTCCAGCTCCTTCTCTTTTGCCCGGCACAGCCTCACAAACTCGTCCTCCGACTCCACGCGCAGAGGCAGCTTCCTGTGTGGACAGGAAACAGGAAGGAAGCAGTGCTGCGGCGGTGAGTGCGGTCTCGTTTGGAACCCAGTATCTCTGATGAGATCCTGTAGACACTTTGCAACGGTGGTTTGTGTACTTTGTAATTCTCAGAAAGATTACACTGAGAGTAATGGGTTCATATACGGATAGTCTATTTAAAGGTACAATCCACCAGAAAATACGTCAAAGCATCGGGTATCTTGTTACCATTAATTTTAGCGATCATACCCTGAAAAACAGCAGAAAATCTCCACTGACGTCATAAACACACAAGACTGGAATGCAGAGGTATTGTATTTTGAATAAGGTGCCCAAATCTCACCTTTATGAACAAGAAAAGCTCTTGTTCGGCCACTCCTATTATCATTACAAGCGCACAACTATCATCTGCAGGCTGATAAATTTCATTGTGTGGTGACCCTCGTCCTTAAACTGGACCATCAGCTGGCTCATAATTAATATTATTTAATCATTATGATTTAATTTCATGTTTTCATCAATGCTCACAGTCTCCTACTAACAAAAATAAATGCCTTGATGTATAAGATATAGTATATATTATTTAGGAAGGTGGGCTGGTGTTGATTAAAGGTGTCATGCAAGGACTGACGTGTATTTGTGCTTGGAAAAAGGTTTGTGGCTGGCAGCCGTGGGTAAGAGACACTGGGTAAACGTGTGAGAGTGAGTGAGGTTTTGACGGGCCTACCGTAACTTCTTGACATTTTTCTCACAAATCTTGACGTGGATGATGATCGGGTAGATTTCTCTCCGCAGGAGATCTTTGACGCAGCTCAGCTCAGCCTCCAGCAGGCAGTGTTTGCCCTGGTGACGGGTGGAACAAATGGGTTTTACAGACAAATACAGATTTCTTTTGCAGACATGTGCGTACACAACTGAACACACAGGCTAGCACGCCTCACATTACACTATGACAGCTATTTCAGAGGCCATTTTGCCTGCTTGATCAGTGGTGAAAGGACTTAGTGATACTTTTTATCATACCAATGATAGGAACTAAATTAAGTCAGAAAATCACATTTCTTTCTCCTCTACTGGCTAAAGATGGACTGTTATTGACTTCATGCATACATCTACGCATTCAACAACAACAGAAGTAAAACGGTGATACACAAAAACTTCAAAAAGGAAAAAAGAATAGTTCAACAATGTTGTAAACAGGCCTACAAGCTTCATTGCTGAGAGTTAAATGAGTAGATTGACACCCCTCTCATGTCCGACTGAAAGTCAGTATGCTGCACGCTCCAGCAACATATTTACCATACAGATGTAAGAGTGGTATTTCAAGCTATTACATTAAGTACAAACAATTCTAATTACGGTAAGAGGGACATTTTTTAAAAGAACACATGAGCTAATAGATGATGCAGGTGTACACACACACACACACACACACACACATTATCAGTAAGAACATACCTTAGCAGCGACAGCCTCTATGTTTTCTCGAGTGATGCATTCAAATGAGGCCTGTTTCTCTTTGTAGTGAATGAAAGGTTCCACATTCTGTTTCAGATGAAACTCTTCTTTGGACAATTTGTCTAAATAAAGGAATATATCATATAGAATTAAAATATTAAAATAAATATTTAAAGCGTACAGAAAGAAGAAATCTATAAAATTAAAATAAAATGTCAAGAAACTGCTCCACAGCACATTTCTAACAGAAAGGAACAGAAACATTTGAGGCTTTTGCCCTGGGGAATCGCCACATAACCAAGACATTACACAGTCTCTTGGCTTGCCAGATGTTCGACCAACAACCTTTCCCCCCTTCTCTGTTCTGGGAGAAACTGGTCTGTCATGAGACTTCAGTGTTAATTCTCTGTGGGCTCGACAGCACTCGTCACTTTTTCCACATTACAGGAAGTCAACTCGAGGTGCAATAATTAAGTCTTTACAGAGATTTAAACTCTGCGTCATTGTTATCATCAGCATCCTCATCATGCATCATCACCCTGATTATCAACTAGGCCATCTTGCATTCTGCCCCCGCCGTCTCTCTGGTTACACTCCTAAATATTTACACCACAGCGCAGTACAATACCTGACCTGAATCCCAATAATTGCCTCCTTCTCTACCCTTAACTACGTATTTCCACTGTCTCCTCTGTCTTTGATTCACAAAGACAAATAGGCGGGCACACCGGGAATACACCAGCTAGGAGGTAATGCTCCTTTAAGATGACACGTTTGGCTGTGAGCTAGCCTATTCCCATCATATACGGACCTGGTTTGCAGATATTAAAGTCCATGGCTCCCCCCATGTTGAGTATTTTCTGGATAATGGTTTTGGCAAGAGCAGTGGGAGTGAAAAGGACTGGTCTTCTCCTCTGGGTCCGCTGGGGGGTAACAGGACTGTAGGGAATCAGGTTCAAACTCCTGCTCAGCTCGCTGTCTGGGTCAGCAGCGTCTGTTTACAAGTGCACACACAAAGAGGAGTTCACACAACGATACAGAGAGACAAGGTAGCCCAAAGGTCAACGATGCCGTTTCTTAACCGGATTATCCATTTAAATCCCCGAACGGGAAGTTTTCAGCCTGCTTTTTGTATGAGCTAACCCATTGTCATGATAAGGATTTACACATTCAACCACTGTATGGCACCAGACTGAATATTTACACAAAATTTAGTGTGATTAAGAATCATAAATAAGAAAAATGTTCAAAAGTGAAATTAATGTGCCTGCCTTCAATGATACAAACTCATCTGATGGTATTTATATTTTCTTTTATTTAGATTTTTTTTCCTGTCAACTTCATTCAAAATTCAAAATGTTCAGCTCATTTAAGATGTTTGTGTGTCTATTTAGATTTTTTTTTATATCTGTCATGTTTTCAGAAATATTCTGAAAACCATGCCCATCCTCACAACTCCTTTATAATCACTTTCATTCATTCATTCATTTGGAAAGTATATTTGCAGATGATGTTTTTTTTTTGTTCTTTTCAAACCCTCTCAGATTTTTACATTGGTGTGCAAATGTTCATATCTAGAGTGGGTGATGTCACACGGTCTCCTTACGCTTCAACTGTCGTATTAACTTTAAACAACACTTCAACTGCTTTCATCACCAACACATTTTCTGACACACATCAGGTGCTTTCACCTGTTACGTGTCAATGCAACATTGATTTTTACTCTTCAACGGACAGTTTGACCACTTTCAGATCTTATAACACAACTCACGTTTGAGTCGATACATTTCAAATGACAGCGCAACTGCTTTCACGACTTATTTGCCAACTGACATTTCAACTGCTTTTTCAGCACTTTCACTTCGACTTTTTAGTGCTTACATGTAAATTTACTCTACTAACTTCATTCAGTGCTCATAGTTAAACTGAAACTTTCAGCACATGTATTCGAACTGCTAATTCGATGACTTTCAGTGTTTGTATTTCCACTGCCACTTAAAAGACAACTTTGACTGTTTCAGCACGTCAGTTATGTCAAATGTCTCAGCAGCGTACCCACGTTTATTGTTTTTCAGAAATCCTTTCTTTTTCTGGATGTTTCTTGTGGTTGTTCATGCAGAGTTTTGTTCTTCCGGCACTCTGCACTCACCTTCTGGTCTAAGCGTCTCAAAGCCTTGTCTGGTTAGTGTTGTGCCGCCTGAGTTGATGATCCTCACACGCTCATTGCTGTTCATTCGCTTGTACTTGATATCCACCCTGCTGACAAACTACAAATCAAAACAGACACAAAAAAATATTATTGGAGGCAGCACAGCTACACTGCTCTGTTCAATAATGCTGCACATTCACATGGTTACAAGGCTGTGAGAGTACTTTCATGCTGTCAGTAGTTCCAACTGGGGAACACGTGCGTATGAGTAGTATGGTTTCACAATGTTTTAATACACCAAGCATACAAAATGGTACCTCAGTTTTTTATGGATGTTCTTATAGTGTTTTGCAGGTATAAAATCACCACTACTTTACAAGAATGTGGTTGAAAACTAGTCATCTGGAATTAGAGGCTATGGTGTGTATGTATATAAACAGTTATAAAACATATGTATTTTAGGTAAAAATGAAGTTTTCTTCCACAGAAATGTTTCAGAGAGAGTCAAATGTTTTTTGCACAACAGGAGGTTTTGTTTGCACATTATTACCTGTATTATCTGCGTGAGGAAGATGCTGGCTCGAGACAGACGTGGGCTGGCTTTAGGATCGGGAGAAGGGCTGGTTTCTTCAGTCTGCAAATTATTCTACATAGGCATATACACACCACTTATATATATATATCACACACATACTGTATATAACACACTGACAAATGCTTAAACAACAAAGATTTGTTCCATTGAAGGAATGCACAATTCTGAGTGAATAAAATGGACAGAGAAAACCAGGAAAAGGCCCAGGGACAATAAAGTTGTTGTTTTAAGCATTTAAAAGCCACTTGTGACTTCATCAAAATTAGGGGTGTCCCAGTCATGTTTTTTTATCCTCATCATTTAATATCAAGTATCTGCTGAAAGTCCCGGTTGATTCAATTGCACACTCTATACTTAATTCTGGGTCTGGCAGCAGAATAGACCTTCTTGAAAAAAAAGACCATGGAGCAAATAGGGTTTCCTGTTTCTTTGTATGATTTCTATGGAGTTAGTGTTTTGCACAGCATTTTTGTTTTAATAATACAGTAATGCACAAGCATTTTTTATCTTACATATTCTTTTTCTTTAATTTTTTTTTTTTACTTCTTTTTTTTGGCTCACTCACTAAAAAGAAAGAGCAAATAGTTTAGTTCAGGAAGTTTCTTACCCTACTGCGGGGAAATTCATTCTCCTCTTTCCCCCCTCGATACACTAACTTCTGAATCTTTACCAAGAGCAGCTGCAGGGCCTTAGGCCCCTACACACACACACACACACACACACACACACACACACACACACACACACACAGAGTCTTCAAAAATGATCAAACTCTTGATCCTTGTACACTCTTCCTGTACTTGTTGGTGACAACAACAGAGTGTGAAAATTTGTGAGGTTTCACTGTGTGTATGTGTTTGTGGCTGGATGTTTCTGCAGAGCTGGGGAATTCAGTGAAACTTTGCATCCTGAAAGCGGATGTTGACCCTTCAAGACCTCTGCTAAACTTTGCATGATTGCTCAACTGTTAAAGCACTTTTGCATCGTGCTCTGGGTCCTGCAGGACTAAAGCAGAACAGATCAGTCAGTCTTCACACAAGAATGTCAGTGCTTTTAGTGTACCTTGAGTTGCTGGGTATGGTGCCACGGTCGGCCTGGTCGGCACCGGTGTAGGGGTCGACACGGGCACACAGCCACTCGCAGCGGCCCTGGTGTCTGGTGTCCAGCACGTGCACCACCTCGTCGCAGCGCACGCTCAGAGAGCAGTTGTCTGATTGGCCGGAGATGTTGAGGTTGAGTCGGATGTAGAAGGAGTCGCCAGAAGCCAGCGTGCCGTCCGCGATGTCCCTCTGAAGACGACGGAAGGCTAGACACACACATTTGAATGTACATACACTGTGTATGCGTATTACACAAACACACGTAGGCAAGGCCAGTAAAAACAACACTTACAGTCATAGTTGGGTCGATAGTGCAGCTTGATTGTTCCAGAGCAGTGCTGCAGCATCCAATGGGCTTCTTCCTGAGTGCTGGTATCCAATGACATGCTTTGGCTCTCCCCACGTATGCATCCCTCAAGCTGGTCAGCCAATCACAGCACAGGACAAACGAATATCAGATTAAAGTGTTCATGCTTTTGGTGTTTTCCATGGTCATTTCTCCTCAAAGATTTAGCCCCTGTGTTCATTTCACTTCTTTCTAATAATCCATCAGCCTTCTAGGTTCTTTTCCTTTTGTACAGTTGGTGGATTTAATTGACCAAAAGTGAATGAATGAGGAGTTTAATCCATGTAGTGAGTAAACTACCTACCAACAGGAGGTGGTGGCCCTCTCGTAGCCCCACCTTCTCGGCAATGGAGCCTGGCTGGACAGATGAGATGAAAATCCCACTGTCATTGCCACCAACCAGAGCGATGTCCCTAAGCAGGTTGTCACCTGGCAACGTCAGGTCCTGCACCGGCTTCAGGGAGGCGCTGATCCTCGAGAAGGAGGACAGAGACGGACGGAATGGCCTGCACACACACACATGCACAAAAATGTTTGACAGTCGGAGGTTTGTAACTTGACTTGATGGTGATTCTTGTGTATGTGAGAGTCTGTGCTGTACCTCTCCAGAGAAAGTTTCCTGAACATATTGTTGACTTGCTCCAGGTCATAAGTGTCCATCCCTTCTGACTGATGGGACGAGGAGGACGAGTGGACAGAAGGTGGCCCAGGTCGTACTTCATCCTCTAAGAACAGACAGGACAGGACAGACAAATAAAAACAAGCGGAGATTAATGGAAAATGGTAGACAGACGATGTACAGAGTCCAAAAAAATTATTGGTAAGTTTCTGATTATGTGTAAAAGTAAACTTTACCAAACTCCATTTCCATGTTGTCACTGTCAAAGTCCAAGAGGCTAAAAACAAACATCAGACTATTTTGAAGCCATTCATGACAAGAAATGAAATACAAACCAGCCTAAATTCATAAAAAAGGATGAAATTATTGTGTTCAGATTTATCAAATACTATAGACAATCTGGTGAGGGGCTTTGAGTACCTGCGGGGCTGGTAGTCATGTTCCTTCTCCCTCTCTCTGCGGTAAAGCGATGCTTTCTCTGGCGGCTCGGGGAGTGTGGACAGGATGCTGTCATTACGGTAACGCAGCTGGAGATGCGTACACGCGAACAATGTGGAAGGCCAAGTTACAGACTCGGAAACTCAATTTTTTCAAGTCAAGTCAACAATGTATTAGAGCTCAGTAATCTATTTGGCTTATATGGAATAAATACATCAGATCATTATTCTTTAAATTGACCTGTGAGATAAAACGCTGAACTATGGCAATGTTTTGAGAGTAGACCTTACCATATTGGGCCTGTTGGACTGCTCCGTGAAAATGGAGGGGAGTGTGAAGGATGATGGGGAAATGGAGTAGGAGAGCGCAGGAGCTGAGGGGGGTGGATATACGGGGGACATCAGGAAACTGGGGGAGGCAGGGAGGGAGTGGCTCTTGACATGCGAGTTAGGCATCTGGATTTCCAGAGAATCTCCTCCGTTGACTGACAGAAGTGAAAGTTAGAGACAAATGTGGGTGGAGATGTCATTGATATGGTGGAACACACTGAATGGATGAACTACAGTCTGTGACCGTGTGTTACCTGCAGACTGAGGGCCCTCTGAGTTAGTTTGTTGGTCTTTGGGTATACAGACTGGGGACTTAACTCTGATCTGAAATACAAAATAAAATACAGCAGTCTTTTAAATACAAAAAATAACTGAAAGATATAAAGCTAAGCTCCAGCAGTCTTTTAAGTAAAAGTATATAGTGGATGGCTGCAGTACAGAGAAACACGCTCTGAGACATGTGGTGGAGTAACTGTACAGAGTATCATTTGTCATGGTGAACAGTATGTTAGCTAAAGCAGTGTGTATAATTCAGACAATTCTTTTAGTCTATTATTTGTGTTGATTTGACCATTTATTAAGTTTTTGTTGATTTTTTGCATTCGTCAGGGGGGCAGAAAACACATAAAACACCTTCTGTGAATCTTGATAGTCTACTCTTGTCAATGTGTGACTAAATTCTCCTCATGAGTTGACGAAATTGACTTTTCTTGAAAAGTGAAAATTAGTTGAAATGAAGCATCACTGGGTAAATTTAAGGATTTTTCTAAATAATGACCAATATGTCAGGTGTAGGGTAAATCCTTGTCTTTGATTGGCTGTTCATACATGTGATTATTAATATGACATAAGAGGTGATGTTACTTTGTAGAAAAACAGGTAGGGAAAAAAAGACAATATATAAACTTGTACAAAAACGATGCCTTTTAAATGTGTGGTGTAAGATCTTAAGTTGGGTTCTTAAGTGTAATTCTTATGGGTCTAACACGGGCCCTGTGCTTTGCTATGATGTTCGATAAGTAAATAAATAAGTGAATATGAGGGGTGGACAGTGGCTTACCACTGCTTTGAGGTTGGGTCTGCGTTTAAGGCGAGGCTCCTCAGATAAGAACTTTTCCTCTGGCGACTCATCGCTGGACCATTCTGATTGGCCCTGGATGGTTTTAAAGTCCTCCCCCTGAGAGATGATGGTCGAAGGAATGTCCTTTGGCAGACTCTGCAAAACAAGACAATTTCATGAAAACACTGGCAAATTCTCTAAATTAGACACTGTAAATAAATGCTAATGTGAGCATTTATCATACATGCTCATCTACTCTACTGTGTCTAACCGCGTCCAAAACAATGTCCTTGGACAGCTTTCGGAGGCGAGACTCCAAGGTGACCAGCTTGGCTTCTTTACGAACAATCTCGATATGGAGTTCATCACTCTTCTCCTCCATCTCTCTGATCTGTTTGCGATATTTGTCTTTGTCAATGAGACTCTGGGAGAACTGGTGCTGTGCTTCGTCTCTGGCTCGAAACGCCTGTGGTGGTGGGGACGTGGAAGGGAGCAACACAACAACAATGAAAAGATTCATTCAGGAATACACATGAAAATGCAAATTACTGCAAATAGTCATAATGCACAGTGGCAAAGATCTGTGTGTGCATGTTTTTTGTGTGTGTGTGTGTGTGTGTGTGCTTGTCTTTGTGTGTGTGTGTGTGTGCATGTCTGTGTGTGTGTGTGTGTGTGTGTGTGCGTGTGTGTGTGTGCATGTCTTTGTGTGTGTGTGTGTGCGTGTGTGTGTGTGCCTGCTTTCACCTGGTCCCTCTCTTTCTCCACTTCCTCAAGCTGGATGGTGATGGTGTCCATGCGGTTGCGATACATCTCGCAGTCCTTCTGCAGCGTGGAGCACTTCAGCTCTAGATCTTCCTTCTCCTCCAGATACTACACACACACACACACACACATTGGTGTCAGTTATAGTTTACTGGATACAGCAAGAGACACACAGAGGGAGAAAGACACAAGACTAGGTTACACAGAGAGAGAAGCCTGAGATGGGGGTTTCTGCACAGGGTGTATTTCATAGGCATTTAGGCTCACTGGTCATGGGTTTATGTTTCTGGGCTGTGTGTTGATAACCTCCTCTGTGAATATGCACATGCTTGTGGTGTGAGTTACCTTGTCTCGTAGCTCCTCTGCCTGTCTGATTTCTTCGTGTAGGTTGTAGAGGCGATTGACCAGGTCCTGTCTGTCTTCTAATGCCTCCTGTCTGTCATGCTCCAAAATGTCAAGGATGGCCTTGTCTGATTCAGGTAAGGGGCCAGGCTGTGCATTAAAAAACACACACATAGTTGGGTATAAACCATGCATTGAACAGCCACAGGTCTGTTATAAGAGATGGTCTCAGGAGGACTTAAACTTTGTGGTGACAAACCCGAAGATTTATTACCCGACTCCGCAGTTCACATTAGCTTCTCGCAGCTCTTTTTTTATGGTTTCACAGCCATCAACTTTACTTTATTTTAATTCAGCAGGAGCAAAAAACATCCAATAAAGCCGCTGTATGTGTATACTGCCTGCTTTGCACCAAAGTGCAGTCATACTGCACAGTAAGCAGCCAGCTAGTGAGAGTAAATATTTTATTTATGTTTGCCATCTCCAAATAAATGCCATTCTTACTTTGAATCTGCTGGATGTGTGAATATCAACTATTTTACACTTTGTTGCACTGCCCTTAAGTGACCAAAAAAAAACTTTTTACACAGGGTTGTACCACAGTTCCAGTTAGTGACATGCTGGATGTTATCATGTAAAAAAATACAGATAGCTAATAGCAGTTTGTAAAAAATCATCCTCAGCCTCTGCACCACAGGTGGCTGCAATGAAGAGAATTCAAAAACAACTTTCTACAATGTCATTTGCTGGGCTTGTCCTGCAAATACTAATAAAATAAAGGCCAAAGCATTAAAAAGCTTTCAGACAGATGTCAGGGGCGCTCTGTATCAGATCTGCCATTCATGGGACATGACGCTGAGATCCTGGAGTGCTGTGGATGGTTCGTTACTGGCCACTCCGCTGTCTGAGCAGTCTTCTAAAAGACGACAAGCTTTACTTTACCTGTATGATGGACTGTAGGTCCTGTAGTTTGATCTTGAGCATCTCGTTCTCTCTTTCCAGCTCAAAGATCTGTTCTCTCTTTGGTCGGTTCTCAATGTCGTTCTTCAGCTTGAGACTCTGCCTCCTCTCCATCTTACACTCTTCCTCCACCTTGTTCAGCCTATGCTTCAGCTGATCAATCTACACATACAGAGAGGATGTCAGACATTAGCATGAGGGTGGGCTGGTTGATGCCCTCAAGCCCTCGTATTTCCTGCATGCTCCTTGCTTATGTTATGTCATTCAGTATAATTTTTTTAGACACTTAATATATGTGTGTTATTACTCATTCACTGTCCATCAGTACCTCAAGCTGCAGGTCTCGGCTCCTCATCACAGCCATGTTCTTCTCCTCGCTCAGTGTGGCGTACCTCATGGCCAGTTTGTAGTTTTCATCCTTCACTCTCAGCAGCTCGTCACTGCAGGAGTTCCTCTCTTCCCTCAACTTGTTGTACCCTGGAGAATCAAGCTCAGTCATTTATACACCAGACTATTAAACAGTAACCCAGGTAAATGTGGAAAACTTATATAAGGAAGCCCAGAGGGTTCAGTTTTGACTAAATAAAAATATATTATGAAATAAACACTCACATCAATGAATTATGTAAATTGTGTAAATGGCCCAATATACTGAACAACAAAGACATGAAGAAAAAGGGAACTATGTCACAACGTAATATTTCTTAATTTCTTGTGGCATGAATGTGGTTTGGAGATTGTATGATTTTGGGAAACTCATCCTGACAAGCGGGCTTGCAGCAAAGTTGCCATGCAAAGTGTATCTTCCTCATTTGAGTGTACGCCAAAGGGCTGTCAGAGAAATGAGCTCACAAAATGAGTCGATGTGACCTGAAAAGTATTCTCAAATAGCTTTTGTTCTTTAGACATGAATGTGGTTGGTGTACCAGCTGTAGGTTTCAGCTGCGCACAGGACATTAAATACCACAGCGTCCTAGTTTCATCAGTAGGCTTTAGCAGAGAATGTGATTGGCAAATCAGCCTTAATGAACCCAACTGTGGTGCACCAAGGAGGGTAAACCAAGTATGTGTGGTGGGGTAGCAGTTTCAGTAAATTAGATGAGTTTTTTTATTAGGATTTAAGACAATAAACATCCTTCATCTGTGACTGGATGCAGCGGAGGAGCACAGATAGAGGGAAAACTTGCGTGTCGTGATCTGAAAATATCTAAAATAATAGGATGTGTTTTTTACTCTGCTGGAAAGCCTGAAGTTCCTGATTGGCCAACCGGAGCTTTTTCTGCTCGTCCTCCAGGGTGCAGTTCTTCTTGCTGAGCTCGACTTGCTGCATGGTTTTGAATTTGAACTGCTGCTGCAGCTTCATCACTTCGTTCATCAGGAACTGGGTCAGACCCTCGTGACCCTCCTCCACTGCAGTGAGGAAACGGACAGTGCGTAGAGGAAGAGACAAAAAAAGACACATTACAGAGGGTGATATATTTTATGTTAGAATGTACTGTCTACTCCACATAGAGTAAACGTTTTTCGCTGTAAGCTAATTTGGACAAAATATTTCATTCTAATCTGAACTATAAAAGAACAGATAAGAGAGATGTTTTGTTTTTTCTCATGTCAATCTTTCAGAGTTGAAGTGACTTTTTAATCGAGTGTTCAGAATTGCCTGGAATGATCAGATCTTTTGGCTTTTTTTTTTTACTTATTGTACTATAGGCATTTGCATCAAACACAGAAGTGTTTGATGCAAATGCCTATAGTACAATAAGTATCAGTTTAGAAGTATATTGTCCACTAAAGCACATGTCAGTCAAACTGTAATGAGAAGTAAACGTTGTGTGTCCACGCATGTCCGTTGGTGCGTCTGCATCTTAAAGGTGTGTTTCTCACCTACGATGGTGGAGAAGCGTCGCGTGGGATCTGTCCCCGTGACCAGTTTGTACAATTCAGGGTAGTAAAACTCCAGACTCTCCAGAAACGCCACATACCCCCGCTCTCCTTTAGTGTGGAGGATGTCGATCAGACGACCTGACGGAGAGTTCATTAACATCAAGTTTTACTGCACAGAATTCCAGGTTAGGGGGAACAAACTTGTTGTATAATGAGCAGTGAATCAAATCCTCCATTGGTTTATAGCCTGGGGTGAGAAAACTGTAGCATGAAAAAAAACATCCTTCCACCTACTTGTGCGATTTGCTTTGGAGACCAGCAGCATGGAGTTGAGGATCTCATCCTCGTCCTGTTCGTCGAGGACTTTGCACTGGCGGAGGTAGGGGGTGAGCTTTGCTGGGGAGATGCTGCGGCACAGGTCATAACGTTTGCACTCCACGTTCTCCCACAGCGCCTCCACTTGATCACCGTTTTCCATCTCTCACACCCTGAAAAACAGTGAAACCAACAGCGGTTGCTAGGCTGCGCAGAGTGTTTATTTTGTCAGTTTGCATCACATCACAGCTAAAGCAAAGAAATGCTCGCTGCAAGGGAGATGAGCTGGTGATTGCTCAAAACAGGTAACAGGGCCGCATTACATTGAGGAATATTAACTGTTGAATATTACTTTTTGCACAAAATGGTGGGGAAAATAACGTTGAAAGAAAGAAAGTAAAACAAAGATGTCATTTCTTTTTTGTTTTGAGGAACCACAAACGTTGTCTGAGATTACGTGTGGTTAGTTGTCTGCAGAGAGATATGTCAAATCAGAAAGTTGGCGCTGAGACACAATGTTGCACATATGTGTTCTTTTTTTAAGCCATGCTGTTTCTGAGGGCTTCTCCTCTTCCTGCCTCCAGGCCCTGGCACTCACAGTCACGATGGTTTTAAAACATGCTGTTGAAGTATCTGAGTCATGCAAATATTGCCTCAGTTAATATTAATATTAAATGTCAGGAATTTGATTATGAGATATGACTGTATTTCTGTATCTAAGGGTGTTGGTTGTTTTTGTCCCAGACTGAAATAGCTCAACAACCGTTCGAAGGATTTCGAGCTTGAAATTTGATAAACACAGTTATGTCAGCCGAAGGATGAGGTATAATGTCTTTGATGATCTCCTGGCATTTAATCTAGAGTCATCTAGATGGACAGACTGCGTGTCGTTGGTGGTACTGAAGAGTAACGACCATACCAGCATCTAAACAGACCGAAGGGACATCCGAGCGAATGTTCACATGCTGTTTAAAGTGCTTTAGCCTTGTTTGGTCACTCATTCAACATGTTAAGGTGCGGGACAAGATGTGTTCCCATGTCTGTAAGTAATTCATTTCTGCCAATAATGGTGACACTAAATGAACATAAAACTAGTTAGGCACTGCAATATCCACCGCCACGGGCACAACACCATTATATAACTGCAACAATATCGGCATGGTGAACAGGATGAACAAATACCTGCTAAACAGATAGATTCCAGCAGATTGCCAGGCTCGCATTAGCCATTTGCTTAAAGCACCGCTGTGCCTAATACAGGTACAGACTAATAGAGCCATGAGCACGGTGTGTAGACTTACTTGTAGTGTAAAACTGTCTATATAAATGTACTCTACAAGTATTAAAAATAATAATGTGTGCTCTTTCTACTACAAGTCTAAAAATAAAGACAAATGAAAAAAAAAAGAAACTTTAAAACGGATTCACTGCATGAAGTCATAAAATAAGCCATACAGTGATGATGTGAGCAGCCTGAAATGTTCACTCCTCTGAGGTTGACCACTGTGTACGAATGAATGAATGCACTGAATAAATAATACAACATGATCACTATAAACACTGTGGCAAAGGTCTGGTTACCTTGGCTGATGTGCATCGGGTGATTAAATCAGAAGAAAATATTAAAATTTAACTATCAATCTGCAACTGATATCCACATATATCTGCAAACCAGCCTTGCGAGGCATCATGAAGTGACAGACCCAGTGTGAGACCTTGCTCATTTGGGTCCCACACATCCTCCACCTCATCTGTTTCCTTTATAAACACATAAACTTTAACCAACTGACGTCTTTCCATTTGCCTTTCCTTTTTTTTTTAAACTTTTCTACAGACATATTTCTACTCTCTTTATCTTTTTCACTCTCACTCCCACTTGGTTTCCACTCTCTCTCATAGACACACACATACACTCGCACACACTGTCCACCATGCACCTCTGGGATTTGCATGCTGTCTGGCTTGTGGGTGTTATCCTACAATCCTGCTTTGTGACTTGCAGCCTACAGTTAAGCAAATCAAGGCTATCTGATGCCATTGCTTGTGTAAACACACACAATCACACACACCTTTTCATATAACTGTCACCTGCACCATGCATGTGACAATTTGAGCTTTCAGACTGGTAAATATACAGAGACGGTTCCACTGAGGACAAATATCAGTTTTACACTGCTTCCACAAATGTGTGCGAATGTCTCTGATCTTTGGTCAAACTCAGCTCCTTTCCGTGACTTTCACCGTATTACATTATCATTAGTGTAAATATTTAAACACTCAGGCAGTCAGAGAACAAAATCGACGATAGGCTCCTTCTCAGATGCAGTCTGAGGCAGACAGAAATATCGCACCCTCTCAACACTCAAAGCTATTATTTGTATCCACCGTGTATATATACTGTCACAGTCACAGCAGATGACAAAACCGCAAGTGCTCGCACCAACATACACCCATGCACATGCAGAAGTACACATTGCATGCATGCACACACACACATACTCACATAAACACACACACACACAGACCCCTTCAGTAACCACATACATGTTTCCTCTTCTCTCTTCTCTTATTTTGGAGTTCATTACCGAGAAAGCTAATCCTTGCTTCCTCCTTTTCAAACCAGATGTGAGTAGTAGCTTTCTTCCTGTATTTCTATCTTTTAGTCCCCTCAGTCGGTCGCTTTTGTTTATAGTAATGTGGTTTATTTGTTCTTTTTTTTTAGATTGCATTTTCCCTTTTTTCTGAGCAACTGCAGACTTGAAAGAGGCAGACAGACAAACACAACAACAATACAGTTTTGCACGACCCCCTGCTCCGTTACCCTTGCCTAAACACTGCATCTAAATTAAAGGGTGGACATATTTAGATATCTCGCTATTGCCATTATGGAGTCAAACCAAATTGTTCTCACTTCAGTATTTATACTTAATGTAAAATATTCAGTTTTGTCGACCACCATTTTGTCAATAAAAGTCATACACAAGAGTCTACAAGCAGCATTATTTGAACAAACTAAACATTCATTTCAAACAGCACATAATTTAAAGTAAAACGTCTCTAAAGATTTCACAGAAATATAATTTGCAGAGCCCTCTAAAGCATACATTTAAAATGAGACTAAGAGTAAAGCACTTTTTTCAGATTTTGACATATTCAAACACTGAAATGAAAATGAATTTCATGTTACATCATGCACGTGTATGAGAAATTACATTTATGGTTTCCTCTAAAAGCATATAAATAGGGCCAGTTGGGTGTCAATTTGTCTAGTGAGATTTCCTTTGCTTCCTTTTAGTCTGAATTGCCAATATTTCACTTCATCCTACTCGGTATATGGCAGCTGAAATTATATCTGTGCTGTAAAACGGTAAGGTGTGCCAGACACATGTAAAAAAAACCTTGGATGAAAGTGGAAGTTTTAACTTTACGAGGAGTTTTCTAGTTTGTTGGAAATAGGAAGGTGTTGATGAATCCCTCAGATTTTTAATCTGGGTATATACTCCAAGTCCAAATCTGTGCATGTGAGTATTTCGTTAATGGCTGCTGAGATTAACCTTTAAAGATAAGAGGAAAAAATTCAAAAACACTGTGATAATACTATGAGCAGAGATATCTAGAGAGTATGATGTGCTTAAATCCCAGTCCAACCATTACTGTGAATCTGTAAACATAGGTGTTTTTACATCCTTTTTTTCCTGATGTTCTTACAACTCAGCAGTACAATTTATCTAAGTTGAGACCAACATCTGTTGCTACAAACACATTTTGCAGGGTTCCAACATGTGTGATGATATGTTGGTACGTTACAGCTTCTGCATCAGATAACTAATATTAAAGTGCTCATGTCCTCAATACTATTTCACATGCATCCTTCTCATACGTATCATTATTTATATCATTTTCTTATTTTATTGCTTTTCATTCTTATTTTATATTCATTTGTCTGTTTCTTTCAGTTTAATACTTTTTCTGGTGCAGTAACTTAAAACAAGTCAGTAATTGTTGCTTCAGTTGGTTCAATTGTAGTATTACTGGTTCAGTGTTTTTAGAAGAGACTTCAAGTTTGATTGTTATCTGACCGCTCCATTCATATGATGATCGATGCCAATTTAACACAACGCCCAAATGATCTGAATGCAGCCGCTGAGACACAAGTATCAGTAATTTCCTCCTTCTTCTCCTTGAAATGTGAGACGTGCATAAACTTGTCTCACGGAGTGGGTTTCATTGTGACCCAGATTTATTACCCTCTCTGCCAACCACAACAAAACTATTCTCACACACACTTAGAGTTTATGTCAGGGGAGACCAAACTGTCCATCACAATGCAAATGTAATCCACCGCTGACATGTAGACTATAAGTGGGTATGAGAAAATTATAATCCAATCCAGTGTCAAATGGCACGCCAGATCAGATCAGATGAGCATAAGGTTTGCATGAGCTCCTGCACACTTCAATCAATTCAAATGCAGCACATGTCAGGGAAATAAGGCTCAGTGAGCCTACAGGGGCCCTGTCCAGGCTCACTGTCAGTGCTCCAGGCTGGGATTGGCTGGTCAGCCGGCTGATGGGCAGATATGATTGGTTCAGGTGTACAAACCATCATAAAGACTCCATTGTCCTGCAGAATAGCTGAAGCTTATTGTAATTTGATATGTGGTCTCTGTGCGTGGAGAGAGGTGGGACAGGCAGAGAAGGCTGAAGGCTGACAAATATGGTTTGTAAAAAATTTGCCTAATTTTAAAGAAGTGGCTTGCTTTTAATCGCATAAAGAAACACGTAGGCATTTTTTCTGTTCTAATTAGGATAATTAAGAAAATGAGATCTAATTAGCATCATCTTTAGAAACAGCCAAAGACAAGAACTTACACACGTCTTGCTATGGAGTGATTTCTCCTTAATAACATTATATATGAGTTAAAAAGAAAGCTGATGCACATTGTTGGTAATTCGGAATGGAAGGTGTTGTTGTGCATGCGTTTCCAAAAAGGGGAAGGTATTTCACAAAACAATGACATATAAAAAGTTAGAGATCAGTGCATCGTAATGAATAAGCCACATCAACGTGGTCGTGAGCTGCGCTTCCTCCTGACGTCCCTCAGCGCGTCTCACTGTCCTCTGCACCTGCTGCCGGAATCCCAAACACGAAGCCAGATAATGACAGGGGCCCGGCTATTGTGTTACCAAACCAATAACTTTCTCCTTTCATTTCAGAAGAGGTCACTGGCAGCAGGATCTGAAGACGGACGGCGCTCAGGAGCAGGTGCACAAACTCATTTGTGATGAGTTTCCACCTTGCGCGCATGAAACATCAGTGAGTGTATTTTTTTTTTTTTAAAGAGTCAAACAGTTCAGGTCTGAGTGTCCTGTGTCAGGACAGGTGGGTTTGAATCATGACACACACACACACACACACACATACAGGCTGTCTGTGATTCTCTGCGGTGTAATATCACTTCTCGGCTTCTCGGTTTTTCCATTCAAACTGCCGCACGTTTGCAAAAAAAAAAAAAAAAAAAACTGCTCGGCAACTTCCCCGACACATTTCTGTCATCTCCGGACAGACCGGGTCGTATGAGACTTATTTTGCCTACCTGAGAGGCGCCCACAGAGTCCGCAGCGTGGAGGAACCCAAACTTGGCCAAGGCGTGGTGTAGCCTTTGTTTGTTTTTCTTGTTTTCTTGTTTTCTTTCTTTCTTTCTCTCTCTCTCTCTCTCTCTCTGTCCCTCTTAAATCACGAAACCGGCTGTGTCACCACGAATCCCAGAGGCTCAGGTTGTCTCCATTTATCCGAGAGAGGGAGGACTGCTGAAGGAGCCGAGGAGCGCATGGGAGCTGCGGCCGCGACGATGGAGACGGACAGACGAGACGACAGGCAGAGAGTGAAAGAGAGAGAGAGAGAGAGAGAGAGAGAGAGAGAGAGAGAGAGGCGCAGCGGAGGCGGGCGGTGTGAGCTCGGATGGAAATAACAAGTTGGCTGCAGAGAGGTGAGGAGGAGCGCAACCCCGCAGCCTCCCTGAGCCGGTCTCTTCAGATCCGGTCCGAGCGGCCGCAGGAGGAGAGAGACGAAGAGGATGAGGGGGGGGGGGGGCAGCATCCATCCAGCCTCCGTGAAATTGTTCAAAAAAAAAGTCTGGAGATAGGAGGCGCTTTATTAGATCTTAGTTTGTTTTTGTTTGTGTGTGTGTGTGTGTTTTTTTTATCTTATTCCATCTAACCTCATTGTTTACTCCTTCAGCTGCCTGATATCAACACGTCAGGTTTATCTTTTCTTGAAACAATAAGTGTTTCCGTTCTGCAACTACTGCTTTCTTTCCTCTCATCTGGGTTAAATATAAAAATTGTATTGCATTGCATATTTCAAAGGGACGTACTCTGCGGTGACTCCGTTTATCTGACAGCCACACTTTATTATTATTTATTATTGCTTTGCATAAAACACACGATAAACAGATGAAATATCTTCAGCCTCATTGCAGAATTGTCATATTTTGGACAAATTGTGATATCTTCCTAACTCAAGTCTGCTAATGCTGCTGATCCACTGTGCCTTACTGGCTATATCCTCAGCCAATCAGAGTGCTTGTTACATTCCATAATCACTATCAAGTCGCCTAAGTCATCTGTTTGATGCTAAATACAAGATGTCAGCCCCTGAGAAAAAGAGGACTAAGCTGACTGCAAGTGAAGCATTGGCTCCTCTCTTTGATTCGTCTGGTAACCGAGTTCATATTTCTTCAACTTTCTATACAGTAAATTTACTTTCAGTCAATCAGAAGGAAATTATGTAATGTGTGCTTAAACAAGGTAACAAACAAACATTATTATGTATGTGTATGTATAAGTATGTTGAAGTGGTGTTGCTAATATAAATAGCTAATCTGTTCACATGGTTGAGTGTGTTAAAACACTCCACTTTGTTTTCTTCTGCTTCAGAGTCAGGAGATGAATGAATGCGTTCTTCTGTGCCCCAAGACAAAGCGTGCATGATGTATTATAAAACTAAATTACAGTTGCACAACTTTACTTGCTTCAAACACTTTGAGTCGCTGCTCCTAGAGGCCAACCAAAACGTCGAAAAAGTCATAGTCTGTAGTGATGGCTGCAGCTATAACATTACAAAAGCATACCTAGATCTGGCCATAAAGCATGGTGTCATCACAGAACAAAAAACTCTGGTTGCAGGGCACACCCAAATGAAGTGTGACTCCATGCATAGCCTCATCGAACAGCGTACCATGACAGATATTCACAGTCCACGTGATTACATTGTCATATTTGAGACTGCACGTTTGTATCCATCCCCATACAAAGTCACCACAGGTATACTACAATGATTTCATGTTATCACGGGCCTATCTCACCAACATCTGATAAGGCAGAAAAGTTGGTGACCCCACAGTCCATGACCTTCGTAAGGGATGTAAGGGAAAATGTAAGTAATGTAATGTAGATGTATGTAAGAGTAAAAATGCCTAAGTCATGGCATATTTCCTGCAAAATTTGCCTAAGTCACTTTTATTTGTTATATAGTCCTTATTGTGTTTTTTCTTTTTTAAGAAACTTGTGCACACATCTGATCGAGCTTACTGTTACAGTATAAATGAAAAAATCTTATGCGTTTGCCATAAAATGTGTTTTTAAAAATATGACTTAGGCAATTATGCTATGAGGCTAACGATGTGATGCACTGTTAAAAAATAAACAACAATGATTATAAAAGTGTCTGGGATCAGCTCCACCTGTCGCATTACCACAAAAATGCTGCACACATATCAATGCATCAGTGGTATTTATCCAATTATATCATATCTATTAGCATGACACTCGCAGGGCTTATGAGTACTTTTATTACTTAGAATGCATTTTGCTGATAATACGTACATGGTATTTTCAATGCAGGACTTCTAAATATAATGGAGTATTTTTATGTTGCAGTATTGCAGGATCCAAATACTCCCAAATACACAGACAGTGTGCATAATAAGAACTTTACTGTAAATGGACTATTTTGTAGTGAGGTATACTTTGCACTAAGTAAATGATGGATTACAGAATAATTCCGGTATCAAAAAGGGAAAAGTAAAGTACAATAACCTCAAAAAAATGCATTTAAGTACTTGAATTAATTGCCTGAAGATTTGTTAGTAGTGTATGAAAAAGTGGATGTGACAAACCTGTAAATTAAGGGGTTATTCCTCCAGTATCAGCGAGGGTGGACAGCAGCTGTAAAATACAGTTTTATTATTGTTTGATCCTCCTGGGATGAAGAAAATGCAGCCTACGGAATACTTTGCATGACAGTGAAATCAGCTGCAATGGATTAACTCCATTTTTAGACAAGGGCACAGTTGCAAAAACACAAGTTAAAATGTAAAACAGAAAAGTGAGGTAGGCTACAGGACCTTTAACATCAAATACGCAGTCTGTGGTTAAAGAGCCCTGATCGACCTAACCTAGTTGTTTCAGCATCCTTTTGATCAGTTTAATGCAAATAAATCACAGCAAAACCTATTTATTAGGCGATTTTATATGATTTATCTAAGCAAACAGTTATATTATTTTCTAATAATATTTTATTTTTTTAGTTTTATTTGGGTTTTATGTATTATCTTTGTATGTTGTAATGGAAATTCCACCCTCAATTTTCTTTCTTTATAAATTGCCTTTATACTATATTAGACCAACCAAGACCTAAATTCCTTTAAAAGACAAACCTCTGACTTACAGTACACCTCTGACCTGCTGTAAAAGAAAGACCTCTGACTGATAGCGGTCATCGCACTATGCGGAGGACACGCTATCACAGGGTGGCTCTGACTGGTTTTAAATCTTAACTACAATGTTCTGATCAACTATCTGTCTGCCAGACTCCTTTTACACACAAAGACAATGCAACCCTGAAACTATCTACTGAAAGGGTTGACAAGACCTCACACTCCCTCCCTTCCCCACCCTTTCCTTTGTTTGTACCCCATTATAAATATCTGTGCTTTTTCTGTTATCACTTGTGAGTCCTCATCCAGCTGAGCACACACTTGGTTGTCTGACAGCTCACCATCTTGCAAGAATACATTAAAATATAAAAGACACTCTGGTCTGGTTGGATCAATTCTCTTTATTTCCAGTACAAAATATATTTTTCCACAACAAACTTGGTGTCAGAAGTGGGATCCCTTGAGAGATTGTCTGGAAGCCAACGGAGGACGGTGATTGATCATCCGAGAGAAAACAACATCCTCCTGCCTCTACCTCCACAAAAACCTTAGGAGACGAGAGGACCGATCCCCAGCAGCTCCTGGCCGTCTCCACTGGGATCTCAAAGAACCCGCTTGGGGCCAATCTTCTATTCATTCGGTGAGATATTGAAATTTTGATAATTGATCCTGATAATATATTAGGGAAATAAATTAGCTGAATTATTTTAGAGATGTCTTTGGTATTTCTTTTTCGTGACTGCTTTGTGGGTCCAGAGAGAGAGTGGTATTTTGAGTAAATACTGACTAAAGGAGGATGGGAAAAAAAAAGGGTGGATATTTGATAGTCATTTTTAATACCTGCTGGTTCAGATAAAGCAGGTAGATGTCAAAATCTTGGAATCCTTTGACCTAAGAGATCTGTCTGTTAACGATTGGCATACAGGTCACAGCAGTGAAGAGACGGTAAACAGCAGATCTAAGTGTGAAACGGTCTTGACCCCGATTGATTGTACCAAAAAAAACGAATTGGGGACTCACGGTGACGACTGTGTTTAGAGTGATAGTGTACACTACCTTTGTATCAGAATGGGTGCAAAGCAGGGAAAGACTCAGGCTCCTCCACCTGAGGGACCCATAGTGACAGTCATGAAAAACAAATACTTCGTGTGGATTGGGCTCATCATACCATCACTCCTACAAGACCCGAAGTGAGCATGCCCCAGAGCCAAAGCAGGAGCCAGACACTGAGACTGAGGAAAGTGAGTGTGACTCGGAGCCAGAGCCAGAGACCGTACATTAACCGAACATTAGGGCTGAGACCACAGCTGGGGCAAATGCTGAAGCTAAAGCTGAACCTGGGGCAGCCCTGACACTCCCGATGATGCAAGTGGCAGGTCAGGGCAGGTCGATAATGGTTCACAGACCATGGACTCAGAAAGACATGATGGATGCCACAGCACACCTGCCTGACCCGACCGTCTCTGGCACACGATTATCTGATGAGCTCCTCATTTTCTGCAAAGAGTTCAGCCCCACCACACATGAACTCAGACGTCTCCTCATGAAGAAACTGGGACCAGTCGCCTACGTCAAAGTCCACTCAGCATGCCAAGGAGAGGGGCTGGCTTCAACAGACGAGGACGAGATCATGGCAAGGGGGGCCGCAGTTGACAGGGCCGAGGACGTTCTTGGGTGGGAAGAGATAAGTGCTACATATGTCACAAGAAAGGTCACTGGGCTGCCGATTGTCCCCAGAGAGACGATGACAGCGGTCCCTGGGATGTCCACACCCATCAGAAGTCTGACTGAACCGAGAGGGAGGAGGGGGCATGTGGAGAGAGCAGGAGCCATCCATCCGCCAGCGGCAGCAGACAAGGGAAGTAAAAAGTAAGACACACACGCATACGCTATGCGCAACGAAGAACAGCTTGGCTTTACTAACACACACACACACAAACACTAGGGGAAACAACAATAGAACATTTAGATGTAAAAGATGTGAATGAGGGATACATAGCACAAACACATAGCACAAACACACAGCACAAACACACGGCACACGCAATGAAGAACGGCTTGCTCTACTAACCTGAACACACACAAACACTTGTGGAAGCAGCGATACAGCATTTAGAGACAAAAACAGAAGCTGTACCTTTCACTGAAACATATGTTAAATATGCCACAGAACCATTTCAGATATTGCCAGAAACCGTGCTCACAGTGGGGGGTAAAAACATCACTTTTCTTGTTGACTCCGGAGCAACACATTCAATAATTAAGAACAAAAGATCTTCCAGCCTCCAAAACTTAGCGGTAGATACATGCACTCTCTGGGTGCTTCAGGAGTAGTTATTTAAGGAGAGATTCACAGTTCCAATGACCTGCGTCCACCATGATGATACTCCTTCTCCTCTTTCTACTAAGCATGCTTTTCTGTCTTCAGACTGCTGCCCTGTTAATCTCTTGGGCAGAGACCTCATGTTGTCCCTGGGACATTAGTTTAATATCTACACCAGATGGCCTCCAGGTTGTCAGAAATATGCCTGCTTACATGTCGCTTGTGCAGTACAGCTCCTCCATTCCTTTGCATGTGTATGAGTGGATGTTTCCTCTTTCTCTTGCTACAGACATGGTGAATATCCCGTGATATAGTGCCTGCATGTGCACAAATTTCAGAGCAGCTGCATTGTACTGCTTATGTGTCTCAAGGTCCTGACTCTGATAGCGAATTCTCTGCCGAAGTGGAGGATTCCCTTCATTGCTCTGCTTTGTTTTGGTCTGTAAGCAGGAGTGTTATCTCAGTGACGCTGAGCTCTGCTCAGCAGCGTGTGTTCCTGGTGGAAAACTCCCACCCCCACATTGCCCTGTCTAAGTCTCCTTCTGAAGAATGGAGAGACTTGTTCTCTTTCACGCTGAAATGCAACTCCATCTCTGACTGGGAGCCTACAGGTGATACCAAAATCTTGTATTCGCCATCAACAGGTATTTATAAACGACCTCTTTCTCTTGACGTTCATGCATTCAGATCTGTACACCTGGTTGATGAATATGACAAATTCTCTCCACACACCGAAGTAATGGTCTCTGACTCTTCTCTTCCCCCTCCAGCTTTGCAGGAGGTGCCACCCTCTTTGTGGGCTAAAGGAAAGTATGATGTCGGTTTGACAAAAAATGCTCAACTTGTGCCTTTCACACAGGCAGTCGATGAATGTGACGTCTGCATGACCTCAGTTCTTCTTTAAAAACTCACGGTGACAAACTCTGACCTGTCACTCACCCCACTCACAGGGGTTAATTGTGTGAGTTTTGCTGTGGTTTCAGATAATGTCACTGTAGTGTCTGGTCGTCTTCCTCATCACCTCTGCACCATTCAAAGATCACTGCCTTGTTAGATGCTATTTTGCTTCCCAACAGCCATCTCTGTCTGTAAGTGTGCAGCTCACACACACATGCCTCTGATGTTGTCTCACTGGGGAATGCAAGGGCAGACGCCGCCGCCAAAACAGCAGCACAACAACACACAACTCCCTGACTCATCCCAGCTCCCGCTCTCACACACGCTTGTCTCTATTCCTCCCTCTTCAGTCGTTTTCTACTCCAGCTGAGAAGATTCTGTGTGGTGGGGTCCCTGTGGTAATCCATGCCTACCCTCTCACTTTTTTCCTCACTATGCCAAAGTTGACACAAGGGTCAGACCATGTGTCAAAAGGAGGGGATGCTAGCTATGATCAACACACACTGGTTCACAAAAGGGTTTTCAGCATATTCTCAAAAGTATTGTCAGGCACATGATGTGGGCAGACCAGTCAAGGTCACTCAACAATCAGTGGTGGCAAAAGCCCTTCTCCAAGAAATCATTCCACGATGGGGCATTCCGACAAAATTATCAAGTGACAATGGCACCCATTTTGTACCCATCCATTTGGCACCCATCCAAGAGGTCAGTGCTTATTTAGGCATAGATCTCAAAAACCACTGTGCATATCATATATATTTGCGTGCCAAATTGGCCAATACTTGTGAAGACACAGGTCTTCCATGGACAAAAGTACTGCCTATTGTTCTGATGTACATGAGGATGAGGAGGAGGCCCGCACAGGTTTAAGTCCTTATGAAGTTTTGTTTGCAGCAACTCCACACATCGGAGCAGAACACCCGAGGGAGCCGCCTCCTTCAACCACCGTTTGTGAAAATGTTATGCTAACCTACTGTATTAACCTCTCTCGTACCCTGTCTAGCATCAGACAACAGGTGGCAGCTGCCTTGCCTCCTCCTGCCTCCAATCCCCTGCACTCCCTGCACCCGGGAGACTTTGTCGTGGTGAAAGACTTCAGGAGAAATCACTGGCAGGCTAAACGCTGGCACTGACCATTCCAGATCCTCCTCACCACTCACATGGCTGTGAAAGTGGCAGAACGAGCGACTTGGATCCACGCCGGCCACTGCAAAAGGGTACCAGAACCTGCAGAATCACCAACCACTGATCACGACACAAACACACCACTGACTTCAATTGATTCTTAAGAAGTCCGATGCTGATCCAACACAACAGCTGAGTGTGAGCCGAGCGCCGCTCCTGTTGCTACGCTGACTAACACAATACACCATACACGAATCGACAAGCTGAGCAAATGCACACGAGTGAAATACTGAGATTTCACCACTGCTGGACGACGATGGAACAACCAGCACCATGGCATCCATTTAGACAGCCGGGCATGTGTGGGCTCAGGAGGTTCTCTGTGCTGTCTCTTGTTATTAACTTGCGTCATTGTGTTTCCAATATTCTTTGTTTCTTGAGATTTTTACAGTGACTCCGACTCCTGACCTACAAGTACACCCATGACAAAAGCTCTCAAAATCCCTGTAAGACAACGCAGAGCGGCTGACTGGTGGTATTCCCCAACTGATCTGAGCGTCCCACCCTCATGGCAGCCCTCTGACGACACTGATTTTACTGACTTTCTCCTTCTCACTGCCTACCCTGACAGTTTGGCCTCAGACGTTGGTGATAATGTATCTAGAGTTTAGATGTGTTTAGAGGGGTGCCTGGCTAGGAGATAAAGATAAGAAGTGATACAAGCATTAATCCCCACGGTGCGAAGGATTAAATAGAAAGAGAGGGCAAGTCAGGACACAAAGTATGAGCTCAAGGCTAACACTGATCACACTGACAAACGGTACATGTTACACTAACTTCCCTGACTTTTTCCTTGTATCTGACTGCCTAGATGACTCAGACTTAAGTGACAATGATGATGATGATGATGTGTAAATGTGTACTTGCTAATGTTTTGTTTTGACTATGTCCCACAGAACAGTTAAATGCATTTTCTCAGGTTTCTCTTAATGATGACCTGGTTAGTGTAAATTTCTAGGTTTGATGTTGTGTGAAATTTTAGGTATGTATTTTCATGGTTGATCAATATATATGATCAAAGGGGGGAATGTAATGGGAATTCCACCCTCACTATTATGTTTTCTTTATAAATTGCCTTTATACTATATTAGACTAACCAAGACCTTTTAAATTCTTTAAAAGACCGACAGACACCTCTGTCCTGCTGTAAAAGAGAGACCTCTGACTGATAGCGGTCAGTCGCAGGGTGGCTCTGACTGGTTTTAAATCTTAACTACAATGTTCTGATCAACTATCTGTCTGCCAGACTCCTTTTACACACAAAGACGATGTAACCCTGAAACTATCTACTAGAAGGGTTGACAAGACCTCACACTCCCTCCCTTCCCCACCTTTCCTTTGTTTGTACCCCATTATAAATATCTGTGCTTTTTTTCTGTTATCACTTGTGAGTCCTCATCCAGCTGAGCACACACTTGGTTGTCTGACAGCTCACCATCTTGGCAAGAATAACATTAAAATATAAAAGACACTCTGGTCGGATCAATTCATCTTTATTTCCAGTACAAAATATATTTTTCCACAACAATGTTTACTCTGGTTCAGAGAAATTGAGTCACCATTTGTTCAGAGCTGCTCTGTGATTTCTCCGCTTTGAAGGCGGAACTGAAGTTTGGGTCATGTGATTGCTGTCAGGAGCCGATTAGCCGCTGTACTGTTTACCTCCAGCTGCAAACGGGGAGCAGAGAAATGCCCGACCCTCTCTCAAAATGTATTCCCACGGCTCAGAAAGTTTAATTAAACAGGCGAGGTAAGAAATCAGAAAAAGAGGCCCGTCCTCTTCAACTCCAGCTGCCTCACCCGCAGCTCGTTTCCTCTGCCGAGCTAACCATGCTAACGCTAGCCTGTCAAACCTTCACCTCTTTATCACTTTTCAACTACAGCTGTGTTCATTATATAGCATGATTTTGGCCTTTTAGTTATTTATTATTGCTATTAGTTATTTAGTTATTTACGTGACTTATTCTCTTAACTGTCAAAAAGGTATGTGTTGTTTCAATGCAGGACTTTTAAATGTCTATTTTTATTTTATTATTTTGCTTTTGATACTGTCAGCAGAGGTCGAAGAAGTACTCAGATCTTGTACTAAAGTAAAAGCAATAATACCACAGTGTAGAAATACTTTGGTAAAGTAAAAGTCCTGCATTCAAATATTTACTGAAGTAAAAGTACAAAGCATTAACATCAAAATATACATGAAGTACCAAAAGTAAAAGTATTGAGAATAGCTATTTTCACAATAACGTTTATTGTATTAATGGATGGTAATTACTGATGCATTCATGTATTAGAAGTTATCAATTAATGTAGTGGAGTAAAAAATATTTTCTCCAAATGGAAATACTTAAGTAAATTAAGTACCTAAAAACTGTAGGTATGTATAGTACTTGAGTAAATGTACTTGGTTACTTACCACCACAGACTCAAAGGACATTTTGTTTACAGTACTTTTCAACTTTTATTGTTCAATTTCTGTTAGACTGTACCCATCGATATATTGCTTTTATAGTTGTTTTTGCAGGTAAATAACGCAAAGGATCAATCAACGAGCAGATACGGAGCTGATTAATCTTGTATCGATCTGTGTCAAAATATTTTAGCAACACGTCTAGAAGGATCCTGCAAAGACAAAACCAGGTGTATTGTGTGTGTTTTTAGGGAGATTCAGGAGTCTGAGCTGCAGAAGTTTTACAGCAGATTAGTGAAGCTGCTCCAGGGGAAGGAGCTCGGTCATGAGACTGTCGACTCCCTGCAGAGGCTGCACCTCATCCTGTCCGCCAACAAGTACACCAGGACGTAAGAGCTCCAATGCCCATACAGTATCCACGAGCCACCGTCCATTCACACTCTGTTTAATCTGCACATTTCAGACTTGTTCATTCATTCACATCATTCTGTCATCACTCCTTTAACTTGTGCAACTGCTCCCTTCCTCACCCTCTCTCATCTCTTTCCCCTGAACCCCCATTTACTTTGTGGCGATCTCACCGGCTCTTTCAGGTAGCAAGAACAAACGCAAAGAGCCACAATGCTGAGCTTCACCCTTCAAGTCATCAACCTTCTTCTATTTCTACTCTTTAATTTTCAGCATTAGATTTTATTCATAGCTTTATGTCTCCTCTGCTGTCATCGACCAAAGGTTGCCTCCAGAGCTTCAGAAGAGAGTTTTTTCGCTCCTCTGGTCACCTGCCGAGCACCTTCAGGTGCTGAGCTCCGCTGTCCTCAGAGAGACACTGCCCCTCTCTGGTCAGGAGCTGACCTACAACCAGGAGAACAACAGTCAACTGAACACTCATGCAGCTGCCCTGCTGCTCTCCCAGGTGTGCAGCATGTGACGAGTTCAGCTTCATTCATATATATTTTGGGACATATATAAGATTACAGCAATATATAAACACATGAAGGAGCTTGTTTTGTTTTCAGATGCCTTAAACAATGTCTCTCTCAAACTTTAACCACAATATGCAGGCTGGATCCAGGGCCGATCTGTCGTCTCTCTGCACTCAGCTCCTACATGGTCTAGAAAGCCGTCAGTCAGAGGGGCCGGCTCACTCGTTCACACACACCCTGCCGATCCTCAACACCATCCTCACACACTGCCCCGAGTGCCTCACTAAAGGTAACTGACAGTCACAGTGGAGAAAAAAACAAAAGTGGAGCAAAACAAAAAGCAAAACCAAAGCATGAGGACGTTTTCACACAGTTCTTTCTCTCCACCTGACTTCCTGCAGATCACGTGACCCTCTTGAGCAAAAAGTTTGTTGATTGGCTGCGTTACGCAAGCATCACTCAGGGAGGCGGTGCTTCCTCAGGAGGATTCTTCACAGGGCCCAGGTCACGTCAGGTAATCTACCTTCATATCTCAGTCTTTAAAGCATACTCTAAGATTTTAACTGTTATATTTATTTTAAAATTTGAAGATGATATGGACAGTAGTTTCAGTGCAGTTTTTTTTATATCAAACTTTAGTGCTTTATTGTAAGTCTTTGTATTTGTGTTTCGTCCATCAGCCGGTGCCAATAGCAGAGCTGGACGGGATGGTGTCGGGGGATTTCTTCACTGTGCTCTGTGTGGGCCAGGGCTTCACTGACGACCAGTGGATGAATGTCTATTCCTTTTCCATGCTTCGCCATTGGCTTCTCACCTACCACTCTGTTTCCAGTGGCAGTGTCACAGCTGATGCCGGTATGAGCTCACTACAGATTCAAACCACAACCTTTTGCCTTCCCATGCTAGAGAGGCTCGTCACTTCATGTCACGGAACATCAACTTCAAGGTGTCAGACTTGCTGTAATTCATTTATATCGGCCATGTCAGGTGACCTGCTTTGTGTTTTCATCATCTCCAGCAAACAGGCTACAGCTCAGTCTCTCCCTCTCCCACTCCCACTCCTTTTCTAATGGTAAGATGTGAGTTTTTGGAGCTTCCCTGCATGGGTGTACCTCTTCGACGCCGTAAACAAACTTCTTCTGACTTTAAATTCCGGGGTCAGCTCCCAACACTTGATCATGACTCACAGCTACACTTGATCTAACAAACCAGCTCACCAGAAATCCTGATCTGTGACTTCTTGACTACACTTACCACCACCATACCACTGATGTGTTTGTCATTTAAATCTCAGTTTTAATCCTCCCACGGGTTTGTAAACATGAATGAATCACTGTGACGAATGACTAATGAGCCGTTACTAAACTTATATCTGCCGTAGAGCTGAATCAAGTTGTTGGTGGTGTGTGTGTGTGTGTCTGTGTGTGGCATGAGGAGTTTGTTTCCTCTTCACACTTCTGGGAGTTGACCTTCAGGCCTAATTCGATCAAAGTGCATTACATCTGTATAAATATCTCCTTCATATGATGTGTTTTGGTTCTCGATGCTCTCCATCCAACATCTTGGGGCTTTTCTTTAAGCTTGGACCTTTTCCTTTGTTGTAAAATGATTCAGTTATTCTTTTCATCTTTCTAAAGGAATGTGATCGGATCAGTGATTAAGCATCAATGATTAAGCTAATTTTCTGTCATTTTCCTGATAATCTCTCATCTAAACCTCAACAGTGAGCTTATCTTGAAGCTTTTAGAGTAGAGCAGTGATCGGCGCTTGAAGCCTGATGAAGCTTTCATTTCATTTATGCCTAAAATAGATTTGAACCTTCGAGGCATCAAGTGCAGCAGCACAGCAACATCTAGTGGCTTGTAAAACTTATTGCAGCCCTTCAAGACCTTGCTGCTATTAATTGTTTTATGCTCAGTTATTGTAAGATGTGGAAAGCTTCTGTTCTGTAAAGTGCTGCTTTAAATGTAGATGGTATTGTACTATATGTTCCACTTTTTTCATACAAGAACAAGCAAACTCTCTGTTTGTATGTAACTTGTAACTTAATCAGGCAAATTATTCTGTGTTGCTTCGGGTGGCTAAAATGAGAATTTCCCTCCCTTCCTTTAAAATCTTCCCAATCATTCTCTAACTTCTGCTCTCTGTTCAGATTTGTTAACAAGCAGTCTGAGAAGACATTATGCAGTTTGGGTTTGATCATGATGAATCATAATTTCTTTGAGAAGGCGTTGAGTTGTGACCTCTCTTTCCTTACCGCCTGTGTTGCAGATGACCGGTCGGAGGTGGATGGTTCGGTGGTTTCTATGGTTTCAGCGACCTCCTCCTCTAGCCGATTGCTGCCTCCAAAAGAGCGTCTGAGGGAGAAGGCTTTCCAGTACTGCCAACGCCTCATCGAACAGAGCGATCGCAGTGAGTGAGTGTGTGTGTGTGTGTGTGTGCGTGTACACAAGTACACAAGTGTGTGTGTGTGTGTGAAAAAGTAAGTCATGTAGTTTCAAATGTAGTATTTGAATGAACAACTTGTGCATATATAAAGTCGTCTATTCTTTTGTATCTGTACATAATATTTTAGTGTGAAGAGTTGAGATGTGTATTTTTCTCTTTGTCTCAGAGGCACACAAAAAGACAGACACAGACCTGCAGAAAGCGGTGAGTGTATTATTTATCATCACTGTTCATACACACAGGTTCAGTTTCTGGTCCAATCAGGCTTCCATGGTAGTGTCCCATGTGTCCTCTAAGTCCTGTCCACTATATATAATTGAAGTGTACTGATCTATTTAAAGCATCTCGTAATAACCTTTACTAGCATCCACCTTAAATAATTATCAATTTTTTCTCACTTGACTCGCTGATATGTCTTTTCTCTTAGTGTTTGGTGGAGGCAGTGTGTATCCTGGACTGTGTGTGTGTAGAGGACGCCTCTCTAGTCTTCCGAACGTTCCCATGCATCAAGGCACTCTTTGGTCGGCTCAGCTCAGACCTGTCTTTTGCCAGAGTCCTGCTGCCCATAGCACAGTTCTACCTCAACCATGGTTCGTATACACATCTACACATACATGTGCTAAACTTCCCATATGTGTTATCCAAATCACACGTGTGACCAAGCATAAATGTTATATATTTGAATTGTTAAACAGCTAAATGTGTACTTAAACTCATTCAGGCGAGATGGCTGCGGTGGATTGTGAGAGTGTGTGGAAGCTGGTGTTTGGCCGGTTCCCTGCCGAGTTGTTCAACGACCACTTCCTGGCACATGAGCTTTTGCGCTTCCTTCGGCTGAACCTCGAGAGCCTGCAGCTTCGAGTCCCACAGTACACTCGGTCCTTTCCAAATCTGCTGAAGGTGAAAACCTAAGAAAACACACCCACCCAGAGATTCTTTTCACTGTTGTATACTCTGCATGTACCTGCTGTGGGTCAATAAGGAATACATGTTATTCCAAGCGAGGGATACACAAGATTTCTGCTTTCTTTCTGTTTGCCTCTAGTTTTTGGCATGGGACAGCCCAGCTGTGGTGGATGACTTTGTGGATCTTCTGCCCTCTCTGGTGACAGCTGGAACTGCGGTGGAGCTTCTTCACACTCTGCTGGACCTGCCCTGTCTCTCTGCTACACTGGTCTTGCAACTCAGGTGCACACAGCTGATTATAAAAATGTCCAGACTGGACTGGCTTTGGCTGTCTTTGCTTTTTTTTCCCACCACTGAATATTTGTGTGCATATTGCAGGTCAATTTGTCTGCCCATCTCTGAGCCAGGCGGACGTGGCCTCCTGTCGCTTGATGCATTTCGAAACAACTCTTTCAGAGGACTTTTCCTCTTCCTGCTTCGAGGGGAAGCAGGCACAGGTCATCACAGTCACACAAACAAACGAGATCAACTGTGTTTGTTAAAGATCTTTGGAGGTGGTGCTTTGCACATTTTGTCACCTTTGGACAGAGCTAGCTTAGCTGTTTCACTCTCTTTATACCAAGCAAAGCTGACCGGCTGCTGGTTGTAGCTTCATATTTACTGTACAGACAAGAGAGTGGTATCTAGTTATTGTGTTTGATTGTTGTGTATGATTAAAGCCAGTAGCTAGGGGAAAGCGCGGCTGCATTTTCATCCTTATTCCAGAAACTGGACTGCTTTTCTTTTCTTCCTTCACAGGCGACACAATTGAGCGACTGAGCACACTCCACGAGCTGCTCGCCGAGGCAGTCGATTGGCCGAGAGTTGTTCAGTGTGCCCAAACTGTCCCTGTGTTGTTGCACATTTTTTTCAACACAGTCATCACGGTGATTAAATGCCCTTTACACCTGAAAGTACTGCACATTAAAATGCTGCATGTTGAGTTTCTAAAAATGATGTAATGTTTGGGCCTGTTTTCTAGGTAGCTGACAAGAAGCTTTTAGCCCACTTGATTCTGGTGATGCTGGAGAGAAGCAGCATCCTCCTCAACATCCCCAAATACATAAAGGAGATACACAGGTAAACGTGTGCAGTGGGACTGAAGTGTTACTCTGCTGCACGTCTTCACTGATCCCTTCAGTCACCCCACTCCTCTCCCTCTCCCTGTTTATGCAGGGTACTGAGCTGCCACCTGCTGAGGATGTGCAAGCTCCACCCCTCTCTGGTGGTGGACCAGTCTCACGAGCTGCTGGAGTTCGCTGGAGCCACAGCCAACGTCTACAACAAAGAAGACATCTACACACACGTGGTAATGAAGTTGTGTAAAATGTGTGTGTGTGTGTGCTTGCGCGTGCGAGACAGGACGGATCATGCTGATTTAAAGACATTTCTTTCTGTGTATTTTTGATTTTGTTCCATCCGACTGCATCTCGTATCTCAAGCTTTTGCCAAATCTCAGCATCTCATTCTGCGTATTGAGATGCAATAAAATATAACACTTATCAATAAAATGTGGCAAAACTTGACACCAAAATAATATTTCTTTGGCTCTCAGGTGTGGGTGCTGGGAGAGTACCTCTCTGTTTCGTGTGACTCCCGCTGCTCCGTGAGGCTCATTACTTCCTGTTTTGAGGCCTTGGAGGCAGTGCTGTTTGAGATCACTTCTTCTGCCCCACCACCTGGAGCAGTTTGTCCTGCCCCTAGAGTCATCACCACTTTAATGAGCGCTCTGGCTAAGCTGGCCTCACGGTCACATGACCTCATACCCAGGTGACTGACAACCAACCACTTACACTTCTTTATTTTTTATTCATATGGCTATATGTCATGTAACTGTGTGTTTATGTCTATTTTAGGGTGTCTCTGTTCCTTTCCAAACTGAGAACAGTTACCAGAGGCGGGTCAGTTGTCTGGTGCTCCGATGAGGAGGATCTTGTTGCAATAGTAATGCGAGGGGAGGAGTTATGGTCGCTGCTGAAGACCCCCGGTGTGGCACAGAGCGTCCTGACCCCATCTCCACATGCCACCACACCTCAGTGGCACCGTGACGGCAACGTGGCGATGCCACTGCAACTGCGAGCTCTCACCAATCTCACACACTCACAGTGACAACACACACATCATTTTGCACTGATACTTTGAGATGCATCAGTGTAAAAAATAATCCCCATAAGTCTCTCATGAAACGGGCATCCTAATGAATCCTGTTTGATTTTTTGCACATTATTTTTGTAAATAAATGACATTATTTGATTGAAACTTGATGTTATGAAGCATTTTTGGCATTCACAGAATACACAGATCCATCCTAGTGTAATATAGTGTCTCTTCTTTAATACAATGAAAATAAAATTTGACAAAATAGATCATCTGATTTAAAAAAAAAAAAAAGAGAGAGAGAGAGAGAAAACGAAGAAATGCTCACTTCCTGAGTAAGTGCTCTGTTTTCTGCAAGTAAAAACAGGAACAGTTAACTACTAGAGGTTAAGATTAAATTGCAAGTGTGATCTATACAGTGCTTGAAGAAGTATAAAAATTTGCATATATAGTGTACATGCCTGTGTTCATTCTGTCCTGTTCAGTGGATTTTAGGAAATTCTGCTTAATTCGTCACTGTTGCTGATAGAAAAGTGCTCATGGTTAAGAGTGCATCACCTAAACTTAACAACTGGCAGTCAGAGTCGACTAAACAAGATAATCAATGCTATCAGCCTTGACGTTCTTATTTAACTTTTAACCCAGATAGAGTGACTTTAGCTCTAAGGTAATCTTAGATTGGACAGGTCATCTTTCAAATCACATGACAGTAAATCATGGCAACTGATTTTGAGACTGATTCATGACAAATACTAATCACAACAGAATCACAACCAGGCCAATTCTACTAAGGCCCGTCACCCTCAACAGCTGATCTTCAGCTTGAACCGAAGAGGGACAACTTGTTTGTGTTTAATTGCAGTCTCTCTCCAGAGTGTCACCCAGCACACAGTGATCGTAAGTCTGTCTGCGGATTGCATAATGCAGTCAAAGTCAACAAAGATGAGTAGATTTGTTTATGAAGCCAATGGTGGCAAAGATGTCGCTGTTATTGACAAGTTAACAGCTCAAATACTTTCAGAGGAACACACAATAAGCTGGCCTTAAACTTTAACCACTAAAGAGAATAGTTCCAAACATGAACTTTCTCTTAGTGACAAATTAGTGAAATGTTTGTTGGTTGTGGTGCCAACTCAATCAAAGCAATTGTGACGCTGAGTTCCTCTCTTTCATAGTGTGATTTAGCACCAGTATAAAGGAATGCCCGTGTGGTGTGTTTTTGGCACTTAGAGTTTGAATATGAAAAGGGTGGCGTTTGCCAGCTTCAAATATCTTATCAGTTCAGTGAGTATTTTGACATTTTATACCCTTATTTGCTTTCTTGCAGAATTAGCAGCTCCTCCCAGCCAAGAAATAGTCCTGCATGTTAAACCGCAGACATTTTGAGCGTTGAGCTTAGTGTTCTGCTGGCTGTAGCTTTATGGTTAGCATACAGACAGAGTGGTATTAATCGTGTCTGCAAAAAGGTGAATAAGCGCATTTGTCAAAATGTCAGACTATTCGTTGAACTGAAAACTGGCCATTTAAACTTAGTGGCAGGTTATATGTCGCCCTATCTGTGCAAACATCCCTCAGGAGGTGAAGAACACAAATTATTCATATCCAGGGATGTTACTTCTGCAGCATGTTGAAATGATTTTGTAGTTTAACAGTACAACGGCTTGGTCCCAGGGTTTTGGCCCCACCTGTGGAGGATTTCTCAGCACCATCTCTCCAGGTGTGGCCTCTTGAGTCAGGTTAGTTGCAGTCAAATCACTGTGGCCTCGTGACTAGAATACGCCTTTCACAGTCAGCTGAGTGGCGTGGACCTGTGCGATCTCAGGTGAGAGCGGCAGCTCACCTCGACGTCTGCAGCAGTGGCCTGGGTAAGTAGAGGTACCTCCAGATGGCGTAATAGTGAACGCACGCTCCTGCTGCCACGAAAAGATGCCAGATGGCGTGGGCAAAAGGGACGAGGCCGTCGCTCTTAAAGAAGACCACGCCCACCAAGTAGAAGACTCCTCCCACTGCCAGTTCACACACACCTGAGCGCTCCACCTGCTAAATTTCAAGCAAGCAAGAAAATGGAGATTGTAGAGTTATACTACTATACTATACAAATTAGCTTTTGTTATGATTTAATGATTATATTTGCTGTGTGTTTTACATTTTTGCCAACCATTTTCCAAAGCACATTTTTGGCATGAATCCCAAATACTAATTAATCTGCAGCAAAAATTAGTCCCCAACAGCTGCTTTACTATGCTACTCAAATGATATACTTCTGATCTATTAAGATTGTAGGGTAAGAAGTCAATCTACAAACATGTACTTTGAAACAGTAACCGTATGGTGAGCAGATGTGATTTGGACATAATGGGTTCTTTAAATAGTGATAGTGTTTGGTTCTCACACAATAGCAGGAAGCCTGTTGCAGCGGAAGACAGGCTTACAGAATAACGCTTTTTGTTTCTCAGAAGCAGAAAAATACTACCCCTGTGGTTTGTTCTTACCATCAACAGGATGACCATAGCAGGAACAGCCCCCATGGCCACATATCCCAGCAGCTCCACCAGCTTGTACCTGCAGGTAGAAAACTGGGACGTAAAAAAAAAGAAGCACCCAAAATCACCTTTGTAATTGTTTCTGCTTCAAACAGCGGCACAGTGTTTGCTGTAAACACTGGGAGGAAGGGCATTTGGTTTCAGATTGTGTTGAACCAGGACACAGAGCAGAGGGACACAAAGAGGGACAGAGTTACCTCTCGTGGAAAAAGAAGACATACATGGATCCGACACAGGCCATGACCCATATCAGCCAGCGCATGTGACACGCCCATGGCCCCAGCTCCCTCAGCATCAACCTGAGAACACACACATTAACTTCCCTTGCTGAGCTTGTTAAGCAGCAATATTATCTACCAAACAGCGTGTCATTTATTGGCCGCAACCACGCGACCCACCAGGGAGAGTAGGAGGCCGCTATGAAGAAGTAGATGGCCATTCTGTCGCACATGTGGAAACGCTGCTCCACCTTCCTGCATAGAGACAAAGACGAGAGATGATGGCTGGTTTCTAAATCACGAGGACCAAATAGCTGGATTATTAAATGGACTTTTTACATGAGCAGATTTTGACATACCTTTATCAGAATATGTAATTATAATTTTAGATGTGAAAGAGCAGGTTATGGAAAACCACTGTGATCTTTTGATGTAATTATCATGATTAGTTGTAACAATAAAGATTTAAATACCTTTACTTAATGAAGTACAAATCAAAATCATTTTAAGAATTTTACATTTAAAGAGATAACACCAGTCCAAGTCAATTAAAAATTAAACCTTCAAAAATATAGTTTATATTACATAGTCCAAATATAGTTATAGTAAAAATCATGACTTCAACTTAAAGTTTCTCATTGTTATTAGACCAGTGAATAAACAGGGTCATTTTAGCCTGATAACATGTTATTATTTAAGCTACTGTACATTTGAAGAACATGTCTTTTTGAGATATATGTTTTTTGAGGGACCTGACAGAAAACTGAATTTGGAAGCACAAAGTGTGTTGTTTTTATGTGAGCCTGTGTTTGACTTTTAATATCTGAGTCAATGTTTTGAGAGGTTGTATGTTGAAGATGATGTAAAATATTTTCATTACTGTGCCACATCTGTTGTTTGCTCTCTGACCTTCTGGCTGTGTCTTAATTAACAAAGCGTTCACTGGAGCAGCACATAAAAAAACACACACACATCTGCCAAATCGCTGCTGCCAGCACACACACACACACACCGGAGGTGGCTGATTTTCCAGGCAGCGGTGTGGAAGAGTGTTGAGGTGATGAACAGGCCGGTGAGACCACTCCCATAAAGCCAGGCAGCCACACGATGCCATTGGTCCACAGACAGGAAGTAGAGCACCGACCCGCCCACCAGACTGGGGAGGATCCACAACTGGAAGTATCAGAGGCACAAAACATTTTCTCATAATACATCCACTGCATTTTTACATTGTTTATGAGACATTTATTGGACTTTGTAGTAATAATACAGTTGTATTATTAACTAAGTGTTTCAGGTAAACAGATAGATTTTCTTTACCAGCCTCTTGTGGGAGGCATTTGTCCTAAAATGTCTTTCTTAAGCGGTTTCCTGACATTGTTAACATTCTTCTCTTGCTGATTTCAGGACAAACAGCTGTAACCTGTTATGGTTAAAAGGAATGGTTCAACATTTTGGGAAATGCACTTTGAGAGCGGTGTCAATCTTCTCATCTAAATCTTGGCCAGAAAGCAAATCAGTGCATTTACTGAAATGTTGACCAATTCATTGAACTGATTCTGTATGTTACAAACGGTGCAGATGACTCTTGACGTTTATGGGATCCACTGCCCTGCAGCTGAACGAATGAATGAATGGACAAGTATCATGAAGGGATTTCACCCACCCATTTGAGGCTTTACAGTCATTACTGCTGTGTTTCCTCTCCGTTTTCTTTCATCTCCCTCTGTCTGTTTCATTCGCTGTCTGTCTTGCTCTCCCAGAGGCGGAGGCGCACGGGGATTACAGCAGATTAGAGAAAGCTACAGGCTGAATCACAGATTATAGCCCACTGCCTCTATGGCGCGGCCAAAAATCCGCTCCCTTTTTCGTTTTGCTCCTCTCAATCCTCTCCATCTCTTCAGAGGCCTCTCTGAACTGACAAACCGATGAACGCAGAGAGCACGGGGACAGTGTGAGAAAGAGAGTAAAAAAAAAAAAAAAAAAAGAAAGAACCGGAGGAAAGAAGATAGCCTGTGTATTTGTTTGGCTCACCCCATGTGTGGCACAGTTTGCAGCATGTTCATATTCAGTGGGCTGGTATGGTATCGTTTACTGGCCGGGACTCTGCAGTTCATGTACCTGAAAGATAGGTGAGGTGAGGGAAGAGGTGAGAGAGGGAGTGGGGGTGAGGGGGAGGAGGGGCACAGAGGGGTGTATTCAGATAAGGAATGCATATCTGGAGGCAAAAATAGGTACAAGGTGCTTTATTGGTTAATAAGTTCCGTGTGCTGAGCCCATGAAGGCCAGTGGTGTGTGTGTGTGTATGTGTGTGATGGTCATTCTTGGAGGATTTACAGGTCTCTAATCCACATCACGTTGTCTGAATTTTAGTGTGCCTCATCGTTACTGGGGCAACTGTCTGCATTGCTATGGCCACCAGTGATGTCACTGTGCGTACAACGACAACAGAATACCACCGACAGCTAACCATTAACTACATCTGCATTATTTGTCACGTTGCCATATACTACTGAGAAAGTTATTTTGTGCGAGTGTGCAAAAGTTGTGTGTGTTGTGAGTGTTATGTAGGCTATTTAATCAGTAGTAAATCTCTCAATCCCAGCTTACAGGGGAAAAACACATCTGGGGATGTTACGAAACCACATTTCATACGTCAAGATGCACAAACACACACACACACACAAACACACACTGATTTGAATGTGGCTCTTCATGCAGGGCCACAGGTGTGTCTTATCAGCTGTGTTATTTGATTACACATTTAGGGTGATGGCTCATCATCACACGCGCGTGCACGACTCATTCCCGTCAGACATCCCATCAAACACACCCACACACACACACACACACACCCCATAGCTGTTTGTTGCAATGGTCTATTAAATCTGCAATGGCGAAGAGAGCAATCAAGAGAAAGTGAAGCAGAAGAAGAAGCAGGTGGACAGAGGTACGACTTGTCAAAAACATAAAAGTGTAAAAAAAAAAAAAAAAACACAAGATTACAAAAACCCTCCTGAAGAAGTCTTGCATAACACAATACCATAACACATAACAAAAAAGTACAAACCTTCCAAACCTGTGCAGATGTTACAACATTTTTCTTCAATATTATACTTTAAAGTAATCAGAGACGATTTAACAAGCTAGATGAAAGGATCATTCTGACTGCAGATAAAGGGAAGTAGGTGAGGTGTCAGTAAGTCATAAAATGTTTCCTTTTCTAGATTCAAAGAATACGCTACATATCTGATTTTTGAATGAGCAAACTGTATGCCAGGATGCCAAATTTATGCCGAAAGTGTTTTTAGGGTTCTGAGCTTATTTCCTTAGAATCAGCAATACAATTTGTTGCCAAAGAAGGCGGTTTAGCTTTCTCAATCACCAGTTTTATCTTTTAAAAAGCTGCAATGTGTCACTGTGGTTTGGTAGACAGGAAGAGGACAAATAACATTTGCGGGTTGTCTTTTTTCTTTCTTTCTTTTTTACCTTAGAGGTGGGTCAGTGAGTGAGGGAGTGAGAGTGTGTGTGTATGTGTTCGCTCACCACCAGAGCCCTCATAACAAAAATGTCAGTGTGTTTTCCTGCTGTAGGTTTGTTGGTAGTACAGCACAAGGCTTCAGGGCTCTCTAACGCACAAAACACACAGACCCTCCACAAGCACACACACTTTTTGTTTTCCATATCTCTTTTCTTGCTTACTGATATCATCACCTCAGTCTCGCCCTCTTCTCTGCTTTTGAGGGACTTCCCTAGGCCTCCCATCGCCTTATTGCTGTAATGCAGACAACGTGAACGTCTGCATGAGTCCTGCTGCAAGAAACATGGAATAAATCGAGCTTGTGTAACATGCTGTGTCTAATCCACAGGCAGAAACATTTGGTGATATTAGATAACTGTATAGCTGCCATTTCTTTTGTTTTTACCCGCAGGCCACACCAAGTGCACAACTAGAGAACTGTGTTTTTCTGAGCACTGTTGTGGTATTGTCAGGCTATCAATGGACCTGAATGTGGCACTCTAATGTCATATAATCGGTTATGACAGAACTTTGTGTGTATGTGTGTGTGTAATGAACTGAAAGGAAGGGATAGGGATTCTCAGGCTCTGATCAGAGAGAGCATTGTTGTCCTCATTAGCACACTATTGTGTCTCTTTTCTCTTTCTTCTACCCAGGTTCTGTCTCTCCACACACTTCATGTCACATGGTTCGACGTAGCCTGCATGTGTGTGGCGTGAGTGTGTGTGGTGTGTGCTATGTTTTCTCCTCACAAATCAAGTGTTTGGTTATAAAAGTCCATAACAGCACATTCCATACATTAATAGGATTGGTTGCATCTAAGAGGATCAGAACCTTTGGATCATGGAAGGACACACAGTGTACACCACAGGAATGTGTGTGTGTGTGTGTGTGTGTGTGTGTGTGTGTGTGTGTGTGCATGCTCTCTGTAACTCCAGGACTATTCCTTTTACAGCAAAAGATCAAGTTAGCCTCCTCTGGGACTCAAACTCTGGTTCTCACGATTATCGCCATCTCTCCGTTTAACACACACACACACACACACACACTCATAAACAGTGGAAGAGATACACTGACTTGCAGGCTAAGAGACTGATGAGTGCACCCAAGCAGAATTCAACGTGATCTACTGTAAACTGCTGTGTGTGTGTGTGTGTGTGTGTGTGTGTGTGTGTGTGTGTGTGATGCCATGTCCAGAGAAAGGCAGCAGCACATGATGCAAAAAGTGACTCTGACTCAAGACAAGCCAACAAGGAACCTGAGCAGCAGAGAGATGGAGGAGAAGAAATCAGAAATGTAGTGACTCTCTGAGTAAAACCGAAAATAAAAGTGGTAATAAGCACTTTTATCTGCTCTTTTCAGTCTGTTTGGGCGCTTGAATAGTAAGAAAGATCAATGATCACCATGCTTTTTACTCTCTCTCTCTCACACACACACACACACACACACACACACAACCAATCTATAACTTCCCTCTCTGTGCCAGCGCGTCAGTGCGCATGGATGCACAGGCTCTGTCACTCATGAAAAACACGGTGCCAGACATCAGCGGTCAAACTTTCCCGAAGCTCACCTTCCGAATTTGGTCCTTTTAAAGTCCATCTCGTGCGCGCGGGCTCTGCGCGCGGCGGTGCGCTCGCGCTCTCGTCTACCGCGAGCTCAGCAGCGAGCGTCGTCTCCTCCTACGGATCCCCCATTCCGGACGTCCCACCGCCGCGCGGCCGAAACACACACGCATAAGTCCCGCGGAGTCCACGCAGCGACGAGAGCCGAGGGAGGCAGCGTGGAGTCCCGGCGGGGACACGGGCCGACGTGCGGAGATTAGTTAGTGTGTTTGCAGGATGTTCCGCGGGACTGGGTCTGTAACCCCTCCTCTCCTCTCCTCCCCTCCCTTTTCCCTTTCCCGTATCCTGGCGGACGGTAACACAACGCCCCCCCTCCTCCTCCTCCTCCACTTTTTTATTTTATTCGTGCATGTGTCGTGACTTTCACAGCGCAGTAGAAGAAGTAAAGACAAACTCTTGTTTCAAAGAATTTCATGTTGTGCTGACTTCAGAGGAAATGTTGTAAACACACGACATGGTGGGCTGTAAACCACATCTGTCAGCTGGCACCGGGATGTTACAGTCCAAGGTCCCCTAATGGACCCCCTTTAGTCCAAAGAACATTTGGATCGGACACCAGGAGTAGTTTCTTTTTCTCATTATTTCGATGTTTCTGCTTTAATGACTCCGTTGACTGCTGGTTGATGTTTTCTGCACATTGTGATCAGTGTTGGAGAGTAATGACACATTTACACAGGGACTGAAGGAAAGCTTTAAAGCGCTTGTTCTTCCATTACTCTTAGTCACGAGTTACACTTTTGAAATTAAGACAGGTCATAAAACTTAAAAAATGCACAAGTTAAAGATTAAACCATTCTCTACATTCTTGGCTTGTGACAGTACAGCTGGTCGTCACGTTGGTTTCATGTAAACACCTTCTCAGGATCCCCAAAAAATGTAAAATTGTAAATGTGAAATACAATTTTTTTTTTTCATTCCTCATTCCTCATTTCATTCCTCGGGTTCAAACTATCTCCACTACAACCAGCTTCAATAAAATGTTGCATCAGAATCTGTGTGATTATGTGATGGATAATCTCCAAAGCAAGCACTTATGATTTGATTTGCTTTGAACATTCGAGTGATAAAAGGATTGCTGCTTTTACTGAAGTTTAAAAATCTGAACTCAGATTTCGATCCTGTAAATAAGAATCTAAATGCTGCCACGACTCCACACTGCCATGAATAAACAGGTTGATGAACTCTGAGGCCATTATACATTTGGTGGTGTAAAATTAGCCAAATTTAAATGTATTTAATATGAAAAATGACACATGAATCAGCCAGTAAAATGCCCGCAAAGTGACTTCTGCACTTTGATATGTGAGAACCAACAGGAGGAAAAAAGGCCAAATCAACTGATGGATGAATTGCAGGTGTATCAGTGGAAAAAAGATAAATGATTAAATGATTTAATGTGTCAAAAGGATCAAGGCAGTATACAGTAAGTCCTGCTCTTTCATTTGATTTTAAGACATATATCATACATAATTTATTAATATTTCAGATGATATATATCAATATATAGGCATATTTTACTGCCAGCTCAGCGGTAGATTTATCTCCTCATGTTAAAAAGGGAGGCATGTAATTCTCTCTGCCTTTAAATTGAATTTTGCTGGTCCACTCGTGCCTCCCTTCAAACAACAACACACATACACACTCACACACACGCGCACACGTTCAAACTGAATGGAAAATTAAATATTATCCAACAACAACAGAGGCCAGCAGAGGCCCTTTGTGGCACTGTGCAGCAGCTGTGTGAGGCAGAACAGATACATTATGCAGACACACAGACATCCAAACAAGTTCCAGCGCTTCAAACAAAGACATGTTATACATTCACCCCGGGCTGCTGTTCAGAGATAAGATTCAAAGTATCAATGAGAGCGGCCAGGCAGGCATATTTGCCCAGGTAAATAACCGCATCTGTTGCCTGCTCTCAGTTTACTGTTGGTACAACCAACAGAGTGCAAAAATAGATATTAGGGTAATTACAAACGATGCAGACTGACTTTAAATGTTTTGTAGGTGGCAACATGTGCCTCATAGCCAACGGCTCTGTTGGCATGCAGAAAAAACTGGTGTCTTCAAGCATGATTCTTTTTTCATATTATAACTTTTTTTTTTTTTTTTGCATGTTCTCATTGCATACAAAATCCTTCCAGAAGCTAAGCCTGAAAAACACACGTCTCAATTTTTATTGTTTTGGTCTTGTCATATATTTGTGGGAAAATATTTTCTCATTTCTCTTCACCATAAAAATGAACAGGAACTTTTTTTTTTTCAACAGGCTGGATATGTAGCTTTGATTTCCATTTCACAAACCCCGCCTCTGTCTCTCTGTCCATCATGTTTATTTGGAAGCTGAGTCTTGTGTAAACCAAAGGCCAGCACACTGTGTGTTGGACCTCTGCCTGTGCTGACAGACCTCTGACAGAGGAGAGGCAGCCACTCGGTCCCTGAAAACAGTAAACTGGGCAAAAGGACAAAGCTGACACGGAATCACAGGCAAACAGGGGCAAACAAACAACTTATACTGATAAAATTATTCCAAAATGGACAAGAGGTTAGAGTCACTAGTGCCATTTTACAGATGAAAATTTTAGAAGTGATGATTTTTAATAGATTTTAATTGTGTAAAAAACTAAATAGCAATCAGTGTGCTAAGTAGTGCTGCAGTAGTCCAAAAGTGCACATTTATGTACACAGAGTGATATAGCAGTTTTGACTTTACGTTGTTTTCCAGAAAATCATTTGTATCGTTCACGATCATGCTCTGACATGCTCAGACTTTAACCTGAAACTGAAATGAAACCTATACACACAGACAGAAACTGTGACTCACTCCCCAAATTACACAGTCAACGCATCCGATCGCTAACTGTCTCCTTCTCCTCCCACGCCCCATTGCTGCCCCAGCCACCGCCACAAGTCATTATTGTACATAAAGTTCTGACACTTGTGCTCATTTCAAAGACAGTTCACGTGGAAAGACAGGCCATTCAGAAAAGAATCAATATGGGGCCCCTGAACAAAGGTGCTGCTGAAATGAGAAGCTGGACTTCAATCATTTTTAGCAACACTGTATTCAGATAAGCAATATGTAACTGACAGATACAATCTGATACATGGGACTGTATAACTTTTTGCACACAGGGGCATATATGTTGATTTAAAAACTGTAGATGCTGATATGCAGCAGAAATATTTGTTTTGTTCGAATAATATAATATTTATGCAGGCATACATGCATTTCTAAAAATGTTTAGTATAAACCCCTGAATGAACCCCTATTATCAACATAAATATTGTGTATTTGACATTTAATGCCTTTAATACATTACTTTGCCTGCCTTTAATACATTACTTTATAGAGGTTTGTACAACATGTCTTATAACAGCAGCCCACAGGGATACCATATGTGCAATTTTAATTTTTGTTTAGAAAATAATTAATATTATTATATTCTTAATTATGTTATATATTATATTACCTAAGATATATCAGTTGGCAGACATGGCACATTGTACAACCTATATCAGTTGGCATAAAATAGAGTTCAGCTTGGCACATTGTACAACCTAAATTTAAAATTTCATAGCTAATCCAGAGTCATAAAATAGACCTCTTTAAATATGTAGCCTATATACATAGCCTATAATCACAAGACAACAAGAAATTCAAATTGGGAATGTGACAATATCAGTTGAATGAATCACACATAATAGAGGTGAGAAAAGGGACTCAACATATCATTTAAAGTCTCTTTCAATTTGAATAATTGGATATAATATTTTCCAAGTAACAACATTAAGCTGACACCCCGAAACTTTAACAATAATTAAGGACATTCAAAAACAGGGATATATGCTTTTTCATGACACAAGCAGGTCCTGAACCCAGAGGACAACATGCAGTATCAAAGTGAATGTTTTTGTTCAGAAAACCAGGGTGTATTTGTGATAGAAGGTTATGATAAGCCTGATTTATTAATATTCCTGGCAGCCTCTTAAGGCAGCAGCAGAGCCTTGGTTCACATTTCCTCTAAGCAGCTCTCGGTGCAGCCACTTTGATTTGAAACTGCAACGCAACTGCCCCCACATTTCAGACCCTCGAGTTTCTACTCTGTAGAAATATGATTATTTGAAATTTTCTTTGGTATTATACCATATGATGCACAGAAATTAAATGGTAAGGTGGCCTCTGCTTTTTTACAAGGTAATGTTGCTTATTAGTTTGTTATTCAAAGGTTTAAATCCACCTGAAAATGTTTACAGTCTAACTCCAGTAAAAAAAAAGAAATCTCTCACATACCCCGATGGGTTTGTAGATGCCTCGGCTTCCTTCTGTAAACTCCATGAATATCTTGTTGCTGTATATCAGTACCGAACAGCTGTCGAAGTCACAACGAAAGTTTACCAACGATTTCTCACCAAAGTACTCAAACACGGTTGATCCTCAAGACATGAATGAACAGAGTGTGTTGAGGCTGAGTTTATAAAGTCTGCAGAGAGAACATCACTGTTGAGTCACAGGAACCAACGTTCTAGAATCAACGTTCTAGAACACACACCAACACACCAAGTTATTATAATACACATTGAAATGTCTGGATACGTGTGTTGATGATCAGACGGATCAAAGATGATCTACTTTAAGTAAACAACTCACAAACTCAGTCATGCATCATGAGAATTGGCACAAAGCAGTCCAGGGCCACAGTGCATGTGTGCTTATTCAGTTCATTACTAAATATTATTATCAAGGACTACACAAAATATTTATCTGAAGGGTTTTCTACTCAGAACAATCCTGTAATAAATGCTTTTGGTTTAATTCCAAAATTAATTCAGTTCAACAATGTTAATTATGTCGTAGACTAGATGGGATGTAAATTCACATTTAGAGTCAACACTGTGCTGCAGCTAAGTGGCTGTCTGGTGCTGCAACCTACTGCGAAGACTTGTTACAAGTGAGCAACACTGAAATAATAATTCAGTATTCAGCTGGCAAAGATGCTGTCTGAATAGTAGTAGTAGTAGTAGTAGTAATAAGTCTATATTAAGTTTATATTAATTTAGATGGATAAAAAAGTGAACTATCACTCAATCAGTCATGTAGTCTGTATAGTACCTTACTGATTATCAAGTCAGAAGATGAATTTCTTGATGCTATTAAATATAAGTACATTTTTTTATTTGCTGTCTGATACCCAACATAGTCCCAATATCGCCGATTTCATCCAGTCAAGAAGTCTGCAGGTTATAGGTTTTTGTTTTTAATGTTATTTTTTCAATCATCAGCAGCTTTTACAAAACATGCCAACTGTTTTCAGTGTGTAAATCTCTCATTTCTCTTCGCTCTTATATTAAATATAACTGAATAGGAGAGAAAAAAAGGATGAACGCTCATATTCATTTTTGCTTGTGTGTGTGTGTGTGTGTGTGTGCAGAGCTGGCTCTTGGCAAAGGCCATATAGGCAGTCACCTAGGGCGCAGTCACCTAGGCTGCAAGCCCTAAAAAAAACAAACAAAAAAATACAATTAAAACAATAAATAAAATAAAATGAATAATAGTAATAATTTTTATCTCCATCTGGTGCCCTTCCCTCGTGCTCTGTCTTGAAAATAAAAAATCTGTGGGGGGTGGAGGGCACCAAACTATAATCTCGCCTAACTCTAACCAAAATGGTGTGTGTGTAAAAAATGGCTCAGATCCACAGCTCTAGATTTAGATTTTATTTTTATTTATTGATTTATTGATTACAACAATCACTTGAGTGATTTATACACTAATACACTTTTGAAATTGTCCAGCATCATTGTGCTCATGGTCATCAACCTCATTAGCATCTGAGTGTCTCACAGTCTCAATACTGCCTTCATGTGCTGCTTGTAAAGTCCTACTTTAAAAATTTTCTCCAGTTTATAACTAGTTAACATTAACCAATGTGGTCAGTTAAAGTTGACTAATGTCTGAAAACCTGAAACCTGTAGAACAGTGGAACTTTTATTTGAGAAAATTTACATTTGTTTCATTTTACAGGACAGCTGTATTTGTTCAACTCTGAGCTGCTCTTATTAACCAGTGGTGGAAAGTAAGTTTTTCATTAAAATGATGAACACATTAATGATCCAATAATCATCATCCATTAATATTATGTACATTATTCTGAAATGGACCGTTCTACCGGAAGTGATGTAACAGAAGGGAGAGTGGTCAACTTGAATAATGAAAATGAAGCTGAAGCTAATTTTGACACTGAAGAAGTTGTAAATGTTTATTCACGTTTCATGGATGACAGCCTTATAATTATGAGCGTGAGAGGCATCCAAGAAAGCAGGAACAGACAAGAGTGAGGAAGAATAATGATCAGTCCAGAGAAACTGAGCTGTAGTGTGAGGAGAACCAGGGGTTGGCTATGGGCATAACGATATATAACGCTGTGTTCACAACACAACATTGAAAAGTTTGCAATCAGGCTATAAGAACACTAGTACTGATGTAGCAGCCCATGGCCTCAGGTCTTTAGAGTATGCACTGCTGTGTTTTTAAGAGAGAGTGGAATATGTTTCAGGTTTCCTGCCAAAAAATAAACAGTTCAATGTCAATCCATGATTTCTCATCCTTTAACTGTAATAGTTAATAAATAATGTTTTAAAAGACAGTCAAATAAATAATTATTCCTACATGACAAACAGAAGGCTTCATATCAACCCTGTGATCGGTGATCAGAACAGCCGAACGGCCCCATAGATCCTGATTAATTTATCATTATCATTACACAACACAGGAATGCACTCTGAAATAAACACTGTAGCATGTGAAAATATAAATAAAAAACAAAAATATGTCATTACTTATAGAAATATATGATATGTATGTATGTACAGTTCAGTCAGGTCATTTCAAACTGTATATTTAGATCACCAGATATGGTTTAATATTGAATGTTTGATCAAACATGAAAAAAAAATACACACACACACACAAATATATATATATATATATTTATATATATATAATTAGTACAAACTGATACTTACTACTCAAATGTAGGCCAGAGTTAGGAGCAGAGAGAATCTGGATTGTATGATCAAAGCCCATTCAATTTAGATGTTGTTTGGACATTTTGACATTTGGGGGCGGTGTTACACCAACTCAAATACTCTTACTGTGCAGAAGATTGTTTCCAGAAAAGCTAATTCTGCCTGTTGGCTAACTCAGATATTGAACAAAAAAATCCATTCACAGCCATTTCTGAACTTTAATTATACTGTGGCAAGCAGCGTGGAATGAGAGACAGGAAGCAGTAGTCAGTCAGTCATTATTGACAACACCTCAGAGACAGACGCATACATACAGATGGGATCAACGAAAAGCAAAGTAAATGTGGACCGTTGCTTAGTGTTGTCAAAAATTTAGATTTTTCGATACATATCGATACTGAACATCTGAAAAAGGTTTCTATACTGACTTTCTGCAGTATCGATACTCCAGTACCAGCTGTCACTCACTCAGCTCGGTCACTCCAGTTGTAGCTCAAAAAAGATGGAGAGCACAAAGCCTCTGCGAACAGTTTGGCTGACAAGGAAAACGGCGGAGTACTTTGCATTTAAGGCAAATGAGCAAGGAAAGGATACAAGCGAGCGACGCTAAAGAGTAGTGCTAACAATACAGTTTTAAAGTTAAGTTGTCTCGTTGTTGAACAGTTGTTGTTTGTAATAAAAAGCTAAGCTAACCCCGGTCGGAGCCATCAGACATGAGGAGTCTCAGACAGCAGAGCTTCACTTAACACACACAAACACACAGTACTTTTAATCAGATCATTTATTCTTGAACAGTTAAATAACAGGCAATGTTGTTGATTTTTCCGATCCGTGGTATCAAATTTGGTAGGGGGATCCACATTTTTCAAGGTGTCATATCGAAGGTGGAAGCTTGTCCACTTAACACAAAGTCGGCATGGCGACGGGGGGCTGCCTCCGCTCGCCTTTGAGGCTGTGGGGTCTCTTCCCTCGGCCCCTTCCCATCCATAAATCAGCTGGACGCGCTGGTGTCCCAAGGTAACGATGGCTCGCTGGGTGGAGACTGTTCAGTTTGAACACTCCACCAATCCATGAAAGAGGAGTTGTGATGATTTTCTTTGCACAAGTTGTGTGTCTGGGAGCCCGATGGTGGTTCTTTACTGAGACTGCGTGGCACCCTTCCACCTGCTGGGTGAACGGAAGGGACCAGCAGACCAGCCCGGCTCACTACGTTACCTCTACGTTACCCAAACACAGCGGCTCCTGGGGCTGTTATGGATGGGGAGGGGCAGAGGGCAAAGACCCCACAGCACTCAGAGGCGGCGGAGGCAGCCTCCCCGTCGCCATGCAGACTTTGTGTTTCAGACGAGTCATCGAGGACAGGTGACCTGCTGGTGGCGTGGCAACGGCCAACACCTCCCCACATGGCTACTGGCGGACTTTGCCGCATTGTGGCGACCCGCAGCGGCAGAGGTCAGCCAATTTGCCACATGGTCATAAACACGCATCTTCTCTGACATTGCTCGGTCGACGATGGGGGTAATTTCAATCGCATGGTGATCATGTACACCGGTGGTCATGTACATTGACACCCTCGTTGCTGACTTCCGCGGTTTTATCCGTCGCAGTTGGTACCAGTGAATGAACCGACCGCATTCACATAGTAATACATACACATATACTCGGGTGATGCACCTTCTCCAGAGTTGCTTGAGAAAGGGCTCGTCTGCTCCAACGTTGCTCGCTCATCCTTCCATCCACTCCGACACAGCTGAGCTCGATGAGCTTGTCACCCACCACAATGCATCAGTGGTGGAGTCTCTGCAGGTTGATCCATCGTTATCAGAGCCCTCCAGCGGGTGATTACTGGATAACTCACATCTAGGAGACCATTTCGTCCATCCACATGTTTGCAGCAGACAGAGTCCCTCACTACCTCTGAGCCCAACACTTCAATAAGTCATCATGCTGCAGAGTTTCTTCCTGATGTTCTTCGAGGGCAACACAGCTCAACAAATGAAGCCATAACTGTTGCCCCAAACTGTGACTGAAACTCGCAGCGGAGTGATAAATTTGAACAGCCTCCTCGCTAATGGTTGCAGTACGCTAACAGTATAAACCGGCACAAACATTATTCATAACCATAAACCATACCATTTTGGTACGGAATATTACAAACACGTGACAAAAAGTAAGATTTGTGTTCACGAAACAGTAAATTTAACAAACCACTCGGCATGATGGGAAATGTGGGCCGTCGCATCTGCCACACTGTCCTGCCCCCTTAAGGCGCCGCACGCTGCGTCCTCGGAGCATGCGCAGTAGAGCTCGGAGGGAGCGAGCAGCAACAACAACAATCACTTACAGCAGGGCCAGGAAAAAAAAGAGATGGCTCCCTGAAGCTGAACACTCCTGACCTGTATCACAGTAATAATCTCAGCCCAGCTGCTATTTCTGCCGGTGCGTTACACGCCCATGGTGCCGAGCCCATGAACTTGGCCAGTCAAAGCGGGGACGCCGGCGGAAGCCAGCTCCTGTTCGCCAACTTTAACCAGGACAACACGTAAGGCCGGGCCGGGGACAGAGAGGGGGACAGTCCGGGGGTGTCAGGCTAGATGACGGCAGCTAGCTCAGTGTGGAGCCGTCTGGGAGCGTCTCAGAGGGGGGGATGGAGCTCGATGTGAGACAGCCCGGGTGTGTTTGTTCGCGTTAAAGATGACCCCCCATCCCCCTCCGATGTTAGCTAGCTGCTGAAACCGTGTTATTTCACAACGCCACTAGCATCGCTGTGTAGCTAGCATCATGCTCCGAGGCTAACTTTAGCCACAACACACGTAGCAGAGCGGTGTCATGTAACTTGCTGGGACGACTATTATGATTAATGTACTGACTGTAAGATAAGGTGGACTTTGGATTTTGTTTGTTTTGACGGAGCAGTCGCAGGACTCAGAGCCTCAGACGCTTTCTTGTTGACATGACAGTGAGAGACGTGGAGCTCGATGCTAAATTTACTGGTGCCATTCTGCAGACCACTGAGGCCTGGTGTTATTGCAAAACAGCTGTCAGTCGTGTGATCAGAGTCAAACCAGCAGGCTGCGAGCTGTAATGACAAATGATCAATACTATATATGTGTGTGATGTTGATGCTGCTGTATCCGTCCTGTGCACAGGTCCTTAGCTGTTGGCACCAAATCAGGATACAAGTTTTTCTCCCTGTCCTCTGTGGACAAGTTGGAGCAGATCTATGAATGTAGTAAGTATTGTCCCAGCTCTCTTCTTACTGTCTCATGTCCTCCTTCCTTCCTGTTTGTACGATATGTCTTCTTTTTTAGCACAGAGCAGTCCTTGTGTGTATGCAGTGGGCTGTCAAGCTACTTGCTTGCTACTAAATTGTAATATTGCTCAGTCATACTTTTTTTTTAGTCATTGTGCTTAATGCCTGCTGTCTAGACAGGATATAATCACTGCACCATTAGAGCTTTGCTGACACTTTAAATATTAATAAAGTTTGTCAGCACTTTTCCCACACTCACACACTAAAACATCAAGTTTGCTCCTCATTATTGGATGTGCATCATGTGTGGTCACTCCTATGATCTCTGCTACAGTCTCATGATGCCTCCATGATGAGCTAACCTATAGTCTGGTTGAACTTAAATAGCCAATGCAAAGCAGAGTCAGTAGGAGACTGAAGATGTAAAGTCAGAGGAAGACTGTGAGTGTTTTGTGGCATGATCTATAATTCATGACCCCAGCTTTAGCTCGGTTGCACCAAATACACTTCTTGTGTCTAAAGTTTTTGCAGGTGTATTCAGGTGCTATGAAACTCAAAGACGGAAGTGTCATTACTCTTCTCATGTGCCAGAAATAACACTCATAGTATTCCTCTGTGAATGGGCTCACAGAGGAATACAATGAGTGGTTATTATGTGACGCTTTCATTTCCACCATTCCACCCCCATAACTGTTTAACTGTGTTACCATGAGGGTCCCAGAAAGGCAGCTAATAAAAGACAAGTGAGCACTGAGTGAGCACTGAGAAGTGATGATTGGTGTTTGTGTGTGTGTGTACAGCGGACACGGAGGATGTGTGCATCGTGGAGCGTCTGTTCTCCAGCAGCCTGGTGGCCATTGTCAGCCTCAAGGCCCCCAGGAAGCTCAAAGTCTGTCACTTCAAGAAGGGAACTGAGATCTGCAACTACTCCTATTCCAACACCATACTGGCTGTCAAACTCAACAGACAGGTAAGATGACGACATTCTCTGGTTAACTCATCACATATTCATCAAGTGGTCGGGGTGGGAGATTTTTTTTGTGCAAATGTTATAGTTTGCTAGTAAATCTGTGATGTTTTGTTGTTCCTCTGCAGAGACTGATTGTGTGTCTGGAGGAGTCGCTTTACATTCACAACATCCGAGACATGAAAGTGCTGCACACTATCAGAGAAACTCCACCCAACCCTTCAGGTAAGTCTGACGCAGTATCTCAACAGAGTATAGTATGTGTACAGTATAGTATATGAAGAATCAAAAATCTTTATTGTCATCATAATGAAATTAAAATTGGTCACTTCCAGCTTTAAACATAAATATATGTAAAAATATGTAATATGTACATAAATATCTAAAGATTTTAAGTTGTAGCAGCAATGTACAATGGGGGGGAGTAAAGCAGTTAGTATAGCAGATAGTACAACCGTAAAGTGCTCACAGGGTGGAAAAAGACTAAAGTATTGGTTGAAAAGATATACTGAATACATACTGAAACTAGGGATGTGGCTCTCCTCAAGTTCTTGGAGATTTTAGTTTCTCATCCATTTCTATCAGCTTCTTTTTAGTTCACAATTAACTCCATTTTGTTTGTGGTTGCCCTGAAGGCTGAAAACTGTCTCTGCGATCTGAGTTATTTACAGTTATATATTTGTGTATTTCATCCACCCACGGAACAAAAACCCACTCAGGCTGTCAGAACTATCATAAACACTCAGTGTCAGGCTCAGATAAGTGTGGCTCTGTAGGAGTCTGATTCAACTTCATTGTCTTTGGCCTCCTTTGTTAATCAGATTGTATTTGTGATCAAATTTCTTCAGGACTGTGCGCCCTCTCCATCAGCAACGACAACTGTTATCTCGCATACCCAGGCAGCGCCACGATAGGAGAAGTTCAAGTGTTTGACACTGTCAACCTGGTAGGTGAACACCAACACAGTAAAGCCATTTATCCTATTCTGTCTTATTTAATAATATATATATAATATTCAATCTTTCATACCAACCTTTTCTTCTCAGCTCTCATTTTCTTGCTATTATACTGTACTGCAATACTTGTTAAATATACAGCTGAAGTGCTGTTTCTGTTGCTAATTAAATTGAATTATATGGAGTTGGTTGTTGGTCATTCTAACAGCCAAATGAAATGTAAATAGTCCTGTGAGACTCTTCTGACAGCCAGTGTTTCCTATTATCAGTCACTGGTACTCAGTGTTTTCTGAAGTAGTGCATCTCTAACTATTGTCTGTATCTGTTTGCCAGCGAGCGGCTAATATGATTCCAGCCCACGACAGCCCATTAGCGGCTCTGGCTTTTGATGCCAGTGGAACCAAACTGGCCACAGCCTCCGAGAAGGTACGAGACTTGCTGTAGTACACTGCCCGTCGTCTTTCAGGCTTATTTGCGCATGATTTTTGCTTTCCGCCTGAGCAAAGATGGTTTACTGTTGTTCCTCCAAGTGTTGTCATCCTCTGTGTATCTTTCACTTCCTTCCAGGGCACAGTCATTCGTGTCTTCTCAATCCCAGAGGGACAGAAGCTCTTTGAGTTTCGAAGAGGAGTCAAGAGGTAGGTGATTTGACAGTTGATGTATTTTGTTTTTTGAGAAATGAAAGCTGTTTTGCTGTGATGGACTAGCAGGATTGAGCGTCTGTGTATGTGTTTGTATGTGCTCTATATTTGCGTCACCTTCCCTGAACGTGTGCTTCTTTTCTTAGGTGTGTGAGCATCTGCTCACTGGCGTTCAGTATGGAAGGCCTGTACCTGTCGGCCTCCAGCAACACAGAGACGGTCCACATTTTCAAACTAGAGACGCAGAAGGAGAAGTATGTGTAAGTACCATCTTTCTCTGTCTTCTTCTCCTGTTTCAGAAAGCTCTGCTTGGATTTCCTGCTCATTGACCAACACTTCATGTTCCCACGAGAAACGCAGGCCTCTCACATTCTGTGTGTGTGTTTCTGTGTGTGTAGGCCAGCAGAGGAGCCCACCACATGGGGAGGGTACCTGGGCAAGGTCCTGATGGCGTCCACTACCTACCTGCCTTCCCAGGTTACGGAAATGTTCACCCAGGGGCGAGCCTTTGCCACCGTACGTCTGCCCTTCTGCGGCCATAAGAACATCTGCGCCTTAGCTGTGTGAGTACACACACATACAAACACATCTATATGCAAACACAGTTTCAGCAGTAACAAAACACCACCAATCAAGACATGATAGCCAACAGTGGCATTAAGTTCGTTATTTGAAGGTCTTTAAATGTTTGTGGATTTTTGTTTTTACTGTTTGAAATCAGGATTCAGAAGATTCCCAGGTTGTTGGTAGCAGCAGCCGATGGTTACCTGTATCTGTACAACCTGGATCCACAAGAGGGAGGGGAATGCACACTTATGAAGCAACACAGGTACCACACATACGGAGTAAATAAGGAGTAAATATAGCGATGTACAGGACCAGTCTTACAACCAGCAGCCTGAATTTTTAGTCACCCTGGGAGTTTTAGAGTCACCCTGGGAGTAACCTGCTGTTACTGTTGCTTCAGGTTAGACGGCAGTGCCGAGCCATCTAATGAGATCCTTGAGCAGGGGTCACATGACCGCCCACTTGTGGCCCAAACTTACAGTGCTGCAGTCACTAAAGGTATGTCGCTCGCTTTGGTGTTAATTGTAGGTTTTTTGTTTTTTTTTACTTTTTATTACTTGAGTTTAGTTAGTTGTGTTGAGTTTATATGCAGTTGTATATTTCAGTATAAATTGAGTTCAGCATTTCATTTTGGAATTACAGACCTGTAAAATGAGCATCATTTTTAGCATCATGTTGAAATGGAGTTCAGTGATAAATGCTTTAATGCTGGGGGGGGGCTGTATGGCAGGGTAAGAGGTTCAAATTTTACGTCCTTGTCAACTACAGACTTGCAGTATTTTAGGAAAGAATCTGCCCTTATGCCATTTGACTTTGTTACAGAATGTCAGTCATGTACACAGTTTGAGTGTTTGACCTTTCACCTTTCCTAGGTTACTGCGAAGAGCAGGGCGCTGTGGGCGGGGCTGGGCTAGAGGATGACCTCAACGACTTGCGCCTAGAGGAAGAGAACGAGCAACCGCCACTCATCCTTGAAACTGACTGACTTAATGGACGGCTGTACCCACCAATCAGAGGGCTCCTCTGGTGCTGCTATGAACATGTGACACGAGGGGGGCAGGGGCAGGATCAGAGACTGGGGGTGTTTTTAAACGCTCAAAGTGTTCAAGAGCCTGTCTGTAAGTCTGTCTGTGCGTTTGTCTGTTCACATACATGTTGATCTTTTTCTCCCCTTCCTTCCTCCCTCAGTTTTGCCTGCGCAGGCCAAACTGATGCTTTGCATGTACATGTGCCAACCGCTAAAAACATGCTCCAATGTGAAAACGAGTATCTGTGAGTGTGTGTGTGTGTTGGCCGTTTGATTTGGAAAAAAAAATGTAGCTGTGTCTCCACTTAAGACACACACTCACTGACGCAAGCACTGTGTAAAATGAAAGTGATTGTGTAAGTGCCTCGCTGCCCCAGTGTCATGGTTTCTTCTGTTTGAGAGGGGGATCTCTTTGCATTAGCTTAATAAAATCTATTTTCAGTTGTCAGATCTTAATCGAGGGTGTGTACTATCTTTTCTGACCCTTTCCTCTCTCGCACACAGCCACACACCGTCCTGCAGGGAGTGTGGCATCAGTCATGAGGCTCGACTCGACCCTCCAAAGAATGATTTAGGACCTTTGGCATGAGGCAGAGGTGTTTGCGAATAAGAGTGTGTGTTTGTGCGCTTGTGCTGAGACCTAATCTATGCGTGTGTGTGTATGCTGGGCATGTACATTAGCAAAACACTGAGTAATTAGCCTCCACTTGTTCCCCTTCCCCCTTCACTTTTACCTCATCCAAACCGAGGCTCAGTGGACCTTCCCACCCTCTCCCCCTCTTCAGGCCTGCAGTCATTGGTTGATTTTAAACTCTGATATTAATGACCTTTTTAAATCTACATAATCTATCATAACCAATGATGTGTCAAGAAAACATGCATGGTGTTGTTGACGTGGTACTTTGTCCATACATCAGAGACATTTGGGTGGTGATGATGAGCTAAAGGCAGTCAGCAGATCAGGAAGCTGTCAGTGACAGTCTCCTCATCCTATCATATCTCTACTCTGTACATTTATAGATGTGGCAAATTATCACTGTACCATGTTGTCAGGTTATGACCACGGCTTGGAGAATTTACACTCTCTGGGATGGTGGGTGTTTGGCCCTCGAGTCGAACTGTGGATTCAAATTTGATTGATCTGGAGCTCAGGCTGAGCCTCATCAACTGGTCCAGGACGCTGCATGATTCCCCCATTAATCCTTTGGTGTCTGAAGCCGCTGAAAGAGGATTAGCCATGGGTTTTTGGAGTGTCAGGCATTTTCTAATGATTTTGTATAAAATGTGAAACATTCATCTGAAACTAAAATGAAAATAAATTCCATGTTGATGTATGAGATTTTTGTTCTTGCTACACTGTGGTAACTTGCTTATATTCATTAAGAAAAGCAGGAAGTTCAGTCAGAACAATTAGTATTTACTATTGTATTAGTTGCTTTACAGCTGCTATAATAGAAAATTTTATATTATTGCATTCAAGCGATTATTTTACAACAATTAAATGGATTAGGTGAAAGATTTACCATAATGAGCTCTTTATGTTGAAGATTGCATACAGTAGAGATAAATAAGCAGCACTTCATGGCAAATTTGTAATAGCATTTAAACTACAGAAAGTGCTAACAAAAGCCACTTTCAGCACACCGCCCATATAATTATGCACACGAATGTCTCACTGTTAAGTAGAAACTTTGATTGGCAGACCACATTAGGATTACTTTGTGGAAATTTGGTTATATACAGGTGTACAGGTGCACCAAAAAAATATACACTTAAAAGGGGTCTGTTAAGTCACTATCGCTGACTGAGGCAGTACAATGGTGATTGAGCCTATGGCCCCTGATGAAAGCGGCGCACTGGTCTGTGTGAGGTGGCACTGTTGTCTCAGGTTTCTGATAGCATTGCCAATAAACTTTGGCCGCACAAACAAAGAGGGTCGATGACTACATACGAAGAAACTACCATCACCACAGGGGCTTCAAAATATAATGAGAAGAAAATCTTTGAAATTCTGACTTTAGGTTGATATTTTCAGCAAGCAGCTGCTCATTTACACATCTGGCCAGTGTTCATTTAGAGTTGTGATTCTGGCCACCTGATGAATGTAAGTCCTGTATTTACTCTCATTTTCGCTCTGTTTTGGTCTCCACCAACTCCTGAAGAAAACCTGTGCCTCTTTAGCCAGAAAATATAGTGCTCTTCCATCCTCCATTTTGTTCTGCACAGCTTGCATGTGAGAAGAACGGTAAGACTGAACCAAAATTGGGTGTAAAAAACCAAAACGGTGAGCTGAAAGAAGTTGAAATGCCCCACAGGGTGACCCGTCTTACATTACACATGTGCACTTGCTTTATTATTAATATAGAAATATTAATTTGAGCAGCTTTAAAGCCATCTTATAGAGGTGTCAAAGTCTAGTTATAATAACTTCAATGCATTAGTTGATATGCGTGCATGGTGCATATTTTTACACCATCACAGACTTCGGATCGTTGTTTGCCCTGAGAGCCCCCGATGGATTCATTCGTGTCTGCACGAACACTGTTGATTCACCCTCTGGACAAGATGTGGATTTCTTGTCCTTACACACATAAAAGAGTCAAAGACATTGTATTGTTGCAGGATGTGTGCTCCATTAAGTGTGACCCCCTCCCTCCCCCACCCTTTCCTCTGAATAAGCAACAGACCCCTCCAGTCATTTGCTTGCAGTTTATTAAGACTTTGCAGCAGGCCGCCAAACACACACTTTTGTCAACACACATGCAGGGGCGACACCCACAGGTGGGCTCTCTGTCGTTGACGTGAGAACGCAGCTTCACCCGCTCGTCCCTCCAGCGTAAAGACACCAGCTGAGGTAACACAAGGCACACAAACACACACATATATATGCACACACACATCTAACACACTCACTCTCACACACTAATAAACAACATGGAATCCAAAGCACGTCACAGAACCACGAGAGCAAAGGTCAGACACAACCGACGCACCTACATACCATAAGACTCTAGATGCATTCAGTACATTCAAGACAGGAAAACTTGGCGTGCAGGCTAAAATCGACTAGTACAGGTTAAGTGACCAATCCTAAGACTATACTTTTAAGACTATCGGTGATGTTAAAGACTCGTTCAATTATTTAAGACGTTCTAAGGAGCTGTGTCTGGGCCTTTTTTAGACTTCCCCCAGGGTGCTTGAGCTCATTCACCTCAGTCAAGTGTCCTCTGCAGGGCTGAATGGGTGTGTGTCACTCTGTGGGAGCATAAAGTCAAGACAGACAGAGCATTAATGTTACATAATACACATTTTCTGAGGTAGAGGTGTTTCATTACTTACCTGCTAGTGGTGTGTGTGTGTCTCTCTCTTCCTCACTACCCGTCCTGTCCTCCGCTGGTTGGCTTGTTGACCTGGACGATCTCCACTGAGGTGAAGCCCTTAGTAGCGGAGGCTCGGTTCCTCATCCTCATTTTATTTAGGGTCATCTCCGCCACCTCCGCTCGCTCCTCGGCGTCGTCCAGCTCATGGACCGTCTTCCTGTATTTAGACAGGCTGCTGTTGGCCTGCTCCTCCTGCGGTCACACGGGCAAGAGGTTTGTCTTACTAACGCACAGAGATTTGCTGCATTGCACAAAATGTCTTCAGCGGGCTCTCTTACACGTCTGTTTTTGAGGAATTGTGTCTAAATTATTTGACCCATTTGTTAGCATTCTCTGCTTTACAGGGATTCAAGCAGCATAATTAAAAGCACCACAATTTAAAGCAATTGTTCGACATTTTGGAAAAAAAATTGAGAGAGTTGTAAGAAAAGATTTATGTCACTTTCATACTGGATTATTAAATATGAAATGAAATAGTCAGGCATATTACCCCCCATTAAATGGTAATTTGCAGTTTTTACTTTAAATAAACAAGATATAGCATTTTAATTAGTAAGCATTAGAAGTGCTGATTTTACCTTCAGACAGAGCATGGCTAGCTTTTCCACCTGTTTCCAGTGTCTATGCTAAGCTAAGCAGAATGTCTGCTGGCTGTACCCTTATACTGAACATACAGAAATAAGTGCTAACAGTGTTCTCATTGAACTCTCTGTCAGAAAGTCAATGAGCAAATCTTCCAAAATGTCTGTAAGTTCCTCTAAGATATGCAGTTATAAACGACTTGTTCCTTTCGGTAAAAATCCAAATGATTGATTCAAAGGAGATAAAAATAAGAATTTTGAATGCAGCACCACCACTCCTACTTACAGCGTCCTCTATCTGCCGTTTGTAGGACTTGAGCTTGTTCTGGAGTTTCTCCACCAGCTCCTGCATGCGCTGATTGGTCTTGTGGTCCTCCTCTGTCTGGAAGATGAGCTCCTTGAGCCGACGTTCACCCTTGCGGAGGTTTTTCACTGTCTCCATGTGGCGCTTCTGCTCCTGGTCCAGCTCATTCTCCACCTCTCTGATCTAGTAGCAGTAAGAAGAATCGACACAGTAGTTGGGTGAGATGTTTCTGTCCTGTTCCCATTTTGTCACTTTTAAAGTAATGGTATGACCTGCCATCTCTCAGTCGACCAAGCTCCTCACCCTGGCTTCCAGTTTCTGGATGGTTCTCTTTCCGGCCTTCAGAGCCTGCTGCTCAGCCTCCTCCAGCCTCAGTGTGAGGTCTCTGAGGTTCTGCTCCTGGTTCTTCTTGATCTTCTCCAGGTGGGAGCTCCGGTCCTGCTCCTGCCGAAGCTCCTCACACAGTCGCGTTGCCTGAAAGCAAACACGTTTCCTGTTTCATGCATTTTATCCCATACTACCTTTTGTGTGTGTGTGTGTGTGTGTGTGTGTGTGTGTGTGGTCATGGAGCTCACATCAGTCACAGCCTTCTTGGCTCTCTCATCAGCAGAGCGAAACTCAGAGATCAGCTCTTCATTCTCACTAGACAGTCGGGCGAGATCGGCCTCCAGTTTTCTCTTCAGGATAGTCAGACTTTGGTTCTAGAGTGAGAAAAATAAATGTAATCAGCTGAGAATATCTGAGGATCCACCAGAGATTATGGCAGCAGCAAGAGGAAATGAGACACGTCAAAAAGAAATAATAAAGAAAAACTGGATCATAAAACCATATCGTGTTTGTGTGTATGCCTCTGTGTTGGACTGCCTGGCTGTATAACCACCTACCTGCATGTTGATCTCACTGAACCTCTCTGTGGTGTCCACCAGCTCCTGCTCGATTTGTTTGCGAGCCCTCTCGGATGCCTCCAGGCCTCCTCTGAGCTCCTCCATCTCTGCCTGCATCAGGCACAGGCGCCGCTCCTGGAGGCTGTACTTCTCCCTCAGCTCCTCGTGCTGACGGGCGTCCTCGTCCATCTGCACCTGCAGATCCTGGATGAGACACAAGGATCATTGCTAGTAGTATTTTTCAAACTACAAGCGGTTTTGAAGCACTTCTTTATGCTGCCTCAAACAAAACGCCTACTTTGATCTGCTGCTGCAGCTTCTTGAGCGTTTTGACCAGCTCCGAATTGTTCCTGTTGGCATGCTCCAGCTGAATCTCCATCTCATTCAAGTCTCCCTCCATCTTCTTCTTCATCCTTAGAGCCTCGGCGCGACCTTTGGCCTCTGCCTCCAGGCTGGCCTGCAGCGACTCCACGGCACGTGCATGGTTCTTTCTAAGCAGCACAAATGACGCAGTTCATAGTTGAAGGACTAGTTCCTTTTAGATCATGGTGTTTAATCAGGATCTTCTACAGCTATGTAATTAATTAATGGTTTACTTAAGGGACTGTACAAAAATGTATTAGTGGGAGTGGGATTTTGTTTTTGTTTTCGTTTTTTTTAATTTGTGTAAGGGAAAATGACGACAAGAGAAATATTTTGAGAGAAATGAAATCAAAATGAGATCAAAATAATTAAATGATAAAAATGCATCAAGAGTGCATCACGGATGTATTTTGCCATATGCAGAAGACATGTCTCTTTATCATTTTCTGTTTTGATAATAAATAATGATAAACTTTATTTATATAGCACTTTTCTTACAAAGAAGTAAAAATCCACTTCAAATGTGCAATTTGGACTACTATTGTTTCATAAATATTCTATCTTGAAATCATCCTAGAGTTGAGAATTGTAATCTAAGTAACCCCAATTAATAACTCTTGGTCTTGCTATTTTAAAAAGTCAAACATCAAATAATTTTCATACACTCCCTCAAATAATACTATTTTGGAAGACCCTGAAAATATTTCTATTATCTTATGGTTTTCTGTGTTTCACACATTTCTTTTAGTTTATCTTTTGCCTATGTGTGTGTGCATAAAACTCTTAAAACATGCTCTGTAACACACAGTGTGTTTTCTGACCTGGTGACTTCAAACTCCTCCTCTTTCTCGTGGATCCTGCGGTCGATGTCGGCCTTGACCTGAGCGAGCTCCAGCTGTACACGTACCAGCTTACCTTCCTCCACCTGGACACACATATTCACACTTACTACAGACATGACTGGCTATCCTAACCATTTTCTTTATCATTTCTCTTCAAAAATCCACCAACAACTAAAACTCTGTAAATAATCTGTCACTATGTTTCTCTTATTGTCATACTGTCATAACTCACAGATGCCAAGTTTCTTCTCAGCCTAAAGAGGCTCTTTGTACCTCTAGTGAAGATTCGGCCTCCTCCAGAGCCAGCTGCAGCTCTTCCTTCTCCACCTCCAGCTTCTTCTTCGCTTTCTGCAGCTCGTGGACGCTGCGGCCTCCTTCCCCAAGCTGGATCCACCAACTCTTTGATCTCCTCTGTGGGGGGAGGCACTTTGTCAAGAAAACATGCCAAGAGAGCTCACGCATGATCAGATTTGATTTACCTTTTTAGGATCTCATCCCCTCTGTCACCATTATGATCTAATGCCCCACAGCGTCTGCAGCAGTTACACGGTACCTGAGAGGGTTTTGTTTTCCTTGCGGACGGTCTCTATCTGATCCTGACTCTCCTCATAGGCCGTCTTCAGCTTGTAGAGCTCCGTCATGTAGGACCGGCTCTCTTTCTGACTGTTGTCTAGCTCCAGTTGCAGCTCCTCGTTCTTCTGGCTCCACTCAGCCGCCAGCTTGTCGAAAACTCGCTGCTTCTTGTCCAGAGCTGCTGCTGCTGCATTGGACTAGTGACACGAACACAGAAAGAAAGTCAATGAACTTACTGACTTACTTTGAAGGACAATATAATATCTGTAAAATACAAAAGCTAGCCAATTTCACATCAGGTTTTGATATCAAGAAAGATACCCAAGATTCAGTGACATGGGAGGAGAGGCAATGCTAAAGTAGCAATGTTTTTTATGCTTCTGCTTACTATAAAAGCCCAGTCAAAACAGCAACCTAAATTCCTGCCAAATGTATGTCCTCTGTTTAGTTACAGACATTAATGTATCTGTGTGTCTGTGTGTATGTTACCCTCTCCAAATCAATGGTGAGGTCTTCCACCTCCCCCTGCAGCCTCTGCTTGACCTTCTCCAAACTGGCAGCTCTGGCTTGGGCTGCCTCTGCTGCCTCCTCCGCCTCTTGGAGGCGCACTGCAAGTTTGCGCCTGGAGGAGAACGGGCACACAGAAAGAGAGGGAGAGAGAGGCAACAGTGGAATTAAATGAAAAAGTACAGAGACAAGTAAAATATTTCATTTACACACAAGTGTGATGCATGAAACCTTTGGCTCCGCGTTGATAGTCGTATTTTTTTATTATCCCAGTCCAACCTACTTGGTCTCCTCCAGCTCCTCGGTGCGGTGGATGGCGTCCGTCTCGTACTTGCTCCTCCAGGAGGTGACGTCGGCGTTGAGCTTGGACACAAGGCGCTGCAGCTCCCCGCGTGCCTCCGACTCCTCCTCCAGTTGCTCCTTCAGCAGGGAGAGGTCGTGGCGGGCGTTAGCCAGGGACACCACCGCTGTATTACGACCCTGCGGAGAAAGAAAGGGGCATAGAGAGAGAGGGAGAGGCGTTAGGAGGAGGTTTTACTGGAGGTCTGAAAAACATTTTATAGACAAGTTTTAAAGGCAACAAAAATACACAGACAGTCACCTACAGGTCAGACTAAGACTGCTGATGTGCCCATGTGCAGGGCACCTTCTGCAGCTGTAAAAATATAGGTTCGTCTAAGTAAAGGTTAAATAAATTAGTGTGTTTGTGGTGACTTGTACCTTGCTTTCCTCATCCACCTGCCGTTTGAGCTCGTCGATCTGAGAGGTGAGGGAGGCCCTCAGCCTGGTCACCTGTGTCAGCTTGCTCTGCACGTCCTCCAACTCCCTGCTCAGATCGTTGTTCTCCGCTACACGCACACAAAGGAATAAATTATGAAAAACCCTAAGAAACTGTGTTTGCGGATATGCTTGTAAGTGTGTGTGTTTTCACCGGTCAGATGGATTTTGGTGGTGCTGAGCTCAGTCTGAATGCGCTCCATCTCAACCAGGCGAGCGTTGGCCTCTGCCAGGTTGTCCTCCAGCTTGTGGGCGTGGGCCTCAGAGTTCATCTACACACCCAAACACACACATGCATAAAAGCAGGACTGTGTGTGAGTTTATATTCAAGTGTTTTCTTGATGGTGTTGATCACAGAAGACCTTTTCTTTTGTACCTTCGCTTTCTGAGTGGCCTCCATGGTGGCGTTGAGGTCTTCGATCTCCGCCTTCATGCTCTGTTTGTCCTTCTCCAGCTTCACTTTCAGCCTGGTCAGGTTCTCCAGCTGTTCACCCAGCTCTGCCATCGCGTCTGAATGCTTCTTCCTCAGCCCTGCCGCCGTGGCCTCTGATTGGAGCGCTGCCTCATCCAGCTCCCGCCTCAGCTTCAGCAGTTCGGCCTCCCGTTTCCTGTTCTGCTCAATCTGTGGGGGTCAGCCGTAGGTGAAGTTGTGGGTGGTTAAAAGCACAGAGGACAAAGTTTTCCAGCCCTTCTGATTGACTGACAACTGTCAGTCACTCTCACCTGGGCGACGGTGGCTCCTCCCGCCTCTTCCAGCCTATCACTGAGGTCCTCTAGATCTCGGGAAAGCTCTGCCCTCTGCTTCTCCACCTGTCAGAGAACAGACCAGCTTCAATCTCAAACTCCCACTTGTCTTCATGTGAATACATAATTGTAGTGCCGCAGTTAGGTATGAGGTTTTATCTGTACCTTGGCTCTCATGGCTCGTTCAGCTTCCAGCTCCTCCTCTAGCTCCTCAATGCGGCCCTGAAAGTTAACATCAAAACGCGAGCAGAATGTGCAAAATGTGAGCAAGAGTGCAAATAACAAGCTTACAGCTTTCTAACTGGACCATCTATCATCCTTCTTTACTTTACGTGCTTGTTTTCACCTTTTCCCCTATTTACTAACTTTTACACTGCTCTGTACTCTTTCTTCCGCACACTCATCTTGCTTCTCCTCCTCCTACACTCTACTGACCTTATGCATCATTCATCAGCTCAGATTTCCCATTATTAAAAACCATGTCATGCTATTTGCAGCCACAGCAGTGAATTTAGTAGTATTAAGAGTCCAACATGGTAAATTAACAGTGTTGTAAACACTGCTTACAAAAATGATGAGTTGTGACATAATCATAATTACAGATATTTGCATGTTTCCAAAAACTGCTCAAGTCCAGGTTTCTCTTTAATTGGTGTCTTAGTAGCTTGATACCTCTTTCATTGATAAAAATATCAAACCACAGAAGAAGGATGGAGATGGCTCCTGCGCCTCTAGACTACAAACCTGGTGCTCTTTGAGCTTGCGGCTCAGCATGGAGCTGAGAGCCTGTTCGTCCTCCAGCTTCGAGTTCATGTTGTTGATCTCAAAGTCCCTCCTGAATGCAGCAAATACACACACAAACCACATAGATGTACTACTACTCTACTAAATAGAAGTTTGCTTTGTGTGTTGCATGAAAAGAGGACATCAAGACACTTCTGAAGTTTTAACGAACGCGTCTCTCACTTCCTGATGACCTCCTCCAGGTCGAGCTTAGCATTCTCCATCTCGTTCAGGTTCTCTATAGTCATCTTCAGGTCTCCCTCTGCCTTCCTCCTCGCTTTCTCCACCTCCGCCCGGATCCTCTTCTCCTGCTCCCAGCTGTCCTCCAGCTACACACACAAACACACAAACACAGTCCTGATTATGTTCAAATTCAAAAAGTCCTGAAGATTAACACTCTTTCAGGTCTGTGAAGTTGAAGGGTCTCGCACCTCATTCACTTGGCTGTTGAGCTTGCTGTTGGTCTTGGTCAGATGGTTAACTTTGTCTTCTTCTGTTTGGAGATCCTCCAGAGTTTTCTGATTAAATCATTCAAATATATCTTGATCACTGTTAAACTCATAAAAACTATGTTTTAAAGTAGCTTTTGCGTACTCACATGTGTGCCTGTGTGTGTTTGTCTACCTGTTGCAGTTCCTCCAGAGCTCTCTTTTCCTTCAGCAGCTTGCTGATTTGGTCGTCTCTCTGACTCAGGTCACCTGTCAGAGTCCGCACCTTGAAGTCCAGACCCTAAACACACCATTAAACAGAATTCTGTGATCTAAATCTTTTATCTTATTTTCCTGGTTTTCTATCCATTAATCCAGGTGTCACCTCCTCCCCCTCTACCTGTTTCTCCTTCTCGGTCCGGGCCAGTGTGGACTCCAGAGACTCCAGGTCCCTCTTCAGCTCAGTCAGATCCCCCTCCAGCTGCCTCTTCTGGCCATGAAGGGAGGCTGTGTTGCCTTCCTCTTCCTCCAGGCGCTCACGCAGATCCTAAGACATGGGAGAGTTTCTCAGCTGTCACACAACACACAACTCTCCAGAAAGGTATTATTAGCAGATTTCACACATTTCACAGACTCTTAACAAGATCATCTGGTCTTGTGCATGCTCACATTTCACATCACTTATATCATTAGACTGTTCATTTATGTAGGTTGTTGGCAACAATACTTGTAAATACTACAGAAAACACGGCCAATGCTTGTTGCTGCTGTAGAAGCAAATTATACAGTATTAGAAATTCTACTATTGAATACACACTGTGTGGTTTATCTGCAACATATTACCTGCACTGATTCCTCCAGCTGGACCTTTTGGTGCATCAGCTGGGTGCAGCGCTCCTCAGCATCACCCAGCGTGTCCTGCTCCTATTGGGAAACAAGGGGATAAAGTTTGAATATTCAGCGTCACATGTTGTGTGTCTTTGTTGTCTGAGTTTGTAATTATACAGGTGCGATGGCAGAGAAAAGGTACGTCACTGGCTCTGGTGTGAGAATGGTTTATGTGCTATTTCTGAGCAGCGAGCAATAAATCAGATCTGTGGGAGAACACAAAGTCGTTTAACAACCCTTAATGTTGTTGTCAAGGTATTTCCTCAGTCTTAATATACTCTTCAAATCATGTGGAGGAACCAGATGCGACTACTTTTCCATTCTCCATGTAGTCGTAAATTACGCATCTCCTTGCTTGTTTTATGCAACACAAGAAAACATACAGTATTCTGAAGTGTCATGTTAATAAAGACATAGAAATATAACTGATAAAAAAAGTAATTTAATTGTGTTTTTTTCCTATACCAACTGCACATAAACATTCAGTTCTGGCTACCATGTTTGTTTGGATTGGGAAACATATCTTTCAGATCATTAGATGAATCTTTAGTGACTCTGTGAACACCTTCAGAGCAGCAGTAAATGTTGTTTAACAAGCAAGATTTTTCAAAGATACATTTAGTTTTCAAGAAAACAGCTGTTTTTCTGAGACATGACTGCCATACATAAAATAGAAATACTCAAATAAAGACCTTTAAAAGTAAATGTCCTTAATGTATATTATATTACATTTCATCACTGGTTAGAGGGTATGCCACACTCTCTAATATAAGTATACTTACTGCAGCCAGTGCCAGGGCAAGGTCGTTCTTCTCCTGTGACAGAGTGACCATCTTCCCCTCCAGATCTTTGATTTTGCCCTCCAGTTCTTTGACTTTTTCCACTGCCACCCTCAGCTCCTCTTCCTTTGCTTTAAAGGTCTCCTCTTGGCGGGCGACCATCAGCAGGGGCTTCACCTGCAGGAGCCAAGGCAGGATAGATGAGTCGATTTCCTTTTTTTTTTGTTTGTTTTTTTGTTTGTTTTTTCCACACATAAATAACACAATAACCCCACCCTCCACCCTTCAAGCTACAGACTGTTCACTCCGCTCTGGCAGGATATACAGAAGTATCTGTTGTTGTACCACAACAGCTTCTTTCCTCAGGCTGTGAGACTCCTCAATTCATCTTCTGCAACCCGTCATAATTAATAACTTTATTGTTTTGTTTTCTGTGTTATATAAAGAGGACTGCAGGGTGAATTTCATGATACAATCCTGTGTTCTATAATGATAAATTAATGAACACTTGAAACCATAATAATGATGATGACTGATGACAGCATTTTACCTTAGTGTAGAGTTTCCACCAGCCCCAGAAGCGCAACTGAAGGAACTTCCTCACATTGCGCTGGATAGCCATCAGTGCAATTCTGTATGAACGCAGAAACACCGTGAGTTTTTAACTTAACACTCTCTGAGACGTCTTAAAGGAAAACACATTTTGTGTGTGTACACACACGCAGAAACACAGTCACACACTGACCTTCTGTCCACCATCTTCTTAAACTCGATCCTCATTAGAGTTCCTCTGAGTTGAGCCTGAAGCATGGTTATGATCTTTGCCAGCCGCTCATCACGCATGTCCTCTAGCTTCGCCAGGACACCTGCGCGGAAAAACACCTGGAGAGGACAACACAGAAGTGAGAGGAGGAAGAACAGGGGGGTGAGAAAAAGAGGTACACAGAGGAAAATGCTGGGTTAAAGTCTTTTTTCTAATTTGTTAACACACAACAAAAGAGACAAAAGAGACCAAAAGTGATTCAATTCATTAGCCTTTTTAAGTTCTTGTTTTACCAAATATCTAGTTTACCATCAGATTTTTCCACTAGATTATATGTATTCACAGGGAAAATATGTACAATCAAATGAACAAAGTAAAACCTTACACACATCAAATAATTATCATGAGGTGAGTGTAGAAAAAATGGCAATATATCATTTTCTTTAAATGATGTGAGAATATATTATTATATCATATCTCTATATATATCTTTAGATCATTTATAATCATTTTATGCTGATATGTAGTTGTTCAATAAGAGATATTATTTACGTTTTTATATGGTTCATTATAACAGTGGTGTACCTTAGTGTGGCCAATGCGGTACTCTGTATTATCCAGGCCAATTGAATTGAGGATGAGCTCAGAGGCCTTCTTGTTGTCAACAAATCCCTTAGGGATGACGTTGGGGTTGAGGATATAGTACCTGGGAGATATTAGGAGGAGGGATACAATGAGTAAAGAAAAGGAGACTTGGGGGTGGAGAGTGAAATGATGAAAATTGAAACAAAGGGGAATCAGGAGAAAGAGGATGAAATACAGGTGTATGGAGGGGGCACAGTGAAATAATGAGAAGTAGATGAATACAGAAACAATGAGTGTCAGACCTTTGTTTGAATTCTGGGTACTGTAGTCTGTTGGGGAATCCTTTCCTACAGATGCGGATGCCCTCCAGCACGCCGTTACATGCTAACTGATGCAAGATCAGATGATTATCTGTCACACCTTTGGAAGAGAGAGAAGATGATCACCCACATCAAGAGGTTCCAGTGCATAGTGAATATTTCACTAACGTCTCAACAAGATTACGCTTCTTAATATAGTGTAGCTGTTTGGATTGGCTGTGGAGAACTGCACCCACTGACCTGACTTCTTAAACTCATTGGGCACAATGCAGCGGACAAAGTGTGGAGCAGTGCTTCGCAGGGTGCTCATCAGCTTGTTCAGTTGTTCCTGTTGTGCATAAATTGTTTAAGGACACCTGTGAGATTATGAGCATGCTGTGGGAGTTGCAGTATTTCCTTAAATGAGTGTAGTATGAGTAGTAGTATGGATTGTATGCTTGTTCCTCCTTTTTTTTACATTTTGGGAAATCTTTGTATCTGCTTTTTGGCTGAGAATTAGATGAGAATGTGGATACCACTCTCGTGTCTGTGCGTTAAACATAAGGTTATATACCTAGCAGCTGGTTAGCATAGTGTAGTTTAGCATAACCAACTAAATGAAAGACAAAAGCAATGTCAATCTTCTCCTCTAACCCTGTGCAATAGACAGTATATAGACATATAATCATGAATGATAGACCCATATAATCTTGAATGATATTTTCCAAAATGTCAAACTACTCCTTTATATTATTGTCATTATATATAGTATTACACTGGTGTACTGTCGCTTTCAATTACCCCACAGAAACAACAAACAGCAACACAATAGTTTTGGTAAACTAAAGTATTCGGATTACTTTCAGCTACTGTCAGATTACAGAATTATATAGTACAGACAGTATATGAAGTTGTGTGTCTTCGAGAGTTACCCTGTAGAAGTTTGACACTGTTTGAAAGGACGACCCTTTCTTCTGTTTCTTGGCTCCTGCAGCGGCCTCCTCCTCTTTGAAGAGCAAAGCCAGCAGATGCATGGAGGACTTCTGGAAGAGTCCCACCACTGTCTCATTCAGAGGGTCTTTGTTCTTTTCCAGCCAGTGTGTGATGTTGTAGCCCACCTGTGAGAGGAGCAAACAGCTTATACACATTCAGCGTCACACATCCTATCTTTTAAACAATGCTTCATCCCAACACACATATCCCTTCCCATCCCTGGCTTTTGTGGTTGTTCTAGACACTAACATCACCATGTCAAATGCAACAACAATTCAGTACTCACAGTGCCAGCATAGTGCACCAGCTCAAAGTGGGCCTCGGCTCCTTTCTTCCCCCCTTTCGGCTTGAGGAAGTTTGAGGACTTGCCCAGGTGGTTGTCATAGAGAGCTGCTTTGAAGGTCGCGTCTGTCGCCTTGGGAAACACGCACTGCTCCTCCAGGATGGAGAAAATCCCCATAGGCTAAAGAGGAAACAGAGAGAGGGAGGCAGAAGTAGAATAAATGTGGCCCTTACCCATGTTTGTGCACTTTGTGTCTACTGTGAATGTGTGTTTGTGTGTTACCCTCTCCAGGAGGTCAATGCAAGCCTGCAGGTCCAGGCCAAAGTCGATGAAGACCCAGTCGATGCCCTCCTTCTTGTACTCTTCCTGCTCCAGCACAAACATGTGGTGGTTGAAGAACTGCTGCAGCTTCTCATTGGTGAAGTTGATGCACAGCTGCTCAAAGCTGTTGTACTGGAGGTGAAAGACAGAGTTGGACCATGGGAGGACGAGAGGAGACAACCTGGCAAATAATGTGGCAAGACTTTTTCATAATAATAGATAAATCTATTCAAATCTCACGTCAAAGATCTCAAACCCAGCAATGTCCAGCACTCCTATGAAGTACTGCCGCTGCATCTTGGTATCCAGGGTCTTATTGATGCGGGTCACCATCCACTTGAACATGCGGTCGTAGATGGCCTTAGCCAGAGCGCCGATGGAGTACACACACTGGTCCTGGTTCTGACCTGGCATTTCAAGATCAATTGTTAAAACTGCAGAAGCGTGCATTGTCCACCCTTGTTGAATAGTCTTTGTGTATGAGATGATGTATATCATCAAAACACTGTCTTTGCAATACCTTTGGTCACAAACTCATTGCCAACCTTGACCCTGGGGCGAGTTATGCCCTTCTGCAGCTCCCCAGAGTTGATGTTCATGAGGTGGGCGACTTTGTCAGCCACTTTAGGAGGGAAGGAAAGATAATTAATGATACGAGTAAGCACAGAACTCACAAATGAGATAGGGTTGGATGAAGGGAAAAAACATTGTTTTGAGCTTGAGAATGAGAACAAGAGTGAGGTGGACTTTTCATACCCTCAGTGGAATCTACATCAGCCTGTTCCTCTCTAGGTTTCTGTTTGAACTTCATGTTGCCGAAGTGCATTATGCCTCCAGTCAGCTTGTACACGCTCATCTTCTCCTCAGGAGTGAAGCCCAGGACATCAAAGGCTTCCTGAGAGCACACACGAACAGAGAAAAGAGAGAGAGAGAGAGAGAGAGAGAGAGAGAGTATCAGCACTGAACAACAGAGTTACACAAAGAAAGGCAACAGCACCATCAACAGGCTGAAAACTATGAACTCACATCAGTGAGCAGCAGTTCCTCCCCATCGTCCATGTTGTCCACCACAGTCACTCCCTGACACACCCACACATACTGTTTGGGGTCTGGGGTCAGCAGCAGAGCCTCTGGAAGACATAGTATCAAATATAATAATGAGACAAGTTCTTTAAAAAAACTCTAAATATTTAATACTGGACAGTGATTATCACCAATAGAAAGTATCATTTCAACCAGTGGTTCACAGTTATGTGTGTCTGCTGTTACAGCCCGAGTCATCTTCCAAACATGTTCATTTGAATTAATTTTAACCTAGATGTCATCTAACTCTTCGGATCATATATTACAATATTTTTTCACACAATAGAACTGTCAATATTAAGGTGAGTACTATTCATACTACTAGTGGCAAAAGTGATATGTTTCTACTCTGTTTCTGTTTCAGCTGTTTATCCAATAAATAGCTAACTTATTTAAACTGTTTACCCATTACTTTTAGCTAACTTATTTAAATTGTTTACTCATTACTTTTAGCTGACTGCTTTAAGTACTACTGGTTGGGAATTGTTGATTTAGACAATATTATTGACTAAAGGTTTAATATTGAAAAAGGCAAAAACTGTCAACAATACTGTATTTGTCTAGACACTTTTATGTAAAAAAAATATTGACCTGTTCAATCTCTATTCAGCACATTTCGTGACACCCAGGGAGACATTCAAGAATCAAGAATCAAGAAAAAAGAATCAAGAATAATTTATTGTCATCATGTTTTCACATGACATGACGAAATTGGTATTGGTGACTTCCAAGCTTTAAATGTAAATGTAAAATAATAATAATAATAATAATAATAATAATATGTACACAGTAACTAAAGTCCGAAGTTCATCATTTCAATCTGAAAAACATTTTATTATTAAATCATTAAATATAATAAATTGCTCTTCATCAGTGTCCTTCCTTTGTCAAATGCAGACATGAGAAACCATAAAGTAAAATAAATGGTCTCCTGCAGTGAAAAGGGTTTCTAGTTTGCAAGTTGTGCTTACATTCACCTTACTGCTATATTGGCAGTGACATTGCAGCTTGATCTGTCTCACCTATGAGTTCTGGCTTCCTTCCAGACAGGAGTTGATAAAAGATGTGGTATCCTCTCTCAGCTGCCTGCTGGGAAATCACTCTTGATTTCTCTAGCAAATCTGATGCACGCACACAAACATAGAGACAGAAAAAACTCAAAAGACGAACCATTTTCAAAGACATTATTTGTATTCCTTTCACCAGATAATAGTGTTATTTCATTAAACGCAGAATGTTAAAACTTGTTTTTTTTTTGTTTTTACAAATGAACATTTTTACAAGGTAATAACAGAACAAATCCACTCACAGCTCTCAATGTCGGCACCAGCCAGCTTAGCTGTCGGCCCAAAGTGGATGCGGATGAACTTTCCCTAAAAAGACACATAAATATTATTTATTTACTTATTATTTATTTTATTTTGGAGATGTAAAGAGGGATCACATAGTTTTGTATGTGCCCCTACAAAGCGTGAGGAGTTGTTGTTCCTGATGGTCTTGGCATTGCCAAATGCCTCCAGCACTGGGTTAGCCTGAATGATCTGGTCCTCCAGAGAGCCCTGAGAGAATTAGAGAAGACAGGAGAGAAGAAATTTACATGATTTTAACAGGCAAGAAAAGCATGTTAAATCGTGTACACACAAACACACACTTGCCTTGGAGTCTGAGGCTTTGCTCCCAGAGGCTCCAACATTGGCAAAGTACTGGATGACCTTCTTGGTGTTTTCAGTCTTGCCAGCACCAGATTCTCCACTGGGGGAGAGACACAAATAAGGAATTCATAACAGTGAGATATGCAGACTACACCAAATACATCATTTGTAAGAGCAAAAACAAGTTGTCCTTACGTGATTAGCATAGACTGGTTCTCATGCTCTGCAGAGACGGGACATAAAGAGGGCAGAAAGGACAGAAAAAGAGAGAGTGTGAGAGAGATGAGGATAATTACTGTTGATTTTCCTCTGAGCAGATCAGAGGCCTGCTGATGTTCCCCGTCGGCAGTACCAACAACACAGACAGCTGTCAGCTCTCCCCTGATGCCACATAATAGCTTCAAATATTTTTCTACTCCCAGAGCAAATCATCACACACCACACTGATTACGCACCTCCAGCAACTGTCCCACTCCCTCTTTCCACATAAAGAACAGTGTAATGACTTTCAAACAACTCATCTCAAGGGGGTCACTCTAAATCACCACATACCATTTGCATGTTTTACCCCATCCCCCTTCAGTGTCTTTCTTTTTATCTCCCTTTTTTCTCAGCTCCCCGTCCTCACCCATCATCATGTCGTGGTAGGCATTGTCAGAGATGGAGAAGAGATGAGGAGGAACTTCATTGCGTTTCTTCCCCTTGTAGATCTGGGCCACTTTAGAGCCATAGATGGGCAGCCATTTGTATGGGTTGATGGTCACACAGAAGAGGCCTGAGTAGGTCTTGAAGTGGAAGGGAATACATGAAGAAATTTGAAGGATGCAGCAGGATAAGGTGATCAACAAACTCCTTCTCAAACTCACTCAAAGCCACTCTTTCCCTCTCCACCTGTATCTGGCCTTTCCTATCATGCATTGTAAGAGAAAGGTTTAGCGCTATGAGGGGGGAAATAAAGTAATTTTGTAAAAATAAATTTTCTGTTCCATTCACTTTCCACCTTAAGCTTGTCTAGTTGCATACTCTTACTATGTCCTTTCCACTGATGTAGTATTTCACTTCAGGAGAGACTTGTATGAAAGAGATTTTAAAAAAGCAAAGTCAAAATCAAAGCAGCAGAGGCAGAGATATTCTTACTTTTACTTACTGTTTTTTACTTGTATCGAACAAGCATTGAATCCTACATTTCCCATGATGCAACAAATGGCATCTTTTCATTAGACCCACCCTGCCTGGTAAATGCCTGCGTCTTTCAAACCCCATGTCCCCATTTTGTAACTCTGACTACTCTTACAAAATGTGTAGTCTGTAGCTGAGGAAACATCATGATGACATAATCAGGTTGATTCTGGACTGACAAAGCACCTCCAGTGCCAAAGAAGACATCATATAGCTGTTTAATTAAACTAATCTTGTGTGTGTAAAATAGGCGTGGTGCTGCCTTCATAGCTGAAAATGCTCCATTTGAAATGTTTTACTGTCTCAAGTTGTCATGGTAAAGTAGGTTTTTCTGGAGCTGTTGGATTCTCACTGTTCAGACAAAGGCTTACATAAATCCTCATGTTGACGTAGCGGCTGCGCAGGTTTTCCAAGACACTGGCCTCGTTGAGGAACGTGAGGTTGGCCATGTCGCTGGCTTGGTAGAACTTAGGAGGGTTCATCTGCTGAACATCATCCGTCTTCACAGTCACAGTCTGATCGGAAAGAATAATCATTAAATGAACTGTTTCAACATCATGGTTTTAGGGGTCAGAGGGAGATGATCAACATCAGTCTTGACATCAGCCTAGTACTCTAAATCTTAAAATGAAATAGCTTCAGTGTTAATCTTACAGTGTTCTTGGTGGTCTTGACGGTGACTTTGTCCCCGTCCTCAGACTGAATCTCCCCAGCGATGAAAGCCTCCTTCTCGTCTTTGACCCAGCAGGAGCGCTTGATGTCGTATGGTTTATTCATAGCATCCAGGCGCTCCTTCTCTGATGGAACCAGGAACGGCATAGGGTCCACATCGTCCCCGCACTCCCCTTTGTATGCACCCGGCATGGCTGCTGCTCCTGCCACCGACTAACACAAACCAACCGACCAGCTCACTCACCTACTGGCAGCTGCAGAGAGAGGCTGAACATCAGAGAGACATCAACAATTCACTTGTTAATAGCAGTAAGTGAAAGAACATTGAATCCAGTGTTTGACTTCGATACTCACCAATGCAGGAGGCGGAGGTGCACTCAGGAGGAATATAGCTGCGTGCAAACTGAGGCCATGCTGTTATATATCAGGCCTTGTCCCTCCTGATATGGTCATAACTCTAAAATCAGCCATCACCCCGAGGTCTCATCCTTCCAATCTGCCTGGCAGCGCGGGATCTGGGAATTCTTCGATCTGCCTCTGTCCATTTAGGGTTTCCTCGGAAAGCCATCCCTCAGGATGAAACCGCCTCCTGTCCTTACCCCATTGCTCAATATATCTTCGCCATCCCTCTTCCCACCCACACCTCAATCTTTACCTCTATTCTCTGTATATGACGGAGTATGTGTGTAATATGCTATCTTGAGACCGCCCCACGTGGAGTAGAGACATTAAAGGACCGTTAAGGCAGAGATGAGTTTGGTTCTAGGTAACACACATGATCAGAAGGAAATCTTGTGTCCACCATTGCTCGTTGTTGTGCTTTCAGGGAAACCTTAGTCTATTTAGCACCACAGCCTTGATCTTATCAAGAGCGTAGCCTCAATCTCTGCTCGGTTCTTCCAGTCTGAAGCAGCTGTTGCTTCTGTTCCCCACACGGCTCCAATAGATACACACTGACATTAAACACACACATAGGATCAGCCTCAGGAGAGTTCATGGTTTGATTCAGTCCAAAACTCTCCATAAGAAGTCCATATTTTTCAGCTTTCAGAAATATTATTGTATTTTAAAGTGATTTCATTTAAAATTTCTGGCAACACACAGTTTCTCAAGAGCAAAAATGTATGTATATAAATAATAAATATCCACTGTTCCTTTATCTTTTTTCCTTTTTTCCATGGCCTAATTTCTTCTTTTCGCTTTATTATTTCTTCTTTTTCCATTTAAATCATTACAAACATTTAACCACTTAATGGGATTTCCTAACAGTTGCAATGAATTACTTCATCTTCATTAACTCTGTGTGTGTCTGTATGTGTGTGAGTGTGTGTGTGTGCGTGTGTCCCCAGTGGTATAACTAAGTTTGTCTCTATGATTGGAATTATCTCAGTAGTTAGTTGTGAACACACTCGACTGGTCTGGTCTCGGGGGTTCCAATGGCACGTTGAATGACACACACGTACACTATATAAACACACACACACACATGCGCACACATAATCACATAATCATCATACTAACAGCTGTACATGACTCTTCTGGAGGGATAAACTAATTTGTGTGTGTGTGTGTGTGTCAAGTGTGTCTGGCGATACGACATTAGCCACCTGTGGAGTGTTGACACATATGTGAGACACGATACATATAAACACAAGTGGGAGTTGGACAGATGTAGCGCAGTTGTAGATAAAAAGTGGGAAGATTTCATAAAGAAGAGGGACGGGCTGAAACAAAAACACCAGCGCTTCTACAAGAAGGAAGAAAAATGACTAAATCATTACTTCCACCTGTGTATGTGAAAGGGACACATGTGTGGGGGGTTCATACTCAGATCAACAGACCAAAAAATGGATACGAAGACTGCAGCTGCATGCCTGTGAGACAAAGTGTGTGTGTGTGTGTGTGTGTGTGTGTGTGTGTGTGTGTATATGTTTGTGGACCTGGCGTCTGGAAGTGTGTGTGGTGTCCGGAGAGCCGTTTCACTGCTTATGTGGATTTACTGTGTCCTGTAAACAGGCTGGTGAGAGGGTCCATTGTTCCAGCAGCTAATACTGCAGCCATGCCTCTAACCCCGGTGCTGCAAAAGAGCCAAATCCCTCCGGCCATTATCCCGGCCCACCCAGCTCTCCCTCGACCTTTGACGGACTGTACCAGTGTTTTAGCCTGCTGTATGCTTTACTTTACATTCCTGACACACAATCTATATTCAAAAAATATAGAATTTTCGAGAAAATAATGCATGTACGTCAATTTTTTTAAATCACATCACCACATATTAGCACACAATAACACATACACACATCTACATATCACACATATTTCCACAAGCTAATGCTAAATTAGCACTGGAGGAGCTGTACTGCATGATCAGTCTGCAGATGAACAACAATCCAGAGGCAGCTGTGATTGTGGCCGGAGACTTTAACCACATCGAGTTAAAGGCAGTTTTCCCCAAATTCCATCAACCCCCCCACCCCCCATTGTACATTGTACATTGCTGCCAGAACTAAACTTTAAATCTTTAGATATTTATGTAAAAATGACATATTTTTACATATATTTATGTTTAAAGCTGGAAGTCACCAATCTTAATTTCACGTTATGTGAAAACATGATGACAATAAAGATTCTTGATAAAGTCTTCCATCTTGTTGCTTTCAAATGCTTACTGAAAGCTCCAACATCCCAGAATTAACTGCCTGTGAGGGATGTCCTCTCACTATTCAGATAACACGTTCATCTCTATTCTTAGCCTAACATTAATTGTCTATATTGTCAGGAAATTCGGTACAGATTAAAGGGACAAATTAAAGGAAAAATCAGAATCCTTGACCCCTATGGGAGGTGATCTGGTGGCTCTGTTATTCTGTGGGGGGCATTTTGATGGCGTGGTTTGGGTCCATTTGTCCACTTAGAGGGAAGGACCACTGCAAATCAACACAAAGTTGTTCTGGGTGATCAAGTTTATCCTACAATGAAACACTTCTATCCTGATGGAATTGATCTTTGCTATAGGGGGGTCATTCAATGTTTTGATGCAAATGATGTGAATCATATGCTGTGGCTTACACAATCACTTGATCTCAACTCAGCTGAAGACCTGTGAGAGATTTTGGACAGTGCTCTCCACCATCATCATCAAAACACCAAATGAGAGAATATCTTTGGGAAGAACAGTGTAAGTTCCCCCAGTAGAGTTCAGCGACTTGGAGAATCAATGCAGAGGAGCTGTTTTGGTGGTATGTAGTGGCTCTACACCTTACTGAGACACTTTCTATTGTATTTTCCTTTAAGCTGTCACCCATCTGTATATTCATGGTGCCCACAGGATTAATCGTACCTTCAGGTTCACATTTTCACCACAGTAACAGTAAGTTAACAGTTTTTGGAAGGATAGTCTTAAAATTTGCTTGAGACATTCATGCCCCCCTCAGGATGAATTCTAATAACTTTGGAGACTTTCCATTTTGTGCCATCGTCGGGTCAAAATGTTTTAACGTGCTAAACTACTATGGTGAACCTGGCAAACATTATACCAGCTAAACATCAGATATTGACACCGTTAGCATTTAGCTCAAGACACCACTTTGCAGACAAACAGCCCCACAGAGTGGCTCAATGCTAGTGTTTCAATGCTGCTGACTTTTTATTGAAATGTTGATCTACTAATTTAAGTTCTAGTTAAGTGGTAATGGGTGTGCTGTTTTTTGGGAATAACCCTACATTTTCAGAACCCATACTACTAATTCACCAGTTTTGCTGACATCCATTGTTGTGAGTCCTGAATTGTCAAAATAGCAATCACTACCTAACTTTTTGGTTGTGGACAAACCTACAGTTCCCTACAGTACAGTCCTTAAAGTGATCTTCAGTAAAGATAGAACATATTTGCCTGATTCTGCTTTTAATCTAAAAAGCTACTAAAATTGATCTAACCTATCCCCAAAGTCCAGATGCTATTATTGTTGTTGTTGCTGTGAGTTCATTGCCATTTGAAAAACAAATTTATGTTGGAGGTTTCCTCAGACACTTGAACAATTAATGTTTTCAAATGAAGTCACTTGGCTAACAGCATCATTACTTTCCTTTTTGGTTCAAGTTTGGCCCTGGTGGTGCTTATGAAGCATCAAAAAAGATGAACACTTCAGGTGCTTGCTTGAAAAGTTACATAATGAGACCATTTTTACTTGAGCTACTATCGATATTATGGACATATTATAGAGCAGCTGAATAGTGGAAAACTCTGAATGTGAATAAGAAATGGAAAGCAGAAGTGTGGGAGGGTTAATGTAGGCAACAATGAAAAACTGTTTCAAATGCAGATTATTGATGACAAACCTACACAAGTGAAATTTATTCATTATTGGGGATCAAGTGGGAGGAAAGAGTTACCATAAACAGTGATGCATAAGATCCTTGAGTTTTCTCTTCTCACATAAATACTTTTAATCTCAGTGGTGGAGAAGCTTGAATGGAGGCAATCAGATAAATATCTTAAGGAGTACTTTCTGAGACTAAATATCCAGAAGCTGGTGGTATTAAAGAAGCTATTGGAAGATTGGGAACAGTGGTAGTATTTTTGTATTTGTATTTTTCAAGCCATTTGAGATAAAAGAATGCATGAAAATCTGCATATCATTTGGGAAAAACACAATAGCTGCCTCAGAAAAAAAATCACCCTGTTGAGCCAACGTGTTATTTTGTGTCTAATTTTCCTCCAGCTGTCTTCATTGTTCTCAAATCATAACACAACAAATCTTGACAATGGCGATTTTCAATTCTCCCACCTAAAAAGTTAAAATCTATCTACCTTGAAACTATCTACTATCTTTAAACATTATTATGCTGGAGTAGAGAAGCAACACAATGAATGTTTATCTGACAAATGTGCTGCATTAGAATCTATACAATGATAATCTGAGCTGCTCTAATTGCGAATAAAGGATCCTCAACAATTACCAGGTAAGATATGGCCTTCAGTACACATTAAATATTAGGCCAACAGAAGAACATTTACTCACATTAGATTTGACTTATTATGGAGAGAGCACATTAGGATACCATGGGCATGGGACTGAGGGCAAATGACACAAAATTAAAGTTATTTTAAAATCCTAAAAGAATTGGGAGTTTTGAGAGAACATTCAGGGTCAGTGTATAGTTATTTGAAATGGGGAGAATAGCTAAAAGACACACCTTGTGAACATTTAAGGGATGTGTGAGGGAATTAATACATGTCAAAGATACATTTAAATGCATTTACTTACGAGGATATCTGTTTATTGTCACCTTACGTTTCTTAGTTAAAATGTGTTTACAGCAGTTTGTCATTCATAAAAACGCACTGTTACCTACAAAATAAATAATTAACAATATATAAATAAATCATTAGGGGATTTTTGTTGGAAAATAAAAGTAAAACCAAAGAAAAAGTCCTACATAGCTGTGTGTGATCCTCATGGACACGCCCACGCTTCCCCGACGCGAGCACGTAAGGTTACACCAGTTAAGGACATGACGTCAGTACGTGCTTGAGCCTGCCCGAAAATGTTCTCTCGTGTTGTCGGATCTCGAAGGAGCGCAGGACTTTGCGATGAAATAATACATGTGTATCCGTGAGGAGCACGGCGGCGAACCGCATGATTTTGAACTTAAGTTAACCTGATTCCCGTCGACTGGAGAAACTGTGTATTTTTCTTTTTTTGGAGGGGGGGACTTTGAGTGATCGTTTCTCCCGAAGTGATGTCGAATCCCGGGACTCGGAGGAACGGCTCCAGCATCAAAATCAGACTGACAGGTAAAAAAACGACACCGAAACAAAGCGCTTACGGTGCATGTTTGACCTGGAGGTGGATACCCCCCCCCTAAAAATCGCCACAGCTTAGTGTTTTACACTAACAAACCTCACCGGAGATCCCGGAGCGCCCCTCGGCTCCGCTGTTTGCCCCAAACATCCGGTTTTTGTGTGGTAGACACTGCGGCTAGCGCGTTAGCCGCGATGCTAACCAAATTACCGAGAGGACAGTAGGGAAGCTGCCCTCTGTCCTGCGGGTCTCACGGCCGAGACACCGGGCTGGGTCCGCTGTCGTCAGATCACTGGCAACACCGACCTTTTTGAAAGCTAGAAACTTTATTCAGCACCTCTCGCCTCTTAGCCGGCAAGCTAACAGTATCAGTGTAGTTAATGTTGACCGCTAACGCTGGCTAGCTACACCCATTTTATTTTTTTATGGGGGGTGTCTGACCACCAGCCTGACCTGAATGCGACGAGCTCTGTACCGGGGACGAAAGCTAGTGTCGTCGATCCGCAGCCTCTCTGGAAATCAATCTGTCGGTAGATTTGACATGCTAGCCCAGATTAGCCATTGATTTTCTGTGTCAGCTGCAGAGACAAATGTGAGTTATCCTTCACAGAGAAGCTGGACACGTTTGCTCTTCTTTTTTTGTAACTCCTGTACTCAGCTCAGATGTGTTGTGTCTCTCTCTCTCTCTGTTTTTTCTCTCTCACACAAACACACGGTGTGAACAATGGTTTTTACTGTAGCTAATATAACCCCACTGGGCACCCGGGGGCCTCTATTCAAATGGAAATGACCTCTCTGTGCCGCCTTGGCCTCTTCTGCCTCAAAAATTGCGCAAACACACCGAAATTTGCCTCGCTGGCAGACTAAATATCTCTCCATGTGGTCTGTATGGACTGGTGCAGGAGGAAGCATCAAGTGTTTGATTGTGATGGATGAGTTTTTTGCTTGTTTTTTTTAAGTGGAGGTGCCATCCTGAATCTCTAAATATGTCTTGCCACATGCAGTCTGTTTGTTTTCCTGCTGTGGCCCTTTTTTTTTTTTTTTTTTTTACATTTGATTCCAAGCGAGCAGCGAGCATCACATACACAACATCCAGAGAGAGGCACAAGTAAAGTATTAAAGTAGTACTGTAAGGTAAAGCTATTCAGAACAAATGCGAGGGAGCAGAACAGATCAGCTTTGTAATAGAAACTGAGCTTATTCTGCAAGGGTTTAGATAATTATTTGCCAACGTGATTTTTTTTTTAGTGACAGAAAATCAGAGGTGCAGGCTCTCAATTGTGAATATTGTCTGGATTTGTGTGTCTTCGGGTTTTGGATGGATGAAACAAATTCCTAGATCTCTAAATATGTCTTGACACATGCTGACTGTTTGTTTTCCCGCTCTGTCCTTTTTTTTCTGACACTTAATTTCGTGCATCATAAACGTAACGTACAACAAGAGACATAAATAACAAACAGAAACGCCAGGAGACTAAGTTCAAAACAATCATGAAGGAGCAGAACAGATTAGAGAGTTATAATAGAAAAGTCTTAATTGGCAAAGACTTTTATCATTGATTTCCCCCTGAAGTCCTTTTGTTTAGAAAATTCACCTTTTCCATCTGCTCAAATGTGAATATTGTCTGGATTTGTCAGTCAAGTGACCATTTTCTTGAAAATCTGTTTTGGATGGGTAAAACAAAAAAAGTCTCAGTGAGATCTGGAACATGTGATGTGTATTTTTCACAGTCTGCTTTTAAACATTTTATAGACCAGTTAAGAAGATATTTGATAGAATAAAAAGTAATGGAAGTAATCCTACTAATAAGACATAAGGAATACAGCAATAGTACCATATCATCCCTCAGTATTATATTTGGTCCAGTACTAACACAGTAAATCCAGTATACCGAATCTTTTAGAATCACACCAAGAAATTCTCCCAGTGAAATCAGACAGTTTGTGTTTCAAATGAGCGAGAGCAGAGATGGTGTGTGTGGATGTGTCAGACTGTGGATGGGCATGCGTTTGTGTGTAAACCAGTCACTCATTATTTCAGCTCGGATGCAAACAAAGGTTATTGCCCCTGACTGTGCCCCGCCCCCACAGGTATGAGTGGAATTCTAATTGGGTGAGGAATGTGCGATGAACCAATGGGAGTGCAATGCCGCTCGGCTGGCCGGCGCTCTGTTTAGTCTGTCAGAGAGAGCGAGCGAGGGGTTGTTTGGCCTACATCAAAAAGGCCTGTGGGTCTGTGGCAGAGACGCAGACAAAGACCAGGCGGGTTTGACACTGGCGAAGGTTTCAGAGACTGCGTTGGGTTAATATGGGCACTTTTAAGCCAGTCAAGAAGTGGTCGTTGTGTCTTTCTGTGTCATATCAGTAATTTTAGTTTTTGTGGATACGCTTTAGTTAGCTGAAAGAAGAAGAAGAAGACGAAGAAAAGTGTTGCGTGGTCTTTCCACTTTCAGACTTTATAGAGGAACACTTGCACACGCTTGAAGTGGGCACCAACTATAGTATTGTTTCCTGATTATTTGATAAAGAAATTTCTTCTTTTAAGTAATTTACTTTATTTTATTTAGGATATCCTGGGGAGCATCAACAAAGTAATGTACCAACTCTTGTCAGGACAATGCAACATGCAGGAAATAAATGGGTCGGAAAGTACCAAAAAGGTTTTTTTTGTTTGGAGATGAAAGGGCCTCTATGTTTTTTTGGGGGGTTGGGGTTAATTTGCTCATGGTAGCAACACGTGCTGCTCAGGTTCTGGTGCCAGGTAGTCGGATTGAACACCGACTTGCCCAAGAGCCAGCACAGGGCAGCGTCAGGACAGCAGGTGACATGGGAAACTCACGAGCAAGGGACGGAGAGAGGGATTATAAAAGAGGACAGAAATGGGGGAGTATTGATGAATAACTAAGAGGGGAAATACAGCAAAAGAGGAAGGAAAAGAGGAAAGGCCACAAAAGGCAGCTGAAGTGTGAGAGAGAGAGAAAGGGAGAGGAAAGCGGGGAATCCTGCTTACTTAGGAAGCAGCATAAGTACTTGTAATCCGCTCACTTACTGAGCTCGGGTGCATGTGCAGAAACACACGAAAATAAATGTAGGAACTGAGAATAGAGAGACTAAGAATCTGATTTATTTATTTAAACAAATACATCAACGAGGCAAGTAATGATTTCTTTTTCATGCGGTTGCTTATTGAACAGCTGGTTTTGTGACTATTAAAACCTACTTTTGTGGCGGTGAGCAAAGAGACCCGTTTGTCCTCCTGCATGTGTGTGGATGCTGGTGCAGGCCGTGTCATTAAGTAGGTGAGATATTTGCTCACGTGCCTGCTGGCCTCTGCTTTTTTGTTTGGAGCTGAGTGGAGGTTACTCAGGAAATGACATGGCTGTAATCTCACACGGGGTCACTCTGCTTCACTCATACATCTGTGAGTGCACACCGCACAGTCCAGCCGGTCCCAGAGTGATCTTTTAGTGTTCATATTAAAATTAATTTTTTTGGCTGCACCCCGATTATTAATGTCAGTGACGTGATAGATCGCTGCACCCTGGCCTGCTCTCCAAAGATCTTTTGATTTAAGAAGTTTTAAATGAGCTTTTAAGCGTCTGCAGTTTTATGGCTCCTGTTATTACCTGAAGAATATCAAGTACTCTCTGTGCTTCAGGAGTAGAGCGAAATTACAAACCCTTGAAATGTTTGTGGGAGAGATGGTTGATTGGGCTTAAAAACATGTTGTGACTTCGGATTCCTGGAGGAGCTGCTGCTGGCGTGGCACAGAAGAAACAGCTCACTTTTTCATCATCTCCCCTGAACTGTTTCTGCTTGTTCCCTCAAGATTGGATGAATAGGATTCTTCCCCCGCTGGCTCTCTGCAGCTCTCAGGATTTTTTTTTTCCTGAGGAAAAAAAAAGCGAGGGCATAAATGCCAAAAAAGAAAGCGGCAGTGGGGAAATTGAGACCCAGCTGAGCTGTAACTGTGTGTGTCTCTTACTAGCCGTGACCTTGGCAGAATGAGGCATTTCCTGAGACGCTGAGAAAAGGGCTTGTCACACATTCAGTGCCACAGAAGAGCTGGTCAAGAAGTGGAAAAAAGAGATGGGGGTGAGACTAGGGGTGTCCCTTGTCACTGGTGAGAGATACTAGAGTACTAGAGGGGTGGATAGGGAAGCAACAGCAGTGACAGAGGAAGTCTTCCTCTACTGCTGGTCTTAGAAACCTGACTCTCTCTCTCTCTCTCTCTCTTGCCATGTGTCTTTGCTGTGTGTCTCTCCCTGTGTTGGTGTAGAAAAAGATGAGGTCTCCATGAGGAATGTCTGAGTCAGGAGGAGGAGGAGGACTGGAAGGGGTTGGTGGGGAAGAGGGAAGGATATCCTGCAGCCATTCTTGATGGGTTAATCACAGGAAATAAACCAGGCTAAGCCAGACACATCTACGCCACCACACAGTCACCACATCCTAAACTGCTGACTGACTAACTAACTTCCCAGATGGCTATCTGGGCCAAAACAAATCATGTCGGCTTTTAATTGGACCTCAAAGCTGTGATAGCGGTTCAGGTGGAGCAGCAGATCAGTTGTGACCAGCTTGAATAGATCCTGAGATGCTTTAGTTACTCTGAGCCAAGACAATACCACCAATCTTCATCCCTGAAACATTACCACTGTAACCCCACCATCATTCAGTTAGATTATATTAAAGGTAATTCATTCAAATATTACCATGTTGATTAACCTAGTTATCAAATTGTCTAAAAAGATCAGAAAGTCAAATAGCCTGCTGTATTTGATCAACAGTCTAAAACTCAACGTCTAAAAAGCAGCTAATCCTTACATTTTAGAAGGAAATGTTAAGCATTTTGCTTTGAAAAATGACCTAATGATTTCTAATCAATATATACTAGTTGATTAGTCATCTAGTTGTTTCAGCTCTGTCAAACTCTGTTTGAAGCTGTGGTAAAAACACACTGGAGGAAACAGAACCGTCGAGACATTCAAACCGTCGTAGGGGGTGACACTCCTCCCCCCTCCTCGTCTGCCTCCCCCCTGTCTAACTGGATCAAGGTGATTGACATGATAGAGTTACACTTTCCACCTCATTGGTCAGATGGGCTCCCGCTTATTGTGTCTTGAAAGAGAGGAGTCGGAGAAATGGTGCAAAAGTTATTTCTGAAACGTTCCTGTCCTCCTCCTTGTTTCTGGCCACCAAACACAGCTATTTATCTTAATTACTCATCAGTCAATGTGAGTGAAATGAACAAAAGTTAAAGCAGCCCTAAGGGAAGGACCCAGACGGTAATTGGGGTACATTAGAATTTAGTGTTCACTGGCTGGTTTAGTTCTTTTGCAAGATGTAGGTATTTGTACACACACTGTACTGACACCAACCATACTGTGACTTTCTGTGGAATAAAATTGTTTTCGTAGAAAGTAACCACAGTCCATAATGCTTCGCAGCCACAAGAAATTGTTGCAAAACTGGGAGACGTCTGGGTTCTTCTCCACTAGCAACAACAGGCAGTGGCAGTACAATTGCACTGTCGCCTGCTCATGAACACCAAACGTTGCATAGTTTGATATTTTATAATTAATAGTGATTTCCAGCCTCTACTATCTTCTGCTGCAAAAAATGTTTGACAAAAATGATTTGAACACAAACCGTCTTCTTTAAATAAAATGGTATAAATTGCTCGCTCTCTCTGTGATGGCACAAATCACAACATCCTTCAGAAACCACTGCTTCAGGAATACTTTTGTGTCTTAAAAAAAATTTACACGTAGAGCTAATTCACATGTTTGTTGTACATTCTTTGACCACATAATGTTCTCTTCAATGGGCTTAACTGATGGCATTTAGAGCACGACATTAACTGGACCTGCAGGGTAAATACTAATATAGTTTTCTCAATAATTACACTTTACACTGCAGTCATTTTCTGAGTGCATTACTTAAGCCTTGAATAAAAACATGCAGCTTGTTTTTGTTCAGTGCCCACACTGCCCTGTAATCAAGGCCTGAGCTATTGACTGGACATGACTCTGCTTCTAAAAATGACTGTATTGTGGTTCTGTCGTGTTTTTTTTTGTGTTACAGCGTTGCTCGCAGAGCTGACCTGGAGTGACACATGTCAGCTCTCACATTGCACCGGCCGTCTGGCAGACAAATAACAAGAAATTGTACACACACCCACACACACAGTGAACTAAATACTTAGCACACACTTGCAAATTCACAAAGTCTCGGCCAGTCGGAGCTTTGCTCTCTGAATCCATAAAGATGATGTGGCACAGAAAGCATTCTGCCACAGTGGACTGTGTGTGTGTGTGCGTGCGTGCGTGTGCGCATCTTAGATCCTGACACTAGCCTATACTTTACTACTCACTCTTGTCTGTATGTCACATAAGTTTCCCTGCTCATTACCATCCTGTGGCATTCATATATTATCCTAAGCAGCCTCTCAGCTCCTCACACAGTTGTTATGTGTACCAGCGTACATTTGTGCCAGCCTACACACTCTGAGATCATTTACATATTTGTGTGTGTGGCATTTTGTTCCTAATGATTTTATCTTTTGCAGTATTATGTGCCAAGAACCTCGCAAAGAAAGACTTCTTTCGTAAGTACCTTTTTATTTTTATTGTGCTCATTTTCATGTGCATGAATCTCACATCATGACGACAGTGACATAAAATAGTGACAACAATAAATGAATAGGCTGTTTTGCAGGACAGTCTCAGTAAAGGTACACATAAGAAGGAACAAGCTGTTAAATGTCTGTATTAGTAGAAGGCTTGTCATCTGCTGAACTTAAACCAACTGAAATACTTTCTCATACTTCGATATTGTCCTTTTTGTGGTTTAATGTAGTGGATGCAAATAATTAATCTGAACTGTGTGCATGCAGGTCTGCCAGATCCATTTGCCAAGGTTGTGGTGGACGGATCAGGTCAATGCCACTCAACAGACACAGTCAAGAGCACACTGGACCCCAAATGGAATCAGCACTATGACCTGTGAGTGAATCTTAACTAACACAATAAATCAGTTCTTAAAGATGTGGTTATGTGATTAATGCTCTCTGACTGATTTTGTTTGTTTTAACTTTATTTTACTACAACACTGCATTTAAAAGATGTCAAACATTGATATTTTCTTTTTTTTTGGCCTATCCAATTATTCTTCAGTTGTTTTCTGAAAAACAGGTTGCAAAAATGAGGGATTGTCTTTCAATGAGTGGCACTTTACACGTGAGGATCTTACGTTTCTGCTTTTCAGCTACATTGGAAAGACAGACTCCATCACCATCAGTATATGGAACCACAAGAAGATCCATAAACGACAGGGGGCGGGCTTCCTGGGCTGCATACGACTTCTTTCCAATGCCATCAGCAGGCTAAAAGACACAGGATGTGAGTCTCCACAGACTTCTGATTTTTAAATGCATGCTCACAGATGTTAAACAAAGTAAATTAATTAAACATGCCTTTCTTTTGTCCTCCCCTTCCAGACCAGCGTCTAGATCTATGTAAGCTGAACCCCTCGGACAGTGATGCAGTACGGGGGCAGATTGTAGGTGAGGCTGGACACGCAGAAACAGTATCTGCACAAATGACTCCCATTGTCACCCTTCCCGTGTCACTTTACTGTCACCGTATGCATATTGTGCCCCCCCACGCTGTTGCACTGTCATCTCTCTGACCTTTACCACCTGCTTGTTTCCAGTGAGCTTACAGACCAGAGACCGCATCGGCAGCGGAGGTCCCGTGGTGGACTGCAGAGGACTGCTGGAAAATGATGGGTGAGTGTTTGGGCTGCTGGTGTATGATAGTAACATTGATAAATCTTTTAAATATGTTTCACAGGTCACTCCGTATTGCAGTCTTAAGATTTAGAGAACGTCGATGAAAAGCCACACTTCTTGTTTTTGTCATTGTTTGGTGCTTTTCTTAATGAAGAGAGAGAGATTTACTTTTTAAACAGAACAAAAGTTCTTTGGCAAATGTCAGTGTAACGTAGCAGATTTCTAAATTCCTAATCAGGTCCTGTAGGGAACCACTTACATTTGTTATTTTACTGCATTTAGTTATTCAGGTTTTATTCATCTGCATATTGTAATAGCAGATGTTAGTTGCATGAGTTGAAAATTCTGTGAATTGATTTGATTCAGTCTTGTGTTAATGCTGAGGCTTGTCTTTGTCATGCAGGGATCCCTTATAGAGCAGGACAGATACACAGTTTAGGTGCTTGTTGTGCTGCAAGATCAGTTTAGTCATAATTATCATTTGCTTGATCCTCTCCCAGCCTCTACTGAAAATAAAAAGCAGTTGATCTATCATGTGATTCCAGTAAAATAGAAAAAAGGACTTCAGTGCTCTGTGTGTGTGTGTGTGTGTGTGTGTGTGTGTGTCCGTCCCTGTGTTTAGGCCTGTTTTTGAGGGATGTTTCAGTGAAGAGCCGCTCCCCTACTCCGATCCCACTGGTGCGGCAGGGGGCGGGAACTGCCGACTCGACTCGCCCAGTCAGGAGAGCCGTCTTCAGACACAGCGAATCAGAGGGCAGGACTCCAGAGGCCATGGCCACACCCCTCAGAACAGACCTCACGGGCACCAACCGCCTGACCTGCCCGAGGGATACGGTCAGTCAAACAGCTGGAGGGTTTATATTTAAGTCTCTGAGTGTTGTATTGATAAAGTCGTGTAACATCTCTGTTTTTCTTCTCACAACAGAGCAGCGAACAACAGTGCAGGGCCAGGTGTACTTCCTTCACACACAGACGGGCGTCAGCACCTGGCACGACCCTCGGATACCGAGGTACGGTTACACCCTGTTTCACTGATGTCTGCTTCAAGCATTCCCTTGAAATGAGATGAACCTTGAATAAACCCCACTGTGAAACTAGGCCATTGCAGCAGCAGCAGCAGAGGAAGAGGACATAGAGGAGAATATAGTACACATTACCACACAAATTATTTTGGGGATTATAAAGCGAATATAAAGCATCTTTTTAATGTAATTTAAAGGATTACTCTATTTTTAAGGCTTTATTTCAACATCTAAATTGAAAAAATGTATTTAGATAGAATAGAATTGTCCCCCTCTTTGCTGTTAAACTAAACAAACGACCTCGATGTTCCCTACTCCTGTCGTCTATAGACTGTAAAGATGCATGTTTTTGTTATTTTGTTCTGCACCAATTACACCGACAGATTAAGAGAAAATCTCAGGTTTTTTCGTCTCCGTGGTTCGGTTTTAAGTCAGTATGAGGGGTTAAGAACATACAGTATGTGGGGTCAGGACTGTTGGAGACACAGGAGGCCTAGTTGGTGGAGCACAATGAGTTCCTGCTTCTGGCTGAAGTCTCTGTCTGGTTGCTTGTTGCTGGTGCAGGGACCTGGCCAGTGTGAGCTGCGAGGAGCTTGGGCCGCTGCCAGTGGGCTGGGAGGTCCGGAGCACGGTGTCTGGCCGGATCTACTTTGTGGACCACAACAACCGAACCACTCAGTTCACAGACCCGCGCCTGCACACGATTATCAGGTATGTTCACACAAACATGCGCTTGAAATGCTCTCATGCATTTCTAATGGCAGAATCAATCTACACCTGGGTGGCAGACATCCCTGACACATACAAGTGGGTTCAAGACTAATCTGTCGTTAATCTCATCTCTCACGCCTGTAATACTGGACCCAGACTGGTTCTGAACATGACCTACTAAGAGTTATCAGCTCTGTTAATCATACTGGATCGTGTGATTTACAGAAATGCAGGCTAGTGGTAGATTTAGCCGCTCGGGATGAATGCACAGTGTGTAATCCAGTCTGCTCTTTTTTTCTCCCCCGGCTGTCGCTCTGTCGCAACTCTTTCTACTCCCTTCTGTCATTCTTTCCCCATCATGTTGTCTCTTCCACGTGCTCCTCTGCTCCTTCACCCCCCCAGCCAGCAATCCCAAGCGAAAGAATCCTCCCAAGCCCCCCAGATGGACATGGGGGGCGAGGAGGTGGGAGGCGGAAGAGTGAGCGGAGGAGGGGGAGGAGGTGGGGGAGGAGGAGGGGGGGAGGAGGAGGAGACGGAGATGTGGCGGCACGCTACGAGAGGGACTTGGTCCACAAGTTGAAGCTTCTCCGCCACGAGCTGTCCCTGCAGCAGCCTCAAGCAGGACACTGTCGCATAGAGGTGTCCCGAGAAGAGATCTTTGAGGTGGGTGCACACGTCAAACCAGGAAGCAGCACGATGAAATGGTCATGAAAGCCACAGCTGAAAGAAATCACAACATTGTGAACAGCACATACCCGAACAAAGACCCTGTCTGCCTCTCACACGCACACACACAGATCAGACATTTGTACAAAGGTGTTTGCAGTCGAGTGGGTAGCTCATGACTCACGGAATAGCCACAACAACCTATTCTTTCAGTGTCTTTTTTTTCTTAAGCATAGCACAAAAGGAAAGCACATTAATAAACAGTCTAGCAGAACATCACTGATGTTAAGGGCTGTATTTTGGGTCACTAATCGTTTCTTTCGTCTGTCTGTCTGTCTGTCTATTGTGTTAATGTTGTGCACGTGTGTAGGAGTCGTACCGGCAGATAATGAAGATGAGGCCCAAAGACTTAAAGAAAAGACTAATGGTGAAGTTCAGGGGAGAGGAGGGCCTGGACTACGGCGGGGTTGCCAGGTACTTTGCTTCTCTGAGCAGTTGTGCTCCTGTGTGATGGCATATAGTGATGCTAAAGTCAGAGGCTGAAGCAAGATGTTTGAATTAAAGTCAGCGTCAGTGGAGTTTATTTCATCTACATTGCATACATTTGACATTCTTGCATTTCCAATTTCCCTTTCCTTTCATTCATCTGAAATATATCTAACCGTTTGTTTTAGCTTCATTTGTTCATTAAAGCTGCTGGTTTTGCAGAAGTATCCAGTGGCGACACACAACACTTCATATCATCTAGTGTTTTCGTATTGTTTCTTTTTAGTGATTATGTTGAAGAGTTCCTGTGTGAGTTTTGAACATTTGTTAACAATGTGGTGGTTGTCTGTAGGGAGTGGCTGTACCTGCTGTGTCATGAAATGTTGAACCCCTATTACGGCCTGTTCCAGTACTCCACAGACAATATCTACACACTACAGATCAACCCGGACTCCTCCATCAACCCTGTGAGTACACACAAACTGGCACACACACACGTACAGATGAAGCACTTTACGGTTGGAATAAATGAGGGGACTCTCTCTGACCCCACGTCTCTGTTTCTGTCTGTCTCTTTGTCCGCGTTGCTTTCTCTCAGGACCACCTGTCCTATTTCCACTTTGTTGGTCGCGTGATGGGCCTTGCAGTTTTTCATGGTCACTACATCAACGGGAGCTTCACGCTGCCCTTCTACAAACAGCTGCTAGGCAAACCCATCCAGCTCAACGACCTGGAGACCACCGACCCGGAGTTGCACAAGAGCCTCGTCTGGATATTGTGAGCAAACGCACCTGCACACAAGCGCTATTTCATAGTTCATGTGCTGCGATGTCCCCCTTTTTCAGATGTGGACAGATTTTCCATTTTAGTGGTAACATGTTCTAATACTCTAATGCTTTGTGCAGAGAGAACGACATCACTTCAGTCCTTGACCACACCTTCTGCGTGGAGCACAATGCCTTTGGGAAGTTCCTACAACACGAACTTAAACCAAATGGCCGCAATATTCCTGTCACAGAAGAAAACAAAAAAGAATACGTTAGGTAAGAATAGCAAGATGGTTACACTCTCTTTCTTTGTGGGTGTTATTCATTGTAAACTAATACATAATACACCAATTTATTCCAGTGTATGTTCTTGTCCTACATCATCTCTGTTTGTGTTTCACAGACTTTATGTAAACTGGAGGTTCATGCGTGGAATTGAAGCCCAGTTTCTGGCTCTACAGAAGGGATTCAGTGAGCTCATCCCCCAGCACCTCCTCAAACCTTTTGACCATAAAGAACTTGAGGTACTTGTGCTGCCTGTGAACAAAAAAAAACAGCAATCATAATGAACTGAGAAAGCTAGAATAAATACATTTATGCATGTTGCAGTGGTCATTTGAATCACACCTTTCTGGTTCTTGGCACACAAAGAGGAAGACAGTAAAATTCTTCCATATTATTTGATTTTTGAGTATTCATTTGTTACGTTAGTCGAGGGCCACCTTTTCTTCTTCTTAATCACTTCCTGCCTCCCCTCGCCCTCTTTCCTCTGTTCCAGTTGATCATCGGTGGACTGGGGAAGATCGATCTTGCAGACTGGAAGACCAACACCCGCCTGAAGCACTGCACAAGTGAAAGCAACGTGGTGCGGTGGTTCTGGCAGGCAGTAGAGGCCTTCAGCGAGGAGAGGAGAGGACGCCTCCTACAGTTTGTCACAGGCTCGACCAGAGTCCCCTTACAGGGGTTCAAAGCGCTGCAGGGTGGGTCATGGTCTGCCTCAGAGACCACACACACACTTTCTGCACACACATCTCTTATTATGTTCATTCGATGCAAACATTTGGTCCACTTACTGAATTTATCTGAGGATGGATTCACAAAATCTCTCACACAAACTAGCAGCACAATAACTTAAAGTTATAAAAAATTCTTTGAAAAATCTCATGATTTGGTTCCACTGAAGAATTGAAGCTCATAAAACCATTTCATCAAAACAAGAAAGGCTCTACATTAACAAAACATAGCAGGCATCACATGTTTCCTTTGAGGCTTTCCTATACCAGTTTGTATAGTACCCTGTTGTGGAGAGGCGTGCCTGAAGCTATAACTATAGCTATAAGTCCATTTTTTTAATAGACACAATTTAATGTGCAGTTGTACTTACTTTACATCAAATGATTAAGAGATTATATCAGAGCTTTAACCATTTAAAGGCTGACGTGTGCTCTGTGTACCAGAGTAGAGCAGTGATAACTAGAATGTATGTGTGTAAGGTTCTACAGGTTCTGCAGGACCAAGGCTCTTCACCATCCATTTGATAGACGCCAACACAGACAACCTGCCCAAGGCCCACACATGGTAAGGACACATAAAAGAAGAGGATGCATTTTTTTTCTCTTTTTATAGTGTCAGCTTTGACGTCACTAATGATCCATTCCTGTGTCTAGTTTTAACCGGATAGACATCCCTCCCTACGAGTCTTACGAGAAACTTTACGAGAAACTGCTGACGGCTGTGGAGGAGACCTGCGGCTTCGCTGTGGAGTGATGAACCCACAACCAAACCAGCACACACACGGTCACACTTGCGCTTGCACTTGCACACAACTATTTGACATTTTAACATATATACACACACACATACACATCAACAGAATATCAAGTATACAGAGTATACAGAGTGGCCAAGCATCACAAGGACACATCCGGCCTCCTGCCACCTCTTCACCACCGAACTGTTGGGGGGTTAAAAGGAGGAAGCACAGCAGGAGGGGGGAAAAACAAACAAGCAAGCAAAGAAACAAACAAAAAAATAAAATATTTTAAAAATTTTTCAGATGTTTTGAAGAAGCATTTTTATCCTTCAGTTTTAACAAGCTATGATGTCATTCTTCAGAATGTCTACCGCCACAGCGAATTTGACTCCAGATACACTCGAGTCTCCGGACAGAATCAGCCAATCACATACGAGCCTGCGAACAGAACAGAGACTTTGAAAATCAAGAACAAGGCGGAGACTGATTGTCTTTCTGTCTGACAAGCCGATTGATTGACTAGTGTTCATGCTTTATGTTTAACCACTGTCATTTGTGTGTTTGTGCATGTGTGTGAGAGAGAAAGAGGGACAGGGGAGAGTGAGACTGCGTGTGTGTGTGTGTGTGTGTCAGGCATGGCACCCAGTTACGCTGTAAAAGTTATCAAATGAGCCTGCTCCTCTGTTTGATAACTTTTTTTTTTTTTGTCTCTTCCATTTGTATCTGCGACCACTCTGATCCACTCTGATATTTTATTATTTATTACTAAGTGATTACTGACCAAGCTGCTATATTGCTCTGCAGAGAGCTCACACTAATCTCTTCACCACCCTCCTCTACCAGAGTCGAAGGGTTGATTCACTTGCAATCCAAGTAATCCACAAAGTGGGTTTTTACCGAATTTTGTTACATTTTTTTTTACATTCATATTATTGCAAAGAAATACTCTTGTCAATGTATGAAAACTCTTGGTGTTTTTTGGTGTTTTAAATGTCATGTTACATTTTAGTTGATCTGAAAGGGATTGATGTCCCCGGCTCTAATTTTAAAAGTCTAACTCTACTGACGTTATGGAGAGGTCTGAGGGCATGACCTGAGTATTTAACAAAATGAGCCACGAGGATGGGAAGGAGTCAGTTTCAGGAATTCTTCAGTTGTATGTGACATGTATAATAAAATCTCGCAAGCCTTTCGTAATGTTTCATCATCTATTTTCACCATTTTGTTTTCCCAGTTTCTTTGCCCTGATGTTTCTCTGCCCGTCTCTTTTTCTTCCATGGCCTGAGTGTTAGAAAAAGTAGTCTTCGTCCTCAAAGACCACCATGAATGAACAAACGTCTCTCTGCAGTCATTGATCCTCCATAGAAGTGAATGAAATGAAAAACCTAAATTTTGAGCGAGCAATGTGGGAAACAGTTGGGACCTGTTGTAGGTTGAACATTGACGACTGTTAAGCAGCATCATTTTCAATCTGCGTTTTCTAGGTTCTGAGTTCACTGTGTAATGGATGCAAGAGTATTGTAACTTACTATGTACTAAACATTTATGAAAAAATACAATGTAAATAAGATTATATTAAAAGAAATTAAATTGAAAATACATCCCTTGTGTCATGTGCATCATTTTCTTCAAACCAATCAAACATTCACCGTTTCTTATCAAACATTGTGTACCATTTATATCAGATTTTTATTCTTTTTGGTGATATTGGCATTTGAAATGATGGATCTCTCGTATTATTTGGAATTAAAAGACTTCACTTACAATAATGTTTCTGAGTATAACTTTCGCACATATAAATAGATTCTATCCTCTCTTCAAGGCTTGGGTGTAGTCCTGTTCTTAAACCTCATAACCTTTGGGACTACAACTCCCAGAGGGCCACGGGCTTTACGTACCGGACGGCGGACCGGACTGTACGCGTGACGTCGCCCCCCTGTTCTTGTTTTGGCAGTTTGTTTCGATATTCACGGATTGTCAGTCCATCGAGGAGCCGATTTGTACCGGAGATCCGACACGAAGCTACGGTACTGTACACCCCTACACGTATATTCATCACACACAGGCATTAGACTGCAAACGAAGTGGTGTTATGGAGAGAAACCCCGACAGGGGGGAGCTAACTACTTAACCTCCTAGCCAGCTAGCTGCCCGAGCTAATTAACATTAGCTTAGCAGAGAGGTTTGTTTTCTGTGTGTGTGTGTGTGTGTGTGTGTGTGTGTGTGTGTGTGTGTGTGTACGTGCGAAAATGGTCGTCTGCTGCTCTGACATGTTTGTTGTTTTCAGCACAGCATCTTAAACTTTAAGCCGACAGCACAGTGCGGGGCGGGGGTGGTGGGGGGTTAATGGTCAATGCGATGAATAAAACACACAGCTAGCATTGCAGCACAGTCTGCGCCTGCTGTGTGACAACATCAATTTATATTGATTTCATGCCAGCTGTGATCAGATCTAGGCGGACCAGGGCTGGGTTAGCTTAGTAAAAGATGACGGAGTGAGTGTGTCGACACGATCCTGTGGGAACAGGTCGACCAACACTTCATATCAACTTTGAGTCAGCTGGATAATGTTGTCTTTAGTACATTAACCCTGCTAGACTCCTGCTTTATCTCAGTCTTCCTCTTTGATAAGTTGTCTTTGTCTCACGTGCCAGTTTACAGTCTATTTTATAGTCTCTAATGTGTTTTTTTTTTTTTTTATTAACCTTATGTGGTGACACTAGTTATGGTAACAGGGTGGGGTTTGGCAAATATTTTGACAATAAAGTGAAACCATTTGTTGAAATGTCAGGGGAATACCAGCTTTAACTCTGTGTGTGTGTGTGTGTGTGTGTGTGTGTGTGTGCGTGTGCGGCGAGTAGATGGTATTGATTGCGCAGTGAGTGTGTGTGTGTGTGTTTGTGTGTGGGCTGATTCAGGGGGGAGCTGGTAAGTGTACGTTACACAATGGCAGATGGAGGCAGTGACGACGATGTCATCCACCTGGCAAGCTTCAACGTCCACCGCAGCCAAGGTGAGACACACCTTCACATCCTGACTGTGAGATGTTCACATGGAACCATCTCTCACACATACAGCATCAGGTGCTAAGTTTAATCATCAAGAGCGATATGTTGTAGTGCCAGTTTGTCACAAGGACTTATGATATTTAGTAGCTTCCAGTATGCTGCACCTACCACTGTAGATTATGAATGAGGCTCGGCATAATGTCCGTGCTATTACATTTCAGAGGATATGTAACACTGGTTCTTGTGCATGTAATTTTAGTTTTAGGGCTGTGGTTCCCATTGGCAACATTTCTCTGACATTCAGTGTAGTGGATGCAAATAAATATGGCAAAATTGCACATGCTATAATTTCACACAGTACAAAATAATGACTTGTTTGTTCCGCTTCAGGAAAATCCAGAATTTAAATTCTAGTTAATGAGAGGGAAATATTTAAAGCAAAAACGTAATAAAACGTATCGGCACATCTATAAACCCCAGTTTATCTGTATGGAAAGATGTAATTGAACTGTGCATCTAAAATGTCAGCGTAAGCCACAAACACCATTTAAGCTTGCCTTTATCTTGAGAGATATTGCCACTGACGTGAAGTATCATCTCTAATAATCAGTTACCATACCTCACAGAAGTCTGCTCTGCTGGGGGCACCAAAGTGACAATCTGACAATCAGAGATGACGTTTGCACACAAAACATTTCCAGTGTGTTGTTCTCTTGTTTGTGAGAGGGATGTTTTCAGCACACTGGGACTTCTTCATTGATGCAAACAAGAATTAAACAACAAGTCATGTAGGTAGTATTTATTGGGAGTACATTCAAAATCCAAATCTCAAGTAATTCATGTAATAGAATTTATTCAACATGTTCTACAAAGTTCAGTATCACTTTAAAGCTCTCTAGACCTCACAGTTGACTTGTGTCATACATACTAGAGTGTGGCCAATATATACATGCCGATGTTTGCTCATTAAAGATATTTTGGTACCAGCGCACATGTCAGCCGATGAATGCCAAAGATATGTTTTGAAACAGTGTCATCATTCTGTAGTTTGTCATTTTAGAGTAGTGCCCAGTTCACTTCTTGGTTACTGTTAAAAAATAAACTAAAGGAACCTCATCAGAGATGTTTGTTTATGTGATGGGATATGTCCCCATTGTTTTTGTTTTTCACTCTCAAATATCAGTATTGGTATCAGACTCAAAAATCCAGTAATGGTTGGTTGTAATACAAATGTGCATACATGTTATCATCTGACAGTGAGCAGCCAGATTGTTTTTAAGCACATACAAGCACACACAAGTCTTTGTACTTATGAGTTAACCTAGAGGATTTCATCCCTATCTCAGTGTTGGAAAAGCTCCGGTGGCCAGTCACATAGCAGGAAAAAATAACTAAGGAGTTTCTCTGCTCAGCATACCTTTACCCACCTCTTCAGTCTCTTTTTTCTGACCATACGTTAAAGTTCAAATGTTAGACTACAAGCTATATTCCTGCCATATGTCGTTCCCTATACTCCTGCCATGGCGCTGCTCTGTGGCTGGCGACGTAAACAGTTTGGATGGCTCAACTGCAGAAAACAGGTCTTCAAGGATTAACGTACTATAACAAAGATAAACATAAACAAGAGTGTCACTAAACTAAACACTAAACTGGTTAGTGTTACAAATTGATACTGTTGACATTACGCTCTGTCTGTGTGTAGGCTCTTGTGCCCGTAAGAGGGAGCTCATCACCATTTCTGATGACTCAGACGAGGAGCCTGTGACTCTGGTACCTGGAAGCCCTGTTTTAGTGCCGGACGATCCCGATGATGACGACATCAGCATACTGGAGGTAAACACTGTTCTCAGATCTTGATTGCTCATATCAGAGACATCTTTTGTACACTAAAGGTAGACAATTTAGACAAGTGTGCTTTGTTACACAGTTGGCGTGTTGCACTGTTATCAGAAATCTATTGTCAATAATATGAGATGCAAGAGCATCAACAGAAGTAGCATCTTTGTTTCCATTCATCTGTCAGTTTGTCTCCTGTGTTTTCCTGCAGTCACTAACTCCTGCACGCAGACATGTGATTCGGCCAGCAGCAAAATGGAGTGGGGCTTCGCACAACCCTATTCAAGGTGTAGGTAATAGTAGCGCAACTTCTGGGGTTCCCACGATGGACCCTGGTTCTGCCCCCTCTACCTCCAGAGATGCCAAGGCCAGCTCCTCCGCAGTAAGGCCAGCCATACGAACACAGACACCAGTGCAATCTAGCACTTCTGCACGCACACAGGCGCATGCCAGCTCCTCATCACACACACTGTCTCAGCCAAAAGTCAACACAAACTCACAGCAGCAGGACGGTACATCAGCACACACAAATGGTGAGCTCCATGCAGTTTCTTCTGTCCAAACCCCGTCTACCTCCACAAATGCCAAGGCTAGCGCCACCGCATCCACAGCACCCGCACAAGTACTTCTTCAGCCTCAGCCCAGCACATCTGGACTTGTACAGCCACAAGCTGGCTCTTCAGCACACTTAATGGTGGATCCCCAGGCGAGAACCTCTACCGGTGCCACACACTATTTTTGTGCAGTCGCAACGTCAAGTTTTGCAAAGACTCAAGAAAAGCCTACTACAAGTACTCATTCACAAGACAATCCTCAGGCCAGTACTTCATCTGCACAGTCTCACACACAGACACAGTCTCAGCCCGGTACGTCCACACAGCTTCAGCCCAGTGGGGCCTCCAGCCTGCAGCCCCACCTCCTCCAGGTGAAAGAGGTGAAACTAGTTGTTCTTCCCCAGCAGCCGAACATCCAGGCCTCCACTCTAATAACTCAGCCCCAGCTGCAGGTCACGGCCCAGAACCTGCTGCAGCCGGTGTCATTCAATCGCATGCAGGGCAATCTCATACAGATTGAACCACAGCCCCTGGCCCAGGCCCCGGCCCAGCCTCCAGCCCAGGCCCCGGCCCAGCCTCCAGCCCAGGCCCCTCAACCCCCTCAGGTGATACCAGTGATCCCCCCTGCAGTGCTAATAGCTGCAGCCCCAGAGAGACTAGGACCTCCAGAAGTAGGTCACCGGATCATCCTGGGGAGCCAGGCACCTGGGCAGGCTGTTCCCAATCCCCCGCCACTGGCCGGTGCGTCCATCGTGGTCCCACCAGTCCGTGGCATCAACATCAGGTTGCCTGATGTAAACCCCTCTGCCCCTCCAGCTCACACAGCTTCAGTCCCCAACAATGGAGGAGAGGCTCGTCTTATTCTTGCTCCAGCTCCAAACCCAGAAAGGGTCAACCCAGCCCCCGGTCAGGTCGCGATCCCTCCTGCACCAGAGGACATCCCCCGAATAGAAGATGCGAGGCCCGGTCCCTCTGCGCCACGAGGGGGAGCAGAGCAGCAGCCCCTCATTCAAGCCCTCATCACTGGTGTTGTGAGTATCATGCATGTCTGCATTTCTACTGTCCCGACAGAAAGTCACAGTGAGCTCATAAGTCAGCTGATATCAAATTAAATGATTTAGTTAGCATAATTTCATTTGTAGCATTATGCTTCTTACCTCCTCTGTTCCAACTACATGCCGCCTGTTCAACTCTTTGTGTGTCCTCTGCAGTTGGATCTATTCCCAGATGTCCAAGAAGCCTATGTAGCAGAACTGATCCAAAAGAATAATGTGAAAGACTTGAATGTGTAAGAAGCATCAACCCTTTTTTCTTCCAGTACTTCATACAGAATTATGATTCAATTAGTCAGGAAATTAAGTGATTACCTGTTGAGGCTTTTGTCTAATCCAGGCCACTGTTAATTACCAGTCGCAATGCAAACTGTTCTGGTAATACAGGTTATATATACACTCACACACACATGGATATGCACATACTAGATATATATTTCAACTAAACAGAATTATTTTTATTTTTTTTATTACAAATTCTACCACCCACAGAACCAACAAGTGAGATTTCTCTGCAGCAGTTTTAGAGTAAATTTTTGCCTTCTCTCTTGTTCAGATTGGTCTCACTGGTGCAGAACGTGCATTCTTTTGTTTTGACATTTCATTCAAACAGGATTTGATGAGGGATCAGGCGTCTGGCTTTAATGATGTGGTCTGACTGATCAATCCAGTAAAAGTTTGTATTGGGTTTAACACTAATAAGTTTTTTAGAGTAGCAGCTGTATCCTTTGTACTATGCATTGTGCATATAGAGTCAAGTATCTTTTTGTACCTTGATATCTTCAGATGTAGTTAACTTTTGTTTGTTAACTTTTATTATAACTTAAAGATCCCTTCCCTGTTTCATTTCAAGGATTATATTTCTCTAACGGTCCTGATTTAAGAGTTTAACTGAGACTAATACCCCATGTTAAAAGGCTGAATAGTAGTTCTTTATAATGGCTAATGAGTTTTGACCCTTCAATTGAAGTATGTTATTATACCTATATATTATATATATACCTATATATTATTATTCTCTTTTTTCCCCACACAGAAAGCAGGAAAAAAGAATAAGGTGTACAGACTTCATTGCCACATATGCAAGAGAGTACAGTCCCAAATCTGTATACTTAAATTGTGCTTTAAGATGTGTATTGACAGGTGTTGAAAGATCATCATACCTGTAGTTGTTGTGTGTCCATGCAAGCTTGTTTACATGCAGCTGCCTTCTGCTGTGTTTCCAGTATCTGTAACCTGCTGTTGGAGAACTCAGAGTATCCAAGGGGGGGGGCTGCAGCAGCCACAGCAGCTCCAACCAGCATCCTGCTGGAGTCTGGAGACACCCAGACAGAGGTAGGTGTGTGTGTGTGTGCCAAAAACTGTAAAAGGCATTTCCATCTAGGCAGACTAGATTGTTCCTCATTACATAACAAAGCATAGCAGGGAAATATTTTTTTTACAGTGCAACTTTTCATGGTTCTGCACCAGATTTGAATTGTCAGCACAACCCTGTACTGAAAAAAAAGACTTCCTGATTATGCGAGCGTTTCACACGGAAAAGAGACAGACAACTATATTGTTCTTTTCCCAAGCAAATTTGATACAGAGTACAGATTACTTTACATACAGTACTCTGGAGTAAAACAGTGAAGAACATTGTCCCCTCAGGCTCTCTGTTCGCACAAAACAGCAGACAGTGCACAAACAGACCCCTTCAGCCTCTCCTGTCTTGCAACCTGATTATTCAGCTGTTCCTACAGCCTCCCTACAGTCAGAAGTTAGACAATGTCATGTTTCATTTGTCTTTTTGATGACAGCTCCAAACCCGTGTTTGAATCAGATATCTCAGTGTTTAAAGGACGCCACATTTATGCGTCTGTTCTGCTTCTTTTCAGGTGACCGAGGACTTGTTTGACTATGCCAAACTGGGCACGGTGGGACCCGAGGCTGTGATGCAGGCTGCCGACTTGCTCATGGCGGATTTCAGGATGCTCAGTTGTCAGGACATCAAATGGGCCCTCAACGCTCTGAAGGGACACTATGCAATCACACGCAAGGTACCCGCGGTCCCATCATGCACTGCGCATCTTCGAAATGCATTTATAGCTCTCACTTCTCTCCACTTTTCTTGCTCTCTTTTGAAAATGTGTCTGTTGCTCCCGCTCACCCAGGCCTTATGTGAAGCTCTTAAGAAGTGGCAAGAATCAGGCGACCCCTCAGGAAAGAGACGACGGAGCAGAGCCTCCTCTGAGCGCTGCTACATTGATTTCCATTTTGAGCACGGTGAGCAAACATTTTCACTTCTCTCATGTGCGTTCTCACACTACGTTATGATCTGTGCACCCACCTGCGAGTAGGTACATTAGGTCATAAATCTCCCATCTGTGTTTTAGTTTTACTCTAAAACTGCTGCTGCAGGCTGTCTCACTCACTGCATTTCCTCTGTGCACAGGCTCAGTGAAGTTTGACAAGAGGATGAATTTCTTAGAGAACGACCGACGTTACTGCAGGACGTACAACAACCTGGAAGCTTCTCTGCAGAAGGAGCTTTCATTCTACCAGCAGAAGGCCAAGGAATGGGCAGAGGTACATTTGTTTGGCACCGGACTATATTACTTTACTCCTCAGATAACTCAAACTCATGTTTATATACATGGAGACGGAGACTACAATTCTAGTCATTGCTGCTCAATCAGCATATGCAGCATCTCTGACACAATATAACAGCCTGACTTTCAGTACCAATACCAAGTAAACATTTTACCGTCTTACAGCTCGTTCAAAGAGCCCAATGTTACATAGTTTTCTTTGCTTACCAAGACTTGGCTGCTTTCAGGTGTAGCACTGCTTGATAAGCAAACTGACTTTTTCTAGCAGATAAAAAGCACACAAATGAACATAAAACAGTTTGTAAGAATGTTAACACATTACTATGCTGTATTGAGTAGTAACACTGAACCTCTACAGCACATTAGACAAACTTACAGTGCATGTGAGGCCACCTTTTTTTAACTTGAATGCAAAGGCCCGTATAGCTCCTACGTGACCGGATGACTGGTAAGCCGACGAATGAGATAGAGGTCTTTTACCCTTTAGCACCTATGTATAGTTATCTGCTGATTTTCGCAGTTTACCAAACTCCTTTTTTCTCTCTCCAGCATGAGGACTTCCTCCTGGCTCTGCAGGTCAATGAGGATGAATACAAGAAGGTAGGAAAACCACATGTACCTCAGCCACACAGATGTAATCTTCACATCAGCAGCTGACCTCTCAGTGGATCATTTGACTAAAGCTTATCTTGTTATTATGTGTTAAAACTGATTTAGTATATAACAATGTCGTGGTATAAAATGACACGTTACAGCAGGTATTACATGATAGATTTTAACATGACATTTTAACACAAGCTTGCTCTTGATGAACAGACAAAGTCTCCATATTATTCTAACAAAGAGCACATGTTTTTAGGATTTTGGTGTGCTTATGCAGGATAGTGTGGGTTAGTCACTTACTCAGTTCCCGCTGAATTTTTATTTAAGATGGCTAGATTATTCTTCTGGCCCCAGATTAAAATTAATAGATTCTCCAGGATTTCCCTCAAAGTCAAACAGATGAAGCAGTTGTTTTCTTTAAAGTTCCCGAAAAGCTGTTTATCTGTCGCCATGTCGCTTTGTAGGTTCATTTTCTCTCTTAACCCATTTTTAGGACCACGAGGCACTCAACAGAAGATTATCTCTGAAAAATGTTTTAAAAAGTTTGAAAACCCTACATGAAATATGTCTTTGTGTGATTCTTGGTGCAGGATGGCCAGCTGATCGAGTGTGGCTGCTGCTTCGGGGAGTTTGCGTTTGAGAAGATGACGCAGTGTTCAGACGGCCACCTGTTCTGTAAAGAGTGCCTGGTCAAATACGCTCAGGAGGCAGTGTTTGGCTCCGGAAAGGTACGGACACACACACACAGTTTTTCGCACATTTTAATAGGACATAACAACGAATGTTGCCAGGCAACTATCAGTGACTATTCCTATAAAAACCAGTGTCTTCCTGAGCTGGTGAGTTCTTATACAAAAGGATTTGACAGTCAAATGAATCTGTTTATTGTAGTCATTTCATTCAAATATTGGTTCAACAGTGTTTTGTTTGTTTGTTTTTTCAGGGTCAGTTTTACCACATTGAAACTTGCAAGGCACACCATGAGTGCTTCTGTTAACATTTTATGTCAACATGGTTCAGGTTTCAAGACTCTGCAGGCCGATTTTTAAACTGTGCTGAAATGAACAGAATCATTGTCACTGAATTAGGCAAACAGTAATGTGAAATATAGGATTTGTAGTTAAACATGAAAAACCAGCAGTATGTAGTTTTGAATACATAACCACATTAAATACACAGAGTTTTCAGTTTATTAGGTACGCCTGTACAATCCACTAAAAACAGCTCTATAATAAATCCTCTCTCTGGTTCTGGTTCATCTTTATTAGGCTGTAGTTTGTGACACAGTTGAGTTGGATTGCATTATTCATATTATTGTGAGTGCGTGTGTGTTAATGTGTGTGTTCTGGTTGCAGTCGGAGCTGAGCTGCATGGAGGGGGGCTGCCTGTGCTCCTACCCGGTGTGTGAGCTGGAGAAGGTCCTACCAGAGAACATACTGTGTAAATATTATGAGAGGCAGGCGGAGGAGGCGGTGGCTGCCACTACCACCTGTGCTGATGAACTCGTGCGGTAAGTGTGTGTGTGTGTGTGTGTGTGTGTGTGTGTGTGTGTGTGTTTATAGGTGCTCACTCATCACATTTGTCTCATATCTGAACTGCCCATATGTTGCTTAGCTGGATTACATTTGGTAATGAACACTTTGATTCTTTTTACACCATTCATTGTTGCGCACTGCTCTATAAACAGCTTTCAGATGTGAACATTTGCTCCTTTTCTTTGGCTTCTTTGTCAGAAAACCAATTTGGACACATCAAATTTGGCTGTGAGAGAAGTGTGACCATATTTTCCAACTGACTAAAGCAAAGTCTGGAAAATAATTAGCAGATTAATGATGTAAATAAACAGCCAGTTAGTCGCAGCCGTAATCCTTTATGATGTGCAGCTAACAGTCTCTCTTGGACTTGGACCAGTATGTGAATGTTCCGGCTGCTTGTCCGGCTTGATTTATAAATCCTCCTCAATCCAAGTAGGGACGTTTTCTTCACACAGTTGCTGTATGTTTATTAGAGTCATATTCACCCTTGCTTTTTCATGTTTGACAGTCTAGTCAGTATGGTTGCGTGTCAATTCATGGTCTAAAGGGAGTCTGTACACTCATAAAGGAGCTGAAGTAATGTCTCTTTGGGGTTATTTTGTCTGGTTTTTCTGTGTCTCATGTACAGCTGCATCATACATTTCCTCTCAGCATCACTGCATCACTACTTCTTCCTCTCTGGCCTTTTCAAGGTGTCCGTTTTGCAACTTCCCAGCCCTGTTGGACAAAGACATGTCTCTGTTCAGCTGCCCCAACCCTCGGTGCCGCAAGGTCAGTCCTTCTCTCTATTTATTTAGTTCACAAATCACTATGAGGTTCTGGGGAAACCACGTCGCTGTATTGCTACTGTCCTTCCTTTACAGACCAAATATATCCACAGACAAATGTAGGTTAAGACTTTGGCTCAGCACATGCACCCTCCGATGTAATCTCGCATGTCAGAGTTCAGTCGTACCGTACAGAAGAGAGATCAAGCCCAGATTTGAATTCAAGAGGGGACATCATGAATAATTCACTCCACGGTGACAGTAAAACCTGAAAGCTCTGCGTGCGGCTTCAGCACACATTGTGCCAGTGCAGCCTGGACAGGGAGACCAAAATAAGTGAGAGAGGAAAGATTGATGAACAGTTTTATGGACGTGATGAAACGGTTCCATCTGGAGAGGTCGCCATCTCTGTCTCCCTCTCTGTTTATCTCCGGGCCTCCTCCCTCTGTCTGAGGAATTCAAGGGGAGGCGTTGCTTTGTGTCTGCCAAGGCTGTCACATGGATTCCAGTCTAAAATCTCCATTATTTGGCAAAAACACACACACACTCTCCCTTCTTTCCCATGATGCGTCTTTGTCTCTTTTTGTTTGTGTTCTTGTGTCTCACACTCATTCCTGCAACACCACCACAGTCTCTTTGTGACTCAGCACACACACACTCCTGCTATCACTACGTTCCCGGAAAGGGAGAGAATGAGATGGTGTTTATGTGAACCCCCCTGACATAATAAGTCTGGATATTCGCCTTATGGCACCATGGTATCAAGTCGTTCCATAACTGTGAACCAATAATCTGCGGATGCCTTTAATATGAAGGCCACGTTTTAAAAAGAACTGACATTTTAATCACTTAAACAGTTGGTTGTTTGATAGGAAATTTATTACCGCTATCAAACAAAAAAGCCAAATGTTTTCTGGTTTCAGCTTCTCAAATGTGAAGACTTGCTGCTTTTCTCTACTTTCTATCATTGTAAATGTCAAATCTTATTTTTAACTCTAGGTCAAACAGAACAAGCAGTTTAAAAACTCCATGTTGGGCTCTGGGGACTTAATATCTGCATCACCTTTTTGTAGGTCAAAACAACTAATCTGCTGATAGAAAAATACTGAACAGATTAAACATGTAATAATAATAATGATATGATAATAATGATAACAATAATAATAAAAAAAAGTCTAAGTTGCATTGAAACTCGTTTTATACTCACCAACACCAGTTTCGGTAATGAGACTGTAATGCATCTGACTTCAAATGGCACCACAGACACCACACTGAGACAATAAGAAATACAGTCATCATTGATTTAAAGGTTCTCAGCAGGAGGTGGGCAGCATGTTACTGCATAGTGGTCATATTATAGGGTGTTTCCATGCAGGAACTTTCCAAGGGGGAGAGAGAGCCTTTTGAGGAACTCAAGAACTAAACTTGTGTTTCAGCACTCAGCAGACACAAAGGAGTAAAGGCTCTTCAATATTTCCAGGTGTTGGAAACAAAAGGTCCCTACCAGTACTCTTTGATTGTTCAGGAACTACAGGAGCGACTGGTCAAACACAGGTTTCTCAGAAACTTCAACTTGAGTACACTTTATTCACAAAATAAGGAAGTAGTGCATGCCACTGGTATCAATATTAGGATGAGGAAGGCACCAACTGAAAAACACTTAAAGACTTTCATAACCTTTTATTCCCCAGGACCTTTAAACACAATTTGATGTAGAAATTCATTGGAGTTTCCCCCTTAAGCTTGTTAGTATTTAATGATACAGTGGCAGAAGAACAGAAGAGAACAGAAGCACAGTGCAGATAAGGATGTTTCCCTTTCTCCTGCATTACTGTCAACCAACCTGTAGATGGAGTCAGAGGTTCACGGTCGCTCTCCTGCAGTGTTACTGCACAGCTGCACCTCATTACATTCTCATACACACATCCAGAGGTCCAAAAAAGTTCGACATGCTCCAGATATCTTTTGGTCGAATGCTTTTCTGAATATTCCTCACAGCAAAGTAACCGACAATTGCACATTCATATCAACCGTTAGGAGCAACACATTCACGCTATTATATGTCGTGGTCTGACACTTTTGAGTTATTAAGGGAACGGCACGCTTCTTTTTTCTTTTTTTTATATATATATATATATATATATATATATATATATATATATATATATATATATATATATATATATATATATATATGCAATGCAAAAAAATAAGATAACATGCTTCCTCTTTAATGTGTGTCGCAATCAGGATGTAAGTCTCTGTGGCTGCTGCGGTGTCTTTTGTCTGGAGAGTCAGTGTTTCCTCTCTCTGTGGTGGGAACCCCCCCTCACAAATCCAGATACTGTCATGAGAATTACAGTTAAATGTTATAATGTGAATTATTGCAGTGCTGTTTGATATTTTGTATCCTGGTGTCCATCAGCAGAAACATGGTTGAGGACAGCCGTTGTACAGTCGGCCCCGCGGCCCGCTCAGTCTACCAGCAGGGAGGGGCTTCATTATGTAACTGACACACTTCCATGAGCCCACCCGCCTTCTCCCACACCGCCGCCTCATTGGCCGGCTGCGCTCTCCACTCCCCTCGTACTGGTTTCCTACTGGTTGGAAACACTTCCTCCTCCATTTCAAATGTGGTTCAGATCAAGTTTGACCCAGATTCTCCTCCTTCTCTTTGCCTCTCTCCTGCCCCCCTGCCCTGGCTCTGTCTGACCTACACACACACACACACACACACACACACACAGGCAGGATGGATGCTAATGTATTCCACATGTGGTTATGAGGACATTTGGACAGGCTTATTCCTGGCCTGTGTATGATTACTTCATGAAAGCAGAGGAATGTGAAAATGTAGGCCACTGGAAGGCCGTCACAGTGCAAACCAGAGCTGGATCTCTGCACCAGAGCGTTTGTGAGTGCGTGTTGCACCAGCTCACATCTCGTGCATTAATGTAACATCTGCTGCATATCTCAGCTCCACCATCTTCTATCGCAGAACATCAAGCCTTATTGTTTCATGTCACATGTATGACTCCCCTCTTCCTCTCTGCCCTGTGGTCCGCACTCAGATTTGATTGCAGTAAAAGCCACCTCCCTACAACAACAAAAAAAAAAACCCACTCGTGCACACACACACACCTCGATGCAGCCCCCCAATCAGAAGCTCTGCAAGCTGCTTGCACTGCCTTATAAGGGCTGCTGCAGCCTGCACCACGAGAAGAGAAAAAGAGAAAGGTGCAGAGGAGGAGAGGCAAGGTATGAATGAAGATGGTGGAAGGAGATTTTGGGAGGGAGAGGAAGGATACGAGGGAGGGGAGGGAGGGTAGGACCCGAGGGAGAGGAGTGCAGTGAATAGAGAGGGAGGTTAAGTTGGAACAGGATGGATGGGAGGAGTGAGTCAAGTTAAACAGCTGAACATGCACTATTTGCTAGATTCAGCATCCCTCATTGTGAACATCATAAAGTTGTGCATCTCTTTCGGCCTTTGTCACATTTCAACCACACGCATTCACATTCGAATGAGACTACCGGGTGTTGGGGAGGGGGGTGGGGTCGACACGCCCAATGGAAGGGTTGACTCCGACGTCACCGGCTGTATTTTTAGCTAGGCTATAAGAACTCAGGTGTGTTACTGCTTCTTAACAGCTTGTCAAACAGGTCCCAGACAAACACACTCGCACTCTGTCACCCTCCCTCGCGTGTTGTCCCTCCTCCTGGTCTCTAGGTTACCACTAGGGGGTGATCTTTCACCACTCTGCCTTCTGTCCTCCCCCCCTTCTCCTCACCGCCTCTCTGCCTCGTTGTCTTTGTGTGATCTGGCTTTTTCTGACAATTGGGTCCAGCTCGGTTGCCCCTTTTGGCTCGCACATGACCCCGCCCCCCCTCCTCTGAACTCCCTCATTTATCCAAAATAATAGACTATGAGAAAGTTTCCTCATTATACCGAATGCTTGTCACACACACACTCCCATGTTCGTTCACTGTGTTTCATGCATCTCTCTGCTTGGACACTCCCATTCAAATCAGAAACGCCACAAAAATGTCAGTACGGTTTGTCAGCTCTTCATCTGTTTCATGTTTGGAAATGGCTCCTCAGTTTGACTTTGGAGAGTCTTTAGTGTTTCCATCCAACTCACTCCAAATGCCAACAAAAACTGTGGCGTCTCCAGCCAAGTTCCCCACCCTCTGGCTGACCTTGCACACACACCGCTGTCACATTGAATACCGTGAGAGCTACAAGCCTGTGGTAAACACTGGGCAAAATAAATAAAATACGCACACACATGCAAGTAAATGAAGTGCATGCAAAGAGGTCGCAGGATTAAGAGGGCGTGATTCTGACGAATGCGGGGTTTCCTTTCGAGGTTGAGGGTGAGATTGGAGGTTACCGTGGAGATATGGATCGTACAGTGCTGCATCAGCTGTCATCATATGCCACACTCTTCAATGTTAGATGAGCAGGTTCAAATATTTATGGTGATACCACTTAGCTGAGGGTTAGCAAGGGAGGCAACCCCTTGCTAATGCATGTGTGTGTGTGTGATGCCGTCTGCCCCGCACTTCCTTTAGTTCAACGTCTTGCGCTGACACGACGATGGAGGCTGGAGGCTGACGGACAGAGTTGCTGTTTCTAGGCAACCGAGCAGTCGGCGGCGAGCTAAATCGCACTCTTGCTGCAGTCGCACACACTCACATTTGCAGGAAGAGCCACACCTAGCCGTCTCTGTGCAAATCCACGTCCCTGCAGTGGCAGCACCAGCAGCATATAGAGCAAAAGCTGTGGGGAAATATTCTGAATATTCAGCATCAACAGTGTCAGAGGAGGAGGAGTGATGGATGGATGTGGTGTTGAGACATATTAAGATGTTACGAGGAGATTCTTTTGCTTTCTCTGTCTGTTCTCCTCCCTAATCCCTCTATTTAATCTCTCACGACCTTTTTTCATTTTCAGGAGAGCTGTAGAAAGTGCCATGTCCAGTGGAAGCAGCACGTGGGGAAGACGTGTGAACAGGTCCTGGAGAGGGACGAGATCCGCATGAGGGTGCTCTTGTAAGTGGTCTCGCAGAAACAAACGCCAGATTCCAGATGCCAGATTCCAGATGCCAGATTCCTCTGTCAGAACACCTTCCCTTAATCGTCGATGCTAAAGATGCGCAGAGGACAGATTAGTCTGCCATTCACAGATTGTTATATCCTTTCATGGGATCATAGGAAGCACTGTGGTTCTTCTTTGGGGCCTCTAAAAAACTACACATATACATACATGAAAATTCCATCAATTCCATCCTCTACTGTTTTGTGATTTAAAACTGTTTTTCTCATCAAAAACACACGAGAACCACACTCCTGTATTGGTAGTTGACATGGCGGAGAGTAACTTCACACAGTATAAAACTCAGCAGGACTTCCAATCAGAGTGAATTACACCGATGAACATTTTGATTCTGCGGGGGCATTTTGGTCGCAGGCCCTGCTTGTTTCTCTGTCTTGCTGTCCTCTCCACTCCTCACTCAAAGAGGATGCTGGGTAAACAGCTCAGTTTCCCGGACAGCACTCCAGGAAGTGGAGAGGCCGGCTGCTTCCCGTGGCCTAGCAGGCCCACGAGCAGTACTTCCTGTTTTGAGCCGCTCACAGATCTTCTTACTTCCTGGTGCTGCAGGGAGACAGGAAGTGGCCTGGTGGAAAGATCAGTGGAGCACCTCTGACCTGATGATTTTAATAGGACACCACTGAAAGAATCACAATTGCAGCAGTCGTCCCAGCAGTCGTTAGATAATCAAGAAATAGAAGAGGGATATTTATTATCTTGTCCCTGCAGTTACAGTATACTTAGAAAAAACACCCATTGAGGGCGTGCAGGTGGCTCAGTCGGTAGAGCGCACGTGCGTCCATGTATGAAGCCATGAGTCTCACTGCAGCAGCCCAGGGTTCGATTCCCGCCTCTTGGGCCCATTTGCTGCGTGTCGTATCCCCTCTCTCTCTCCCACCTTTCACCTTTCCTGTCACTCTTCAGCTGTCCTATGAATAATAAAGTGTAAAAAAATAGGTTTAAAAACAAAAAAAACAACCATTGAACCTGGCTAGAGCGATAAATATCTGAAAAACAATAATGATAATAATAATAATGAATTACATATATTTAAAAAAAAAAAAAAAAACAGTTGTATGGTATTTTAAAGGAAACATGGCAGAAAACCTAAATACACATAAATTAGTATTGAACACATGTACACACGTACTGTATGTATCATATTTTTCTGCTAACATGCACTAACATAGATGCAAGTTATGGCCAGGACTACAGACAGAAGCTATTCCAAAAATATGTCTGAAAATAATCTATTTAATGTTTTTAGTTCTGATCTCCTGATGTCAGTTTCAAGGGTATATAGGTGTAAAAACTCCCCCCTTGGAGAATGAGTGTGTTCCTGTTACCTCGTTATTCTTCTCAGCTTGAGCCTCTAACATGAATATTTTTTTATCTGGAACACTCAGCTCAGATACAGCTTCCCGGTTTTGCAATTCTGGTTTGACGTTCTTTGTTTTTTCCACTTGATGAGATAAATCTTGTTCCACGATATGGCGTCCTTCATTTTCATATTCATATTTTATTTCATTTCCCTGTTGCAGGGTTAACATCTCCCTAGTTTAAGTCACATCCTTAAATTTTGTTGTTGCCTCTATATAGTAATTTTCCTGTGCTGAAACAAACCTAAACATCAGTTTACCATTTTATTTAGCATGTGATACCAGCCATGTAAATTCTGATATATCTGACCTCCAGCAGGAAAAACAAATAAAAACTATGTTAACATCCATGAGGAAAAAGCAGCTAACTCGCTGATGCTACAGCACCCAGGGGATCTGTGTCTCAATGGGCTGTTCAGCGCACTCGTTTGAATTATTCTCATGTCCCAGAGTCATGTTGACTTTGTGATGAAACGACTTAAATGAAAATATTTAACAGGAAAACAGCGTGTGTGTGTGTTTGACCGTGAAACAAAACGTCTGGGTGACGGGCTCTTGTTAGTACGCACAAGAAATCTCTCATGGAAGCCTCTGTCCTTCATCTGACTCTGCTGCGACAGAGACAAGTTTTTGCAGCGCTGTTATGTCTCTATTTGACTCCATATTTCTACTTTTCGCTCTTTCTTCCTTCTTCATCAGCCTTTTTTTTTTTTTTAACCCCTCTGTCTGTCCATGTTCCGTGTGTTGCAGCTGCGCAGGAGCGCATGACGGTAAGCAGCTCGGGTGAGGAAGTGCGTCAAGTCTGGGCGGGACGGGCCTGGTCAAGTCGGAGGGCTGCAACCGGATGTCGTGCCGCTCTGCGGCAGCTTCATGTGCTACCTACCTCTGCAGAGAGCCCATCACTGGCTACAACCACTTCTGCCAGCACGCTTTCGCTCCCCTGGCGCTCCCTGCCGCCACTGTCGCAAATGTTCCCTCTGGACAGACCCCACGGTAATCTTTCGGTCAAATAATAACATCGATAATATCTTTCTTCTCTCCTGGCTTTGTGGAGATTGTAGCATGAGGGCAGTTTGCAGTTTGCACTTTGCCCCTGACCATCTGACTCCATGAGAGCCCACGGTGACCTGGCGGCAGCATCACTGGCACCCAGAAGCAACAATTAGTCCCCGAGCAGTTAATGAGCTGGAGCTGCTCCAGCGGCTCTAGAGGCACCAGAGCTGGCCAAGAGCGAGTCTGGAAAGCCTTGCCAAGAAATGGATAAATACTGTTGACCAGGGGGCCGTTTGAGGGTTGGTGAAAGGGGTCGGCCGCCCCCTTATCATTATTTAAAGGTCCTACTTGACAAGACTGACAGGCTTTATGTTCACTTAACCCAAAAGTTTTGTTTTTTAGGTTAGAGAAACAAGCGAGTCAACTAATACGCCATCAGTCAGTTTAGAGAACACAGCCCCCCCCCATTTCACTCTGACCTCTCTGGAGACAGTCTCCTCCAGACTAAAACACAACAAGCCTCTAGCTAAAACAGCACTATGTTGGCTAAAGCTTGTTTCATTACGAGGCAGCGCTGCAGAGCCCTCACATTTAAGCTACGCCACACATGGAGGGCTCGGAGATGCGAGTTCTCTGATGCTAGATGTCCACTAGAGATTGAGTGAGCAGTGTTGCTTTGAACCTGCTGTTGTGTTGAGTTGGATTTCAGTACCTGTAGGTGTGTCTCAAGGTGTTCATGTTCATGTCCCAGCAGTCGTTAGATAATTAAGAAATAGAAGAGGGATATTTATTATCTTGTCCCTGCAGTTACAGTATACTTAGAAAAAACACCCATTGAGGGCGCGCAGGTGGCTCAGTCGGTAGAGCGCACGGCCATGTATGAAGCCATGAGTCTCACTGTGTGGCGTAGCAGTGACTTAACCTTTCACATCATGTTTAGGTATCCTGGCACCAACCAAGTTGTTTTCACTTTAATCAAACAGTTGTCTTCATCCTATTGGAAATACTAACAACTTGTGTGTGTTTTTGCAGCAAGATGACGAGCGAATCATCCAGGAGATCCAGAAGGAAGGCGAGGCAGAGCTGAATAAGAAGTGTGCAGGTCAGTACTGAGTGTTACAGCACAGTCCCAAAGGTTAAAGCCAAACTCTTTCTCCCCTCATTTTTTCAGACTGATGAAGAAATGTGGTGAATAATGTTCCCCTGGCAGGAAAACATTATTCTTCCTCCCTGCTGCTTCCTCTTTGTCTTTTTAACCATTATTTATTCAGACAAGTTGCCTGTTTACAACATAAACCGGCAGCAGTTGCAGGGGTGTTTCCTGCGTTTAGTTTGTCTCTGTTAAGTATTGGCCCTTTTCCACTAGTACCTACTCGGCTCGCCTCGACTCGACTCGACTCAGTTTCAGGTCGTCGTTTTTTCCATTACAATAGAGTACCACCTTAGCGTGGGTGGGGCATTCGCCGTGTGGCAAACGCGTGGCCGAAACTCCAGCTTGACGCGTCATTTGTTATGCGACACAAACACGAAACGACTACGGAGCAATGGAGGCCACCAGACAAAGAAATGTCTCCACCTCATCGGTTGCTCCGCGGGGTTGATTTCTGTGCAGCCATCTCTGATCGTGTTCGTTGTTGTTACTGCGTTTTAAAAATGGCGAATGGCGCGGTTGACTCTTATGAACGAGTCGCTCTCCCGACGCATCCAGTGACGTCAGGCCCTGGCGAATCAGTGGCCTGCCGTCTGCCGACGCGTCACATTTTCGGCTCGACTCAGCTCGCTTGGTAACCCCAGCCGAGTAGGTACTACGAAAGTACCTGGTACCAGGGTACTAAAACGTAATGGAAATGCAGCGTGACACAAACCGAGTAGCGTCGAGTCGAGTCGAAAGCCGTGTAGGTACTAGTGGAAAAGGGGCAGGGGCATATGTAAGGCAGACGAGGGCGTATGGGGGGTTACACTCAAACCTCCATGAAAGTCTTGCAACAGCGAGCTATAAAACCAGATGATCAGACGAGACTGCTGCTTCATCGATAACTTCCTTTTTTTTTCTTCTTCTGGCAGATACTTCAGGGAAGAGAGTCGGCCCTCCTCCGGAGCCCATCACAGACGCCAAGCGGCCACGTGTGGGACCGCCCCCCGAAAACCCACCAAACCTGAACCCCGCGGCCCCTCCTCACCCACAGGCGGTACAGGCGCCGCTGTTCGTGCCTCCACGTGCCCGCTACCCACCGGCCCCACCCCAGGGCAGGATGTACCACCAGGTGATCATGCCCCGGCTGCCTCCGGCCCCTTACGTGCCCCCCCTGCAGCACCTGCCTCCCCTGAACACAATAATAACAACAACATCCACCATCACCACCACAACCCTCCCGTCAACCCTCATCACCACAACATGGACGTCATGGACCTGCCCATGCACTACTGGGACCCCCGCACCGCTACTACAGACGCTTCTAACACACACTCTGTGACTCTGTGAGTCGTCAATCCCAATCCTTAGGTACATACACACACACACACACACACACACACTCACTACAGTCATACTTTTCATTTCAGTGCTGTTTTCCAGGTATTTTTTTAATCTCCTTCATAGTGCACCACGTTATTCTGTTCGTTCTCTCTTCTGTTTTCATGTGTGCTCGTGCAGATTTCTCGACTCACACGCCGTCTCAGCTGACAAAACACACTGAAATGATAAGTGCATTGTAGAAAGACACACACAGACACTTTGCCTTCTCCCACTGATCTGGGGACTTAAATAATGAAGTGGATCCTGGCGTTACATGCTCGTTTTTTCATCTTCTTCTGTTTAAGTACTGGGGTTTAACTGATGAACAGTTTAGAATCTTGAGACAATTTATTTCCAGTTTATACAGATATTTTTGAGTACATAATTGAAAAAAAACAGTTAGCATTCCCTTCTGTATCTTTTGTGTAACATGTGTGAGACCACACAGTTTTCTAATAAAGTTTTCAGTTCAAGTCGCCTCAAGTTTCTGCTCCATACAAGTTTAAACGTCTTTGAAGGTTTCATAAAAAGGTCATTCCTTCACACACCTAAAGAAATCTCTCTCTCAGTCATACCGTTCAGTCTGGCTCCATCTATCTCCCCCTTCGTCTAGCTCTCCCCCTCCTTCCTGGTCTCAAGCAGAGAAAAGGGGCTGACTCATGATAACTGAGCCCCCGGGCTGTGCACCAATCACATGACAGAGCTGGTGCTTTCCACCAATCATGGCGCAGCGACAGCCAGGCTTTGTAATGTTACCCATAGAGGGGACTTCTTTGTTCAGCCAAGTGTGCTGCGAGTGTGACAAATCACTTTGCTACACACACACACTCACAGCCTCATGTTTCTGCATGCAGACTATTAAAGTGGCACAGCAAACCTCCGTTATAGCCCAGGGGTCCTAATGGTTTTAGTCATGGGTGGTGTGAGACAGACTGTTTGTATGAGGGCCAGAATTAGACTTCAGTCAGATTCAGCATCTTTTAACACCAGCCAAGCTGTCATGAATGAAATAATGTGTGTTCCATAGAGCTTCCATAGAGTCTATTAGAATATGAGTGTTAGAGTTACAACAGCTTGTTATTGTGTATGTCTCACAGGTTGGGACAGCAGAAACTAAATTTAGACTGAAATGAAATGTGTGGTTTAATATTTATATGTGGTAACAAATGCCAGCGTTGTAACACAATAGTGTCTTTCATTAGACTCCCCCTGCCCTGTAATCACAAATGTTTTCCAAACTCTGTTCCTGCATTTCACAGATTTGACCTCAGCAGGCTACTGTTAACGTTACTGTCAGCTGAGCAGCATCCCCCGTGATGATTAAAATGATCCCAATATGTAAAATAGCTTCACATTAGAGTTTGAAGGAGCGCGTTTGAGTCCCATGACCGCCATAAACATGATATGTGCTCAGCTGAGTGTAGTCAACCTCTATAAATCCTGGCCTCGACCTGTGACCCCTCACCATGACATGGCTCACTGGCTTTATGGTGAGCCCCGTTGAAGACAGTGAGCTATATTCTGCTGTGTTTTATTCTTTTATAGTCCTTGAAGACACCCCGGGGCCCGCCAGACAAGCGTGTGGGTCATGGATTACAGTTTGATAGTATTATGGAGTATTATCTGCTAATGAGTCATTTAATGCAACGAACAAAGGACCGGCTTAAGTGACGTGATAAGGCTCAATAAAGATAAGACTTCTGCCAATTCAGTGGCACCACTCACACACACTTGGAGGTCCGACACGCTCTGTAATGAAAATGCAGATGAAGGTAAATTGTTTTGAGTTACAGACCTGAACCTCAGTAGTGTAAAGACTGAAAACTGGAGGAAAAATCTTATGTTGTTACAGTCAACAATAATGTCTTTGTTGTGTTGACTACTTTTAGCCCCTATTTCTCTGTTTGGTTGTGTGGATGGAAACACTTTGGCTCTGACTGAAGTGTCCCAACAACTACTTGAATTGCCATTAAACATGACTTTCACAGTGCCCAGAGGATAAATCTACAGAGCAAGTGGTCAGATTATATATCTTTCTAGATTGTGCACACATTTTACTAAATCACAGAATAAAAAAAAACAAGCACAGTGTTGAATTAAATGAGCACAGGATTTAGTAAAACAAGCGCAGGTGAGTAAAAATAATGCAGATTTTATAGTACAATAAAGGTTATCCAATGTTTTATCTATATTGCCCCAGTCTAACTTATGCTGTTGATCTTTATTGTTATTCATAAAGTACTTTTTATTGTCATTGTGTATAAACTGTGCTGTATCTGATATAAATGTTGTAAATCAGTCAGTACAGTAACATTCAAACCACTGGAAACAAACGGTCAACATGTTCAGTGAATAGCTGGTGTGGACCTCGATGCTCTGAATGACCTGATTTAAAGTCCTGAAAATAAGACCCAGACATGACCTGCGTATCTCCTGCGACACCTGAGACGGACGATTATCAGCGCTGCTGCAGCTTCCTGTCCTTCTGGATTCATGTTTCTGTGAGAAGCTGGTGTGACTGTAACAGTACAACCTGTCCACACATACACATATTTTCGCATCATCTGCAGAGACCGAGACGACCTTCACACCCCAAGAGTTACACATTATCTGTGTGTGTGCGTGTGTGTGTGTATGCGTGTGTGTGTGTGTGTGCGTGTGTGTGTGTGCGTGCATGCACGTTAAAGCCCTCTGCTGTCTTGTCCACCAGGACTGCCTGTGTCTGGCAGCATTTGCTCCCCTGACGGTTCCTGGTGCTGTTTGTGTCTGTTATTGTTTGTGTGTATCTTTAATGAATGTGTATATTTTTAATGAGCTCGTGCTTTTACAGCTGTGACCTCAGGACAGCTGCTCATACACTCTTTGTATGATATTTCTTACCTGCTGACTAATGTAGTTTAAACATTAACATACTGACACTGGTAGTCATTTTTAACTCTACTACATGTGGATTTCCATTTCCACATGTCTATTTTCATATGAATTGTTTGTAATTTGGTAGTAATACAAAAACACTTGCTGTATGTGACATCATCCTATTTGAAATTAAGCCGTCATAACCCTTAGCTTCACATCATATGGCGGGAATGTATCATCTCTATCTGCACAATACTTAGCCTTTTTCTCAATTTAAGTGGAACATATTGCCATACTTTGCTATATGTGTAGACATGGATTTGATCTGACACGAAGCACACAGTAAGTGTGCCAGTAAAATGTCCTCTCTGTGTCTGATGGCTGATTTGTCACAGTGAGTCAACCTGCTATTCATCCTGCACAGACCCGTGCTGCTCCTTCACGTCCCCTAAAGAGATTACCGGCTGACCCAGTGACCCACTGACTCACCGCCTGGCCACGTGAGTGATGGAGAAACACGGGTGGACACAGATTTGAGCAAGGAGAGCCAGCAGAAAGGCGGTCAGATGAAAGAAAAAGACACACACACACACACACACACACATGCACATGGAGTAGATGGGAGGGATGTAAGAGGAACAGCTCAGCAGAGCTTGGCCTTGTGCTGTTTCCTCAATGATGAGGTTTTTGTCTGATCAAAGGCAGACACCCCCCCCCTGTCCTCCTCCTCCTCCTCCTGCTGCTGCTACTCCCCAAGGCTCCTCATCGTAACCCCCTGAAGCTCTGTGCCCCTCTGCGCCCCTCAAACCAGAAAAACTTCACAAGGCCTAAATCAGCCTGCATTTTCGAAAAAATGCCGGTTTTTGACATTTCTGGCCCCGACCACGTCACACACTCACTCGCCACTTTGATTCAGACCTTTCAGCTTTCAGCAGCTGGTGTTTCCATGGCAACGAGCTGGTCGGTTTAGGTGTGTGTGCAGGGGGGGGAGGCTCAGATGTCGGAGGAGACCGCGGCCATTTTGCACACAGCCTCTCTTAACCCTCCCCCATCCCACCCCTCCCTTCACTCATTTGTTCTGAGAGAGAGAGAGAGAGATGGGACGACCAGCCGGCTCTGCCTGCAGCCTGACACTTTACCCACAAACCACTGCACCCATTTCTGGGATCTGGGTCATATTTTGAGTGACTCATCTTTTCAGCAAATTTGTTCAGGATAGGGAGGAGAGAGAGCAGCGAGGGAGTATGAGGGGTGGAAGGGCTGATGGGAGGAGAGAGATAAAGATTAGGAGGGAGGGGGGGACATGAGGCAGCAGAGGGGAAGAGATTAGATGGAGGGGTGGTGTGTGTTTGTTTTGCCATGTTGGGTGTTCCTCTGGGATCTGCATGCCTTACGGTGCATGGGTTGAGGAGGAGAGGAGGAGGAGGAGGAGGAGGAGGAGGAGGAGGAGGAGGGGATTAGAGATCTGTTCTGGGGGCTCCATCATTACATTACCACCCTGAATAGTGTTCATGTGTCTGCATGTGTGTGTGTGTGAAGCTTTGGAGGGGGTTGCACTTTCTCTGCACTAGAATAAATGTTTCAACACAAAGGCTCTATTCAGGAGACAGGAAAAAAGTGTGTGGGTTTCCATGTATGAATGTGTGTGTGTGTAAGTGGGACAGCACATGGGGCTGCCGTGGTCGGAGAACTGGCAGGAGACCAAGTATAAAGCACTATGATAATATGAGAAACGAGCAAGGAGAGGAAAGGCCGGGATTTGCAGAAGTCTGCAGGCTGATCTGTGACCACCAAAGTGTTTTATAGAAGAGGACAAACAGGGGTTTAGCCTGAGATCCTCTCCCACCTCACACACCTTTTGTCAAGCTCAGTCAGTAAATCTCAGCTGTATTTGAAAGTCAAGATTTCATTCAGTCACCTGAGTCACAGAAACATTGAATTTGAGGGAAATATGCACGATGATGCACAAAATATACGCAATTTTCTAGTCGACAGCCCATTATACAACTCAACCAATCAGTGATTGTCCAGTTGCAATGAATTTCTCCATGTTGAAGTGGTTTATAAAGATTTTGAATGGATGTTTCCTCTTTTTTTTTTTTTTACACCCTGAAAGGAATGAATTAAACAGTGCATTTATCTGCTCAAACATGCACTGCGGATGTTAGCATCTGAGGCCAAGGAGCATTTCATATTACATTAAGATAATTTCTCTTGCAACATTAAAACTTAAACCTACCATTTGAAAACACCAAATATAAAGCATGGATCAAACCACTGTCCTGCAGGTACAAGTAATGCTAAGCTTAGCTGATCGGGCCCTTCTGTGTGGAGTTTGCATGTTCTCCCTGTGCCTGTGTGGGTTCTCTCTGGGTACTCCAGCTTCCTCCCACAATCCAAAGACATGCAGGTTAGGTTAATTGAATGTGGGTGTAAGTAGTTTATCTGTCTTTCTATGTGTGGGTGTACCCCGCCTCTTGCCCAGTGATAGCCGAGATAGGCTCCAGCACCCAGGTATAGAAAATGGATGGTTGTGCATTCCTTCTCCTTTTTACTGTATTTAACACTAAAGCTAAGTAGTCGTACACTGCAATATAAGAACAATGTTGTCTCTCATTAAGTTGTCAGGATGCTAACTATTATGTTATATTATACATTAGCTCATAAAGCAAGGACAAAACGCAAGAACGAAAGAGGCGTGTAGCGTTCCAAATCCCAGTTTTATTGGTCGTTGGATTTCAGGTGAACCAATGGCACGAGAGAGATTAATCCACAATATCAAAAATTATACAAAATAATAATACAAAAAGAAGTTCCAGTTATACAAAGCAAAGATGTGGACCTTTAATTCTTTTTTCTCTTTTTTTTTTTTTAAATCTTATTTTCCTACTGCCCAAAAACTCAAGAGTAAGGCACAGTCATTACCACATGTTTACCCTTCCACATCCGTTTGTCTAAACCTCGGTCTTGGTTACCTTGGAAACGCCGCTTCTTTTGAGGATAACCGCACCTTTTTTTTTTTTCTTTATACGCTTTAGATTCTCAACCCTTCATGCGAAAAATGGTCAAAACTTCAGAGAAAGTTGGACGGACTTGGTGAGGAGCTGGCTACAATCACGTATCATTTCATGGGGCTATGATTGGTTTTCCATGCTGATTTTCACATCAGAGGGATGCTTGATGATGGATGATGGATGGAAGAGCCCAGTAATTCCAGGCCAAAATAATCTTTGCTGTATTGTAAAACAAAAATATATTTGACAGAAAGCAACGAAGCTTAATGTGTTATGGAGAAAGCTGGCAGCTGAAGGGTAGAGAATCAAAGAGGGCAGGACCCGTGGGTGCAATGGGCTACATGACTGCGTAACAGACATTTCCATTAAATATATCACAAATTCAAAGTCTGCTTCTTTCCTTTTCTTTTTAAACTTCTCTCCTAATCTTCACTGACGAGCCAGGAACATAAAAAAAAAAAAAAAATCCAACAAAAGCAAACAAAATTTGGTCTGTCACAAAGCTCATACAGAAATTAAAACCCAAAGAAGAAGCAGGTTTCGGTTACTGAGGGCAATCCTGCAGCCCTTTTCGGTTAGAAGGCAAAGCTCTCAAGTGCGGGGGCAGAGACGCAGCAGATCTGTTGGTCCAGACAGAGTGAGATGCTCGACAGGACTGTAACATTAAACATGAGCTATTACAGAAGCACCAGTTTCCAGTTTCGTGTTGTGTGTGTGAGATGATAGTTTGTTAATCCAGTATCAAAGGTTTGGTCTAGATAAAGGCAGAGGTCTCGGTTTGGCTGAGGGATTCAAAAAGCAGCTTTCAAAAAAGGGTCTATAAATCTTTTAACTCCAGTTGCTATGGCTACCTACTGTACGCCTACCCATGATAATGTCTGTGCCTTGGACATAGAAAAAGAAATTAATCCAACCGCGTGTCAACGAGTGCTTTTTTTTTTTCTTCCAGTAAGACAGGTGAGTGCAGTAAACATATGTGACCGCACCATTTTTAATTTTATTTTCTTTATACTATTCTCGGGACAATAGGTTTAGCTCGTGTGGAGGAAGAGGGGGAGGGAGGAAAAGGGGACAGGTGTTTTAACTTCCTACGTCCTGTTTGGTTCAGGAAAATCCCTGCCAACCAATGAGAACACAGCTAGGGAACAACACAGGAAACATCTGAATATTTTACAGTTGAGATGAAGAGAGGGGGGCAGGTTGACCCCCGTCAGTTACACCATCTTCGATATCTTTATCATCGTCAGATTCACTCCAGTTATATCACATAGTCATCACACCGAGGCAACAGCGCCTGCTCATGAACACAAACATACTAGGCCTGGTCTGACAGAAGCAGAAAATCTGTTTCTACGCGACCCAACCGCACAAAAACAGACCCGCCTTCTCCATCTTACATATCCCGCTAACAGGAAGCAGCTGAAGTAGATTTTATCCTGTGCTGGATCTGTTTTTGGAGATTAGATCAGGTAGAAGCAAATCTAAGCAGACCAGGTCGGATACCATAAATACTGCCACCATGTGCTGCTCACACAGACAATAGAGACAAATAGAAAGACGAGGGGGTTAACTCAGAGGGAGGGGGGGGGGCTCTTTAAACGTGGCTCTGCTCTGCTCTGGGAGAGGGACGGCCCAATCGTAAGGCGAGGAGGGAATGAGCGGCAGGTCGAGCAGCGAACCAGATCGGAGCAGAAGAAAAGTGCACAGCCCCACGGTAACTATGGCAACAGATAAAGGTTGGCGCTGGCAGAGCAGAGCTGGGTGAGGGAGGAAGGAAGGATGGAGGGAAGGAAAGGGAGGCAAGACAGACAGGAGTGTCTCCTTCCTTCTTCTTCGTCTATCCTTCCTGTTCTCTCTGTGCAGTTTATCAACATATAAAGTCATAAGTACAGGATATAATATAAGGGGTGGAGGGGGGGAGGAGTGGGAGATAGGTAGATGTATGGACGGGTGGTACTGCGTCGCCACACTTTATTCATTCATCAGCATCACAACAGTGGGCGACCGCCTCCCCGCCTCCCTCAGTACTCCCACAGTGTGGCGGTCTCCAGGTCATCGGCATTGGCCTTCAGCACGCCGGCGTGGTGGTCGCCGCGGAGGTACTTGCTGTCGGCGGCGTGGCGGATGGCCAGCTTGTTGTAGTCTTGTGTCACAGAACTCGAACAGGAAGTCGACGGGCACATCGCTGCTGCTCACCACTGACTGCTCGTTGCCCACCATCCAGTATTTGCCTGTAGAGTCTGCAGGGGGAGGGGGAGATAGAGGGAGCAGGAGTGAAATGAGTGTGTAGACGGTGAGAGGTGTCGTGTGGCAGAGAGGTGGGGGATGGGTGTGAAAAAAAAAAAATTGAGGAGGAACAAAAGGTTCGGCTTAAAATTGCTTAGTTCAAATTACATAATGTGAAAGCAGGAAATTATCCGAATCAAATCCCTCTTTTTGGCCCAAACGCCTTATGAGTAAATCCATAATGAGAATCCTTTAAAGAGTAAATGATTTAATCCCTTGTATGCCTGCAGGAGGTCTCTCCATATGCTCTGACAAGAAATATGCCGGCTGCTGCACATGTGCAAGCTCACACCCTGCATACAGCCAGTGTGTCCTTCATCGAGACAACTGCAGCTGAGTGCCTAAACTGACCTTGCAGGCTGTAGGCTCCGTCTCTGAACTCCAGAGTGAAGTAGTCGTAGGAGGAGCGGTTGGAGTCAAGCGTTCCCGTCACCTTCCTGCAGCCGATAAAGCCGTGCTCCCCGCGCAGCACAATGATCGGACGGTTAATCAGCTTCATGAGAAACTCCTCAGACTCCCCTGGAGACAGACAGGACGCGACATGTTTACTGGAAGGTCAGAGTGTAAAAGGTGTGCGAGGACACAACAGTTCATTTCATTGATTTTAATACATTTAACTAACGAAACGAAACTTTGGTTCTAATATTTAAAATGCCAGAATTTGCACCTTCAAAAAGTGACACTAAACATTTTGTTGCAGTTTGCTGCTCGAGCTTAGAGTGATGAGTTTCCATACAACTCATTAAAAATGTAGGTGAAGCAACCTGGCTTAATATAAAAATATGCCACAAGAAAAGCACCGTGGTAGCAAACAGCTCCCTCATCAGAAACTGCGGTGCAAAGTGAAAGCTTCAGCTTAGATGTCAGTACCCAGAACCTGCTTTATAATTGGAGTGTCTTCTGATCTGCTTGCTGACATGATGCTTGTGTATCTTGCAGCAGTCAAAGCAGTTGCTCTAATGCCCAACTCTGTGCAAAGTCATAAGCTGTTTGTAACGTGTGTGTACCATAATAGTCCGGATGAGCTGGTGTTACCAAAGAAATTGTTTTAGTGGGTTAAATGTCAAACTATTTTTTGAGCACAAACTTGCTCAAGTCCCTGCTGGTTTCTGGCAACTGCTCAGAGCCAGGAAATAAGCATATTTCTCAAATATTCCTAACTATTTCTTTGTGTATATTTGTAAGGCCTCGGCTTAGATGAATATGTGGGCAGGGTAACAAACAAATTTTACATGTGCATGCTTTTTGACTAGCATTATCAGGAAACTCATCAATATTTTAGAGAAGAAATGGAAGAGGTCCTGCATTGAAAATCCTACTAAAGTAAGCGTACAGAAGTATTATCAGCTAAATGTACATTAAATACCAAAGTAAAAGTACTGGTCCTGTAGTTAAATGTCCACCATAAGCTTATCATTGTCTTTTATGTGTTAGAGAAGTAAGTAGTAGCCCAATGCAGCAGTCAGATAAATGTAAGCAATATCATAGTATTTCCCTCTGAAATGTAGAAGTACCAAGCAACATAAAATAGAAAGTACAAGTACCTCAAAATTGTACTATAGTACAGTGCATTTGTAAATGTTATTTACCATCACTGTTTTGTTATTTTGCCATCTCCTCAGTGACTCTGCATACTCAGGAGTTTTCTCATCATGTTTCCAATCAACATGATTAACTTAAAAAAGAACCAAGGCAAAAGAACAAACAAAAGATCGCAGCAGAGCTGAATCTGCAAAGAGTAAACAGCAACGTTCAGCTGTTACGAAACAGAACAGCTCTGCCCAAAAGTGCTGCAGCCCAGAAACAGCTGGAGACACACAGCCATCATTCCTGCACTTTTCACCGTGTTGAAATCCCCCCCAGCCACTGCTGAAAAGTAAGTCAGTTAGCTACGTGTTATTGTCTGAACGGCTGAATCAACTAATCTCACCGACCGGCAGAGTCAATGGTGGCTGCTAGCTGGCCGTTTTTCTTGGCGGCAACGTATTTCCCATTAGCAGCCCGGAGAGTCAGCCTCTTCCCACGCCACTCAATGTCAAAGTAGCAATTAGCTGACCTGCAGAGAGAAAGTAAAGGAAAAAGAGATAAGGAGGATAATTAAATTGACATGGCAGTTAGATATCTGGTAGCACACTTGCATGTGTAAACACATAGTCACTTTGAGATCTCCTGCTCAGAAAACTACACCCAGCTGCTTTATCCAGAAAGTAATTGTTGGGTAATTGGATATGTGGGCTCAGTGTAGAGGGATAAGCTTCACTTGTAGTCTTTGGTTAAGATGAATCAAGTAGCTTGTTAATCCTTCTCACTTTGTACAGAGGAGGGTTTTATTTTCTCGCATAGCAGTCACATTCTGGGGTCGGGACTCATTTTTGCCTCACTGGCTTATATTCGAGAAGATCTGAAACATTGTGCAAAAATGTTTCCATGACCCACAAGAGGACTTTGTGAAAGAAAAGATGTTTGTGGTCTGAACCGAGTCAAATCTCAAGAATGCGATGGAGGAATCTGGATAACATCCTGCAGAGCACTCTGCAGTGTCGATGACTGTCTCTGCTGTCTAATCTAAAACAATGAAGGGGTGTCAGCTTCACAGTTAACTCTTCTGTGACCTACCTGACTCTTTTACATATATTATGACTGTTCATCTGCAGATTTCCATTCAAATTTCAAAATAAAAGGTAATTTTTATAGCAGAGAATAAGAAGGAACCCAAGGATGACATAAGGAGTCTTAAACCTCCTCCTGCATCTGTTCGGGGCCTCACAGGAAAGTCAGGAGCACAGGGCCAAAGGTCAAAGGTTAATAGCCATCATTGGCTGGACAAAACCACTGCACATAAAAGAAAATCACAGATTGCACACAAATGCACTTAATCTCCCACAGCATGCTACAGCCATGACATCACTCACTATTCACCTCCCACACACTCGTCATCCACCCCCCACCACACCACCATCCACCCCACACACACACACACACACACACACACACACACACACACACACACACACACACACAATCTCATACACACACCATCAACTTTTAAAACTTTTAAAACAATCCCTGCCTCTGGTTATTGAGGACAGACGGGAGCAGGTGTGGTTGGATCTGCGTGAAGAAGAGGAAACAGTGAGCTGTGCGACGCTTACTTGGTGGAGGCGGTGCACTGCAGGCCGCCGTTAGCAGTCAGGGTCCAGTATTTCCCCGCGGCGGTCCGGAACGCACACTTCCTGTTTTCACGACAAATCTCCACCTGGAATACCTCCTGGTCGCCCTCCTCGTCCTGATTGGCTGACAGGTCCATACCTGGATGGGGTCAGACAGTTGGGAGGAGGGGTTAGCTAACATACAGGCTAGTGGGTCAGTCGTGAATTATCACCATTAACAATCCAGATGCAGTCAGACAGACGTAGGTATAAACAGCTTCTAACACACACACACACACATCCTCTAGTCAGGATCAGACGTACTAAATGAGCAACATCAGACAGCATGGATTAGTGATGGATTTCGCACAGCTGGGCTCACACATCCACACACACACACACACACACACACACACACACACACACACATCTGTCAAAGGCCAGACAAACCCCACTACAGTTCAAAGGATCAATCGTCATGGCGGATGGTCAGAAAACAGGAGGAAAAAAAAAAAAAAAACTGCCACAAGACTCTACTGTCACTGTAGACAGCAACACCTGGAGCTTAAACAGTTGATCAATCAACACAAACTTTATCTGCAGCCATGCTAGCATCTCTGTGAGGCCAAGCATAGGTACAACAGTGCTCAGTCTTAACAAAGAATTGGACAAAGTGAAACTTTGACCTGTTGGTGGTAATCCCTGCAATAGTTGCTGAGATGTTTCAGTCTGGACCAAAGGGGTGGACCAACAGTGATGTTGCAAAAACGGCAAATATGAGGATTTGCTGCATTCTGTCTTTTTAAACTATTTAAACTATCTTCTGACATTTTATACACTAAACATTTAGTTGATGACCGTCGTAAGAAATAACCAACACATTTATCAATTAGTTAGTTGCAGTTCTGGCTAGATATACTAAATCTGTAGGCTGTTGTGCGTGTCTTTATGTGTGTGTTCATACACTTAACTGTATCTGTACAGAGCACCAGACCTCATTAAAATCACATCAGCCCCACTAAAGCACTTATGTGCAACAAAGAGGTAAACAAACATCAGTCAACTATAGCATGAAAACATACACAACCGTCTAGAGTACCGCCCTACTGTCACACACACTAACACGCCATGCAGCACAATGCATGCTATTGTATATGATGAGGCAATGTCTTGTATGGACCTATAGCCAGAGGGCTGGAGAGAGAGAAAGATGGACTGTGTGCTGCACTGCTGTGTAAATGTGTGCAGAGAGAGAGCGGGAATGAGAGCGAGGGAGAGAAAGAAAGATGTGTTTGGGAAAACAAACAGACGCACTCATGTGTTCCCCATCCATCTCCCTTTTCATGTGAGGCACCTTCCCCCCACTTGATCTCATTTTTTCCATGTTTCTTGTTCTCCTCCAGGCCCATGACTGACTCCAGTAGTCATGCTGAATAGATATATTTTTTTTAAAAAAAAGGCTAAATCTGCCCTAAAATGCTGTCCAAAGAAAACATTAATGACTCCGGAGAAGTCAATCATGCTCCTGAATCCAGTAACTTTCATACACTCCCTAACAGTTACACAATGTCCTTGGTCTGTATTTCACACAACACATGGCATGTCAATACAAGCTGTACACTGTTGGTCTCCAGCTTAAGCCAAACATTATATTACACGTTTGACTTTATATTAAAAGTAACCAAGATTCCCGTCAGAGTCAAGTATTACATAATGTGTTAGTTGCAAACTGCCCAGATTAGAAAAGAAACATCGTACTCCTCTCCTGTTAAGTGCCCACTAGAGTCAACTTGGGAACTCAGCCTCTGCGGACAGATCGAGTTTCTGCAGAAATATGTGGGGCTGCTCACATCTGAATGCAATGCACACACACACACACACACACTGATGATTGAGAGGGAAAATATAAGTGACCGTAATGGGAGCCACATGGTGCAGAGGAGGGGGAATTTCAAAGGAGATGAAGTGTACATTTAGCTGCGAGAGACGAGGAGGGTTTGAGGGAACACATTAGAAGAGGGACAGAGGAGGAAAAATGAGCAGAAAAGAGGGTCGGATCTGCTCGCCTCCAGGATCATCAGTCACATCTCTGAGCTCTCCTCTAATCCTCGCTGCTTCCTGCTCGGCCCGACCCAGGTGCTCAATACAGTAGCAGAGCAGAGCCCATAAACCATCTGCTGGACGTTTCCACCCACCAGGAACTTACAGCGGGATTACTGACTCACCTACGTCATGAATTATTCCAAAATGCTGCAAAATGATTATAATTCCATTAGTCAAAACTGATAGCACATAATGTTGTTTAAACATTACTAGTTTATCAAACAGGACAATAATAATAATATCATTTGTACAGGATTAAATGAAGAGATGCATTTGCATCATGGTATCAATACTAGATAGATCAATAATGCTAGATTAAATGCTCAATATTTCTGACATTAACATGTCAAATTTAAAGATATTAAATAACGACAGCATTAGCTTTGGTGAAGTTCAGTCCAGTCTAAAACTATCCAGAAAAGAAAAACAACATTTACTCACAGAATCAAAACTGCTGTCATTTTGTCTCTGTTTGGAGACTGTGTTGGTTGGACTGCTTCAGATTTTTGTCATCATAAAACATCTCAATATATCATTTATGTACAAATAAAACTGATAACTTTACAAAAATCCACTATAGTAAAGTCACCCTGACAGTTTCTCACACTTGAAGGGAAAAACATGAATTTAACTATATGAAAATAAACCAGGAAACTAACAAAAGGCACACTTTACATGCTGTACTGTGAGATATAGAACTGTGCTTATTCTTCCAAATTATTCCCAAAAATCCACTGATTTGAATTTGTGTGGGTGTCGCCTTTTTGGTTCCATCAAAGATGTTTTTACTCCTGTCAACATGATTTACAAAAACTGTGTTTTGAAGGAAGTCTGATGATATCTGGCTCGTCTGTCTGTTGTTTTTGGCATGTGGTGGAGAGGAGGAAGTGTTCACTACAGCCAGAGGCTTAGTGTCTCGTCTTTCCACACACACACAAAACTGGTCACAAGTTATCACAAGGAAAGAAAAATACTGGCGGGTACATGCTCAACATGAAAATACAACACTGAGAGAGACAAAACGCTCCGAAGCCTGTAGAGCCTCAGCCATGACCTAGAGTGTGTGTGTGTGCGTTTGTGTGTGTGTCTCACATGCCCACATGTTTCTATCCCGATTGCTTTGTGAAGCTCACAGGGTTAATGGAGGAGGGAAGAGGGTCTGCACTTACACACACACTATGACCCTCTTCAGAAAACCACACCAAAAGAAGTGACCACACACACAGAATCCACCCAAACCACACCAAATGCAGAGCACACACCACACACACTTTTGAAAACAACCCCTCTATCTTTCTGTCCACCCCACCCACTGCATTCAGCCTGATGGCGGCAGGCACAGATTGTTGGCCCCGGTTACTGTGAGCCAGCACCAGAGGCCTGCTGTGAACGCACGCGATTGTATCAAGTGCAATTGTGTGCGTGTGTTTGTGTGCGTCTCCCATTGTTCAGCAGGCCTGACTGAGGAGGCGACCAGCTGGGGTACAAACAGGGAGCCAGATCATCGGCCTTTGTTCACACACACACACACACAGTACTGTACTGGGCTGACTGTAACACTGCTGATCATACAGTATGTACAAACTGAACACACACACACACCGCTCTAATGCTCCCACTTCATCTAACAAATGAACAAGGTCAGACATGCAGGATACAGTATTGTGCCCGGGGAAGTCCTGAATTTTGGGGTAAATTGATTTTAACCCCCATTCTGTGTTCAGTGTGTTACAGAAATCGACTGAACTGTGAGTTAGTGGGCATTAGTGAGGGGACACACCCAGAGAGAGGAGCAGAGCGATGACACACTGGAGACCAGCCGAAGCCTAACCTATAATGAAGTAGACGACATTAGAGAGCAGAGGTTCCCTGGTGCTCTGCAGTCGACGTGAGGAAGCTCCCTTGGCACGCTTCCAACACGCACACACACTATAACAACAGCCTGAAAACACACAAACAAACTGAGGGTCTATCAACACATTAAAAGGTTGCGGCCACTGAGGGCTACCAAGGATGCATAAACTGATTACATCCCTTATTTTTTCTACCTATCGAGTGCGCGTGTGTTGGTGTGTTTTAGAGGGAGAAAATCGTCACCCTTCACCCTGCAGTGATTAACACACACCAGCCAAGGTCGGAGTTGTGTGGCTCATGTCTCATTTCCTGGCAGCGGGGGGGTTGAAGGATACAGAAAGGGTGTCAGGGCGTGAATCACGGCCAGACACAACATGGAGCCTCGGTTTCTGTCTGCTTTTATCACACACACACAACACAATGCATGATTTAAGGGCCTGATTATGGGTCTGATTTGAAATGATGACTTAGTGTGAACATTTTAGAGAGCTTGTTTATGTGAAATCTGGATGTGAAGGTGCCCAGAAGGTAACAAACCACCAACCAGCTCCTCTAAAGCTCATTAAATAAGACATAATATCTCACTTGTTGTAATCCATTAAAAAGTGTTGTTTTTATACTTTGGTTTTTATATAAAGAACAGACCCGGGCTAGCGGCTTGGCCCAGTTTCCCATCTTTGAGCTAAGCTAAGCCAACTGGCTGTAGCTTTCTCTTGAATGGACAGATATTAGAGTGGTATCAATCTCTCATCATTTTCCAGCAGCCCAGTCTCGAGAGGGATCACACTTCAAATTTACAATTAGATGTAGAAACCAACCAACCTCGCTTCTGGATGCAGGGAGGGCCATCGCTTACAAACAACAGTCAGCGCTCGGTGGCCAACAGGAAATGACGGGCTCTCGTCCATTTAGCTGACAAACCAGCGCTCAGTCTTCACTCACACTTGGACAACAGTTTAGGGGCAGAACAGGCCATTTCAAAGGCCATTGAGCTCCAGGCTAACAGACTAATAATCTTGTCTCAGGCCATATGAGGGTCGTTAAACAGTCTCTCAGGGAATTTGCGACCATCTCTGTTCCAGGGATGAGGAGAGAGCATGTTACAGCCCAGAAACGAGCAAGGGTCAGATTAATGGCAATTACGAACGCTGCAGGCACAAAATCAGAGACGAGCTGAAGCAGGAGGACTGCTGTAATGTGCATCTAATATTTAATTCCTTAAAATTAGACTCGTTTGTAGTGGTTCCCTACATGACAAGACTGCATGCTTTAATAAACCTGAATTTCATTGATCTATTTATAAAAACAAAACTACAGTTAAAAAAAAAAAAAGTCCCACTTAACATAACATCAAGCAACTGGTACACATGAAGTAATGTGAACATGTTGGCTAATCGAAAGCCTCTTTGCTGGTTATAATTGAATCAGAAAATAAAGTAATGATGATGGGTGTGGTTGGAAGACAAAGACAAATGACATGGAGGAGTTTAAAGGCTGCTGGCAGCAGTTAATGTCCTAAAATGAATTCCTTGTGATTTCTCTGTAGTGTTTTAAATTTGGTGTCAACATCACACACATAACATTAGACTCTCTTCAATTTAGATCAGTTAAACTGAGATTTTTTCATGAACAAACTTAATATTGTCAATTAGAAGAACCTTAAAGTCAATTCTGCTATTTCTGTACAACGTGGGTCCTATTATTGTATCTATCCATCATTCCCATCCAATTACATTTTATCATTTTATTTACCAGCTTAATTGTGTATTTGTGGGGATGCATCAGATTTACACACACCACAGGCAATCAGAGAGGTTTTAAATGTCAAAATAAGTGCCTTAAATAGTGTGGTTAAAACACTGAGCCTATCCCAATAACCTCCAATGTAATGATCAAATACATAAACTAAATTAGATTTTCACTTTTAAGAAGAGTTGTATGTTGACATAAATGGGAACAAATAAATTCAATTGGCAGAAACTAGATCTGTTCTTGAGCATGATCAATAAGTATTAGGGGCAAGTCACAAAATCAGCTCTTTTGATTGGACAAAGCAGCTTTTGGACTGACCCACTTGATCTCTCTCTCGCCAAAAACTTTCGGCTGCTAATGAAAGCCAGGGGACTTCAGCTGCCATCTTGGCTCACGTCTGCCAGGCCAACATCCACTGCAGAGAGGAGCCATGAGCAGCTGTCGGTCTGAAAAAAAAAAAACATCTGGAGCAGCTTTAATTCCATACCACATTTAATCCACATCATAACGATCCAATTGTTGGAGGGTTGAACGAGGTCCTCCTCTAAAGATTGGGACCTCCTGCTCATTTTGGACTAATTTGAGCTGCAGGGCGGCCGACAGAGCGGGGACGACACGAGAGTATCTGACCTGCACAAGTGTCCTTCAGCAAGGCAATACATGAGTGACTGACCTCTTGAGTCGAAGAATCCATTGATATATCAATGACTACTAGCGCTATGGAGCAATGTTTAGCAGTCATTTTTTCAGCTGCAGTGACTAGCTGATTAATCAATTGAGAGAAAATGTATTGGTAATGTGGAAAGAAATTAAGTAAAGTTCTGTCAAAAGGGAAGAAGACTGTGAGCTAGCAAACAAGAAAACTGATGATCATTCAGATGATAGCTGATACCTGATCTGCTCTGTAAGGTCTCCATCAGCACTGAAACCTACCCACAATTTCCCCTTTGAGCTTCAATAATGTAACTAGAACTGCAAGTGATGTTTTTATTGTTTTGACTGATTTGGTATTAAACCATTCCCAGGCCATATTTCTTGCTTCTTCTTCCAGCTACTAAAAGTTATGATGTAACATGACGATTTAAAAGTTGTAACCAGCAGTTGAAGGAAATATTGTTCAATAAAAAGTGAATAAGCACCAGTTGTAACAATATGATGCTAAAACAGGACTTTACACATAAAAATCCACATAAATGACATAATTAAATGTATGAATATCTTGACTGTTTTTGTATTACTGAGTTTTAATGACTACCAAATGTTGCTGTGACATTTCACTGAGCTGCATCCTCCATACTAAAAACACATAATCTGATTTGGCAAAATCTCACAGACAGCAATGTCATTTGGGGGATTATTAAAGCGCAATTCATGCTGTCGTTACAGAGGACGTCACCGTGTAATTCGAACAGATCCGTTTAAAATTTCATTTAAAACGTCTCCATGTCGTGACCCTTTTTTATTCAACCTCCACCTTCGAAACTGGCCTCCATTTTGTGTCCGAGACCGGGCCCTGCTTGTGGAGGAAAAAGGAGCTGGCGGAAAAGTGGATAAATACCCCCATGGCAAGTAAACAAAGCAGGAGGACAGGACAAACAGGTTCAGCATGTGACAGACAGACAGATGGGAAAGGATAAACAAAGGGATGGAAAGATCATACCTCCTGAAAAGAGGAAGTAAAACCACCAAACCGCAGTCTTCTCACTAGTGTGCTCCTCTCACCAGATACCAAATATAGATTTAAAGAGCATCAATTACTACATTCATATCATTCATTACAGCAGACAGTCACTGCCACAGTCTCTCTGCTTTCTCAGCTGCTTTCCTCGTCTTTGCCCAGATCACACTGTTGATTTTATGCTGAGTCAAAGATCTTTTTTTTTCTTTAGAGCATGAATCACTCACTGGGACCTTAAATTTAAGGGCCTTTTGGCTCATTTCACTATGTTTCCTACTGAAATTCAGCGACTCCTGATCTATTTTGTCACCCGTCAACTGTTCAGCGCGAGGGATGCCGCTGATAATGACCCGAGACGCCACAGCAGCCGGGCCCTGGAGGCTGGTGGGGTGGGGGATGGGGTGGTGCCGGTGCAGATGAGGAGGCAGGGAAAGGAGAAGTGAAGGGGAGGATGGGAGAGAAGGCGGCCCGAGGAAATGATGAAAGAGATGCAAACAAAACAAAAAAAGCAGGGAGGAGGAGGGAAGGGAGGATGGAAAATGGAGAAAGAAAAAAAGGAAGGAAGGAAGAAGGTGGAGGGACAAGCTTGTATCTCTGCCCACTCTCACAGCTGAAAACCAGACACTCACACACAAATCTGAACAACTACTGAGATCAGGAGTGAACCCACCTGCAGTAGCTCCAGCTATAATTATTGACACCACAAATCTGACTGATGACTTCAGCTTTAGTTTCAGCTCCTCTGTCCAGGTTTATGGTGCAGCTGCAGGAGGAAGCTCTGTGGTTGTGGGTTGCCATGCCACAAGGGCTGTGTGACTCAAATCCCGATGACTGTTCAAAGGCTCGTTAGTGTTAATGGCGATGATTAATGTTGTGTATTTTCAATAAAGTTCTGACAAACAGGAACAACAGTGGACCAAGTGAAGTGAAGCGCTTCAGTGTGAGCAGGATAACTCGAACATGGTGATGAATGCAGCGATAATGCATGGTTCTTATAAATCATCTGGATTTACATGGTGCTTTTAGCAGAACAGTGCTGTTTTGACACATTAGATGCTGATCTTTCCTCTGAGCCGCTCTGCTTTGTGCCACTCTTGGAAGTTTAAGGCTGTTTGACTGATGGGACACATGAACATGATGCTCTGTGTGTGTGTGTGTGTGTGTGTGTGTTTGCTGACAGGCCTGAGGACTCTGTGCCTGTCTTTGTTACCCTCTTTTCATGCCAGTTGTCTGTAGCATTCACTGAAAACACACCTACACACCAACATGAACAATACCCAGTGTGCCTTTGTCAGCTTTTGTTCTGCTGTTTGAATGAGTGCAGGATTTGGAAACAGCAGATGAGATGGATTATGTTGAGATGCACTTCAATATATTACAGGCCTCCGTTACCAAAGGGCCACAGTTTGACATAAAGTAAATACACACACACACACACACACACAGATACATACATATGTAGGCCAGTTACATGGCCTATATCCTCCCCTTTAGCGTGTGTGTGTGTGTGTGTGTGTGCGCTGCAGGGGGGATGCAGTCTGACATTCCATCACTTTAACTCTTCCTCTGCCGGAGGATGACACACACACACACACACACACACACACGCACTGAGCTGTCACCCTGAGGATCACCGGACCACCACACCCACCTTGCCGGGTGGAGACGTTCCTCTCGTTGGCGGCGGTGAGCACGACCTGCGGGTGACTCTGCTCCAGCACGAACAGCTCGTCCTTGCCCACGCGCCCGCTCTTGCCGGACTTCATGGTTCCGGAGGGTCCGGAGGGCGCGAGGTACCGGCCGCCACAGTCCCTGAAGGCCACCTTACCGGAGCGGAACTCCAGCGTGTACCCCGTGCTCTTGTCCGTGGTGGCGACCAGCGCGCCGTCGTTCCTCAGGAAGCGGTTGTCGGAGGTCTGCAGGTGGTAGCGCTGCTCGCGGAACACCAGCGTGATCATGGAGTCCACCCCCCACGGGACGTCCCGGTCGATGGCGATCTCGTCCACCTTGGTGCTCAGGTGCGCGTACCGCTTGCGCGTCATGCTGAAGATGTTGACCTGCGGGTGCATGGCGATGTGCACGCTCCACTTCTCCGCCACCGAGGCGGTCTGGGCGAAGCAGATGATCCGGTCCTCGGTGCCGCCCAGGTACCGGCCGTGCTGCTCGGACTGCAGGGACCAGCGGCCGTCATCGTGGGCGGTGATGATGAACCGGCACTCCGGGCCCGGGGTCTCGCTGTCTCCGGTGACGTTCCCGTCCTTGTCTGCGGCGATGTACCGGCCCAGATGTGACTTGAGGCAGAAGACGTTCCCGGTGGAGTCGTCCTCGCTCTGCTCCAGAGTCCAGATCTGCTTCTTCTTCATGCTCGTGGCGGAGGCGTTGATCTTGAAGCCGAAGGTCTCCGCCGTGAGGTATTTGTTCCCGCAGTTGATGAGACCGAACTGGATCTGCAGCATGTCGCTGGTTCCGTTGGACGCGCCGTTAGTTGTCATTGTCGGTTCTGCTGTGCGCTCGGGCCTCGGACCGGACCGGTTCTGTCTCAGAGGGACTGAGGAGGAGGGGGGGCGGTTCTGCAAGTGAGCTCGCGGCTGAAAGGGTGGGATGCTGTGCTGCCTCGCGTGCTTCTCTTTGTTTGGGGAGTCTGTGAGCGCGCGCCGCCGGTCCTCGGTGCTCTGCCTGTCTCAGCAGCGCGAGCCCGCCGCCACAGCTGCAGCCTATATAACCATCAGTGACGTTGCGCTGAAGGCCACGCCCCCTCCGAAATCTGGGAGCTGAAGTTTGATCTCTGATCATGATGATGATCTGAAGCTTTAGCACAAACTCGCAGCAGACTCCCCTTTTTGTTCTCCTCCTCCTCTCCTTCTCCTCTCCTCCTCTTGGTAATCAACACTTCTTTAAAGCCTTATTAGATTAGACAAATAGTGTGTATCCATAGAAGTGATGGAAGGCTGCATCTCAAGCTCTAAACTCTGAAGATCTGTCCTGAATAGTGATTTTGTGACTATGACTGAATAAATATGAATTCTTTTGTTGGTGTGTTCCAGTCCTGGTGGGGGGGATCCTCCTTCACTCCTCCTGCTAAAGGTTTCTTCCATTTTTTCACTATTAAAAGGAAACAGGAAGAAATAAGAAGTTTTCCTCATCCAAATCGAGGCCTGAGGTCAGAGGGTGCTGTACAGATTATAAAGCCCCTTTAGGCGAATTTGTGACTCTGGGTTATATAAATCATCAACCTCAATGACCGTCCCTGTCACCCTCATTCGCACGCAGGGATCTTTATCTGTATCTATAGTAGGTATGTGATCACATCATATCACTGTTTCTCTCTCTCATGCTCTCTCTTGGAAACACGGATCAGATAGACCAGCATTCAAATCATAAGGATGATGTGTGTGTGTGTGTGCGTGCATGCATCCACACACAAAGCTCTATTCATGGTTTGAGCACGCACATCAGAGGGCAGGAAAGGCCCGGTTCCATAAACAAAGAGGCCAAACAGATCACTCTGGCATCTTCTCAGTGAATGTTCATCAGCGTGCAGTCAAACACACACATACACACACACTGCAAAGCGTGTGGGTCATTTCAGCAGCAGCTGCACACTTAATACATCTCTTTTAATCTAAAAACACACACCCAAAGCAGAAGTCGTCCATACCTTGTTTCTCTCCCCGTCAATGCTTGTTGTTGCTCTTTCCAACACGGATGCTGCTCTGCTATCTGTGTGTGTGCGTGCAGGCAAAGTGAGAGATGAGATTGACAGTAGCGTCTCAGTCTTCCGCCTCCATTACAGCCCACACATTATTCATGCCACCGGCGCTATGCAAAGGAAGTCTCTAAGATTAGGAGATCTGGGATCGGTGCGGAGCTGCAGACATCAGCCACAGGACTGCTGAAAGATACAAAGTGAAATGCACATTTTCTGACAGGGAACAATAAGTATCATCATTTTAAAAGTGTCTGACATGAGCAGTTTTCAAATAGTTGCTTCTCTGTCCCATCTGGAGTTGGACATTAAGAGTGGCAAGAAAATGAAGCAGAAGCCATTTAAAAATAGTCACAAATAGATAATATTCATAGATTACGCCTGTCAAAACCAGTGTGCTTCACAGTGCTTCAGTGCGTCTGTCTCACCTCACTGCATGCTGGTGGGTTTGGAGACAGAAAGTAATCTGACCCTACAATGTAATCTAATCAATGGTAATCTCCCCCAGTTTCTCTCTCTCCTGCAGTCTGATTAAATTCAATCTCCAGACAGAACATCTTCAAACAAATTCAATCTCAATGTGATTTCAGCTCCAAAATCACATGATAATAAAATCACCTGACCTGTTCTGATATATTTTTGTCTGCCCCTCTGTTGTAAAATGTTTATTTCTAATACCCCCAGCCACAAAACTTAATCATAAAGGGAGTGTGAAGATGAGCTCGGCCGTCAGCAGCGCAGGTTGAAACTGGTGAGGAACACATGAAGGTAGCATGAATAAAGAATGAACTTTTGATGTAAAAAATCCAACTTTTATGTATCTATTTATCTATTTTAAATTTGTATTCATTTTATGATTTTATTTTATTTTTCTGCTTCTAAATTTGACTTGGCTGCCATAACTCGAATGACGCATACAAAACAAAAAAACAACAGAGTAGAAAAATGAGGATAACTGAAGATAAATAATAACTTTAAGAAAGAAATAGCTGTAATACAAAATATGCAATCTTTGGACAGAGCCTGGCTACCGGTTTCCCTCCGTTTATAGTCTCTGTTAACTTCCAGCTTTGCAAAAAAAGCAAATATGTTTATTTTGCAAAATGTCAAAGTATTCTTTTAAAGATAAGGATTCAGGCAGCCATACAGTGGTAAGGTCTCTGCAGGATGACCGCATACTGGTCTTAAAATGGAAAGTGTCAACTATTTGGGATTTATTGGCAGAGTCTGGCAGCATCAATAAGCTTTCTCTGCAAAGTGCAAATGCCTCACATTATCCTGTGCCAACTGCAGCACGAATTAACTAAGAGGATTCAAATAAATAATTGATCTAGTTTTGTTGTGGGATTATCAGACAGTCAACACTCACAGATGGTCCACTAGGAGTTGGTGAACAGTCAGTGACACCCTCATTACCTAAACCTGCAACATGATGCAACTTGAAGAGTTTATGTCACACATGGCCATACCTGTTTTGTTTTTCCAATATTTCTAAACTATCAGTGAGAGTCAAACAGAAAGAGAACCATCTTGATGTATGTATAATCTTCTAATCCACCTTTATTCATTGTATGTCATGTGGGACCTGAGCAGAAGTTTTATATGAACAAATCCTTTTATTCATTTTATACCCTCTTATTTACAAGTTATTTTATCATGATTGTTTCTTGGCCTTTTAACAATTAAGTAAGTAACATACTGTGAATTACAGCTGAACTGACAATGGTGCTCTCTCTTACTGGAGAAGAGCTCCACTGCTAAGAGCTGTGACAACTCTGGTGCAGGTACAAGAGCTTCCGTAACCTTATAAACAGGGCTCCGACAGGCCTACTTTTGTACTGAACTGAACGCAGCAGCTTGAACCAGCAACAGACTGAACGTATGAGAGTCAGAATCAGAGCTACAGCAGTGATGCGTTCGCTGACATCGTATCTTACAAGCTTAGCTCAGTAGAGTGAACAAACTACGTGGTTGTGTTCAGCAACCTGAAATCTTTGAACCAAATGCTATGAATCAGGAAAATGATTCTTAACTTCTGCCTCTAAGCTGAGAAAATGGTTGAGTGATCAGCATACAGCTGCAAACCTCAACAACTGCAAAAAAATTGAAACTGTGTAGTGATGTAGTGTGTGTGTGTGTGTAAGTCCATGTCTCCTCATTTATTGTCTGTCTTTCCCTCCACATGGGTGCTGCCATTGTTGCAAATTGAAATTTATTTGTGTTTTAAGGGAGACGCTCTGTCATGCCACACACAAGGATGGGCTGGTCCTCTGATTGTGCATCTCGTCACCCTGAAATGAGATGAGATTAGAAGTGATTCATGATGACACCACACACATACATGCAAACCCACAGCAGCACACAGCAACACAAGCCCCTGGGGGGAACTCGCCACAGGATTCGCACACGGCTGGTCAAAAGGAAGAGGGGAGGGAGAGAGGGAAGCTATCTTTGTTCACAAGCCGAGCTTTGAGGATGGTTGCTATGGAGACCAGCTTTAAATCTGTCGGTTGATGAAGGGCAGGCGCACACACAAGCACACACTGACACACTGACACACTTGATACACTCGCAACACCTGCAGACGGCGCAGCACTGCGTCAGAAGATGCACGACTGACCAATCAGCATCCTTGTCCGACACACACCTCTGAGCTGGAGCCAATCGCAGCATCTTTTCCGCCACTGCATTATCAATCTCCACCAATCAGGAAACATCATTCCAGATGTGTCTGGAAAAATCTGGGCCAACCAACATCCAGACTTTTTATTTAAATGATTTTAGAAGAGGTCTGATTAATCTAATTGCCACAACTCCCTCCTTCTTTGTATTTGGCTGCAGCTGCGGGCATATTGTTGCAGCTTTTAGTCATGACTCACAAACCTGATCAACATATAACAAAGAGGCATTTGAAAAAGTGAACAATATTAAAGTGGAAACATCACCTAAAGAGGGAGGGATGTGAATAGAAGTAGAAGGGAGAAAGAGTGAGTGATGACTCAGCGTGAGTGAGCGCTGAGAGGACCTGAGTCTCTGCTCTGACCTGCATTCACTCTGCCAGTCATTTCAAGTGTTGTATGATGGTGAGTATTCACAGATGTGTCCACAGTGTCCTTCACTTCTAATGGTTGGTCAACTGAGATTGTATCAGATTTAAGGTGTCATGTGAGCCCACATGAGTATTGGCTTACATGCAGCAGAGTGAAAATGAAAAACATGTGGGGTGAAGATGTGTGTCACTTCTCCTGCATTAACCTACATTTTACTGTGACCAGACAAATGGAGTTGAGGTCAGAGTGTGTTTCGGTGATCAGCCATGATGCAGATCTATCAGCGTTTCCACAAAAGCGTTCAAGTTATTCAAGTTATTCCTTAGCATCCCATCGCGACTCTGTCCCTAACGTGATTTGTTCCAGTGAGCACATGAGCTGACACGTTTTGTACTTATCACTGATTACAGCTGGTCCCTACATTGATCGTATTGATCGTTCTCATGATGTCCTGAGATTTCGTCTCTCTGTGTCTCTCTGTGTTAGGATCACGTTTCCTCAGAAACAAGAAAGAGAACAACAGGAGGAGGAGTTCTTTAAAGCTGATCACTTACTGTAAGACAATTTATTTTCATCTGGTGTAAAGTTTGGAAAAATGTAATCTTGACACTCCTGATCAGGGCTTCTCAGAGACATGTCAGTCAGGATCAAGCATGTAAATTAAAAAGAGCCACCTTAGGAACTCTCCAGACTGCTGGTGCCTTATTTAGATGTGTGTTTCTGTCATCAATTTGAATACACTGTCACTTTACTGTTGATTTATTCTGTACATCAATCAAACTGACTTGACTGTAGCATTTAAAGAGTCACATGTTAAATCTCAAAAACATCTATTAGAGTTGGTTTCTTCTGGCAGTCAATGATCGGTGATAACCCTTGACAGCGTAAAGAAGATGGAGCAGAGGCACTTTTGGCACAAAGGTCAGAAGAGACACACATCAGAACAGATTAAAGCTACAGCGATACTCTGACTGAAACTCATATAAAATGGATTCCCATGACTTCTTTTTCTGTTTTTTTTTGTTCCATTTTGTTTCATTTTGTTTGGTTTGGTTTTTTTTATCATTCATTTCCAGGATAAATCTGACTGATTTTTTGACTACTGACTTACCGTACTTTCCTTCTAGCACCACAGTAACGTTCACATTGGATGGATTGTCATAAAATTTGGTAGACACTACTGTGATCAGGAATATTTGTATTGTACTGTATTTGTATTGTCACTTTAGTAACCCCTTCACTTTCTATATGGCACCATTTTCAGGTCAGAACTGTAATATATGTCCAGTTAAAGAGATACTATCATAGCTGATAAACTGATGATATTCACATCTGCCTCAGCTGTACATTGTGTTAGCATGCTAACACACCAAACTAAAATGGCGAACATGCTAAACCTGCTAAACTTCACCATTTAACATTTTCCTTTAGAGTCTTTGTCTTGACAGACAACTATGTAGGACATTTCAGTCAGCTTTTAAGTAGTCTTTTAATTTGTAATGGTGCCTCGTCACTAAATCTATGTAATATTGCTAATGTTTATTGTACCAATGTATTTTTTATAGGGCTTTTTTTAATTGTGAAGCAGCTTTAGCTACATTCATCATTCATTTGTATGCACAGTGTGATGATTTGATTTGACTTGTAGAAAATGTTACATAACATAAATATACATAAATGTTAGTGGGTTCTTAGTAGGCAGATGCCAGAACAACTTTTATGGAAAAATGACTCAAGCAAGTGAAATAATGCTGAGACGGCTGTACGGGTGACTGAGTGAGTGAGCTGTGTGTGCTGGTGTCTCTTGCAATCACTGAGGAATGTGTGTGTGTTTGATTGTGAGTGTGTCTGCACAGCTGCAGCCCTACCAAGGGCCTCCTCTCCACCAACAAAGAGCTGGAAGCTGGAGCCACTGGGGAGCACCACACACTCCCTCCTCGCCCGCGCCTCCATTCTCCACACAGCGGTCAGGTTAAAGGTCAGTGTGTGTGTGTGTGTGTGTGTGTGTGTGTGTGTGTGTGTGCTTTGGGGGTGCCTCCAGCTCCTCTTATTGTCATGGCGACCACAAAGCAGTTGAGCCAAAACCAGCAGAGCAACTTCATAGCCTCTCCCTCTGTTTAACACATTATGAAGTTTGTGTGGTTCTGAGTGTGTAGCTGTGTGTGTGTGTGTGTGTGTGGCCATGATGCCTGTAGCCGACAGAAAGATATAGGTCAGTCAAGACAAACAGAGCAGTGAGGCATGAGTAGGCCACTGTAGGGTGTGTGTTTGCATCTTCATGTCATGTATGTCTACATGTTGATGCGTGTTTACATGTGTGTGTGGTAGCATGACGATCAGCTTTGTGTGCAACTGTCATATCGTCTCATTTTCAGTTTCCCCCATCCCACCACAACATCCATCCACGCTGATTTGAGATGAAACGAGATGCTGAATCTTCTCTCAAGGTCACGAAAATGCTTCACACTGTGTATGTCTGTATGTGTGTGTGTGTGTGTCTGTGCATGTATGTGCATGGCGTGTGTGTGTGTCTGTATTCTTGAATTGATTCTGGGGACTGATTGGCGCCTCCAGCACAGACTAAAGGGAAACTTGATCAGGATGCCACCAAAAATACCTCTTCCTGCCTCTCAGCGAGGACCTGTGACATCACATCCTGTCCTCATGAATGAACACTGGGACTGTGGTCAGTAGTGTGAATATCCCTCCTTCCTTCTCTCTTTTTTTTAAACATCTTGTGCACCTTCTTTCATCTCTGACACACTAAACAGCTGCACAGTAGTGCAGCTGTTTAGTGTGTCAGTGTGTCAGTGTGTCACATCAGTGCTGGAACTTTGTTTTCTGTTTGTCTGTATCATGTGATAATCTGTAGGATATGGACCCACTTTAAGATCTGGTCAACTTGTTTACGTATATATAAAAGCTGCATTGACTTGGGGTTAGCAGACATAGACATAAAGACAATATCATATTATCACATTATAAAGTTGATGTTAGCAAAGTGGCTCAATTACACATCAAGCAGACGCAGAGTAACATTAGCATTCATATAGAGTCATGTTTTCACTCTCTTTTTAGCTCTGTTTTGGTCTCCACCAACCTGTGAGGGACATATCTGGCTCTTATCTGCTGAATGCTCCACTGTCACAGCATCAGTTACTGTTACAGTTACTAACTGTTGTTTGCTGATGAGTCAGTAGTGTACAGTAAATTCATCAAGGCTTTTTGCTGCTGGGAACAGTGTTGATGAGAGCGGTGAGAGTGAACAAAAGCAAAACCAAAACAAATGAGCTGAAAGATGCTAAAACTCAGCATAGAGCTGCAAGGTCTGATGATAATCCTCCGTGGGTTTATCAGAACAAATATTTGCTCCTACGGTCATTTGATGGATTTTTAATATAAAAATACTTTTAAAGTTTAAGTTAAAGTTTTGAAGATGACCATGTCGCAAACTGTTGTGTTTTTAAATCATGATATCAAAGTTTTAATAGTTGTGGCCTTTAAAAGTAAACAACTTACAGTTTAAATGTCTTCGTTGTCTGTATATAAACTTCAGTTATAATAGACATTACAGACCACCCAGTATTTGGCTTTAATGTGGCCAACTTTAACAACACACCTGCACCATGTCCTCAAAATACTACCAATATTATGATAGGAGTAGTAGTATAGTAGTACTAGTAACATTTCTAACACTGCTTTATACATCTCTTGTTACTGTATTTTATATAAAATTATGTAAAATACAATATATACAGTATAATACAATTATAATACAAATATATTCTCATGAATTCAATTTCATGTTTTCATTTATTTCATAATATTGTATTCTAACTGTATAGTGTATGCAGAGCCTATATACTGCACATATTTATATATAGTATAACACAAGGTTTAATATGTGTATATTACTTATTATTAGTAATACTTACATCTACAGTATATAGATGTAAGTATATAATATATAGGCTTTCTAATTCCTTGAGTCTCTTATCTTAATTTCATTCATTTCAACAGTTACTTGTTTTCCTATCTCTTTTCTCAGTCTATCTTTGTCTCTATTTTTACCCCAAGGCATCAGTAAAGTTTTATTTCATCGTATCTGATACAGTGTGTTGTATTACTTCCAGGTCTGCAGCCTGGATGCACAGACCTGCTCTGCTTGATCACTCAGGGAATCTAAAGGAGCTCTGTTGCTCCACCCACTGGCTGCAGCAGCACACTACACCGGTCAGATCCCCCACCTACTCCTGAATCAATTTCACAGTCACACACCCACACATTTACACTGGGAGCACACAACGGATGGACACACACACACACACACACACACACACATACACACAGAGAGGGTACATTTTAGTTGAGCTGGCAGGTGTTGCTGGTCATTGCCACCACTTTCTTGTTGTATCCCCTGGGTCTCCTTCTCTCTCTCTCTCTCTCTCTCTCTCTCTCTTTCTATCCCCTTGTTCCCTTCCTCTCTCCTCACCTTTTCATCTCTCTTTCTTTCTCTCCATGGGCAATAAGGAGTTTTAAATGCTAATGATATGCCCTCTTGCAACAAAGGGTTGGAGGCCCCCTTATAGAGCCTCTCTGGACACACACACACACACACACACACACACACACACACGTTGTCAAGCACAGACACCAGCTGTTCTCTGTTGGCCTCTTATTACACAGACCACCTAAAAGATTTAGTTGCTCTGGTTCTCTTTCATTTTATACACATGCATATAGTACACACTTATAAAAACACACACTTTCTGTTTAAGAAGCATGAACACACAGAGACTCAGAGTGTCCAAGTTTCAAATTCAAAAATGTTTTTGTCAATCCGAAGCTTTTTCTATGAAATCCATCTGACTGATTTTACAGTTAATTTTCTTTTTCCTTATTGGTTTCTTTCTCCTGGTGTGAATAATTGATGACTGAGAACTGATAATGGAAGACAGCATGTGTGTGACAGACACACACCATCTGCTGACACATACACACTTGCACAAGCCATGCTATCATACAGTCACTACACACACACACACACACACAGGGGGGGAAGTCATTAACATCTGGCACAGATGGCCATCTTAAACTCACACAGTGGCCTGCCACCCTTGTGGGCCAAACCAGGGGTTGCACCAGTTTGAGTCCAGTTTATAGACTGATACAGTAGATCGACATCATAACTGAGTGTAATGCAGTGTTGTTTTTTTCTTTCAGTGTTGACCTCTATCTGTGTGATGCATCTAATGCCTGATTCTCCATTAACAAGAAGGCCATTGTATGATATAATCGCAGCTTTCATTTCCTGCTGCAGCTAAAAATGAACCAAACCAAGATAGTAATGCTGACAAAACTTGATACAAAAGTTAATGAAACTGCTCTCAGTTCTGCCCCTTCCTGCTGAATGACAGAACTGCATGTGTTGATGAAGCACGGAGACAGCAGCTTAATTTATCCTCCTCTTATCTTAAAATGTAATGTTTGGCAACCAAAAACCCAAATAATATGTTTAATACATGTTGAAAGTTGTGCGATATGTCACAGGTTCCACAAATGAGGTTTTGTTTTCGGGCCTGGTTATGTGTCTGTTTTGTTAGTTAGCAGCATACCTGAACAACCTGTTTCTTGTCATATATTTCATGGATGGAAAGGCCCCTATTGCCTCATAAACTACTGTACTTCCTTGAATGAAGACAAATAGTGCATAATGTACCACTTTATTGTCAGTGATGTCTAAAGCAGATTTTATGTCTTCAAATTTACTCTCAAAATAATCATTTTAGAGCGTCGTGTGGCCTCGGTGGGCGTACCCGCACACTTTCTTTGCTGAGTGATCATGAAAGAGGACTCATCAGATTTCTCATCAGGTCACCAAAGAAATAGAAACTTTCCTCAGTTTTATGAGTCATTAGACTAAGAGCAGTGCAGAATAACATATTTTAATGTTTAATGTATTGTCGGTATATTGAGCTCGACCGAATGTCCCACGGTGTGTTGTGTTTCTCTGTTGCTTTTCACTGTAAGTAACCTCCACAGTGGAGGTGGTTGTTAATTAATCTTGATTGCTGTTGAAGCTACAGTCAAAGGGGAAATCTAGGGAGTTGGTGCATGGGGTATTTCCCTCTGTGGAGGTTTTACTCTTAATAATTAATGCAAACAGCAACATCATTCCCCACTAAACATCTCCCTGTTTTGCTTCTAAATGGTTGCAGACTTACCGGATTTTCACCGCATGACCGAGCGGGATATTTACTGGTCGGTAATGTATGTCAGCTGGAGCATTTCACCAGTTATATATGGTGATATACTGTGAAATTAGGTCAGTCTAAGGGAGAAGAAATTGAAGCCAGGACACACACACACTCAACATGTTCCATTTCCTCTCAACAATGTGGTTTCTTCACACACACACACACACACAAACGGACCACAGATACAAGCAAATTCCTTTTACATAAAAAAAAGAAATGGCAGTGTGACTAACCCAGTTATCCGTGCGTTACCAAAGAAACGGGGGGAAAACAAGAATGAAATGGGACTGCTGCTCACTGTGTCACACACTCCCTGCTCACACACACACACAGTAAGTCTCTCAGGTTGTCTCCTGTCCCTTATGTAACAGCTTGCAAATACGTTCCAGGTTATCAGCTTACAATCAGATGAGCAAGAAAGGTGCAACTCCCCCCTCTCCCAAATCCCTCATTCCTCTCTTTCTTCTTTGTTCTCCTCTTCCACTTCCTCCCCCTTTTTCTGCTGCCCCATCGGCCTTCTGCGACAAAGATGTGGGGTGTGTGAAACAGCAGGATGGAACTGAGTCAGGAAGACTTTGCAAAGGTAAAGAGAGAAACTTAGACAAGAGGAAGGTGGAATAAGAAGAGAGGGAGTGAGAGAAATAAAGGAGGGGTGAGTGGACAGACTATCTGAGATGACTGAACAAGTGGTTTACGGCAGGTCTGTTAACAGAGTCTCTTAAAAAGGCAATCCAGTCTAGGTGATTACCTGCAGCCCTCAGCCAATGACGGTGCGGCGAGTTATCTACCTGGAAATGCTTAATCTCTCTCCTCCACTATCTAGCAACGCCATATCTGGACACACACCTAAAACACACACACTCTCAAGCACACACAGAACATTTTCATATCTGCGTGTGGAGCCGTTTTGCACTTGAACGCGAAGAGTTTTCACAGTTGCTTTCACTGTGTGTGTGTGTGTGTGTGTGTTTACATGGTTACGCAACAGCACAAGGAAAAAGGCTGTGCCTCTTGACCTACATTTTGGGGTTTGACTCTATCCCACTGCTTAGGGAATCCCACATCCCTGGATGTAACACACTCATGCACAAACACAGGTGCACACACTCAAAATTTTCTCCATACGCTCCTTTTTCTTTCTCTCTGGACCTTTTTTTTCCAGTGAAACCCACATTGAGATAGTTCTTCAAAACAAGCATTTCCACTGTAACCCCTTGACAGGAAGCAAATGCGTGGACACGGTGAAGCGGGAAACGGGAGCACAACTAAGGCTGCGGCTTTTTGTGCAAATCTTGTGGTCGATGTTAACAATGCCGTGGGAGAGGAGAAGGTGTGGAGAGCGGGAGGGGAGGAGTGAGGGGCTTTTATTTGGACATGCTGCCAAACAGGCTTGTTAACCTTCACACACACACAGATGGTGGAGTTAATTGCCATGCCAGGGAAACATACCAAACTCCAGGAGATGACAGGGAGAGAGTAAATAAATGAATGGAGGGAGTGCATCAGATAGAATAGAGTAAAGAGAGCGAAAAGAGGAGGAATCCGGCTTTGTCTGTATTCTCCAGGAGGACTGTCGGCCATTACATCACCTCCTGCTTCCTCTGTGTGTGTCTCTGTTGTGTGTGTGTGTGTGTGTCGGCCTGGTGGAGGCAGGAGGGTTGAGGTGGGGGAGTTGTTGGTGGGAGGAGGAGGAGAGGCAGTGAAGTTGGTGGGAAAGAGCAATGCCTGAGTCAGAAAAGGATCATGAATGAATCCAGCTCATATCCCTGTCTGTCCTCCTCTTAACTCTGCCAGCCTCTCCTCTTCCTCACCTCATTTTTTTTGCATTTATTCCCCCATGTATACTCTCATCTCCCTCTCTCCTCCTTTTCTCCCTGTGTGTCTATTTTCCCCCTCAGTACATTCCCACCTCCTGTCCTCCACCCGAAACTGAAATTAGAATATGTTTATCAATTTCCTGCGATACACTGCGATGGACGGCACATTCCTCAGATGATACAGGGACAGAGTTCAGCGGAAATTTCATGTCCACTTCATTTCTCGCCTCTCTTTTTCTGTGTAACTCATTATTTTAATATTTATTCTCTGGAATTTGTGGTCATGCCAGCGGCGTGGTCCAGAATGAAATAGCTCAACAACTATTTGATTCCTCCACTGGAAGGCCACCCCAAAGAGCATTTATTCATGTTTTATCTACCAGAGAGGCATCAGGTGAGGATACTGAGAATGTCGAACATAAGGAAATTTATATCTGAGGGTTGATGCTTTGGTTAAAACAGGGAAATGACAGCGAGTTCAACATTTATGCAGCACCAACAGGAAAACTCACAACCCAGGAAAATTTAAATGAATAAAACAGGAACTCTATGCTGTTGGACCGGTTTGGAAAAAACAGAAATGGTATGCTGATGACAGCTCAACAGGCTGTTGCCCAAAGTTTCCTGTCCTCATGACTAACATGCACACAGGCAGAGCAACAGATGAGAGGAAAGATGGTACAAACAGCCTCAGTTTGCCCACATATGGCTTCCTCTACTCCATCAGTGCCAGTGTCTGAGCTTGTATAGTGGTGCTGTCTGTGTTTATACCTGTCGACTGTTAACCTTATATGGTGCCCTATAGTGAATAAAGAGGAAGTCCCTGTCTGTGTGTAGTAAAAAAAAGTGACAACCTTGTGGTTTTAGTAGATGGTTGGCAGCTGTAGGAGGCAGCAAAGAGCAGCACCAACCCACAGAGTGGCTTCAGCTTTAGGAAGTGGTGTAAGTGCTGATTTTCATTTCTGCTTCTTTCATGACACACACACACACAAAAGAGAATTGTTTAATGCTTCGTGACCTTTGGTTGTCTTTATCGTGACTTGATCCCAATGAAGTCAAATTGATGAGTTTGAACCCCCTGTACTTGTATTTTAGTGACAACCTCACTGATTTACAGGCCTCACATGAAGTACACAACCCATCACACACACACACACACACACACACTTCTTCAGTCTGACAAGGAAATTGGAATTGGAACGTCCTCCTCTGCAGTTTCCAGTTACTGAAAGAGAAGTGAAATCTCTTGAGCTGTGAATTCCCCTCTTATCACGACGTTCGCAACGTGCACACACACACACACAATCATAGGGAGGCACGATCACATTACAAAAAGACACATACTTACACTCTTCATTGCTGACACATTGATACATACATACATGGTCCTCCCAGATAGGACTACACACACACCTAATTAGACGAAGACACACGCATAATTTCACGGTCCTCAGGGGGTGAAGCTGATTTCCTTGAGACAGCATCCCATGTGACCGGTCTTGCATTCCTCAGATTGCTGTCATGTGACAAACTTAAAGATCTCCTTTTATGGATGTCAGCGTTAACAGGGGGGTGGGGGTGTGGCCTCACTAACACACACCCAGGTCAACAAATACACACAAAAACACAGATAAATGAAGAATGCACAATGCACATAACTGTGCACCATAACAGCATGACAGACTCCTGCCAACTCAGAGGCAAACAAACCTGCAGAGCAAGACAAAAGGGGGTGAGATAGTTGAAAAAACAGACTGGCTGCAGTTTCATCCTCCTCTAAGTGACAGCCACTCCACAGGTCTATCCATACTCAGAGTTTCAGACCAGATACTGCATTACAGAAAAAGTGTTTAACTTTTAGATAGATAAGGGCGGAGAAATGGTTTTATAGTCCCTGTAGTCATGGACCTGAAGAGATAAAGAACTATAAACTACTAATAAAAGGGGTTACCAACAATAAGATGGACTGTGTTCATGCATGCATTAAGCTCAGCAGCGTGGATGTGAAATTTGACTCAATTTAAGATTCAAAACCAAGAAAGAGCATAAATATCATTAATGTTGTTGGAGAAATTAGCTGATCGGCCTCGAGCTGTGTCACCAATCAGTCCCGACTGCCTCATCATCTGACACTATCAAGAGACATTTCTCTCAGGTCTCGGCCTGTGCTAAGGTCGTTTATTGGGGAGCTCATCATGATCAGGTTTTGCTGTGCTCTTGCTATGTTAAAGTTCTGTCCTATAGCTGTATTTGCTGGTAAATAGGCTGTAGACCTGGTGCTGCAAAATATGATAGTCCCCTTAAAAGGTTACTCTCATGTCTGTAGAGTCCTCATTGAGGATCCTTGTGGCCTGAGGGTAGAAGTTCTTCCTGAGCCTCTCAGTGCTGGCCTGGTGTATCCGATATCTACTTCTCAACTGAGAACACAGAACAGAAAGGCTCTTATATGGGATAAAGGCCCTATAGGTGGGGTAGAGCAGCAGCTTTCATACGCTCAGTTGAATGAATCTCTTTGCAGGGCCTTGCAGTCCTGTTCAGTGCTGTTCCTGTTGTCCTGGCTGTGATTTTCCCCATGAGGACACTCTCGATAGTGCAAGACTAGCAATTCCTTGGTATCTGAGGGGATATCCAAAAATTCCTGCAACATCTGAAGTGAAACAGTCTCTGTCATCCCTTCCTAACTGCAGACTTAGTATGCAGCACCAAGGTCACACCCTCTGTGATATGGACACCAAGGTTTTTGAGGTTGTCCACTCTCTCCACCGTGGACCCGCTGATGTTAAGTGGGGTGTAGTTCCTTCCTTGCTTCTTCTAAGCCTTCTTCAGGTAGGCCTTTTCATAGTTATCTGTGTACAAGCCCAGCAAATGTGATGATAGTGCTTGAGTTGAAAGTGGCTACACTGTTATGTGTGCACAGGGAGTGTAAAACACCGTCCTGGGGAGCTCCACCGCAAAGGATGAGGGTGGATGAGGTGTGTGCATTCACCCTCACCACCTGGAGTCTGCCTGGCAGGAAGTCAGCAACCCACTTGCACAGTTAGGTGTTTAATCCCAGGTACTTGAATTTTGTGATGAGTCTGGAGGGAACTACGGCATTAAAGGCTGAACTGTCAAAAGTGAACAGCAATCTCACATCTCTCCCTATCTCTCTCCACCTTCTCCATAATGCTGAGAATCAACTTTCAGGGTGGCAAGGCTTAAACTTTTATATACTCACCTAAAGGTAAAGGTAGTCAAAATACACATATTTAGTCTAATCATCTCAAAAATGCCCAGCACCTGTGATCATAAACTCCCTAAAGGTAAAACCCAGCTCTCCCTCCACACTAACACATCACATCATACTGTACTCATATAACAATCTACTGCACAACAGCACCGTGTACTGCTGCTGCACAGCACCAGACGGACTTTGACCAACCCTCAGCTGTAAAATAAAGCCAGTGTGCTGCACTAAGCTGAACGATCGCTGCCATGAGTGATTAAGAGGCTTCCAGTCACACACTCCTAGAAGACTTAAAAGTAAGCTCAACACGTTTCTGAATATGCTAATCAGAATAGGATGCTAAATCAGGAGGGAGAGGGAGTGGGGGAGTGGGAAAGCAGGAGAAAAGAGAGGGTAGTGAATGAGGACTGTACAGGCAGAAAGGAGAGGAGGAGAAAATGGAGTCAAAAATGAAGAGATGACATGTTGTCAGCTGAAAAGAAAAGATGGAGAAGGGTCGTTGGAGAGGTGTGGCAGGTTCTTATGAATTCTCTATAGGCTGCACATTTTGCTGCCGGTCTCCGAGAGCCGGCTCTCCACTTCCTCTTTACCCCACTTCCTGCCTCTGCTGCTGGCCTATGTCCTTATATGGCAGCCGTCGGCAGCCAATCAGTGCGGAGCAGGCAGCTCATTCAAACAGCGAGTGTGAGAGACGAGAAGGGTGGGAACTGCAAACAGAAATGAACTGCATCACGCACTACACAAAACAATATAGCCCATCAGCGCATGCATACACACACACACACCTACACACACACACACACACATACACAAACCTGCCCTCTGGCTTATAACAAAAAAGAGGTGCTACAATACAACAAAGCAAAGCAACGCGTGCAAACTTTACTCAGCGTTTCAGGGGCACTGGGTGCATGCTGCAGCACCGCATTGAAGTTGTTTTTCAGTGGCAAACGGAGAGGGTGGGCTGTGGGTTACTATGCAGAGGAGAGAATGGGAGAGAGGTGGAATGAGGAGAGGAGAGGGAAGGAGGGGAAAGGATAGGAGCAGAGGATGCGAGAGACGAGAGAGGAGGAGGAGAGAGGAGAGGAGAGAGAGGAGAGGAGAGAGATTTCTAGAGCTTAGATGAGGATGTGGACAGAGGCATGACTCGGCACACTGCTAAAATTCCTCTTATACTTTAACACTTTAATCAGCAGCTGACGTGATTGATGGTTGTCAAGAAGGCAGAGGCAGGAAGAGAATGATACAGAGATGTGAAGAGATATGAAGAGAATGAAGAAATAGGAGAGAAAGCAGGGAGGCACGACTGGCTGTATTGTTATGTAAGGAATGTCCAAACAGAGCTGATTGGCAGGGACTACAGACCAAAGTGCATGGGCGTGTGTGGGTGGCTGACCTCTCCCGCTGCGTTCAAGCTACAGCTGAGGGGGCAGCGATGGAATAAGGAAGATCAGGAAGTAAGAGCAAGGCCGAGGGACTGTCCAGAGGCTCAAAATTCCCCAAATGAGCCAATCAGAAGGCTGGCAGCCTGTGAAATGAGCCAATCTGAGAGGAGGAACCCTCCCACCAGACAGAGACAGATGGCAGAGGATAGATAAGCCTCCCTGGGTTCATCACCATGCAGGGGGTGAATAAGGAGTTTGTGTGTATGTGTGTGCATGTGTCTGTGTGCGTGTGTGTGTGTGCGTCAGTGGGAGAATTAGATACAGAGACAGATAAGTCTGTCACTCTTCTTAGCTTGAGCAGTAGAGATGAAGATTTCTTTTATATATAACATATGTTTTGCACATTCAAAAACACCTTGTTTTCCTGACATGGACTTGGTTTTATGTCTACAAGTGTGAGATCGTATTTCTGTCTTTAAGCACATCAGGTTGTCTGTGCATGATGCTTTGAGTTCAGTCCTGACATTTCTCCATTCATGGTTGTGATGGAGGCTGTCGTCGGTCCCTGGTAGTACACCTCACAGCCTTAAAAGGCACCTCAGCTGCTTGTTTTGCACCAATGAGAGGACTGAATGCTGGGAGGAAGTGAGGTACTTGTACAGGAAGAGGAAGAGAAAAAGAAGAGAGGATAAAGGGCCTGGTGTGTGTTCATGAGGAAATGAAAGAAAACAACATTCAGTCTCTAGAGCTGCATGTGGTTAATATATTGGTTGGGTCATTACAGAGAAGCTCCCTTTGTTTGACAAAGAAAGTCTGAAAACTGGGTTATACACTTCAGGCTCTTGATCAGATTTACCATTAACGATCACACCCGTCTCAAAGATTGATTATTAGTAGAAGACACTTTGTATTAATGTGTAGCCAGCACTAACAAATCCCATTTGTTTTAGAGCTCCATGCCAGAGGCTGGAGTGAGACCAACACGGGCTGTGACACAGATTTAAAAGAGGAAGTGCCAAGCCTGTAAGTCAACTAAAAAGTGTTTGTATCGTGAAAACAATAAGTGCTTTGTGACCTCAGTTACTTGTTGCACTACCATGGATTAACTCATCTGGAGGGGAAACACACTCAAAAAAAGGGGAAAAGAAAGAGAGGTGGGAACTATTTTTAAAGTTCAAAGGATTCCAATGAGCTTCATATTGTGTAAAGTTTGATCAGTGACATAAGATACTGGTCAGAATGCAGTGGTGAGGCGTGGCCAGCAAACTCTGTGTGAGTCTGTGTGTCTCTGTAAGAAGTGGGGGGTTGGAGTTAAGAATCCATTTGGGCCGTAAATGGGAAGCTAATCCAATCGGAGCACGAACAGGGAGAGGCCAGCTGGCAGGCACAACACACACACACACACACACACATACATACACAGCTGGTAACTGGTCCGTGCCTTGCCTTGAGTCGGACGGTCGCTACATGGTGACCCACGGATCAATGACGCTGCAGACAACCAATCTACTGGCTGTATCACAGGGGGGGGCGGGGGGGGGGGTGTAGAGAGGAAAGAGGGAGCGAGGCAGGAAGGGGGTGAGGGTGAGTGCAGTGAATAGGGCTTCCCTCTCTGAAACTGTGACCAGTCACAGATGGCAAACAATTGGTCAGCCAGTCACTTTTCAACAGGCTGCAAAGATGACTGAGAGAGGGCGTGAGGGAAGAGGAGAGGATGGTCTTGCCTGCTTAGCAAGATGAGGCAATGGATGAGTGAAGAAAGAAAAAAGAAAGGGGGAGGAGAGGAAAAGTGCTGCTGATGGATAAAACTTTTGAGTCACAGCATCAAAAGCAAGCAAAAAGTGATAGATTAGCAGCACTCTCAAATCTTTTGTTTAAATACATGTAATGCCTGCAAGCGATGGTTTAGCTTAGCTTAGCTTAGACTGGAAGGCCTCAATCAGTCCCAATGTGTCAGAAAGTATATTAATAATAAGTTTAGGGACCATAATATCATTTGCATTGTAATAATGGCAATGATATGATGATATGATTAACTTTTAAACATGTCAGACCATTGAGTATGAGCTTGGCATAAAGACTGGAAACAGGCAGAAACAGCTAGTTTGGCACTGTCTGAAGGGAACAAAATCTGCCTAACAGCACTAATTAACGCAATCAGAATCAAGTGTAGAAACGGTCATTTATGCTAAGCCAAATGAACCAGCTTGTGTTATCAATCTCCTCATCTGACTCGCCGCAAGAAAAGCGTGTTAGTGTAGTTTCCGAAATGTCAAAATATTCTTTCACACTTCTTAGCTGTTAGTATAAAGGAGAAAATCCCAACATTGCAGCATTTGTCTTGACCCAGACCTTTATACATGCGATTAACCAAACATGCAGTGGAGCAACAATGAAACTCCTGTGGGTGACACGTGATGTGATTCCAACAAAACATTACATGTTTCTCATCATCTTCATCTCTTCTCTCACTGTCTCCATCTCTACTCCCCCCAGATCTCATTTGATGGTTTTATTTCGTGCTCTCGTCTCGCCCTCATTGTTTCCCACCACTCTCCTGATGTCCACATTTCCAAGCCTTAGCTTTTAGCCTCACTCAAGGCTAATTGCGACTAATGTTTTTTGTATCGAGCTGCAGTCTTGCAGTCCAGTAGCAGTTAGACCAGCAAATGTTTAACTCTTGTCTCTATGAGTATGGGTGCGTGTGTGTATGTGTGCGCGCGTGTATAATAGATATAGTATTCATGTCCACCCCCTATGGCGGGGTTTACCCATTAGCAAAAGGCCTTTCATGGCCCCACTACCCTCCCCCACAAACACACCCACATATGCACCAAAATGCCCTTGTTTACAGCCTCAGTTACACAGCACAATGGAGACAAAATATTAAATTGTGCTTATGATAAAACTGGACGAAGAGTAGGCACCATAAATGTAGATAGAGAGGAGACAAGATGAGGTAGTAGGACTGAATTAGCCAATGATGGCCTTCTTAGGCCGAGAGTGAAGAGAAACTTGCGGCACCTTCACACATTAGAGGAACAGGAAGCCATGGTGGGTTGGGTTTAGCAATGCAGGGAGTGGCGACGCTGCAGAACACACTGTTTCTTCTATGGGGCTGCCGCTGGCTGGGTGGCTGGTTACCTTATTTGAAGAGAAAAACCTAAGCTAAAAACGTCACACGAGGGTGTCAAAACAGCTTCGATTCACTGGTAAACCTTTAGACTACAGAGGAACATGTGCACGCACAAAGACACACACGCACACACACATGAATATCTAATAAGGAGTTAGTGTCACTGAAATTTTCTTCATGTCACTGAAAGTTCAGGGTGATGACAAGTTAGAATCAAGTCTATTGTTTGACTGTCAGAAAACACACATATATGCAGTCACTTAGATTACATATTTGTGTGTGTATATATATATGTGTGTGTGTGTGTGTGTGTCTGTGTATCTGTGTGTATAAATATATAAACTACTCACACCTACTTGCACTGTCATCAAAGATACCACTGGTTATGATTAACAGTTTTCACTTTAAGTTCTTTGACCCTTGAATCACAACACACGCATATAAACACACGTGCTGCAGTGGTCAATGGGTTACTCATTGACTTATCACATGACAATGGTGATGCCTGACTTCAGCAGGATGAGGGCATAAAGTCAATGCATTCACCTGTCTTGTACAATATAAATGCTATGGTGCTAAACATTATGACTTAACAATAGATAGTTGTACAGACAACTAGTGAGCAGCTTTTGGGACACTTTGAGGTAGATCTATTACCTTATAAGTCGTTACTGAAATAGCTACTTTGTGATCTTTAGAGCTGTTGTTAGGCACATTTTGTTACAGAGCCAAGCTAGGTGTTCTCCCTGTGTCCAGTCTTTGTGCTAAGCTAAACTAAAAGCAGCATCTGAGTCTTGCCCAAGAAAGTGTCTATTTCCCAAAATGATTCCTTTAAGGCATTGACAGAACATACTTTCTGGGAAAGAAACAAGGTTTTTTATATATATAACATAATAAGCTATTATATTTTACCTCCAAAAGGTGTTTGTTTAGTGTGGCCCACTGATTAAAAGGTTGGTGAACAGTCACACAGTCAAAGATGTGAAGCCTAAAGCCAAAATCAGGAGATCTCCCTGTCAGAGCATTGCTGATTGCGACTCAATCCAAGTCAGTTCTACCACTGACAATGTGCAACAATATTCCAGGTTGAGCCCTTGGCCTCTTGCGTGCTGCACGGAAAAAAAGGATGAACGGTAACAGTGAGCGCTGAAAGGTGGACAGCCAAACAGCTCACCTTGCTGGAAACCTTTGTACCAACTCACTCTGGCCTCTCGTGGCTCCCACCCATGGCCGCTCGGTCAGGCTGCTGCTGGAGCATACCAGACAAGGTGTTTTTGCCAAAGGGCATGGGACTTACTAAATTACAGTTATTTCCAGGAGCTCCTTGAATCTAAATGACAGGTTTAGGCCCGAGCTTCCACTAGTTGCTCCCGTTAAAGTGTCACTTAGTTTGACAAGTGGTCTATTTAGACAACCACTACTCATAGTAACAGTCATTATAAACAACACCTCGAGTGCCTGTGTATAAACTCCTGTCTGAATGAAAAATCCTTGCAAAAATTCATTAGGTGGCTCTACTGCACTAAGCACCTTGGCAGCAAGGTCCAGGTTCAGAGAGCCTGCATTTGACTGGCACTCAGGGTGTAAACACACAGACACACGCACTCTTATGACACATGAGAAGAGTCTTCCCGGGACACTATTCCAAGCACTTGGATAGTAGGAATTCCCACTGAAGAGTGTTGACAACACAACACTCAACCAGAGGCCTCTCACTTACTACCAGTCAGCCACACACATACATAAATAAATGCATGTCCAAAGTCCTGCTTACCTAAGCTGACTAATAACTGATTTAACACACAGATACAGACACGCCAGGTTTCCCTCTTTTATCAGGATCACATGAAGAAGAAAACCCCATGCCATAAAATGTTTTCAGCTGAATCAAAGTAGGCTGGGCCGGAACAATGACTCGCACAATCTGATGTATGTGCAAACGTGCGCGCTGGGCACACACGCACACACACACACACACACTGTAAACTTGAGAGGTACACCCTCGAGGCCGGATTAAACATTTCCCAGCCAATCCCTGTTTACGCCATTACAGCATCAACGTGGAGAAACAATCCTCTCAGCTTTCTGTTCAGATCTCTGTTAACACCATCACCTGTACCAGCACCCCTTTTTTACACTCCCTCATTACAGAAATGCAACTTTATCACCAATAAAAACCAACATAAATAGACAGGTTGACAAAGTCAGACAGGGATGAACCAGGTTTGAGATTTGACCCGTAACGATGAGATTTAAGGCCTAGAAATCAATAAGTGGGCCCAGCAGACCTTTGATCTCCCTAAACACCCTTTCTTCCATCTGTGAACCCTCGAACAGCATCTGCACAAGACTGACTCACAGCTCTGATTCAATGTGGATGAATTGACAGGTCAAGCTCTAATTGTTCCCTTTTCTAAAAATGTTTATCACTATCATATAATTATTTCTTAAGTCTGACAGCAGGGCTGAACTTTGTAAAAGCTGAAAATGTGCTATTTCACACTTCAGAACTAGCAGGGTTAGAGAGAACTCACACAAGGCATCGTCGAGTTATAGCTCATTTAAAGGGATCATATGAACCATGTGTAGAATGACAATAATGTCCTTTTAAAGCCAACTCTACAGCATGAATGAAGACAAGAAAGGCAAGATGAGGCCAGAGAAAAAAAAAACACATACACAGCAACTGAGAGAGGAAGAGGAAGTGGTGAAGAAGGAAGAGAAGAAGTTGCTGCATGTTTCAGTGGCCACAGTGTTAGCTTTAAATGGCCACTGAAGGCCATCCAGCCGGTCTGCTGACACATTACACTCATGGTGCAAGAGCACAGAGTAAATAATAGTGTGTGCCAGATGTTACATATTAGGGAGATGATGGATGATAGAAGGATGGGTGAGAGGAGAGAGGAAAGGAAAAAAGAATAAATTCACAAGTGAAAAGTGAGGCTGTACCACTTGAGATAAGACTTAAGTCTGATTGTGTGTGGAAACATAACATGACGGTGAATGTCAAGCCTTAAAATTCAAGTCATTCATGATAGTGTCACACAGGCCTCATTAGTCAGGATGTGACTGAGGCAGAGGGTGAAAGCCCCCAAAATATTACAAGCCTTCCCTTGCAGTACTGCAGTTGACCAAGAAATGGAAACAGAAGCTGTGTTTTCTGGGTTTTATTCATTTAAGGTGAAAAAAAGCTGTTAAAATGCCTCATAGTGGGTCATACAATACATACAATAAGCCTGGGTGTTTTCTACATGACTGAAACTGAAAACCTGTCAGCTTGTACTTTCACTCAGCGTTTATTTAGGTGATTTTTTTTCCTGAGTCTCACAAGGTATATTGCCTGACGGGGTATTGTTTAACTGGGAGCATTATAAAGCCATCTGAGAGGGCTAACAAATCCCATCCCTTCAGGAGGCGACACACCTTTGTCAAACTATTGTATCTGAGGGAGAAAGAGAGAGGCAGCAAGCAGCCAGTGACTGGATTGTTTAGGAGGAGCCCATGTAGCCACAAAGCAGCACAAATGCTTGATCAATAAATGAACATTATCAGCAGTAAGCAGGGAAGGGGTGGCCTACATTAAGTGGTCATTCCCCGGCCTGTGGCAGGGCAGCTCCACCACCCCCCGTGTGTGAGTGTGTGTTATGTATGTCATGTGTTTGACCCGGCGATGCTGCGAGCTCCGCAGCTAGCCTTCAAAGTGAACAGCATCGACCTCCTCCACCCTCTGAAAAATATCAAATGGAGTCATGTTAATGCAAAAACAGGAGCCAGCAGTCTTTGGAGGAAAGTCTCGGGCCTTTGCAGCTTTCACAGGGAGGAGTCCTGGACATTAAGCTCCTTCAGTGATCGTATAAGTGTGTGACTGCCCAGAGCAGGTGCAGGGAAGACATGTTCGCTCTTTAAAAGTGTATACATCATTTAACCCGCATATAAAACATAATATCAGGAGATTAGGCTCACTAGGCCTCACAACATCAATCCCTTCCCTTATATTTTCTCCAATCCTTTGCTATTATCGCCTCCCTCTCTCTCAAATCGCGAGCGCCCAGTGCACCACAGTGTGCACGCGACGTGCCCGGTGCATGACGCCGGACCAATCAGAGCGCGCCATTCCGAAAGTTTACCTTTTATGGCTCGAGCCGGGCAACTGGCGCGGTATAAAGAACACGCGCCCACAGCTTACACATTCACTCTGAGTGCCGTCACACGCAGCTCGTGCGGGATATCATTTGCCTGAAACCGGTTCCCTTAAAGCGAAAAGCCCCCCCACCCAAAGGTAAGGAGAAAAAAAACAATTATAAAGATTTCTAATTTTAGAATTGTATTTATCAAGTAAACAATGCCCTTATTTGTTTTGTTTTTTTAATTGTTTGTAAAAAAAATGTCTTTATGCAAAAAATGGTTGGGACCACGCGGTTCTTTGTCTTATACATCAACTGTACTGCTAGTATAACTTAATGGTTTTAAAGTAATTGAGATAGAAATAGTGTGCATGGTGCTTGTTTTTTAATGTAAGTAGCGGTGTTAGTTAGATCACTAAACTTGCGGCTCAGGTGCTTTTGGATGAAGCCGGCTTACGTATAACGGTACTTTTTTTTTTTTTTTTAATTTATTTATTTAATTATAAGAAGTTAACGGTCCTACTTTAAGCAGGTCGTCATGTAGTTGTGCAATATTTTCTGTTATTCCAGAGTTGGCTTGTCTCTTCCCCCTCCCTCCTCCTCAGCAGGGTAGTTTGAAAGAGGCTTTTTGAGTTGAGGTCGTCTGGATCCGGCTGCTCCCTTTGTGCGCCCGATGCGGCGGGGTGTGACCTACTTTAGCATATTAGCCTAGCCACACCATGCTAACACCACCCTTCAGACTTGGCAAAAGAAAATTAAATCAAGATACATTATTGACCACGGACTCTTGTGCGTGTTAAATCTTACATTATTAGGAATTATATTTTTTTATAAATCTTCCTCTAAATAGGGCGAAGTACCAAGAATAAGGCCTGCAAAAAAAGCGTAAATTAATTTAAGGTTAATTGAATAAACCTATCTTGCAGCTCCCAAATGAGTGGGGAGGAAAAAGAGGAAACTGCGAATGACAAATCATCCCCTCTTTGAGGAAAAGGCGTGGCTTTCAGGAAATGGAGCATCAGTCAAGGACTTGTGACCATTCATGAGTCAACATACAAGTTCCTTATGCAACTTGTATTGTGTCTTTAAGTCAGCGTTGATTCAAGTCTTAATAAAAATTCAGATTAATTCGTCGTGTGTAATCGTGTTTCATAGCGGCTCGTTGTGCAATGAATGAAACTGCTGGCTGTGACGCAGTGATATTGAAGCGCGACTCTGCTGAACGTTAAAGCCGGTGTGACAGGCTCCGCGTGAAGGGGGGGGGTGGCTGAGGAAGTTAACGTGGTGAACCGGAGGGAGTGGTCGCGCGACGCCGGGTTTGATAGTGTCGAATGTTCTCTGCCGCTCTGGCCGCGCGCCATGGCGCCGCGAGCCGCAGAGTTCCAAACCGAACCATGTCCTTATATGGTAAGAACAGAACGCAGCGACACTTCCTTTGTCTGCGCGGCCGGAATGTGCGGCGCGAGCGCCACCCAGCGGCTCGTCTCGTGAACTGCAGTTAGTTGAGTCGACAGGAAATGAGAGATTTGGCTGCGCGGCGGATGTAAGACGTTGGGGGCGGATGTGACTCTTGAGTGACTTAACTTTTTTTTTTTTTCCCCTTAACAGTTCAGCCATGGAAGATGAAATCGCCGCACTGGTTGTTGACAACGGATCCGGTATGTGCAAGGCCGGATTTGCCGGAGACGATGCCCCTCGTGCTGTCTTCCCCTCCATCGTTGGTCGCCCCAGGCATCAGGTGGGTGATTGTCTAACAAGACTAAAGACAAACTCATTTAAATAAACCAATATTTATGATGCATTTACTAAATTTACTGTCCTAATTGAATAATTAAATTATTCAGTTTAAGAATTTAAATTATTTCTCAATTAAACAGTTGAATACACTAACTAGATGTCTTGATATACATAGCCATTGTGAAAACTGTATATTTTAACCCTTTAGTATATTGTATAATCCAATATACATGTCAAGTTTTCCACTAATATTTAGACAGCCCTACATATCAATGTTAATGAGCTGTTTGTTGTTGTCCTCTTCAGGGAGTGATGGTGGGTATGGGCCAGAAGGACAGCTACGTTGGTGACGAAGCCCAGAGCAAGAGAGGTATCCTGACCCTGAAGTACCCCATCGAGCATGGTATTGTGACCAACTGGGATGACATGGAGAAGATCTGGCATCACACCTTCTACAACGAGCTGAGAGTTGCCCCTGAGGAGCACCCTGTCCTGCTCACAGAGGCCCCCCTGAACCCCAAAGCCAACAGGGAGAAGATGACCCAGGTACACACCTTGCTTGAGCACTTGCAGACGATAAAGTATTGACTATTCAAGACTAGTTGGCTCATTTCCTCCTCAGTTTCCTTCTACTCCATTCTCACCTGCCATTCCTCCCCCTCTCCTCCAGGACCTCTCTCCTATAAGATGATCTATCATCAACAGGTCTCTCTTGACTGTGTGACTTTATGCACTTGTGTATGTTTAGCTGAGTCAGTAGATCAGCACCTAATAGACATCTGACATGCACAAGTGTGAAGGGATGATGACTTTCTGCACTTTTTTCCTACTAACTTAAATCTTAGCCTCACTCTAATGCATGTAGTGAGTGCAGTGGCCACAAGGTTTGGTTTTTTGTTTTTTTAATTGAAATACTAAAATCTCTCCTTATCTTGCAGATCATGTTCGAGACCTTCAACACCCCCGCCATGTACGTTGCCATCCAGGCCGTGCTGTCCCTGTATGCCTCTGGTCGTACCACTGGTATTGTCATGGACTCCGGTGATGGTGTGACCCACACAGTGCCCATCTATGAGGGCTATGCCCTGCCCCACGCCATCCTGCGTCTGGACTTGGCCGGCCGCGACCTCACAGACTACCTCATGAAGATCCTGACGGAGCGTGGCTACTCCTTCACCACCACAGCCGAGAGGGAAATCGTGCGTGACATCAAGGAGAAGCTGTGCTATGTCGCCCTGGACTTCGAGCAGGAGATGGGTACCGCTGCCTCCTCCTCCTCCCTGGAGAAGAGTTACGAGCTGCCTGACGGACAGGTCATCACCATCGGCAATGAGAGGTTCCGTTGCCCAGAGGCCCTCTTCCAGCCTTCCTTCCTCGGTATGTTTCACTACTTAATCCTAACATTTGATTTTAATGCAAATCACACTAAACACTGGAGGTCACTCTGCACTTCAGCTTGCTCACAAGTGTTTTGTATCTGCTCTCAGGTATGGAGTCCTGCGGAATCCACGAGACCACCTACAACAGCATCATGAAGTGCGACGTCGACATCCGTAAGGACCTGTATGCCAACACCGTGCTGTCTGGAGGTACCACCATGTACCCCGGCATCGCTGACAGGATGCAGAAGGAGATCACAGCCCTGGCCCCATCCACCATGAAGATCAAGGTGAGCTTATGTGCTGCAGAGTGGCATTATGTTGCTGCTCACATAGTCGGAGTTAAATGTGTATTTGAACAACATGCTAATGGGTTTCTTGTCTTCCTGCAGATCATTGCCCCACCTGAGCGTAAATACTCTGTCTGGATCGGAGGCTCCATCCTGGCCTCTCTGTCCACCTTCCAGCAGATGTGGATCAGCAAGCAGGAGTACGATGAGTCCGGCCCCTCCATCGTCCACCGCAAATGCTTCTAAACAGACTGTTCCTCCTCCCCCTCCCCAACCAAACGCCCAACAACTTCAGCTCTGTGCAAAACAACCACACCACACATTTCTCATACACACTCAGGCGCAGAGCCTAGATGACCAACTCATTGGCATGGCTTCAGTTATTTTTGGCGCTTGACTCAGGATTTTAAAAAAAAAAAAAACTGGAACGATGAAGGAGACAGTAATGTTTTGGCTAGGTTTAAAAAGAGCACCCCAGGGTTCTGCAGTTGCATCTGGGGACTTAAAAAATGTACATTTTGTTTTTCTTTGAGTCATTCCAAATGTTTGTTAACTGCATTGTTCAGACACATGATTCCAAATGTTAACTGCATTGTTCAGACACGTATTCGCCTCTGTGAAGGCTGCCCAGTGGTTGGCGCATACTTAAACATGGTTGTAGTATCGCTTGTATGTAAATTATGTCTGGGTTTTTTGTACTTTCAGCCTTAAAATCTTGGTCCTGTTAATTTTTTTGTTTTTGTTATGCAAAACCCAACTGTGACCTTCTTCCCCCTGTTTGGATATCAAATCCTTGATAATGGGGTTAGGGGTTTCAATGTGATGGGGTAACATGGGGTGCCAGACCGGTGGGGCCAATCTGTACACTGACTAAACAATCCCAATAAAGTGCACATGTGTTCCGACATGATGTTTGACTCTTGTCATCCTTTCCATCTTTTTGTCTAAAGGTGAAAGTGGCTTCAGCTGTTAAAGCTGAATAAGAATCTCAGTACACTGTTCATGTAGGAAAAACTTGCTTCAGATAGCATTCATACACTAGAGCTTTTACTTATGTGACAGTCATTACATGTAGGCCTGTAACATCAAGAATAGTCAAAATTAGAATAGATTCTTAATGTGACTGAATACTTAAGAACAATCCTTCAATAAAAACATAAGATAACATGAAGATGGTGCTTCTCTGATGGTGAGATTACATACAACATGCAGAATACAACTATTGGGTCTCAGAGCTACATCAGGCTAGTGGCTAGAACTTTTTACCTTTTCTTTTTCTAAAAATGACATGACTTTATTGTAGAGTGGTAAATTCTTTATTGGTATAAAAAAAATTGTTACCATTATATGAAGCTCAATGAGTTATCTAATCAAATAGGCACCATTCCAGGCAGTAATTTGAGTTGACTTCACAAACAACTTGCAACAGATGGAAACAGCTGACCCTGTTAACACCTGCAGCAGTTGTCTCACCTGTTCAGCACTTTTCAAGTCCTGTTACAGTTTCAGCAGTGAAAGAATGCTGTTGGGAACAGGATGACATAACCTCTCATTTCAGCTCCAAAGCAAACTGTTTGCTTGGTGCAGTTCAGATCAAAGTCATTACTTGAGGCTGCTTTTAAACCAGGAACCACCCCTTACATACTATATTTAACTGTAATTCACCTGTGAGCAACTTCCTCTGTTACACTCAACTCTGGTGTTAAAAACTAAACGCTTGTCACAAATGACTTCATAAATGACAGAAATCATTTAATTGAATTGGAAAGCTGATCTTGTTTTTCCTCATTAGCCAACCTTATCCTCTGTGTGATGATGCCACATCATTATTATCAATACACACACCATCACCCAGTAGTACTTAAGACACTGAATATAGCTTTAGTCTCATTTGTGTAGTGAATATAAAAATAGAGCATTTTATAAAGCTTATATTTGGTCATGTCAGTATTATGCTGATATACATACTGTGCCTGGAGTTGACACATTTCCTATTTTTGCAGCAGAAATAAATACTTTCCTGCTGAATTTCTCAACACCGCAGCATGAATATCAGTAAGTCTTATCTGTTTCCATTTATGTATATCTGCATCTGCTGTAGGGTTCATGCTGGCCTACTTGCTGCTGTGTAACCTGTATCAGCCAACCGGGTGTACAACCATGCATCAAAACGTCAGGGCGGGCTCAGAGGACTGACCCCGATGAGCTCAGCCAGCCGCACATGACAAGGAGAGCGCTCAGACGGCTTACTTGTCACACCAAAGACCTTTTTGTCTTTCTTCGGGCGTCTTGACGTGACATCACTGGCGATCGGGCTCCCCTCGTGGGATCATGAGATCACAGACTGCTCATCAGTTAGAAACGCTTCAAGGATGAGCGGTCGATGATGTTGATGCTGAACATTCCTATTATGAGGGAAACGTCTGTCTGATGACACTGACAACACATCTACAATGGCAGCAGCAGATCTCTGCTTCTTTTTATTCTCTCATCCAAAAACAACACATAACCACATCAGAGATCAACAAATGCAATTTTTGAACACTGTGATCACCACCTGACTGTGAAGCTGCAGCAGTTGCACAGTTTGCGCAGCAGATGGCGGTGAAGGTCCATTTGTCGTTCATATCGAGAAGTGAGGCGTGACTCTGCCGCGTGCTCCTAATGCATCATTTTCTCTGCAGCTCGTGTTGGAGCTCATGCAGGGACATCTGAGCCCGTGATTTTTAGACGCAGCCTTATGTAATGTTCCACCTTTAATGATAAAGTTACATGTGCTTCAGATCACTGCTGTAACGGACGCTCAGTCTGGAGGATGGGGGGGGTGCAGGAGGCAGGATCAGAGCACTTAGAGGTCTGAAAGATGGAGCGTGCCATCCACAGAGTAACCGAGCTCTGTTTTACACCGACGGGAAGAGATCCTCTGCTGATGCGGGCACATTTCCTGTCCACGTCTAAAATAAAACCGGATCTCCGCATTTGCATATCGCATGAGATGAGATGAAACAGGGATGAGATGGACGGTGCCACACCCTCCTATTTCTATGCATCGGATCCTGTTTCCGTGTGTGTGTGTGTGTGTGTGTGTGATATCCAGCCAAAATTATGCTGCGTCCATTAGTCAGGCTGTCCCAGTTTCATGCGGTATTCTGGGCCGCGTGGAGGCACCTGGTGATATATGATGTGCCTGAGGAGGGAGGAGAGTGTGTGTGTGTGTGTGTAAGATTGCATTGATATAAATGTATGTATGTTAAGTCAGGCTGCACACAAACTGCATGCACGTACACAGTGAACATCAAGTGTGTTTGGTACTGCAAATTTATTCCATCACATCGCAGACCCCTGCCCCCCCTTCACACACACACACACACACACACAGTCCACCCACTAACTGTGATTCTGCTGAGGCTGCTTCCCTCTGATATCCTTTTATTGCCACGCCAGCAAAACACTGACTGGAAGGAGTGAAACAGTACTTGGCGTTTGTGTGTGTGTGTGTGTGTGTGTGAGCGCGCTGTCTTTTCTTCTTTTTTTGCTGCGCTTCTCCAGGTTGTCGTGCACGTGTCTGTGCGTGTTGCAGGTGTGAGCACTGCAGGTGTTTGCAGGACGAGGCCCCTCCAGAGACGACGCAGAGGGGGACCAATTTGTCAGAAAACGAGGGGGGGGTGGGGGCGCGCTCCTCCAGGGTGCAGTATCTGGCTGTCTCCAGCAGGGGGGGCCGCCGCGCCCCCCCTACACTGGGTGAAAGGCGAGTGGAGGGGCTAGTGGTGCTGACAGAAGGAGGCCAGCACGGAATAATTGATCGTATTCAAATACAGTAGCTCCTCTTTTCGTGCTTGATTTGCATTCTACCGAGGGTGACATGTTCACTGAAGGTATCACACACACCCCTCCACACACACACAGCCCCTCTGCACAGCTCTCCCACTGAACGTGATTTAGTTTGACTGACTGACAGCAGATGTAAAGTGTTGTTTCTGACAGTGAGGCACTGACTGACAAAAAGGCTGTAAAAAAAAAAAAAAACCTTTTTCATTTTTAATCATCCTGTTTTCCTTTCTGTGTTTTTTTTTTTTTACACATCTCACTCAAATCAAATTCTCTTCTGCACCTCAAAGATGGTGTAAATGTTTCACAATCCTGAATGGGAGCAAAGCTGCATAACAGCAGACGCAGAGAGAAGGAGCAGTAATAAAAGACACAGAGAAAGAGGGAAAAAGGCAGCCTCGGGGGTGTAATCTTCTATCTTTTTCCTCTGGGTTTCCGTGGCCCTGACACACCACCACTGTACATTTTACTCAGCAGGAGATGTGTGTGCTGCATCAGTGTTTCCTTACAGCTGTGGTGTGGCTTGGATGCTCTTTTTTTCTCTCTCTCTCTCTCTCTCGAGAAAAACCCCCACAGTTTCTCAGAGCTCTAACCACACAAGTCAGGCAGAGGAACAGGCACCAAAAATACACACCCTGTGCATTGCAGGCTTGCTCGAGTACCCTGCATGCACAGTTGACAACCACCACCACCACCACCCCCCACTCCTCCTCCCATCCCCCATCCTGGTTTGAAGCAGTGGCAGATGGGAATCACTTTGCTTTGACTTCCATGCGTGTCCTTGTCTCGGTCCAGAAATAAGCCTGTATATTTTGCTTTGATTAAAATAAGATTCAAACTGCTGCCTGTTGGCTGTGTTTTAATTGTTTGTTTGACACAGGCAGCAGGATTCTGACTCCAGATCTTGAACTTGTTCAGGCACGGTAGACGCTTGGGTCAACTTATTTATTTTTCTGTCGTCTAGTTGTAGGGGTGCATGTGTGATGGCTCAGCCCTGTGTGTGTAAAGTATAGAGTGTGTGCACACATGACACCGTTTTTGCCCAATCTCCCAGATACAGCTCATGTTATTAGAGTTACATGAGCAGCCTGTACTGCTGGGACCCCATGATCCAATTTCAAAATCGTGGAAACTGGGTATACTTGCGTTGACAGATAATTTTGTGTGTCTAGATTTTCTTTGTGCATTCAAGTCATGTAACCACTTCTCCACACTCAGTTGCATGACTGTCAGGGTGGTGCACATGTGGCCGGCTGTTTGTCCTCCAGCAGAAAGCTCCTCGCCCTCCTGCTCCTCCCTCCCCCTCAAGTGGTCCACCATAAAACCCTGCAAGGCACTGGCTGATGATTGGCAGGTACCCCATGAGAGCTGCACATGTTTGTGTGTATGTGTGTGCGCGCGCTTCAATTGGGGGTTGGTGTGTGTGTGTGTGGTGATGTCATCTCAGAATCAGTGGCATGGCTATTGCATATACGTGTGTGTTTGTCTCTGTGTGTTTGTTTCCCTCCATCAGGAAACATGACACTGTAATTAGCCTCGTCCACGATCATGTTGTGGATTTGTGTTGCTGCAGTGCCGCAGCTGCCGCCTCGATAACATTACAGTACTTGTGTAGAGCATGAGACAAGGTATGATGAATGATTTAGCCCTTTGGGCATGCAGGCTGTGTGTGTGTGTGTGTGTGTGTGTGTGTATGTGTGTGTATGTGTGTATGTGTATGTAGGAGCAGACTGGGAAGGGGCCATAATATCTGGACTATTATTTATTCCTGCTTCTCATAAGTCCATTTGAGGAATATTGTAGAAAATATGTTTCACTGGGAACATGGCTGTACATTCAGGCTTTATTTGCAGCCCCCCAGCCCCAAGTAAGGTCTGCTAACTGTAGGTGCTGTTGTTGAAGGGTGTGTGCTTATGCAGGAGGACATCTTTCTGTATTTATTTATTTATGTATTTCTTTCCGAGAGGAGTGAACCCCCAACTGAATTAATCAATGCTGCCTCTGTGCTCGGTCCCCTGTGGGTTAATGCAGCCACATACCCGGAGGAAAATCAGATAGTCTGGCCGCCAAATCAAATCATTTACCTGATCCTTCAGCTGATGGGGCAGAATGAACCCAAACCCCAACCACGATATTTGGACAGCCAGGCGGCTCGAGGGGGATGTGAGATGTGGTGTTCAGGCAAAAGAAAAGAGCTCAAACAACGAGGGGAAGAAAGAAAAACACAACTACCCTCAAATACGAGTCTAGGATAACAGATGTTCTCATTCTGTAATCTCTGGGCCGCACAATAAAAACAATGTTAGAGGAATGAAAAATTGGCTGTGGTATTATATTGACTCAGCAGCGCTTTGGGCGATAAATCACGGTTTTTCAGTACTTTTCCACTGCAGCCCCACATCGAGGACACGCTTGGAGCTTTAAGTTGGACCATCCTCAGAGAGCCCAGTTGGTGGATAGGCCATAACAAACATAATCTACCAAATGGTCCCATCTGCTCCTGCAGTAAGGCATCACTGTGATAAGCCTAACCCAGAAATAAACAAGATAGCAGATATGTCTGCCATTACCATCAAATGGGAACCTGCACATAAACCGCACATTGTTCTACTCGTTAGCTGGTTGATGGTCTGTAGGTGGAGGCTGCAATAAAGAGTTGTGAATTAGTCTTTATTGGGTTATAGTGGCAGAACAGCTGATGGATCTCCTTACAGGCAAATGCACTGATATAATAACGCTGGGCTATAATAATTTAGGACGGTAACACTGTCATAAACGGCTCCACACGTGGTGCATTAGAGCAGTATTGGTGAGCATTACTGTATGATTTACTGTCGAATACTTCCCAGTTAAACCCGTGCGTAAAGCGTGCGTAAAGGGCTGCGTTCATGTACAGGAAATATGTTATCCGAGGAAATCGTGACTAAGCTGTTAACCTGTTCGTAAGCTCCGACAGCCCGTACAGCGGCCGGACCCACCTCACAGTGGAGACGACCCCCACCCCTCAAAGGACCGCAGAGGCATCTGACAAGAAAAACAACACCGCGGAGAGGAGACCCGCCTGCTGCTCGCGGGGAGGACGGGCGGCAACACTGGGGCCCTAATCTAAATGCTTTGTCTGAATTCCCAGTCGGAGCGATTTTGGAGAACAAAGGCCGGCTCGGATCCCCTCGGACGGCCCAGGACTGCGCCTGGTAATTCCCTCCCCGGTCCCGTCGGGGGCGACGAGCAGACAGGTCAGCGGGGCGAGGGGCCGTCGCTGAGCGGCCTCTTCTTCTTCTTCTTCTTCGGCTGCTGTCCGGACGGGAGTCAAAGAAAAAACACCACTGAGGCGTGACAGCGGAAGAGTGTCGCGACCTCTCCGGCGCACACAGCCCCGCGGAGGGCTCGTTTCTCCCGCGTGCGTCCGCGGCTCTCACCGTGGCCGCTCCTCTCCCTCCCCGTCACCGGTTTGGTGTCCGCTGCAGCGCTTCGTCTCTCTCCACCGGAGGGGGGCCTTGAAACCGGCGAGCTGTGGGGAGGAGGGGCTGGAGACGTGGATGGAAAGGGGGGGGTTTACGGGCAGCTTGAAACCGCCTCAGATTTTTTTAATCAACATTTTTTGCAACTATGTAACGCGCAGCGGTTTAACTCTAAAGGAAATGTGCGGATAATAAAATCCGCGAGGCAGACAGAGCTGCGCGCGAGGAGGAACGGAGAGGTCATGTGAGAGATTTTTTTTTTAGCCTCAGTTCACACCAAAGGTCGCCCCCCCCCAAACACACACACCCCTCCCTCTCCCCTCTCAAATTTTAGCATAATAGCACTAAACGAGAACGCGACTTTTTTTCTTCTCTTCTAATGCAAATGTGTGTGTGTGTCCCAGCTTAGACTCGACACAGATTACACACACACACACACACACACGGAGACATTCAGCGCGGCTTCACCTACACCGCCCGCTCTGCGCATTTGCATATCGAAAACCGGGTATTATCCCTCGGTGAGAAACGCTGATGGGAATCAGAGGTGGAGGGCCGCGAAGGCGACAGAGATGATGAAGAGTCAGCGAGTCCATATTATGAAGGTCCAGCATGTGTGTGTGTGTGTGTGAGCAGGCAGCCAGAACAGCCACGGTGCAGAGGGATGGATGAACAATTTATACATACAACTGCATTTGATGGAATAAAAATATTTTATATAAAAAGTGTGTATTCTTTTTTCATTTGTCTTATAGCTGCATATTGAGGGCTAAAAACTTTAATTATTATTATTATTAAAACTTTAATAATTATTATTGTGCGGGCTTCTTCTGTCAGGACTAAACTTTGTGCTGATCTTTAATATTTCGCTTTAACACACTTTTACTATTGTTCTGGAAGCTGGGGGGGGGGAGACAACGCCCAAATAAAATTGAATAATTCAATTAGGATTAATTGAAAGGCACTGAGAAATGGTGAGACTGTTATCTCGAGGGTTGATGTTTGAGCCACATTCAGGCGCTTCTCTTATTTCCTTTTAAGAAAGGAGGAGGGGGTGTGTGAAGGAAAAGTCATTTAGAGAGTGAGATAATCATCCACCGCTTCATAGTAAAAGTAAACCCACATTAAAAACAACTACTATATATGTTTTTAAAGGGAACGACGCCCCCCTTGCTTTCCGCTTCCCGATCTTCTACTGTTACCAGCGTGGAAATGGGTGGAGTGGTAATGGTAATGTGGTGATGGGGGGGTCGACTTGAAACTGGCCCCCACCTCTACCACCACCACCACCGTCCCCTACTAAAAAAACAGAAACCCACTGCTTGTTTTGATCACTCAGTCTTGAAGGGAGAGGGGACCTTGAAACGGCTCAACCTCCTTGCTCCATAATTGGTTTTATAGTGTTGGCGAGGGGCCAGAGAGCTGCTTTTTTTTAAGCACTGAGGAGGGGGGGGGCTGTGATTGACGCCTCGCTCAGCCAATCAGGAAGCAGCCGTGTGGAGACGTATACAGGGCTGGTAGCGAGAGGGGTGGGCGGGGCTTACAAAACAATGCTGCGTTTCATTGCTGAGGAGTTTACGGACACGTCAGGGGCCGTCTCTCTCTCTCTCTCTCTCTCTCTCTCTCTCTCTCTCTCCCCCCCCCCCCTCACAGTTATCCCCCAGTTTACCTTCGGACGAGCCTGTAATGGACTACTCCAGTTCTCCCAGCGACCTGGACGCATTTTGAGAAACGTTTGCATTTTTTTTAGCTCCGTCCCCGACCATTTCCACATTCAAGTAAGAGTTCGGCATGTTTTTTTCTACTTTGCATTTTCTTTTCCTAGCTAAAGTTGTCGCTGTTTTAATTGGTCTTTTTTGTGAGTGAAAAGGGCGCGGAGGTTAATATACGCGACATTTTGTTTTTTAAAGAGGATAGGTAGTAGCCGGATTTAAAAAAAAGTCCACTTTGGAGAGGTTTCCGCGGAGAAAGTTTTGTGTGTGTGTCGCTGACGGAGCCGTGAAAAGTTTGAAACGTGGCTGAAGACGCCGAGCTCCTCCGCTGCCGCGCCGCATGGACCACAGCGGGGGAAGGATACAGTGTAACCCCGCCGCCCGGTGAGCCTCCGGGGGCTTACAGGCTACATTTGTGTCCGCTGGGGGGGAGAAAAAAGGGAGCGAGGGAGAAGAAAAAAACCCAAAACAGGCTTATTGTGATTTGTGAACGAGCCATTCTTCAGATCCCGCCCGCCTGGATATCACGAGTCATGGCTGTAATGTGTTTGCTCGCAGCCTTTGAAGGTTAACTCGACTTTCGCCTTGTTTATTTAAAAAACTTAAATTCATATAATTTACGGCGTTTATAACTGGTTTATTTATTATCGGGCAGTGTGTGAAAAAAATGCTTAGACTCCACAAGACCCATTTTTACCTCCTTGATGCCTTCGGATAAAGTCGCGATAGCTTCTTGTTGTTCTCCTGAAAGTAACTTTAATTCTATTTTTTTTAAACCACACACAAAGACGTCCGTGAAGATGGTATTGTAATGTGATGGCGTGTTTTTTTTTCCCAAAATGATTAAAATCGTCCTTTTTTAACAGATTCAAGGCGCGTTGCTCGACACTGATTAAAACTAAATATCCGTCGATTTTCGGTGTAAAAAAAAAAAAAAACACAGTTTTGTGCCGTAATACTCTTTTAAACTCGGGTCCAGGTGGCTGACCGTCGATATGGTGGCTGTTAAAGGAGGTTTTAGTTTTCAAACAGCGGGCTGAAGTGTTTACGGGGCTGGGTTTTGATTTCTTTCCTTGGGCAGCACCCATGTCCAACTGCGAAGTAGCCCGGACTAAATTCGCCTGTGCGGGCAACAAAACACCGACAAACCCCCGGTGATGAATGACGCAGGCTTTTGCGACCTTATTTATTTTTAACCCGTTTGAAATTTATATTTGATGCGCCCTCCAGTATTTATGATGTATTGGTTTACAGGGCGGCTCGGCCCGCAGCCTGCATTGCTGCTTTATGGTTTAAGGGACAAGCAGCTGGGTGAAAGGAAAATGTAGAATGGGTTATTAAAATTTGACGGTATGTGTTTCCACCGCGGGGTCGCTGGGTGGTTTTACGGCCGGGGGCAGAGCAGCCGGCCGCCCCTCTCCCCGGCCGCGTCTCCCTGGGAAGCGGCAGCCTGCTCGGTGTGCGGCGGCGGCGGAGAGCTGCTCGTCCGCTCCGACGGTGGATCGTAATATTGCAGATTTAAGTTAAAGTTGCGTTAAGACCCGCAGCGAGGTGAACCGGGAGCGACACATATGGCCTCTCCGTCGATCAGCTAACATTCAGCGTTTAGTTTTTGAAGTGGTTTTCCAAACTGCGTCATTGCACGTATGGTCCGCCTGTTCGCTGCAAAGAGGAGAAACCCGAAAACTACCAGTTCCCAACAGTTTGCCCAGTCTGCCCTCAGATTGTGTGTCAAGCGATGTTTTTTCTTGTTGTGTTTTACAGGTCAGCAGGATGGCTGAAAAGGAGCCCGAATCGCCTGGAAATCTAAAGACATTATTATAGCCAGAATTGGCTTTTTTGGAATAGGGGCCCTATCCGAACGGACAATTTCTTTTCACAACTTTCCCCTCTGTGGATAATGGATGGCAGAGATTTTGGACCTCCCCGATCCGTCCACGTACCACCTCCGTTGTTGGCGGGGCTCGCAATGGAGTCTCACCGACTCGGAGCAGCAGCAGCAGCCGGGAGGATCCCTCCCTCGCCCGGTCACTTGGGCGCGAGTCATCCGCCTCCTCTCCACTCTGGAAAATTCCTGCCATCGGCCATTAACCTACATCCACACCACAGTAAGTGTCTGCCGCTACACCGCCTGAGTGCTGAAATGTGACTGCTCTCAGAGCACAACCCTCAAACAATCAAATATTAACTTAAAATAGCGCTGCGCCAAAAAATGCAGTTTGTGGCTGTCCGTGGCAGCATGTGCGGTCATCACTCGGATGTCGCTGAGGCGGTCTGTGGGAAATTCTTAGATTTCATAAGTAAGAGTGGCTGCTATAAAGCTGTGACAAGTTTTAAAGGTAAAAGTATGGGATCGTGCTAAGCATGCCCAGCCTTTGCAATGGGCGACGCGTTAGCGAAAAATGTCCTGGCAGTTTGCAGCGCGCACAGCGGCGGGTTTGAAGGCACAATCAGGGCTGACAGTTGAGGTGTGGGTGTTGGTGCAGCAGTATGCGGGTCAGGGTGCAATGGTCTTAGATTGCTTGTGGACCATTACACCATTGCTGTGTGAGCTGATGCAGTTTTATGTGTGTGTGGAGAGTGGGGGTGTTAAAGTTGTGACCTTAGTGTTGTGACCACTTCTAACGCTGTTGGGGAAATTTTGGGTGTATGTGTGAGGAGAAGAGCGGCTGTGGTCTGTTGTTACGCATTTGGAGTAAACGCTGCTCTACTGGAACATTTGGCAAATGGCTAATTCTGCTTTTCCCTTCCCCTTGTACCAATTCTGTTGGACATCCCCTCGGCTGCTTCAAGTACAGTGGGGAGTGTGTGTGAAGGGAGAGAGAGACAGAGTCTCTGAGTGTGTGCACTTAAAGGAACACATGTTGGGTGCAAACTGGATGGTTTTGATGTGTATGGCCATTAAAGAGAAGGTGTGGCACCAAACAGACAGAGGCTCCTTAAAGCAAACCCCCATGTGTTTGTTTACATCATGTAGATATGTGTGTGCGTGTCTGTTCCTGTATTACCTAACTGTAGTCAGTAGCTCATCTACAGTATATGTTATTCCCCGCTGAGCTGGTGATTTTCCTCTGACTCTCTCTGCTTGCACAGTGAAGTCTGCTCCTCCTATTAGTAATGGAAGCTTTGAAATAACAGTGCAAAAAAGATAATATCGCATGTTTGCATACAGTTTTGTGGTCAGCCAGAGCGCTGTCTTCCAGGTTCAAACTATATGTTGTGAGTGTGCGTGAGAGAGGAAAGATATGTCTGTAGCATCTTTTGGAAATGGAAAGTCTGACAAACGCTCTCATCGAGTTACTTACATCCCCCCTGAACTCATGTAGCTGCAGACAGAGATACAATTACAGTTTCTCTGGTTTCTTTTCAGAGGTAAACCCCGGAGATAACACTGTTCACGTTCAGCTGCATTTTCCCATCCCTGTTGCCGAGCGTGGGTTCAATGCAGCACTTGTCATTTGGAGCGCAGGGTACTGGAGGTCTAGTAACGTGAGGCAGTGCTCCCAGGGCAGGGCTCTGATGAAGCGTTAATTTGACACACCGATGGAGCCCACACACTCAACTCTCACACACACGCACATGAAAAGCTGTCAGAGATGAAATCAACTCACAGCGGGGAGTGTTGGGATGATTGATGGGTGTGTCGCGGCAAAGCAATGTGCCAGGGCGCAAGTGTATTTCAGTTAGTTGAACTGATTTTGCGGCTCTAGAGTAACATGGAAATATTTTCAGGTGAAACAATCAGCTGTGTGTAAACCGTGCAAATACCATTTCTGGGTAAAAGTGTGTCTTTGGAGCAGATGTGTGTGTCAGATGGGATGATGTCCCCTCCTGTGGCTCTGAAAGAAGCTGAAAACTGCATGTGGTTTGTGTGTGTGTGTGCGTGTGTGCACGCGTGCAGGCATGCTTGTGTGGACCGACTTTATGTGTAGCTGCGGGGTGGGGGGGGTGTTCCTGAAGTGGAATTGACCCAACCACTGTTCCAGCGCCGATTGGCAGTTTAAACACTCCTTAAAAACGTGATACATTTTATTCTGCCCACACACTGACCTTCTCATTCTCCGACTCTCATCTCCCCTACGCACACTCACAGCCTCCACCCACAAAAACACACCACTGTACGATGCAGGTCATTTAGCTTTATAGCACTCCTCCATATCAAATCCCCACATGTTGCATTAACAAAACCCAACTGAGATCTCAATCCCAAGCTTGTAATAACACCATAGAGCCCCGGTACATGATAATTACCTGGTAATTGCAAATGTTTGTAATGTTCCCGTTTTAATTGCAATAAACAGTGTGAATCCAGTGCTCAAGGAACCAGTGCGTAATCAGAGTAGCCAAGGTCGCCCCACTACTGTTTTTGTTTACATGTGTTTTGTGGAATTCAAAACACTTCTTGTCCTCTCTTTTTTGCGCTGTTGTTTTTGGCTGACCTCCTGATAACGAGAGTTGACTGTTTTCTAGCTGCCAAACACACCCTTATTTCCCAGGAGTCTCCCTTATTTTCTTTTTAGTTCAGGTTTAAAAGGATTTTCCACCGGACTTAATGGAGTGTCTCCCGTATTTTCACAACCCAAGGCTGGCAGATATGTGTATATGAGAGAGAGGGAGCTCAACATTTGTTTTAGCTGCATTGTGGAGCCGCGAACAGTCTGTTGACATTTGTGTTGCTTGTGCACTCTGCACTAAAAAAGGACCTCTGCAAAGACGTCATTTTCCGTTAGCAAGCGTTGCTCTCTAAACCCTGCGGTACCTGCTCCCATTCATTCATACAGCTTATATCTAAACTTGTCGCGCTCTTAGTCACTGTTTATAAAAATGGCTGTAGTCCTCTTACTGCTGGAGGTCTGCCGGAGCCTCCATCACCAGATTGAGGCCATCTGCCTTCCCTCCTCGCAGCGGAGGTAGGACCTGCTGAGACGTGACTGCACTGAGGAGACAATGCCATGGAGACACCACCATTACTGTTAAAGGTTGAGATGGCTGAAGATTATTTTGTTGTGAAGGCCACGCAGCAAGACCAAAGATTATGCATGTGGTTGTGCAGGTGAAGGAAAAGATACATTTTTCTAGTTTGAACAACATATTTGGCACATAGCGTGCTGCATTTCCCAAACAATGACTTGACACTTAAATAGCGTGTGACATCTTTTCCTTGGATTTTGGACTCTGTTCCTCTTGTAAACAAATAAAACAGTCTTTCTGCAGCTGTGGGAAACATAAAGCACATCACTTCCTGCGCACTAGTTCCTTTTCTCCAGTTGTTTTTGAAAGCGGTAGAAATTGAGGAGTCATGCATGGGCTGGGTATAGGTTGAATCACTCTTGTGTTGTGTATGGCCATTGTTGCAAATGATTACTTTAACTGTACAATATGGCCTTAGGAGTGCAGTTGGGAACAAACGCAGGCTTAATGAAGAGAAAACGTTGTTCAGGGCGGCGTCCCTCATCTGCGAGACTTTGGGATAACACGTCTGAACCAGCAACTTTTCTGCCCTTTTGTCTCTCTCTTTCTCACACACACCCACACGCACATTTCAGTGTTCACCTGGGAGCAGGATGAGAGTGAGACACAAGGCAAGTATAGGTGGCATAGAGAGTGCAGGGATGGGATGTCAATAAATGGAGATGAAAACAGCTCAGGACAAATGGAAAAGGAGAGCTAAATGGGCACAATTCCAAAGGTGGAAGGCAGTGTTTTGTTTTTAAGGGATAAGAGCTGTGTGTGTGTGGAAGGGTGTCGATGAGAGGATTGAATTCTTGTGTATGGGAATGGGAGCATGTGATTGTGCTTAGTGCAGTTAGAGCTGGGGTTTCCCCTGGGACTCTGCAGAGAGAAAGGAAGAGATTTATCCAGACCACAACACATTCATACACGGTTAGATAAATGCGGTAGCCCTTCAAATGTTCTCTTTTGAGTCACACACACACACACACACACACACACACACACACACACACACGAGTGTAAGTATAATTCATGCAGCCTTCGGGGCAGGCCAGGGTTGTCTTTGCTGATACCAATTTGTCTTCCACGGCACTTGCTTAGTGTGTCTGTTTACGTTAAAATTAATGTGGTGTGTGTGTTTATGTATTCAAGACACAGACCCCCATGTGTGTGTGTGCACACAAGAGGCAAGATGGGGCTCGGACACATCCCCTCTCAGATTAATTGAATCTTTCAGGAGAGAAAACAGGCTCCTTAAGAGAAAGCACAAGGCCCCGCTGCCCTGTTACAATAAACCTGTCAAAGGCAGACAAACGACAAGCAGTCACACACACATAAGAAACACATACACACAGCTGTCAAACATAAGAGTGATAGGCTTGTGTGTAGGTAGGTGTGAGTGTGTGAGTGAGTGAGAAAACGAGCATGCCTTGACATGTCGAAATACCCAAAGCATTAGCGAAGTCGTTCGGTCTGCCAGAACACCCTCCCTTTAACTCAAACAACAACCTCCAACACACAAAGGTCACACACTGTATTATGTCTGTCTGTTTGGCTCCATGTTGGGTCTGTGTGCGTCCCATTACATAAAGCCTGTAATATCGCTCCCGGCATACGCAGTTAAATTCAAAATGTGTAGTGACATGAAAGGGACACACAGAGCAGGTTGGACTTGCGAGTCGAATTTGACTCTTTTCCTAACTGCGAGGTATGTGCTGCAGCCAGTGAAGTCACCAAAACGACCGGCTCATTTGACACCTGACATTTCTTTTTAAAGCGCTTTAAAATTAACAGATAAATTGTGAGCCAAAATTTTATGAATGCCACATTTCATCCTGTTTGTAGTTTTTATTCTCCACTAACATCACAGTAACAGTCTCTATTCCGTCTCTATTCATTTCTTTCAGTCAGTCAGCTCCTTACTGGTTTCGGCTTCTTTTAAGATCAAAATTAAACCAAAAGTCATCCTACCCCTTGCTGTAGATGTAGATATCACTTTACCTTAAGAGTGTGTGTGTGTGTGTGTGTTGCGGCAACTGTGTTACCATGCAACTGTGCATGCCATTCTATTGTGTGTCTGTGTGTGTTTGTGTGCACGCGCCTGTTTGCGAATACGTTTCCATTTACTGGTATCGAGGAGTGTGTCAAAACAACACCTGCCATCTTCACAGGAGATTCTCTGAGTGCAACAGCACGGCACAGCAAGGCTCGAACACACACACGAGGTCTTTCCATCCAACTGCCAAAGCAACTTACGCTGGAAGTTTCTGAGAGTTGCCAGAAAACACTAAATGTTGTTGTTGTTGTTGTTTTTTTTTTTTGTATCATCTGAGGTGAATAAATAAATTGGCCGTTGTGTGGCAGACTTGTCTCATTTGCTGGTTTTCAGTTGAGATGGCTGAAATCCATTTAGCTGCTTTCAGTGTCCTGGTCTTGTGCTGTCACACTGTCATGACTTACTGGGACACTTGGATAGAACGGAGCCGCCGTTAATATGATGAACTGTGAAAAAGGCCTGTTATAATTTCAGTTCATCAGTTTTTAAGAAGATTAGTGAAGCAGCCATTTTACTATTTTAAGTCTGCTGTAGATTTTCTTAGTTTTGACTTGTGCTCCAGTTAGACAATTAGACTAATGTACCCTGACTTGATGCCCCTATTTGCCCAATGCTACATCATACGACCTGCTATGTCACTGTCACAAGCTCGTGTCAATCCAGAATTTTCAGACTTCTCTACATCTTTCTAATACCCTATTAATCTTTTAAGTTTTCACTTGTGCACCCAAAAAACAACCTTTCAGCATCATCAGCATTTATAGATATACAAATATACACTGATCAGCCACCATTAGGTTCACCTGAACAATCTAACACCACCAGCCACTCCAACCTCCAATAGTACATGTAAAGTAGAATAATCCTTTATATATATATATATATTTTCCAACAATTATATGAGGGATCTACACCAACATATGTCTATGTAACTGTTGACATGTCACCTTGGATGTCACAAAGAAACGAATCACATTTTTCCAGCAGATTGCCCTTCAGGTCTGTGAATTGGTGGGTGTGTAGTCTATCTTCAGCAAGATATTTTTTTTGCAGATCACCAAAGGAAGCACTGCAGTTTATTGCATTCATGCAAATGTATTTCCTTTGCAAATGTGTTGTGTAATTTCTTTATCAACAAACAGTAATACCAAGCACAGACACATCAGATATTGGCACATAGCTGTGTGCTTTGCAAAAACTAAAGGTTGGTGTGTCATAATGTGAATGTGTCTTTTGAAGTGAAGCTGAGACATTGTTTGTGTTTGGCTTGAAACAACTATGAATGCAGGAAAACTGGTCATGTACATTTGAAATCGAATTACCTGAACAGTCACACACACAGACCAGGTATTTGTTGCCAGACCTGTACAAAAATTGTGTACATCGTGTGTGCGTGCGTGTGTGTGTACATCTTTCTGTGCTTTACAGGCAGAGGTACCGGTGTCCATGTGCTAGTAAGCTGTAGCAGAGACGAATTGCACGGCAGAGTTTTACTGTTTTTGTTTTTCTTGCAGTGAATAAAAACCAGGGATCAATAGAGATTCCCCCCCCAGCTAACCCTGCTCCGAGTACCACTGATGGATAACAGATGGGTTTGCAGAGTGTGTTTTTGTGGTGTGTGTGTGCATGCGCGCACGTTTATGGCAGACATTTATACCAGAGATTTCTCGCTCGTATTTTTATGCTTTTGTACGTGTTCCAGGATTGTTGTTTTTGGATTCTGTTGTTTCAGTCCATCTTAGATCGATTTGTGATCAAACCTCTTGTTCTCGAGTTTGATTAAGCTGATTTTCACTGTGTGGGCGAGTGTGTGTGTGTGTGTGTGTGTGTGTGTGTGTGTTTGTGTGTCACTTGATCTCCAACAGGCCTTCTCCTCTCTGATATGGAGATACATCTTCTATGAGGATCTGAAAATCGAGGCTCAGAATGTGTTGGGAAGTCAGAGAGCGTGTTTCTTGGCAACTTGCTCATTCCAATATGGCAAACTAACCATCTTGTGAAGTGGGAGCCAAAATGTATGTATGTGTGTGTGAGTGTGTCTTGGGTGGGAAGGCGTTGAGAAGCGGGGAGAGAGAGGAAGGAAGGAAAGGGCTGAGAAAAGGAGAGAGAGTGTTAATGAAAGAGTCATTCCAAAACATTTAAAGAAACATTTCCCTCTCAGCTACCATTTGGATGTTGTTTCTGGAGCAAGGAGTGCAAATGTTTTTCCTCTTTCGCTCTACCCCTCCCTCTTCTTCCTCCCTTAGACAGTTCAGGAAGGGGAAAAGGGAATTTGGGAGTGATTTTTTTTCTTTTTTCTTTATTTCTTTTTCCCCTGATCACTGGCACAAAGCGTAACTGTGGATTGTATGTAGCTGTGTGTGTGTACTGTGCACACATGGGTAAAGGGCCTGTAGGCGGCTGTGATGGTGAGATTGATCCATACTCTAGTGTGTGTGTGTGTGTGTGTGTGTGTGTGTGTGTGTGTGTGTGTGAGAGAGAGACCCTGGTGTTTGGCCTGAAGGAATGGAAAGTGCTGACATCCTACCAGGACCTTCACATCCTTGACAGGTGGTGGTTGTGAATGTATTCTCTGTACGTGCATGTTAGTCAAGGGGGCATGTCTGGTTTTTGCACCCCACACACACACCAGGTAACAATTAGAAAGTGAATTATAGGTGAGAGTAATTAAAGTTAGAACAACATTGTTGGCACGTATGCTGACACACACTGGACTGAATCACGGAAAGGCAGCAGTGAAAATAGTTTTAGTTTTTGCATCTCTAGTGGTTAAATATATTATTTTATATTATAAGTGGCGTCATCAAATTACATAGAAAAGTCCTGACTTTGTGTTTAAACATATTTTATCTCACATGTTACACGCAAAGCAACAAACTGCAAATCAGTTTTTATGGTCTGAAAATATCTGATGACAGAAAATAATGACGGTACTTAAAAAAAGCAAATAATGTTAAGCCTGTAAATGTCATGAGACATTTGGCTCAGTCCATAAAAGAATAATGTGTTTTAATACAAAACACACAGTTTGATTTCATATGTTGTTGTTAAAACCATGTATCATCAAAATGTTAACTTTTGACAAGCTCATTTTCAGGAGTTTTTTTAATGGTTTATTTTAGGACTTACCCTAATGCTTCGAAACGCCCATTGTTGTCATGGTAATCGACATCCAAATCAATTCAGTTGTTGTGGAGTTTATTATACATGCATCACCTGTAGCCCACGAAATATAGGCCTGCATGTGAGAAAAACACACTTTTTTTTTATGAGCTGTGGCTGTAAATTACTTGATGTGATTACTGCAGTTTGCATGGTCGGTTGAAATTCATAAACATCTTTGAAGCACTTGAAGATCCAATCATCACTAAAGTGTATGTCATGCAAGAGAGTTGTTTACAGTCACGTGATTCTGATGACGCACAAAGTCCAGATGGGTGTCAGTAGGTGAAAAACAGAATACACAAGATGGAGTTCAGTTTGTACTGTGCTAGTCTGGACTATGTTAAGTCACTTCACCTTTGACGAAGCGATCACTACATACACAATTATTATCCAACTCTGCTCCTCCTGACAGCAGACAAAGGTTTTTTTGCCTGCATTTTTGGTAAATTTCTAGCATATTCCTTATTTTGAATAACAACTTTCAGAACTTCTTAAAATCTCATGGTTTTTCGGTTTGATTGATTTCACAAACTTGATCAGCGCAAACCTTTAGCAATGTGAGAGCTCGTGATAGAGCTTTCTTTTGTAGAAAATCACTTCCTTAGAAGTGTTTATTAAAACGTGTTTGTTGTATGCAGGTGTATTTTGTTAAAAACTGCAAGATCCAGAATGCCTTGCAGCAAGCTACGTTTGAATGAGAGACTGTTTTACACCAGTTATGTTTAGAAGTTGTGTGCTAGTGATTAGCCAGCTATTCCCTTTTAAAGGATGAAAGAAGTGTAACCGAGCAGAAGTTATATAAAAGAAGCTTAGTTAGTTCAGCGTTAAGCAGTCAGTGTAGCCTTCAGTTGAATTGATTTATTGTTTTTGTCAGTCTGTAAAGTAGTTAACGTTATTTACTAAAGATGAAAAGGTGTCAAAACATTGTTTCATCTTTTGGAACAGCTACACTAATCCCATCCCTGTCACAACTTGAAATATTTATGGGTTATTCTCATTTCAGTCCTGAAAGTGATATTTGGAACAGCCTTAGTTTAATTAACTTTAAAGGTGTAACTCTGTCTATGGAATTAAAAACAGTTTTGATGCCATTTATGGTGGTATTTTTCAGCAGTAGCCATTTAAGATATTTACATTCAGTAATTGCCTCTCAGTTTAGTAGTTTTTGTTGTCACAGGTGGAGTTCTGTCGTCTGATATCAAGCTCAGTGATCACCATTTGCTCTCCTAAAGAAGTATGAGAGCTGTATGAAGTTACTGCTGATGCAAATCCAACATCTCCTGCTGCTTCACATTTAAAAGCATTTGACTGGTGAAACACAGGGTGACCTTTAATTGTAAAACAGCACAGGAAATTTGTCACTGAGGTTAGTGCTGAGTGCCATCATTAATCAAAATCAAGACGACAGTCACTTTTGGTATCTTCATCACAAGATGAAGAGTGGAAAATTCCTTGCACCTTGTGCTACATGAAATTAGATCAGATCACTGTTTCTCATGACAGGATGGATCAATGTGGCCAGTCACTGCGAGACTTCAAAAACATTTACCGCTTCTGCTGCGTTTCTGACAAAGTTACTGCTCTACGAGTGTTTGCTGTTGTGTTACACCACACTTAGTTTTATCACTAGAAACTATGTGTAAAATGGCATTTTCAATATACACTGCCTGTCCAAAAAAAAGTCGCCACCTGGATTTAACTTAGCAAATAGGTAAGAGCCTTCCATTGGATAATTACTGCAGTGATGAATATGTTTCAGCTGGCAACAACTTATTTAACCCTAGCTGATGCGGCGAGTAGCCTCTTATTTCTTAAACAACCATGTTGGAAGACATATCCTGTGGTCTTGGAAAGGATGTTAATCTGTTTCAGACGGGTCAAATTATTGGCCTGCATAAAGCAAAAAAAACAACTAAGGAGATTGCTGAAACTACTAAAATCGGGTTAAGAACCATCCAACGCATTATTAAAACCTGGAAGGATAATGGTGAACCATAGTCTTCAAGGAAGAAATGTGGTCGGCACAAACTCTTGGATGATCGTGATCGGAGATCACTTAAACGTTTGATGAATTCATATCGTAGGAAATCAACAGTAGAACTCACAGCTATGTTTAATAGTGAAAGTAAGCATTTCCACACACACACTACGAAGGGAACTCGAGGGATTGGGATTAAACAGCTGTAAGTGAGGCTAATCAGAAAAAAGGTTTCAATTTGCTAGGGAGCATAAAGATTGGACTCTGGAGCAATGGAAGAAGGTTATGTGGTCTGAGTCCAGATTTGCCCGTTCTAGAGTGATGGGCGCTTCAGGGTAAGAAGAGAGGCGGATGAGGTGATGCACCCATCATGCCTAGTGCCTACAGTACAAGCCTGTGGGGGCAGTGTTATGATCTGGGGTTGCTGCAGTTGGTCAGGTCTAGGTTCAGAAATGTTGTGTGCCCAAAGAATAAGGTCAGCTGACTACCTGAATATACTGAATGACCAGGCAAAGGAAACTTAATCCTTCACTTTACTGAAAATTAAGAATCACCAAATTTGGAGATGGTGTGTGAGCAAATGTCCCTGCCATAATGAATTATTGATGAGACTATAAGACAACACATATTGGGGTAAAACCTTATTGCTGTGCTCAGTCTTGCACACTGGCTGAGGGGGTGTGCTTTCCAGTAGAGTTAACGTCCTGAGACAAATGGCGCTTTTCCATTACACAGTTTAGCACTACTTGGTAGCTCGACTTGTGCTTCGATTGTCGTTTTCTATTACAATAGAGTACCACCTCAGCGTGGGTGGGGTGGAATCGTCATAAGCAAAGCGGTCATTTGTTATGCGACACAAACACAAAACAACTTTGAAGGCCACCAGACAAAGAAATGTCTGCACCTTCGTCGTTGCATTCCACGGGGTTGATTTCTGTACAGCCATCTCTGATCGTATCGTTTTTGCTGTTATTGCGTTTTAAAAATGGCGGGGTTGACTCTTATGAACGAGTGGCTCTCCTGACTCGTCACATTTTACAAGCCTCGACTTCGACTTGGAACCCCGGCCGAGTAGGTACAAGAAAAGTACCTGGTACCAGATACTAACACGTAATAGAAACGAAAAGCGTAAAAAGTCAAGTCGAGCTGAGCGAGCTTGAGTAGGTGCTAGTGGAAAAGCGCCATATATTTCCAGGAATTAGCGTGACTGTGCGGATTCATATGTACATGTTTCTGTACACGCTTGTGTTTTTGCCCATGTGCGTATCTTGGATGCGTGTGTTCACATCAGTGTTTGTTTGATGGTCCTGCCATGTGTCTCTGACTCAAAGGGCATTCACTGCAAACCCACACAAAACTGTTTGCACATGGCAGTGGTCATACAGCGATGCACTGCAGCCGCTTCAGCTACATACACACAGACCCTAAGCACACACACGTGCAGCACACATAAACACAAAATAAATCTGTGTCTGATAGAGCTGGGAGTGGAAGGATCCACCTACACAGTGTTTTTCAAGGCAGAGAATGAAGGCACACTGCATTACTCCTGTATGTGTGTGCATACGCCTCTGTTTGTGATTAATTGGAAAGCTGCATTTGCTATTGATTTAAAATGTGCTGTGTGTGCGTGTGTGTGTAGGCTGCGGACTGCGGTTTTAATGTACTGATTTAGATGCAGGGGAAACTCAGCGAGTGCAGCATGTCTCTCAGATTCCCGCAGGACTAATACAGAAACACACTCTCAGTCCCTTCCCCCTCACCCTTTTCTGACAGCACCCTCTCCCCTACACACATGGTTAGTTTTATCATGGTAATGGCTGTGCAGTGCGTTCAGTAATGGGCTGGGTGGGGGCAAACCTCGGCTAAACATGAAACCTTTCTCAGCTCTCAGGAGGTTGTGATTGGAAGAGGCGGTAATGGTTCAAAGTTTGCTAATGGTCAGATTGTACCCACGCGAAGAGTAGAGTCTAATAAAAACAAGGCTAATAAAAAGGATCGATAACGGAATCATGTTGAGATATGAAATATTTTACGAGGATTTGCTCTGTCCATGTTTGCGGCAGTGGCGCTGTTTTTAATGGTGAAGGTGTATGAAGTCAACACACATCACTGTGTGCACATTGGATTGTTTGTTCAAATGAAACAGATTGAGTGTTGGACGGTCTTCTTATGATGAAGCCAAGGATTTTTTGTTTGTTTGTTTTTGTTTGTTTGTTTGTTTTTACCTTATCAGGGTCAGAGAGCTCGTAATGTCTGTCTATCAACAATGGAGGAATGTTTGTTGAAAAGTCAGAATCTGAAATGAAATGAATGGTGTGATTTTTCCATCGTAGTATAAATATGTTTTTGGGGTGTGTGTGTGTCCACCCCCAAGATGTAAACAGTATGATAATATGGCAGCATCAATATCAGTGAGGTCACCTGCTTCTGTGTACTAGTAAAAACAACAACAATTTCAGCCGTATGGTTGAGGGTGAAAATACTATGTGACTGAATCATGGAGTAATGTACCAAGTAGAGCATAATTGAAGACTCAATTTATTTATCAATAACACAACATAAACTAATCTGCAACTATCTTCATTATCAGTTAACAATTTCATTGATTTTCAAGCAAAAGGAGTGAAAAAAGTCTCACATGGGAGGACTTTCTGTTTTTCTTTGTCATGTAGAATTGTGACTTTTTTTTTTAAGAAAAAATTATTAATCAAACATAAGAATCAGGATTTTGAGGTCATAAATGGGCATATACTCGTCCTAGTTTGCTATCTGTTGTTAAATTAGACCCAGTGTATCAACAAAAATTGGAAATCATGAGATTGAAGTTCACAAGATAAAGACACATTCAGACTATATTGTATATTTGGCCTGTCCTATGGAGATTTGTTTTATTGTCACAAACATGCACAACAGAAAGTGGTTAGAATAATTTTTTATTTGAGTTCCGAAGGTAGAACAGCAACGGATCTGGTCTGTATCTGTCAAGAGAGTTAAGTGTGTCAGTGTGATCCAAAAAGACGTATGCAGTTCCCTTTAATGCCCCGTCCAATCACTGCCTCACAGAAGAGAGGGTGCCCTCGTGATTGCCCCCCATGGTTCACTCCTGTTGTAACGATTGTGGTTTGTAGTTGATGGTTACATTAACTGTCCTTTTTCTTCTGTGTGCAGTCTGTCTGTGGTCTGTCTTGTGGAAACAGAGTGCATGGTGGCTCAGTGATAATGTGATTACAACAGACTGCTCCAGCACAGAACCGTCAGCATGTATCGACTGTGCACCACACACACCCAAAAGCACACACTGGAAAGCGACCACATGTACAGTATAAATCGTTTAAGAGGGTAACTGACGGTCCTCAATCTCTTTTTTTTTTTTCCCCTAGGTGATGCCTTCCCAGCAGGCTCCAGTCCTTTCCTGTCAGGTTATTCGGGCCACTCCCACTTGACCTCTGACCCTGCGTATAGATCAGCCAATCCCAGTGGTCTTCAGATGGCTCAGCTCTGGGCATCGCATGCTCATGAAGGTAAAATACCATTCGCCTCGACAAACATTTGCATTTCTCTCTCCTCCTGTTCTGTCTCGGTGCATAATTCAGATGCTGAAAGACACAAGAAACATCACATTTTCGTGACAGTCCGCTGCTGTCCAAAGCCCGAGAGGCCTGTTCCTGTGTCTCTCATCGCTCACACCGGTGGGATCCTGTTCCATTTCTGTCTCTCTGCTGGTAGCTCCTAGCTCTGTCCTACATGTGTCTCGTTTCCTCTGTCCTCCACCTGTCTCTTAGTTTCGCCTGTCATGCGTTGCTGTAATCGATCTCCCTCTCCCTTGTTCTTTTTTTTTTTTTTTTGCTTTTGAGCTCCCTGTCCACTATGCACTTTGTCTCCATCTGTCTCTCTCTGGTTCTCCTGGCCCACTTTTCTGCAGCATCTCTCTCCTGACCTAGCTTATGTGCACAGTTTTAGATACACACAGGTGTGTGTGTGTGTGTGTGTATATATCTTTGTGTATTTGTGTCCTCTCCTTGGGCCTCTGTGTCTGTGCTCTTCTTAAAGCCTCAGTAAGTGATTGAATCTCTGTTCCCTCCCGTCCTTTGTGTCCCCTTATCAAATCTCACTGGAGTATAAGGTCAGATAGGAGGAAACGTATCCTGCAGTGCATTCTGGCAAGGTAAAAGGAGAAGGACGAACGGATTCTATTTAGGATTCATTTTAAAACTGATTGCATCTCCTGTGTGACCCAAATCTTGTTCAGTGCTTTCCAAACACAGCAAATCAGATTGTGTGTGATTAGATTTTTTTTTTTTGGTCTATTTTGTCTCAATCTTACTTTCTTCAATGCAGGGTTGGTTCAAGGGGGCGGCACTGGCATGTGATTGCACCTATGATTATAGGCAATAGTCTGAGCAGCAACTTCTGCCGGTCTCCTGGCAACCGCTCAGAGCCAAGAATAGGCCAACACATTTTTGTTTTTGCACTTTGGTTTTGTATGGGTTAAACAAACAAGATATATTATGTTTCGAGTGGTGACCTTTAGATGTGATGGTATTTGCATTTTGCTGCTCTCAGACAGAGCCAGGATAACTGTCTCACCTTTTTTTTTTGTTTGTTTTTTTTGTTTTTTTTTAGTTTTTATGCTATGCCAAGCTAAGCTAAAGATCATGATCTATCATCTAACAATATCTATATGTTGAAATATCCTATAATGTTGAATTGCACGGATGTCTTATTTCCTATGGATCCTCTGTATGTGTGAAGGCAACCAGGATCCAGCAAATGATGGATTCTACCACAAATGATTAAAAAGACAATATTGTGGGGTAATTCCCAAAAGTAAATCTATTGAAAAGCTATGGCATCATAGTTTGATATATGAAAATCTTGAAGATTGCCCCCCCCCATCAGCCCCAACCAAGACACATCTTGTCCCAGATGGACTTTGACACCAAACTTAAAGTTTAGCCTGAATCGGGGTTGCCGTATCTGAAGCTGAAGAAGCTGACGCCTCCTGCTGACTGAAGAAGTCACAGAATCGAATTGTTCTGATATGAATAGAAATCTTCCCCTCCTAAGAGAGATTCTTAATACCTGGTGGCTGGCTTTAATAGCAGCTAAAGTTACTAAAAGCTGGAGATGTTTCCGAGTGGCAGCTAAGAGGCAGACTTTGGATATGCCTGAGATGCACTGTAGCTGCACGGGAGCCCAGTATCAAAGCTGTTAGAGATCAAGGTTAGCTGTTATTTGTGGTTGAAGGGAAGCTTTGCAAGAAACCTATCCTGCATGCCTTTACTCTCGTCACATCAGTCCTCTTGTATTTCTGTCTCCCCCGCGCCTTCCTCTAACCCCCACCATCCCCTGCCTTCTCCATTTCTGCCTCTCAGAATGGAGAAAGGGGACAGATTTATACTTGGGCTCTTCTTCCCATGCGCTTCGTGTTGGAATGGCAGCGGCGTCTTTGATATTTCTTGGAATGGCAGGCGTGTGGGAACAGGGAATGTCTCGCCCTCTCTGGGTGGCAGTCTTTTTACATGTGGCCTAACACCGTGACACCAGCCAGCATCGGAGTTGCAGCCAGCTCAGCCCTAAACACAGAAATCCAGAGCATTACACCAGGCGCGAGGCTTTGTCTATATTAAGATCTGGTCTCTGAGAGCAGCAGCTGGCTGTCGGCAGACTCTTGCCCAACATCAACCTCAGACTGACCTCATGAACGAAACCAGTCACTGCAGGTTTTTAAAGCAAAAGTGGCAAAAATGTCACCAAATAATTTATTTCAGTTTACTGAGAAAATTATCAGTGGATTAATCGCTAATGAAAATAAACCTCAGTTGTAGGCCCAGTCTGAATATTTAGAGAGATGTGATCAGTCTACCCTCGTTGATATATGTGGGGCATATTAAATATTAGAAACAGCTTCTGCAGAACAATTGAACTGCACCGTGAGCTGCAGCTTTTTAAATCACATACAATTGAATCAACAGCTCTCTGAAACTGTTTCAATAAAAACTGAACATAATAACCTTCATGAAGTTGTGAATTATTGCAAGATTGTTGTATTAGGCTGTATTAGCTTGGTGTAGCTACAGTAATGAACTGGTTACTGACTATATATAGAGAGAAATAGGAACAATATTCTTACAATAATCCAGGTTTGCATGCATTTATTTGATAGTTGGGTTGCTTTACTCAGAGTGATGCAACAATCTGAAATCTACCTCTGTTTTTATTCTCCTCATTCACTGTTAATGCTCATGTTAAAGTTACTCATTAACTTCAGGTGCATGTTAGCAGGGCTGCAATTAAAGATTATTTTCATTATAGATTAACCTGCCTATTCTTTCCTCTTTTAATCATTTGGTTGAGCAAAAGGAAGAAAATAGTGGGGAGTTTCCAGTTGTCTTGTTTTTTCTGATCACCAGTCCAATTATATTTAATTTGCAAAACATAGAAAAGCAGCAAATCCTCACGTTTGAGAATATTTTGATTCTACTCATTGCAGCATTCATGCAAGATGCAAGCACTAATATTCTGTGGCAGAAGATGCTTTTAAATCCAATACATATCCAGAGATTGTTTAGTAGCTCCAGTGGAGGCTGTGATATTTACATGACCGAGCTAGAGAAGAAGTTGTTGCATCGTCTCAGTTTGTTTTGTTTTGTTTTGTTTTTTTTGGAACAATGTGTGACATGTTTATTTTTTTGTTTGTGTCTTCAGGCTACCCTCCTCTGCCAAGCAGCCTATACTCCAGCCCCTACCTGTCCCTGGGGCACCTGGATCCTCCCTCACTCTCCCAGCACCCTCTCTATGACTCACATAAAGGTCAGTGGCTGTCTCCAACAACGTTCATGGAGACAAGTGGCTGAATTTAGTGTACATATTCTCTCTTATCCTGTGATACATGAGGGGGAAGTGCCCAGGCTTTTAATTTAGTGTTAGTTTGCTGTGGAACTGGGACAAACCTCCAGCAACGCTTGGCTGACAATTTCAGCCTTGATTTTTATTTTATTTTCATGCTCTGGTCTAAGACCTCTTCTCTTTCTGGATATGGCTGCTGCTGATGTACTGTAGGTTTGAGCTGTTGTTAAATCTTCATGGCAAGTCGACATTTAAATATCTATCGTTCACCTCTTCCTGAGTGCTGCAGTATTCTATCAGTCTTCACCTATTTCAGCTGTCTGTGTTCATGTAGTTGGTGTGTGTTTGTGTTTTTAGACTAACTTGTCTCATGTTTTGTGTTTTCAGAGGGCTTTTACCTGCCACCCTCTTTGAGCCAGGTGCCTCTCCACCCTCCATCCGCTCCACCGACCACCCCGTCCAGCTCAACACCCCCACAGAGGACGTCCCGGGATGGTGGCAGGGACCGGCCTTACCGTGGGGAGAGGGAGCGAGACAGGGAAAGGGAGCGGTCGAGAGAGGAGCAGAGGCCACACAGCGTGGTGGACCTGACGCAGGATGGGAGGAACGAGGAGGACCGCAGGTCGAGGAGCGGTGACCGGGAACGAGAGAAAGAAAGGGACCGGGACACAGACAGAGACAGAGACATTTGGTCCTTCCATCCTCACCCCCACCTGCAAAAGTCACACTCCATAGCAGAACCCAGATCCAGACCATCACCTCCACAGCCCTCCTTCCCTTCAGGTGTGGGCACAGGCAGGTTTCATGGACCAGACACAGACAGAGTGGGTCGGGATGAAGAGGGAGGCTCTCGACTCCACCACAACCATAACTCTAACACAAACTCAAATAACTCAAACTCTCACTCAGACAGACAAAGGAGGGGCGACTCTGCAGCCACGTCAGCTGGCGCCCTCCACATCTCCTACGCCCTTCCTCCTGTACTTCAACCCGCCGCTACTGGCCCGCCACACCTCTCCACACCCAGAGAGCCTATCAGAGAGCAGCGAGTCATTGCGCCGACTTATGTGCCTTCTGTGGAGGTTTACGACGAGCGGGCTGGGCCCATCCAGATTGCCTCGCAGGCCCGCGACATCAAACACAGAGACAGAGAGAGGGAACGAGAAAAAGAGAGAGAGCGTGAGAGAGAGCGAGAACGTGAAAGAGACAGAGACAGAGAGCGTGAACGGGAGAGAAACAGAGAGAGGGAGAGCTACAGGTTTCCTGAGAGGAGCCTGATGGAGCATCCTCGACTCTCCCAGTCTGGCGATTCAGGCAATCAGAGAGAGGAGGGTTCTGTCATTTGTTCCAATGGTTCCATTGGTAAACGAGGCCAAGACCCATCCTACTCCTCCAGTCAATCAAGGTTCAGCCCAGAAACCAGGGACATCTCTAAACACTCAATGCGATTGGGCATAGAACGGGCAGGGGCGGAGCCTAAGTGGAATAATATCAGCCCGTTAGCCAACTATGCCACTAGTCATATGGCTGCTCTGGCAGCTCAGCACGGACACACACTCTCCTCTCCTCAGAACCAGCCAGCGCACACACAAATTTCCCATTCTCCTCACACAACCCATCGGCCCAGCAACAACCCACACTCCGCCCACAGCCACTCCCCCCAAACACACCCCTCCCAACACGGACATGGGCATGCAGGTGAGGAGGGGAGTCAGAGACGCTACCTGGACCCAACAGCACTGTACCGGCCTGGAGGGTCCTTGCTAGGAGGGTCTGGTGGTGGAGAGCGAGGTGGGGGAGCAGGTTCGGATCCTGCAGAGGTTTCAGCCATGCAGAGTCTGATTAAATATAGTGGAAACTTTGCCACAGAGGGTCCTGGGTCCTCCAGGCACGCTGCAGACGGCCGAGGGCCCTTTGGGGGTCTGGGTAACATCGGGTCGGAAGCTGAGAGGGAGAGGGACAGGGAAAAAGAGAGAGAGCGTGAACGGGAAAGGGAGAGGGAAAAAGAAAGGGAGCGGGAAAGAGAGAGGGATAGAGACAGGGAAAGGGTGTCTGTTGGATCGAGTGCTTCAGGGGCGTTAAGGGTGCCCCCCCAGCTGAAGAGAGAGCAGGAGCGGCCCGACAGCGCCCGCTCATTTGGCCGGGAGGGCGAGGGAGAGGTGCGCCACCCTCCAGTTGGTATTGCTGTAGCCGTGGCCCGGCAGAGAGACAGTGGGAGCACCAGTAAACAGACCAGTGGACCTTCAGACACCCAGAGGACCCTGCTGCAGACAGCCATTAAAGGTAACAGTGTCTTTTTTTAATATATATATATATATTAAACATATTTAAGTGGTTTAATCTGCCATACCTCTAGTAAAGTCATGTATTCTTGCACAGATGTGCAAAGGAAAAATCATTTGTGGCGTATGAAAAGTTTTTTCCATTTTTCGGTGTGTGCGTTTTAGTTCAATACTGGTTTGAATAAAGTCATGGGGTGACGTTCACTCAATCACAAATCATTTTGCATTATGTAGTTTCTGGCAAGTTAAATCAAGCGTGCTTCAATTATTTGAAACATTTTTTTAACGTATTTTCTGCTTTCAACTCTCTTGCTGCAGCTTCGCTCAGAATCGCACTGTAGGGAACGTAGATCCCCTTAGTTAAATGAACCACGAGCAAATGATTCCTCGTTTTGGTTTCCATGAATACTGGAGGATTCATCTACTTTCGGATCAAAGTCGTGTTTCCTCAACCCAGTTTGACTTTGAGGTGTTCATGCACGTGACGTGATTGGAATGCTAAAAACAACTTTTCCCACCCAAATTACTAATTATGTCATAGGTTGTATTTTGTTGAAAGACCATTCTGTTTTTCTTTTTTCTTTTTTTTGCGAGTCTGTTGGCTTTCTACGGTGCATAGCAATTCCTGCCATACAGCACTCAATTCGCTCTGTACGTCAAGGTCATACAACTACAGCGTTCCCTCTCCATCTCTGTCTTTCTCCTTGTTTCTCTCTCCTCTCTCAGCTCCACGCTCTGGCTGTCCGCCCACAGTTCAGCCCCTCTCTCTCACTCTCTATCTCTCTCTGTCCCTCTCTGTCCCTTGCATTTTTCATATCTTTGAATGTCTTTCTCATTCCCCACCCTTCCTTAGAAGGCCTTTATAGCGGCACTCGCTCCTTGTCACACCTCAGGCCCCCTGGCTCTTTCTCCACTCTTCAGTCCCACCTCCCCACCCCACCTCTACCCTCTCTGCATTAAACATGTCATTACAGAGTGCAGCTAAAAGCTACAAACAAGCCTTGAATTACAATAAGACCATGGTTGCGTTGCTAAGCAATGGATCAGTCTTGAGAGTGACAGACTCTGTGTGTGTGTGTGTGTGTGTGTGTGTGTGTGTGTGAGATATTGTAGGTGCGTGTGTGTATTTGCGTGCACATGTACATTCACGCACATTACTGTCAGGGGCATTTATTCATTTCCCTGCTCGAGCAGGGTGATTGGTCTAATAGCATCAGTCCCTCCTTACGAAGAGCTCTAAATAAACAGCACAGAATTTACACAGAAAACAGGAACAGACGGATGAATGGATGGATAGATGGCGGGAAGTGGGAAGGAGACGAAGAAGGAGGATGAGGAGGTTAGGCTAATGATAAGAGGTGGAGGGATGGACGCAGATCGATAGGTTGATAGATGGGAAGGGAAGAGGTATGTCAGGAAGTAAAGAAGTGAAAAGAGAGTGTGAGATGGAGGAATCTGGAGGAAGAGGGGGCGTGCAGCGCTAATCGCTAGCTCTCTGATGCAGAGAGGATAGCATGTGGGACAGGCTCCCCGTAACCTTGGTAACAGTCTGGAAACCTTTTCCTGCAGAGCATGTCAGGGTTTGTTAAAGTCTCTTGTCCCTTTACAGGCTACACACATACATACACACACACACTTTTAGACCAGACCAGAACTGAGGGGTTCAGCACACTTGTATAAAACCTTTCTGCCGCTTGGGGACCTTCAGTCAATGTGGATGAGCTGGAAGAGGGTTAACGGGAAAGAGTGCAAAGAGGAGACCCTCATGTTTATTCTGAGCTGCTTGGTTGAGTAGCTGCTGCTGCTTTTTTTTTTTTTCCCCTCTCCATCTCGTCTTTTGCCGTTGGTCCTCATAGTAAGCAGGACAGGTTTTTAAGGTTCTGTGTGTGTGTGTGTGTGTGTGTTAAGGCAGTAGTGGTGGTATGTTCACACATCACCTGTGGCACTAGACTAATAACTGATAAGAGCTGACACTCAGAGCGAGAGCTGTCACTCCATTTCTGTGTGTGTTGTGTGTGTGTGTGTGTTTGTACAGTACATATGCACGTGCTCCTCCGTGCGTTCAGGCTGTGGCCCAACATTGTATTTTTAGCTTCTCGTCTCATTTTGAGATGCTGTGTCGTGTCACCATTATATAGCCAGTGTCACCTTGTCTTCTCCCCCTCTCTCCTCTGCTGTCACCCACTTCTCTCTTCTCACTACATGTCTTTCCAGCGTTGCTCATCCCTCTCAGCCATGCAGCATATCTTTTTTCACAGGTCCTATTCTTTTCTTTAAAGCTTGTTATATGTGGAATCAGGGTTTAAAAATTCAAAGAGCCTCAGCGATGCAGCCGCTGAACATCTTTGTCTGATCTTTTCCCACTCCCCTCTGCACCTCAACCCATCACAGATGAGGAGCGTGGGGAGGACCGTGCTCGTCACCACGATGACAGACTGCTGTCCGGCCGGCTGGAGCGCGAGCAGGAGAAAGTGCTCAGGTAAGGAAGTGTGGCTCATGGAGTCATATTTTCTCCTTGTGCTAATTTATCACTATAAACCCAAACTTGAAAAGCTGCCAATTTAAAACAGTGGCAAAAAATGTTCATAAAATCTACTTCTAAACGCACAATATAAAATAAAAATGTGTCTTGTTTCCTTCCAGAGAGTCCAAGGAGCTGGCAGAGTTCACTCAGATGCACCCTGCCCCACTTTCTGGCGGCCTGACGCCCAGTATGATGACACCCAGCCTTATGACCCCTAACCTAATGGTGACGGGAGGGGCTGCCCTGGCGGGGGCAGGGAGATGGCCTCCTGATCCCTCAACTCTGACCTCCCACCCCTGGATGCCCCGACCTGGAGCCCCCCCAGTCTGGCTCTCCAGCTCACCATACAGTATGTGCACCAACACGTGACTGAAGACTTTTGCCACAAGCACGTTTGGATGTTCTCTGAATTCAACAATCTTTATGACACCTTTTTATATAATTAACAAACACAGGCATTTATTTAGTGATTTCCCGCATTTTAATGGCTTACGTAAAAAAATGATGGATGTTTTGGCTTTAATTTATTGTCTCCATTTTTATCACATCATTTTAAAAGTAAGCTTTCCAGATGCATAAGAAATACAAAAAGTTGAAAGACTCTCTTGTTAGAGGTGAATAAGTGTCTATGTCTTAATGTGAGCTGCCACCTCATGCGTCCACTCAGCCAGACTGCCAGATGTAGACAGGCACAGCAGCACGCTACTCAGAGCATTAGTAAGCTTAATAAGCATCTATGTCGTCTTCTCTGTCAGACTTATCCAGCCAAAGACTAAAGAGTCCAAATCAGTTTGATACCATTACCGGGTGTGCTTGCAAAATTCTACATTTGCCTGTGTAGCTTTCTCTGATTGGCGTAGCAGAAAAGGGAGGTGTTGTCTGTCTATGGAGTGGCTTGTCCAGCAGCAGCCTCCAGGGGTCAAGTTCCTCAGACATTCCTGAGCTTTGCTGGACATTCCTGCTCCTCCTACGCTTGCTGTCTAGAAATAACAGCATGGAGACACACGCATACCTATGTCAGTTTACATGTCACCATACACACAGCATCATCTGAGAATATGGAGCTCCTCAGAGGCCAGTGTTGTCAAGACACAGATCTCTCAGAAGTAGCTAAATTCATTGTGTGTGCTCACTGTTGTAATTTTCTTTCCATTTTCCACACATCTTCTCCCCTCCCCTTCCTTTAAGGCCTGGGTCCTTCCTCACTCCACCAAACCCTCCCCCCAGGCTATCCACCCTCTCTGCCAGGCTCCATACCCCCTCCCTACCAGTTTGCCAGGGACCCACAGTCTGGACAGCTAGTAGTCATCCCCACTGAACATCTGCCACACTACGGTATGAAAGCTGCTCTCTCTGTGTGTGTGCACCTATAAAGTGTGGCTGCATGGTGTTACCGATTGTATCACTTATGAAATGACTATTAGTTGCACTTTATCAAAGATAAATAATCACCACGTTCATTTTAAAACAGTTGTTAGTATTAGTAATTACTGTAAACAAATAACACAATGTTCATTACTGACAGTCTATATGTTACTATGGATTGTGTACCAGTAGTTTTTGCTTTCTGCTGCTTTACAGCACAAACAGGAGGACGCTGTGACACTCTTGAAACATGATTATCTTCTCTGTAGTGAAAGTTTACTAGGTAATTTGAAGAAATAAAATTTTTAGAAAATGTAGTCTTTATTTTGAGAAATAAAGTCATAATGATGCTGTCAATTGAGTTAATTTCTTTACCTTTAGTACAAGAACTTTAATAAAAGAGTGCAAAATAAACAGTGTCCAATTGAAATATATATTTTTTGTCTTCCTCATGTCATCCTCCATCGTTCTGCAGGAAGTGACGTACTGGAGCGTGGAGCCCCGGTGTGGTCGGGGGTCTACGGTACAGGCAGCTCGCTGCAGCACGCAGCCCAGCTCCAACTCCTGTCGCAGCAACAGATGCTCCGGCAACAGGAGCTGCTCATGATCCAGCAGCACACAGCGCAGGTCCTGGAGCTGCAGAGGAATGCACAGCTCGTCGTAAGTGGACTTGATGTTGTTAAAGCAGATTCTATGTATTTTGCACGTTGTCAACAAATCCCATGAATAGATCAACAATGTCCACGTCTCAATACTCTCTGACCTCTTCTATATTCAAGACAATTCTGAACAATGCAGCCACACACTGATATTTATACCCTGAATGAAAGACACACACACAGTGCATACAAAGCCATCTCCTCTGTGTTTCAGGAGCGCTTAAAGGCCAGCGAGCACCGGCCGGAGATAGAAGACAAAGCAGACAAGCGGAACGCAGACCCCAAACCCCGCCCCTCCTCGATATCTTCCCCGTCTCCCTCGCCCATCCTGCACCCCCGCAAACTTCCCCCTCCCTCACGCTCGCCAACCCCGTCTACCTCCTCCCTCACCCCACTGCCTCCCCTCCCCTCACCAGTGACCATGCTCAAGTCAGAGGATGGTGGTCAGAGAGCATTGTCTCACCCACCAACACCCCTGCCTCACCCACCTTCCCCTCAGTCAGCCTCTCCGCCCCCATCTTCACCACGGCGGCCTAAACAGGAGGCTGCGGAGGAGGGGGAGGTGGGACAGAGGGAGCAGAGAGACAGACAGAAGCCAGCCTCTGCGGCCTTTCAAGGCATCTACTCTGGTGAGTCTGGAGAAATCTGCCTCAAGTCGACTGAAGTAGGCTTGTGTCTTTTTGTAGCTAAGTTATTGACCTGTGCACTTTGACTCTAGTGACTCTAATTTCTGTGTTTTTGCTTTATTGGTATCACAGATCTCCCTCCAGGTTACCCTTACCAATCCATCACTGCCCCATTTGGCTCACCTTTCCCCCCTTATCAAATCCCAGCACCCACAGGGGCAAACACAGAAGTTATCCCACCCCACCGGCCCCACTCTCCTGCCTCTGTTGCCCCTTTGTCCTCAGCCCACCTCCATTCAAGGCTACTGGAAGCAGACATCAAGCCACAGAAACTAGAGCCGTCAAAGACGGGATCTTTTCTCAAGCAGGAACCTGGCGTGGAGCATCCGCGGCTTGATATCACGCCTGAACCTCTGGGTCCTCTTCGCCGGAGCTGCAGTCCTGCGCTCACCAGCCGTGATAGAGAGGGAGACACTGAAGACCCGAAGCCACAGCCTCAACCGCTACCTCTGCGTGTCCCTAGCCCTGCACAGTCCCCAGATGAAAGATCAGAAGAGGTCAGGGTGGAAGAGAAAGAAGGCGGCCAAATCAAAATGGAGGTGTCCTCTTACTCCTGTCAAGCAGCGTATCCCCTGCCTCTTCTGCTCACAGAAGCCGAGCCTAAACCCGAAGTCATCAAGGAAGCAGAGCGCTTTCCACCGTGCATCGCTGCAGATTCAGACTGCCGGGAATCAGCGCAGATGTGCACATCGCTAGAGGAAACAACCAGTGCTGTGTGTGAGGAGGAACAGCCAGACACTCCAATCAGCTCGCTCACCCCCAGTCAGAAAGAAAGTGTCACTGAAATCCCTGTTTATCCTTCCCCCACCTGTGACTCCCCGCTCCCACTGGTCATTGGCGCAGAGGATCCCATGGCGGGGATGCTTGCCCTACTGACGGCCAGTGAGATGGCTCAGGCCCTCCCCAGCACCCCACCTGCCCCAACACTCGTACCGCAGACAGAAAACCCTCCTGTGGGTGTAGACTGCAGCAGCGCCGGTGCTCTGGAGATGGTGGCTCTGGAGGGGATGGCCCTGCTTAGCCAAATGGCCCAGCAGGAGATGGAGCACATCAGCCTGGAGCAAGGTGAGTAGATATGATTGGGGAAGAAAGAGATGAAATAAAAGAGTTGAGTTGAAAGAAAGAAAAGACAAGAATAAAGTCCAACACTAATATTCTTATAATTATCAATGCCTTCTTCATCTCATTCAGATCTAACATTAGAGGGTCTGGACTCTCTTCTGGAGGCAAGCAGACAGATTCTGTTGGAGGCCATCGAGAAACAGTCCCACATCGATCTGCCTCGGACGCTGGACCCCGACAAGAAGTACAGCTGGAGGCAGAGAAAGGAAGAGCCGGTAGGAAGAAGAAAAATGTCACCCAGGGATAAAAATGGGTCACTTTGCAAAATGTTGTGACACTTTTCTCTTGTTTTTTCTTTTCCTCTGCAGCTGTACAGTAAAATGTCTGTGGACGTGTTGGACGCAGTGGAAGTGGAATACCGCGTTCGCCTGGCAGAGCTGCAGAAGACATACAAGGAGAAGCAGAGAGATTTGAGCAAGCTGCAGAGACGTAGGGACAAGCGGTGAGTGTTGTGCTACTACTGCAAGAACCACACACACCAGATGAATTAATCAATTGCTGCTATTATAACACACCGGTACACACCTGCAAAACACACACACGCACACACACAGACATTATAACTCCTTTTTTCTGCACATGTCAGTGAGCGGCAACAGCAAGAGGATGAGAGGCGGAGTCTGACCAGACGGGGCAGAGGACGACCCAGGAAAAGGAAACTCTTGGCTACACCTCCCAAACTGGACAGCAGGCCTGGAAAGTGAGTGGGATCAATTGAGACAGTTTTTATATATTTTTCTTTTTGCATGGTTTTAGTTTTTGGTTTTATGGTGCAAATATTCCCATGTCTCAGGGTGGGTAGGACAGTGCAATACTCTGAGGACTCAGAGGCTGGGGAGGGCCACAGAAAGAGGTTTCGGCTGTCCAGAGAAGAAGATGAGATGGAGGCAGGAAGTGGAGGAGTGAGGGTGAAAAAGAAGAAGAAGAAAAAGAGCTGGAATGACCAGGAACCATCCACCAGTCATTCTTTGGAGGTAGGCCTCTTGGAAGTGCATGCTTTGGTTTTGGCTGCGTCATTGTTCCAATGAATTAATGACGTGCGTTCATGTGGTGTTGCAGGTGCTGAAGGCGAAGCGTAGCCACATGTGCGAGCAGGAGCAGCTGGCGTCGGACCTTGACAGAGCGCTCTCGCTCTCGCAGCTCAGCTCGCTCAGCGCAGCAAGCAAACTCTCCTCCGGATTGAAGTTAGACAAGTTGAAGGGCAAGTCAGCAGAAAGTCGGCTGAAGGAGCGTGGACTGCCCGTCAAAGGAGGAAAACAGAAGATGGCTGCCAAGGCTTCTGCTTCGGAGACGGTCCGGAAGGTGAAAGGTCAGAAGAAGACTGCTTTGTTCTCTTCCATGAGATCAGAGCTCAGCAGCTGCTCCAACAGTGAGTACCCAAGACGAAACATTGGCTTGCAGTTGTTTTGTCGCACTGTTTTTCTTTTTCAGTAATTCTCATGAAAACACCAAAACCAATTAATTGATCATACTAACAAGTATTGATGACATAGCGTCTTCCCCGTTGCCTTTTTTTAAAGCTCAGTGTTTGTTTAAAAACTCTTAAACCATATCAGTGGGCCACACCGTTACACCATGTTCTGTCATTACATATGTGAGCACACACACTATAGTTTATTTTGAGTGAATCTCACGCACACACTGTCCTGCCATCATAAGTACTCAGTAGAGTTCCAAATGAGTATTTATCCATCACTGAAATTAGTCCCCTACTAATGCACTTTGTTCGTCTGTGAATAAAAGATTTCCGCCTTGCATTTAACACTCATTTGTAGAGATCATTTAACTCGAGGATGATTAGTAGACTTCTTCAAATCAAACCCTTGCATGTGTTTGTGTGGTGGTGTAGGAAGTCCAGTATTTGTCTAACAGGGTTAAAGTTATCAGGTCATCAAGTTAAGTCGGCCTTCACAGAGCCAGTAATGAAAATATAATAATATAAAATCAGGTTTAGTCACAGTTTCCGCACAGGTTGATTTTGAGCTCAAGCAGAAATCTCTCTTGGTGTCCAACTGTTTGTTTCATGAATCATTAACCGCACTTTCTCTGCGCCAGACTCAGACTCAGAGGAGCACAATTCCGCTCGAGGGGGCTGGCCCCCTCTCTCAGGGACGCGTTCCCATGGCAACCTGAACAGGAAGAGGCGGTCCGCATCATCGCCGACGTCTCTGCTGTCCAGTCAGAAGTCTCAGAAGAAGAAACACAAGCACTTATCCCTGCTGCTGGAGGAAGCGGGCCTCAGCTCCTCTGACGACTCCTTCGATCAAGGTTACTGACCAAATCTTACAGCCCCTCGCCCCTCGCTGTTGAGTCAGACAGAAACGTGTCTTTGGGCCTCGTCGCAGCTTGTGTCTTTGTTTGCGTTTTGCTAAGGCAGCTGTTTTCAGACTGCGCTTTAGCTTGACCATCCCTACCTCTCTTGCTGCTGGCTTCTTCTGCAAAGTTGCCTTTTGTTTTTTAAAAAGAGTTAACCTATTTCTATGGTGTTTTTTTTCTTTTTTATTGCAAACATTTCTTTTGTAGCATTTGTACATTGAAAAATTGTGTGAATTGTGAGATTTTTTCATAAAGTTGTATTGCAGTTTGGTACCTATAAGCTTTATTAAAGGTGTTGATTTGATTGGCACAGAAAGCAAAGCACTGTGGTCCTTGTGTCTGCTTCATCTGTCTGTCTGTCTCTGTCAGTCTGTCCAGCTGCCACTGCACCTCACACATCCTTTAGAACGCTCTGTTCGTCAAATATCCCTCCCAGCTCTCCTGGAAAAGGTTGCAAAACACTGTTCAAGCTAAAGGTTCACATTTGGGAAACTGAAACATTATGTGTAGAATGAGTTCAGAGCACACAGAGTTGAATCTGATGGGACTGATAACATTTCTGGTCAGTTTAAATTGTAAAGAGAGCTATGATAGTTTGCTCTTTTTCACATTTTCCAGAATGGCTAGTTAAATGTTGATAGGTGATGTGGTCCAGTTTTTGATGTTTTCAGGGAAATGAATGCATCACTACTCATTCTAAACCTCCTGATGACACTGATTGTATTAGATGTTGGGGATATTTGGACAATAGAGCCTCCTCCTCTGTGTCTACTAAACCTTCGAATAACCCTTTTCCCTTCACCTTGCTCTCTCAAACACCTTGCTCTGTTCTCTCACTTTTCCCTCCCTACCTTTGACCCTCCCCACCCATGATGCTTTGAGTGTCTCTCAGCCTGTTCCATGTGCTTGTGCTGCTGCTGCGACATTACAGAAGCTTGGCAAGGACTAGTGCAGCCTTGAGCCTGTGTTACCTCGCTGCAGCTAGCTAAAGCTTTGCTTAAGCTTGACTAATGCCAGGCTACGCTACGGCTAGGCTGCGCTCTCGCCGCCGCACTCCCCCGCTCTGCCTGAGGCCACACCCCTGTCACCTGCTCTGTAAGTAGGAAGTGCCCCTCCCTCTATTCTCTATTGACCGCTAACATGAACAGCTATGCTGAAATTTAACTACATACTACAGCATTAACTTTGACCTTTTTTTGTTGTATTTATATATATTTTTTTCTTCTCACAAATTAAAGCTCTTTAATGAGAGCCGTGGTTACCCCCACGTGCTAAGTGTCATGCTTTCTGTTAGCTTGCGAAGTTTAAAGAATGACTTTTGGTGCTCTGCTGGGACAGAGGATGTAACCATGGTTACTCAAACCTCATATGAACATCATACCAAGGGGCCTCACAGGGCTGTCCTCTCAGTGCCTGTTCGTTGTATCGCTTGCCTGCTGCAGTTAACAAACAGTGGATTCACAGTGCAACATATTCACGAAATAAAAATTGAAATCATTTTGTAATCAATAAAGAATCCATTTAATTTGTTTATTTGAATCTTGTTTGGAGTCACAAGAAAAAAAACATTTGGTTAATTCAAATAAACCTCATTAGTCAAATTAAGCATTATTGTTTTGATAAGAAACACAGCACCGCCTGAAAAGTCAGACTTTTGTTGAATTCTGTTGAATTTCTTACACGGCTGCAGTGATGTACAGGTGTACCCCAGTACACCATGACATCACAGCTATATCTGGTTACAGGTGCGACAAACCTTCAACCAGAGAGGGCAGCAAAACTCAGTAAACACACTTTCATAGCTCGACATTTTACGCTTTAATATCGATTAGAAAAATATGAGTGTCTGGTGTTTGAAGAGACCTCGTACTGTGCATCCACCCTCAGTGTTAACACTAACCCCTGTGGAGACGCTCCTCCTGCTTATCTGTTGCCATGGACCTAACTGCTAACTACAGTAACACACAGCTAACCAGCAATATGCTACTCTGTGTGTGTGTGTTTGTGTGTTTGTGCGCTTTGGCCCATCAGACTTGGTGGAAGAAGCATTTTTTTTTTGCCTTTCTCTCTCTCTGTCACAGATTTCTGGGGCTTTTAAAAAATAATAAATGAAACCTGAGTCAGAGTTTTAGCTCACATAGTCTTGGCAGCTGTGTATATGTGTGTGCAAGTGGTAAATCCCAAATTTTCCTGCTGAATTTCTTTACAAATTATTACAGTGTGAAGGCAGGCTGCAGTGGTCTGGACAGTCTATGTCCACTGTTGTCTCTGATGTTGAGATACAGAATTGTGTGTGTGTGTGTGTGTGTGTCTAGATCTGGATAGTTGTGTAGTTAATGTAAGGTTCATTTCACATAGGGCTTACTTCAGTATCTGCATTTAGTTTTGGTCTAATCTATTTAAAGTGGCGTCTTTATCGTTTTGGTATTGTTAAGTCATTATCTCTGGCGCAGTCTTTGTGTCCACAGTCAGCAGAAACAGTGGGAAGTGATTTGACTTTTGGCCCAGACCCAACGTGCAGCCGCATTTCGCTCTGAGCTGAAAATCTTTTTCTCTGAAACAGAAACCTCTGAGGAGGACGAGGACGAGTCTGATTCAGATGAGGACGGCGGCTGTGAGGAGAGCGGGCTGGGTCTGCTGGCCAGGTTTGCGGCGAGCGCACTGCCCGTCAGCTCAACCCCACTGAGCCTTCTCCATGACGGCAAACACCGCAGCAGGCAAAGCACTCTGGGTAACGCAGCACAACAGATGCAAATGTGTCATGTGCGAGTGAGCATCATGACACGGAAAGAAAAGAGAATTAGAGAAAAACACTGATCTGGCTTCATATTGAAACAAAATGTAGATGAGTCTCCTGCTTTTTACTGATTTCACAGGTTCCCCTGACAGTGTTCCACACTATAATTGTAATCTTTTGTGGTTGAGCAGGTTTACTGCTGGAGTGTTTATTCAGGATTGTGTTATTGATTCATGATTAAATATCCATTCATTTCTAATTGTCACATCAGGGTGCATGTAATGATTCAGTCCTGAATTATGTATTAGTTTCAAACTGATCAATAGTCCTATTCACCAAGTTATTGATTTGAGAGAATCTAACACCTGAGTTTATTGCTGGCTGCATGTTTATGGGAGGAGCCTGTTTCTGTCTCTACTCAGTCCTTCCAGAAAAAAAATGCGGAGTTTTTTTGTGATTGTTGCAGGCAAAAATCCTTGATTATGCAGGCACGTTTTCTTAAAAAATGTGATGGAATATGTGGGATTTTTATGCGATGAAATTGCTAGAACTTGCAAAAACTGCGGTTTGATGAATAAGAAAAGTGATTCCCTCAACACTGTTCTCACGAGGCTACTACCTTAATGTAAAGAGTCATTTCTAATGACTTCCCTATGATAAGCATACTACATCTTAATGTAAAGAGTCATTTCTTGCTAGCTTCACATCAGAAAGTTCTCATCTTGTTTTATTTCAGACCTTAATAAACACATGGCTAAACACATGGCTCAAAACGTTGACTTAGTCAAAACGTTGATGAGTCAAACAAGTTCCGTAGCTTTACAAAAACAATTATTTATTATTATTGTTGTTGGCAAATGAGTTACAAATGACTGATGTGCTGACGTCATCATGTCTCATGTCTTCGCGGTTTGCAGCTTTCCGATGACGTCACTTCATAAACGTTCCCAAGGCAACAGGAGGAAAATGACTCTTGTGTGAAGTAAACGCAACATTTTTCAAATTTCTGCGAAGATATACTTGCGTTTATGTGACTTTTTGCAACGAAAATGCGGGGTTATGAAATCATGCATACCCGCATTTTCGTCAATGGCGTCTTTGAAAAATTGCGGCCCCCGCATACATGTGCGGACTTTTGGCTGATTATGCGTTGAATTATGCGATCGCATAATCGCGTTTTTCTGGAGGGACTGTCTACAGTGTGAGCGCATGAGAGTTTTTACATCATTTCACCCCCCTTCCTCTTCGCCGCCAGGGTCATCAGAGTGCGAGTGGTCCGACTCCGGCTCGGACCTGCGGCTGAGGAAGTTCCCCTCTCTGCTGCACGGAAAGCGCTCCGCCCCAGAGCTCCCCCTGCTGCCCCCGGCGACCCGCCGCTTCGACCAGACCAGCCCCACCAAGCGAGATGAAGCGCTGCCAGCCAAGCGCAAGCCTCAGCCCAAGCCGCGCCCCTCACCCCGGTCACCGCGGCAATTCAGCTTCGACCTCCCCGCTGGGACCGGGACCGGGGTCGGGGGCTTCAGCGAGGACGAGGGCTGGAACCGGCGACGCAGCGAGAGGATTTTCCTCCACGATGCCTCCACCTCGGCCAGTCAGATGTCCGTGTCGGCCTCTGCTTCCACCAGTCAGAGCTGTTCCTCCTCCTCTTCTTCATCCTCCTCCAGCTCGGCGCTGCCTCTCACCCCGAAGCCCGCCTCCAGACCCAAACCCTCTCCACCCAGCCGAGAGGGGAAAGATGTGGTGAAAGTACGTCAATAATTCATTGGGTTGTTATTCACCAACTGAGTGGATCCTGAAAAACAAAGAGAGCAGAGTCTCTTTCTCCCTCCTCTCTCCTCTTCTTCTCCTCTCATCTTCCTTTTCTTCTCCGTTTCTGTTTCGCTCCTCTCCTCCTCACTCAAACTCTGGCTGCATCGCATCCTTTTGTCTCCCTTGACACCTCTGTGTGTGAGAGTGTGTGTTTAAGTGTGTGTGTGTCAGAGTGCCAGCAGGGTTTCCCAGTACTTCAGTCACTGCAGCACTCCCCTGCTGTCTGTGTCGTGTTGCTGACAAGAAAGGACAACTGCAGGCAGCCTGGCAGCATTCCATCCTCAGTGTGTGTGTGTGTGTGTGGATATAAATCTGTCCAGTACATCCTCAGTGTCATCATTCATGCATGTTTCTGAATCTTTGTTGTGACTTTTCAATACTAGAAAAAGAAGCCCAAGGACCCTCCTCTGCCTGTGAGCCCGTCCACCCTGTGCAGTCCAATCACAGACGGCCCCGTGCCTCTGAGCCTCAGCCCAGCCCGCAAGAGCCAACCAAAAGCCAAGGCCAAGGCCAGAGAGGTCAGTGGGATGATGAATCAGCGGCAAAGTCATTACCGATGTGAACTTCATGTGAACTTAATCCTGGCAAAAACAAAGCCAGAACATTTTAGTTGTTAGACGTAAATGTTCACACATCCGCTTCACCTTCCGGCTCGCCATGTTGCACACGGTAACAATAAGTCTGAAGAATTTAACCAATAGTTTGTGTTGTAATTAACACTGTTTTGTTCTGTTTGTGAGAGAGGAAAAAAAAATAGTAAACCTCTTGTATTGTGTGATTTCTGCCAAAGTGTTGCGTTACTCTCCATCTGCTGCCAGCAAGAACTGGAGTTTGTTTTGGAAACACTTTAGACAGCAAAAGTGTGTGTGTGCGCAGAGCTCTTTGTGTATTCAACAGCATAAGTGTTGTAATATGTTAATGTTTCGCTTGGAAAAGTTAATTTGTGTCGTGTCAGCCTGGTAGTTTGGTGGTCTGCCACAAATTAACCTTAAGTAGCAGGATCATCACCATCATCAATTTTTCAAAATATCATCTGGGGTTTTGGATTATAACCTAATAAATTCCAGGCAGTTGATTTCAGTTTTCCCCTAAATGGATAATTAGCACTGTGAAATTAGAGCCCTTGTGTGTGTCTTTGCAGCCCTCCAGGGGAGCAGTGAGTCGGCTGATGGAGAGCATGGCGGCAGACGAAGACTTCGAGCCCAACCAGGACAGCAGCTTCAGCGAAGATGAACTCCTCCCGCCACGCAGCAACAGCGTTTCAGAGAGGTCCTCCACCCCTGGTCAGTACGCAAAGACGGCAGCTACTATTACTGCTTCCACAGGAGTTGACGACATGCTAATTTATTGCGCTGCGTTGCGTGTCTCCAGCTCCAGCTCCAGTGCAGTGCGTCTTGGATAAGGACTCTCTGGTGGACGGCCTCAGAGTTTTGATCCCGATGGACGACCAGCTACTGTACGCAGGACATGTGAACACTGTACACTCCCCTGACATGTGAGTACGCACGAGAGCAGGACTTCAGAGGGGAGAGGAGTGGAGCGCAGTGATTGATTTGCAGCCTTTTAATAGTGGAAACACACACATCTGTTTGCACTATTAAAAGCTGCAAATCAATCAGTGTGCTCCAGTTTTCTTCCCCTCTAAAGTTTGCTGTCCTTGATTTAAAAAGAACCTGATTCAGCTGCACGTTGCTGGAAAACATACAGAGAACTCCAAGACAGTTCAGTTATAAGAGAAATTACTATGAATACAAATTGCTCTTTGTCTGTTAGCTACAGCTAACAGTTTTTTTGCACTTGGGATTGGGTACTGATTAAAGAAACAACATATACTGTGTTATTAATTAGTGAGCTTTACAGGTCAGTTTTTCTTACCTTCAGACAGAGCCACACTAGTTGTTTTCCTCTGTTTCCAGGATTTATGTAGCTTGTATGAATCTTCTCATCTAACTCTTAGCATCTAAGCAAATTCAATCTATTCCTTTAAACACAGACCTTAAAACATAAAGCGTTGCATTTAGATCTAATTTTGGTCATTTAGCCAACACTCAAATCCAGAGTGGCTTAATTAAAGAAAAACAAACAGACTAAAGCCCTGTTCAGACGGGATTAATATTCCAGGGGGATGTGGGTATTAGCCGTGCTCCACTCTAATATTTAAGCCAAAGCACTTTTGTATGGTGGTAGTTAGTAAAAGACAACACACTCCTCCCACCTGCCACACATCAATGCAGTCGGATAAAGATCGAGCCCCCTTCCAACCCTTTTCCCACATTTCCTCCCTGCAGATACAGCGTGGTGGTGGAGGGGGAGAGAGGCAACCGGCCGCACATCTACTGCTTGGAACAACTGCTGCAGGAAGCTGTGAGTAAACTGGATCACATATGGATCCTCTGTATGTGTGGACATCTCAGTGCTCCACATCTCGCTGCATGAGATGTGAGACACTTTGAGGAGTTTGAAAAGGGAGAGCGTTTGTGTGCAAAGTCTTGATGCTGTGTCATTCAGATATATAAAAGTACTTCGTACTGTGTGCGCAGATCATCGATGTGAAGCCTCCATCCGTGCGCTACCTCCCAGAGGGCACTCGCATCGCTGCCTACTGGAGCCAGCAGTACCGCTGCCTTTACCCTGGCACTGTTGTCAACGGTACGGCAACAGCACACCAACAGACACCCACCACTTACGTGATTTGATTCATAATCCACTTACACGGACAATTTAATTGTAGGTGGCAGAACAAATAAATGTAAAAGATCTATAACAGCGCTTCAGTGTATATTGCAGCTATGTTTATTACCACAAAGAGCCGGATGGTAACTGGTCTGGGTTCTGTTCTTATTGAATATGTTCATTTCAGTGAGTTTTACTGTGAGTTTTACTACTGGATGTAGTGGTGACTGTTTTTCTTTACCCAAACAGGAAGCTCAGATATTGACGAGAACGATGATCTCATCACAGTGGAGTTTGACGATGGCGACACAGGCCGCATCCCCCTCTCCCACATCAGACTACTGCCGCCAGACTACAAGATCCACTGTGAGCGCGACACACACACACACACACACAACTGGTGGACTGTTCTGTAACAGCAACATCTCAGTCAAACATAAACTCATTAGATTTTTCTTGTTGCAACTCTCCATTCTCTGTTGAAACAGCACTTTCATATGCATCTCTAGATTTGAATTTAAACCTTGATATATTTACTCTCTGTGTGTGTGTATATGTGTGCACATGCAAGTGTGCTTGCATGCATAGAACCACCCCTGTCTGCATTTGCATGAATACTATGCATTTGTGAGTTGATGGTTTTAGCATAAGTGTTTTCCCAGCAGAGTGCTGCTCACTTACTGCTATTCCGGTACATCTCTGCTGTTTACAGTACTGTGTGTGAGTCAGAGAGAGTGTGTGTGTGTGTGTGTGTGTGTGTGTGTGTGTGTGTGTGTGTGTGTATATATATATATATATATATATATACACACATATTAAATTTAAAATTTAAATTAAATTACACACCTTATTCATCCCGAAGGAAATATTTTTTTTTCACTCTGGTATAGACTACATTTTACATATACAAGTTTGAATACAATACACACACATGCCCATGTAATTAGCGGAGAGACAGAGCGAGGGGGCTGCACCCTAAGTGCGCCCCGAGCAAGTTTTGGGGTTCGGCGCCTTGCTCAAGGGCACATCTCCAACATATATAGTTGTTCATAAGTGGATGTGTTTTTCCGGTTTGGGCCTCATGTGTCCACACAAATACAGTGATCTTCCAAAAGGAGTGAACCAACATAACGAAATTTGCTGATGAAAATGAAACTATTTGTTGAGCATGGAGCTCTGAACACCTTGTTACATTACAGTTCTTTTCTCTGTGGGTGCTTTTGTTGATTTCCGCAGATCAGAAGCTGGTATAAATATTTTTCTTTTTGTGAGCAAGGTGTTTCCAACATGTCGGTTATGAGGGAGTGAACACACTCAGAAAGACATAACAGCATCCAAAATAGACTTGGCTCAATTTAAGAGGTTGAAACATTGCAGCTAACAGACAACAGTCATGGTGGATAGGTTAAGTTGAAGCCTGCTGTCTCTCCGCCCCTGCCCAGGCGCCGAGCCATCCCCTGCACTGCTCGTGGCCAGCTGCTCCAGGAGGCGAGTCCGCAAATGCAGTAAAGAGGGCAAAGAGGCAGCAACAAAGCCAGAGGAGGCCACTCCTAAGATCAAAGGAAAACCCGGTCGCAAGCCCAAACCCAAGCCAGGTGAGCTAATCAGACTTCTTCTTCAGGAGGGACGGATCGATAGATTAAATAATAAAAGTCATTGCCGGTTTTATTGCTTCATTGGGGCTGAAAACTTGAATTTTGCATCATCATTACTTCACTTTCTAATTGTTATTGCCAATCCACCAACCTGCAGCTTATCCTACTAATAGACAATGTCCTCCGGGTCCAATTCTACTCGGCTCTAATGTGAAATAGTCGGTGGAAACAATGAGTTTCCCAGAAATGATTGACCAAAAGTGTCAAGGCTGTTGGAGTTATTAAAGAAAGAAAAGGTAATTTTCCCCATGTGAGGTAGAAATAATAAAACTAGTGCACTGTACATTAAGTACTGCCATCACTTTTGCCTTTATTTGAGATATGCTGCCTTTTTCCTTCTTTGAGTGATTCCATGGGACCAGTACAGGACATTTTCTCACACACTGGAGCCAAATATGCAGGCGTAAAAAAAAGAGATGGATTTCATATTATTTGGCTCTGTGTTCATCGTGGAAGAGTAACGTGTTTCTCCCCTGGGTGCCTTACTCATCCCTTTTAAGCCAGTTGGAAATGGACATCATTAATGTTTATCAGTTATAACAATAGAAATGAGTTACAAGCAGTTAGTTGCTGTCCTTAACATATTTATCATAGAGACCATTAAAGAGATTTTTAAGAAATGCTTTTGTCATGTTCAGCTTTTGATAAATCTTTTTAAAAACAACACAATCAACAAAAATAGCTCAAGGCTAAGGCAGATCTCTCATCAAACATCTCATATTTGACCACGGCTGTCATCCCTGATGTCAGTTTAATGAATTTGTTTCAGAGTCTCTTACTCTGGCTGTAATATATGGCATGTTGCATGTCTGATTTGCTGACGCTGGCCTTGTTTCTACTGGGTAAGCAGTTCCTAAATGCAATGTTTTCATTTCAGAATTGTTTCCTTGCTGATTTGTCTATCGTTCTCAGCATGTGAGGCTGCAGACCACAAAAATCGCGAAACCACACAATGAAAGCGTCAGCATATCTGGCCTAAACCCATTTACAGTGTATTTTGGTCAAAAGACCGGAGTTGTTCAACTTTTTTTGTTGTTGTTGTTCCTTCTGTTTTCAGAGAACATGGACCCAGATGGCCGGGAGAAGACAGATCCTCCGTCTTCCTCCTCCCAGCCTGCAGAGAGACCCCAAGCTCCAGCCAAGCCTCCCCAGGACAGGACCTCATCTGTTCAGAAAGCAGCTCAGGAGAAACCCCGGCCTGCGTCCAGGCCAGCAATGGGAACCCAGGCAAAGCCAGGCCGCAAGAGCTCCACCACGTCCCCTGCAAGTAGCCCTACCCTTCCTAATCCAGTGCCCAGAAAGACCGGCTCAGCTCAGCCTCCTGCTCCTAAACCATCCCGCCCTCTCCCTCCATCCCTCTACCCCTCCACCTATGGGAAGGTCCTGACTGTGGATCTGTACAGTGAGCCCAACCTCAGCTCGTACAACAGCCAGCGCAGAGAAAGAGAGAACACCAGCAGTGTCAGTCCCACCACCAATAGACCGATGTCCAGACCCAACATGACATCTGCTGCACCCAAGCCGAGCTCTTCATCCACGCCCAGACCCTCTTCTGCTTCCTCGCCCAAAACCAAACCTTCCTTGGACCATCACAGCAGCTCCAGACCAGGCCTCGGCTCTGGACTCATACCCGGCCCCATCTCCCGGCTGTCAACAGGCAAACCCGGCTCCTCGCTGACTTCTAGACCGTCATCCTCATCGTCTTCCTTGTCATCATCATCGTCTGCCCCCAGGCCCAAACTGAAGATGCCGTCCGACCAGCTGTCCTCCATCTCCAGACCCAAGGCCAGCCCAGGGCAAAGTGACGTGGGTTCATTGGTGCGGCGCAAACCCCTGTCTGCAGAGCCCCTCGTGAAGCTCGACCATGAAGGCGTCACCTCCCCCAAGACCAAGAAGACCAAGGCCCTGATGTTGTTAGAGGGCAGGGGTGTCAGACGAGATCACGCCCCCATCACCACCGCCACAGCCAATCAGAAACCACTGAAGGCCAAACCGAGAGCTCCAGATCGAGAGTCTGGCCTGCCAGAGAAGGAGTCCACTTACAAAGCATCGATGCTGGCTAAGGAGAAGGCAGATAGTCGCGGAAGTGCCAGTAGAGGACAGGAGATGGACACAAGAGAGGAGAAAGGTAAAAAAGAGGAGAGAAAGGAGGTGGAGAAAAGAGAGGAGAGAAAGATGAAAGAGGAATCTCAAAGTAGCAGCAGCTCTGAGTCGGAGGAAGAAGGTGAGAAAGGGAAGAAGAAGTGCAAAAAGAAGAAATGCACCTCAAGCTGCTCTTCCTCCTCTTCATCCTGCTCTGGTTCCTCCTCCTCCTCTTCATCGTCATCCTCTTCATCATCTTCCTCATCCACTGATGACTCCTCCTGCAGCTCAGACGAAGAGAGGACCCCTACGCCCCCGCCAGGCCCCGTCTCCCCACCTCCTGTGCAGGACAAACCGAAAGAAGAGACCAAGGAAGAAGAAGAAGAAGAGGAGGAGATAAGGAAAGAGGCAGAGGTAAAAGTGGAGGAAGAGGAGCTGTCTCCTCCATCACGATCCCCTTCCCCCTCAACCTCTCCGACTCCTGCTGCCCCTCCTCCCACTAAACCGTCTAAACCAGCCACCGGGAAGGGCTCGGGGCAGAGGGGACGCCCTCCGAAACCAAAGCCCAGCGGAGGAGAGGGGAAGGTGGGGAGGCCAAAGCGGCGAGAGGGGGTCCACCTCCCCACGACCAAGGAGCTGGCTAAACGTCAGAGGCTTCCCAGTGTGGAGAACAGGCCCAAAATTTCTGCTTTCCTTCCAGCCAGACAGCTCTGGAAGTGGTTTGGCAAACCCACACAGGTGAGGAAAAAGTCACTCATAAGTAGAGAAAAGTAATTGTCAGTACAGTCCGTCCTTTCAGTCTGTGACCATCCTGTCCTCCTCTAACCCCCCCAGAGACGAGGTATGAAGGGCAAAGCCAAGAAGCTCTTCTACAAGGCTATTGTGCGAGGCCGAGAGATGATCCGCATCGGTGACTGTGCTGTGTTCCTGTCCGCCGGCCGGCCTAACCTGCCATTCATTGGCCGCATCCAGAGCATGTGGGAGTCATGGGGCAGCAACATGGTGGTCAGGGTCAACTGGTTCTATCATCCAGAAGAGACAAACCCGGGAAAGAAACTCACTGACAAGAAGGTAGGAGTTTTAAAACCACTTCTGAAGAAATTACTAGTGAAGTGACCAATTTGACTGAGTCTTCTCCCTCGAACTTGTCTTGATAAATCGCTATCTGACAGTTTGATTTGTCATTCAGCAAAAGATAATTTTCTCTCTTGAATAACAGAAGGTCTTATTCAAGAGTGTTTTGACATGCATTTCATCTCAGGAAATGTAATTCATGAAAGGGGAATTATTTAATACTAACTAATAGAACCAAACTACAGTCATTTTTCATTTTTTGCAATATCTAGTGCTGCTGTATCATTAAAAATCATGACAAAGTTGATCATGACTTTTTTAATAATGTATGTGTGATCCCTACATGGCCAATGAGTAAGAAACACATGTCAGAGAGTAAGACATGTATTATTAGTTTGAAGTTTTTCGCTAAAAATGTCTTTCCTCTCCAGAACTGGGATCAGATGTGTGGTCAGTCTTTACCAGCAGCTCTGCACTCTTCAATCCAGAGGAAAGACTTCATGGAGGTGAGAAAGACATGAGTTATTTTAACCTGTGGTTCTCAGCTGTGATTGAAAAGGAAAACTCCTGCTGACTTTATCATAACAATAATGTAGAGCATGGATTTACCATCCATGCTCTACTGTATTCTCTATTGTAGAGCTACTTTATTTCCTAACCTCCAGAAAGTTGGTAAAAAATAAAAACAAAAAGCATTTTATTATTTTACTTATAATAAGTTGATAAAAATATGTTATATGTCTATTGTGTTTGTTTTAGTTTAGTTTATTTTGAGACTTCTTGCCCCCTGTTTTCTTTTTTAAGGGTCTATGGGTCCCTGATTTGCCATAGAGAGGGAAAAAATTTCCTGGCCACATTTTACTACTTTGAGTGCACATTATACAAGTTTTGATTAATGAAGTAAACTAATTAAATTATTAAATAATTCCAGCACTGCATAAGGCCAAGTCATTTATTTCAGCCAGCACCTGCTGGAAGGGGCTGTATAGTTCAGTTTACATGTATTAGTATTTTTATCTGCTGTTTATTTAGCAGATGTGGCAACAGCGATGTCGACTGATTTAAAGGACTCTGGGCAGTTTTTTTTTTTTTTTTTTTGTCCATGAAATCCAACACAACACATTATCACTCTAAACACCAAACATGTGAATGCTCGGTCAAGAATCCTTGGAGTAATTTTTTAATGCGCCGGTCATGGCGTCATTTCCATCCTGCAGGGTAGTCAAATATCTTGGTGATGAGTGATCGAGACATGTTGACAACTTGGCCTCAAATTTGTTTTTCCCTTTATGACCATTCTGTACTTGTGGTCGCGGCTGTCTTTTTGTCCTTTTACCTATTTCCTACTACTAATCGTCCATATATTGTACTGCATACTTCTGTAGAATCACTGTATAAATTCTTGTAGCTGAGGCTTTTTTGTTCATCTGTCACAGCGCGCCCTCTATCAGTCATCTCACAGCGATGAGAACGACGTACAGACGGTCAGCCACAAGTGCCTGGTGGTAAGCGTGGAGGAGTACGAGCAAATGACCCACACGCGCCGCTACGCCGACAGTGAAGACCTCTACTACCTGGCCGGCACCTACGAGCCCACAACCGGCATGATCTTCAACACCGATGGAGTCCCTGTAATCTGCTAAAAACAAATGCAGAAGCTCTCTACGAGCTGCTGAAACCAAAACGCGACCTGACTTACCAAGTTTGGACCTCAGTAAGGAGTCCTCTTCCAAGTCTAATCACTGATCTTCACTCATGATGGATCTCGCCCAGCCGTGACTCAGTGAACTCAGCTGATACCATGATACACTTCTGGCAGACTTCAGCTACTACTACAGCAACGGGAGACACTATAGACAGTATTAAAAGGAACCTGAAAACCTTTGCACACACAGACTCCATTAACACATACTGTTTGGCTCGTTGTGTTCATGGGAGAGCTTCTGAACACACCTGAGCGCACCCGTCTCCTTTTACATGTAAATACACAATGCATAAACACACACACACATGCACAGACACATGTAAATACTCACGTCCATGTAATACACACAGTTATATAGAGGAAAATATGAGTGTTTTATTTTCATGTAATAGATTTATGTCAGAGTACTTTTTTCTAAAGAGGTTAACAGTCAAGAAGCTTTAATGAACTGTGAATGATGATACAGGAGAGAGAGAGGCCCGTTGTTTCTGTCCATTCGGGCGGAGGCACGCGCGCCAGGTGATGTGACAGTGTGATTATGATGTTGCCGTGGTGATGTTACAGTCATAAATGTATCTACAGAACAGCAGGAGCGACAGACAAAGAGAGAATGTGACGCACAGAAAGAGAAAGGGAGAGATTCCTTCCATCGCTGTCCAACAGAAAGCACTTAACAAAAAAAAAAAACACTTAAAGTCTCCTTTAATGTAACCCCTTCACTTCCCCTTGACAATCCTAACTCGAGCAGGTACGCTGTCCGCTTGCTACTAAAACTTCAGACTCCCTCAGAGACTCAGGCTTAAAGAGAGAGGAACTGATCTTGTAATATTAAAAGCACTTCCCATTTTCATCCTTGAGTTCCTTATCTTAAAGGAAAAATCCACCCTGAACACACTTAAACACTATGAAGCAAAGCCAGCTGCTGTTGACGCATCTTGTTTTAGGTTGTTTGCCCATTTTGCAGCAGTACTTGGGAGAAACAGATGCTAGAGGAGGCAGAGACTCCAGTTTCTCCTCGATAGAGACATAGCTCAAGATTCAGATATGTTTAATAGCATTCTGGGAAATGTAGAACACCCTTATTTTTCCCATAAGAAAAATGGGTAAACAAGAAAAATAAGCTAGAACACTTGATGACTGAGTAACTCTATGAACAAGATGAGCTGATGGATTAACAGTGTAGGAGGCCCAGAGGGTGGATTTTTCTCTCTTTTTTTTTTTTTTCTTAAGGTGTTTTCAGGGTTGTAAACATTGCAGTCAGTCCAAGATGCATCAAGGTCAAGGCACTGATGGTCCGCGTGGAGCTGCCAGCACTGATTAGATCACGAACATAATTCAATTTTAACACTCATTTTCCACAGTTTGCCTACATTCATTAATTTTTTTTCTTCTTTCTTTTTTGGGCTGCAGTGTTTTCAACCCCTGAATGTCTGGTGTTATTTTTTAATTTCTTTCTGTTTTTCTTTTACTTCTACTGTTTTATGGACGTCTATCTCGCCCCTCCGAGCAATGGTCTTTGACATGAGTGCACTTTGAATGAGCTCCGCTGCAGAGAGGTCTCTGCGACTGGGAGTCTTGTATGTCTTCCTAGAGTATTTACTAACAACACCCACCCCCATCCCCCAATCTCTCACACACACACACACACACATGATGATGCCCCTTTGCCCTCAGACGCAGATGAAACACCCTACCACATCCCTGTTACGCATCCTTCTTTTTGCCTTTCTTAGCTGCATGTGAATTTTTTCTATGTGCCTCATTTGATTTTTTTTTGTTTTGTTTTGTTTTGTTTTTTTTAGGGTGAGACTGTTGAATGTTGTGCTCAGGTTTGTGAGCGTTTGGGCAGCCTTACTCTCCAAGGCCTTATGATGATGATTCGCCAAATTACACTTAGGTCCCATCCCCTACCTCCTACCCACCTCCCTGGGCTGCTTCAGGTGGCGAGGAGTAATCAGATTTGTATTTTGGGAAACACGTTCCTTCTTTGTGATTTCTAGTTTAAACAACCCTCCGTTCCGGAGCTCTTAACTCACTTAGCTACACTATTGTGTATAGAGTTTGTATCTGTATACAGTATATAGCTAGTATACTGTATACATAGAATATATCTGTGATTATCGTATTGATTTTCTTGTACGTTTCTTACCACGTTGCCCGCTCTCTGCTTTGCTGCAGAGATTGAAGATTGTCTTGTTGATATTCAATAGGTTTAATATTTTATACTCTTTTGAGATCTTTTAGTTATGTCTGGATTTGTCTGATTTTAATCAAGGCTATATCTTATTTTTAACTCACTCTGACATGGCTGCGAGACGTCTGGAGGTCGACCCCCGAGATGTTTATGTCGTTAATGTGATGTTTTCCCGTAAATCAATTACTAAAGACGTCTGCCAGTATGGAACAATTTCAGAACATATTCATGCGGAAACCAGACGCGATGGGCTGAAGTTTGATAATGTGCTGCTAGTCTGTTAGTATTGAAAGTGGTTTGACCAGGTACGGAGCGACTACATGTGCTGTCTATGTAATTGTTGATACCGGAAAAAAAAAACATATCTGCTAAAGCCCCACCTGTTCCTTGAGCTGCTGCTCGTACGCCTGCTCCTCCAGGCTCAGATCCGAGCAAAGATCCCCGCCCAAAACTCGCTTCTCTGCAGACAAAAGTTCAAAAGTTTTTTGAGTGACAGTCGGCCAAAATGGATCTCCAGCTAGTATCTCAGCCGCGTGGGAGTGTAATGAGTACACAGGTCGTACCGGTGTTTGCAGAGTGAACAAGTTAAAGTGCCCGTTATGAATGTTTGTTTACCCCTGGAGCTGCTGAAGCACTTTTTTTCTGTGTGCGCGCGCGTGTGTGTGTGTGTGAAGGAAGGAGGGAGACTGATAAGACATCACACTCTCTTATCCCTTAGTATTACACACATACACACACACACACAACACACTTTTGACACACTTACACACCTTTTGTAACCCTTTAAGGTGTGTGTTATTGCCTTCAATCTCTATTTGCCCCCTATCTCCACCCAAAGCCCAGCCTTAGGCCTTCAAACAGGGTCCAACACACACACACACACACACACACACACACTTATTGCTCACTTCGCCTTCATTTTCATGTGGTGTCATATGTTTTTAGAGCCTGACTTTGTATATGTTCTTTTTATCACCGTTTATGTTTTACTTTGGCTTGTCTTTGTTTTTGCTGTGATTTATTTTTTCAACTTGGTTCAGTTTTTGTTGTTTTTTTTTTGTTGTTTTTTTTTGCATGTTTCCGTCATTTTCCTCTTCCCCTTGCTTCCCCTCTCTGAACAATCGTCCACGCCTCTCAAGCAATACCGCTGACAGGCACTGGGAGCTAGCTGCTAGAGAGAGAGAGAGAGAGAGAGAGAGAGAGAGAGAGAGAGAGCGAGAGAGAGAGAGAGGAACAGGAGAGAAGAGCAAAGAGAGAATGAGAGAGAGAGAGAGAGGTGGACTGGAGGCTGGTTCTTCGTCTGCTGTTCCTTCAGTATCGTTATCGTCCTGTTACAGCTAAAAAAAGATTATTTTGAAAATAAATAGAAAAATCATCTAAGTTTTGTAAATGATCCTTCACTGTCGAGGGGAGAAAAAGCTATCAGAATATACTTTGTACACATGTCTAATCTTGTAAAAATGCGAAAAGAATACATTTTAGAGATAAATCTGGAGCCAGATATATTCTGTCACCCTATACTGTATGTGTAAGGAACTGTTAATTTCTTTTTTTTTTTTTTTTTACAGACAGCAACCATGTTTATCAGTGTTTCTTTTAAATTGTTTTAGTAACTCAATATTTTATAGTTAATCAATAAACAGATGGAACTGTACCATTTGGTGTTGTGTGAATCTCTGGCGTGAAAACCTTTTATTTCTTTAGGTTTTTCTTCTTTTTCTGGGCACTTTTGATGACATGCATGTTCCTTTTAGATTGCTTAAATGCTGCACTTTTCCCTTTCATCGCTCTCTTTGACCGGTTCTGCTCACTTTGGGAGAAGGTAGATTCATGTAGTATTTTATTTAGTCTAACATGAAATCTTCACACAGTACCTAGAAGATATTTTAAAGGACAAGTTGACATTTTTAGAAAATTTGCTTTCTCACCAATACTGTAATTAGATGAGAAGACTGATACCTCTCTCATATCTCTTAATATCTTGCAGGTCTGATAAGTAGGATTTGGTTACAGTATGAAAACACATAATTCAAAGTTGGCCCCTCCTCTACGACTCAAAGCTTCTGGCGGTCCAATGGTCTTTCAATCGAATAATTGTCCCGCCCCCCAACACCCTGCACACTTTTAATTGGCTGGTGGCCAAAGGTTGATGCAGAGAAACAACCCAAATACAGTGAAATAATAAAATCCAGGCAGAGGGCAGAATATCTGCAGAGACAGAGACCGTCACATTCGTGGGTTACAAATTATGATTGAGAGGGATTAGTTTTGTATGAGTCGATATATATATATATATATATATTTTTTTTTTTTGTTGTTGTTGTTTTTTTTCCAGGAAAATCCTGCTCGTTACACCTTCAAATATAAGGCTACAGCCAGCAGCTGGTTAGTTTAACGTAGTTTAAAGACAAAGGTAAACGGCTAGCCTGCTTCTGTCTCAATCAAACTACCAGCAACTCTAAAGCTCCGGCCATGTTAGCCATTGTCAGCAATACTAGTTGATAACAACGCCTTATGCAGTATTTTGCATTCGCTAACCCTCTCACGTATGTTGATCCGCAGAGCAGCCATCTTCGATTTTGAGGTCGGGGTTGGTGAGGTTTTCTTGACTTTCTGAGTCATTTCCGACTGGGAACTCAGAAATCCTGACTTCCTTCTTTAAATGGAAAGCAGCTTAAGTAAGTAGTCAGGAAACTAGCGGAGACTCCAGGAAGTTACTGCTCCCAGCCAACAGATACTTCGGCACAAAACCCTCATAAAACTGCCAATTGTTATTTTCACACTTCTGTTTTTGTACAGATTAAACAAATAAGAAATAACCTGTTCATTAGTAAGTTTCAGAGGTGCTGGTAGGCACATTTTGTTATCTTTGGACAGACCTGCTAGCTGTTTCCCCGTTTCCAGTCTTTGTGCTAAGCTAAGCTAAGCTAACCGACTGCGATGTCTAGCTTCGTATTCACCAAACAGACATGAGGATGGTATTTGTTTTTCTTTCAGAAAGTAAGCAAATGAGCGCATTTCCCAAAATGTCCAACTATTCCATCACCTCGTCTCCTGCAGAAACTGGAAGAAGCAGCTAAATTCACCTAAACTAGCTGCTCTCGTGTTTCTTGTTTCCCTTTGCTTTTGTTGCTTGGGTTCAGTTTGTGTGGACTGCCGCTTTAATCAACAGTGGACTCCATCAGGCCTCCATTTTGGCAGCCCAGTAATGAAGCTGCTGGTTGTGATAAAATGGAGGAAAGTTCAGCTTCCTCTGCTGAGCTGTAGAGTTGACCACAGGAGACACATTTTCCACCGCTGACCATTCATGACTCTGCCCTCAAAGAGCTGGCAAAGGTGTGTGTGTGTGTGTGTGTGCGTGTGTGCGTGTGGGTGTGTGTGTGGTTTCTGAATTCCTGTGTGTCCACGTGTAATTAAATCTTTGCTGACATGAACTGAGTGTGTGTTCCTGTTTCACAGTGAGCAGCAGTCAGGGGTTCGGCCGCCTCTCTGTTTCCCCCAAAGGACCAACATCAGCATAACATCAGAACCTGCTGGGCGCTTCCTCTGACACACACACACACACACACACAGTACACCAGCAGAGAAAGGTATCCACACATCCTAACATACACTGGCGCACACACACTCTCCCTCCATCCTACCTCAGCAGCGCCCAACACACCCTCCTGTGGGAGTGTCAGCATGCAGGGTTCTGATTGGCCAGCATCACACGAACAGAGGTTCTCTATTGGCTGAGGCTTTGATGCAACTTTAACACAGGGAGCAGAGGGAGCATAGATGCAAGTGTGTGTGTGTGTGTGTGTGCGTGCGCATGCACCTGCATATATGTGAGTGTTTGGAATGTTTCATTGTCTTCATTCCTGTCGAATCCCTCACCTCTCTTTCTTTCTTTACCCCTCAGCTCTTTCAAGCTGTGTGTGTGTGTGTGTGTGTGTGTGTGTGTGTGTGTGTGTGGGTCACACACACCGGTTTCCCAGGAGACAGGTATCTAAGTGAGGGGGCGTTCAAATGCACACTGAGCACAAACAGTTTGAAAGGGTTGTTATTCAGACTGAAATCTGCTCTCAGACTTTCAGAACATTGTTTGTCCTTCAACTCTATTTTGTCAAAAAAAAAGAGGGAAAAAAGAGTTTTCTGTATTCATGCCCACACTAACTTCACTGTCTTCTTTTCTCTTTCTATGTGTCTGTCAGTCTTTCAGACTCACGTCTGTCCCTCTCTGATTACTTTACTTGTTACTTTAGGCAGGCTGAAATCAGAACGTCAGAAGGACACAAGCCGGATGTCAGATAAAAGATTGTTCTCAGTCAGAGGCACTCGATGCTTTAAATCTTCATGTCAGTGTCCTGCAGCTCCATGGCAACAAGAGCATGAAGCTGAAAAAATGTTTTAGGAAAATTAGCTTGTTTTTCTTTGTGAAGAGTTAGCTGATAAGATCAATACTGCTCTCATTTATGAGCGTTAAAGAAAGCTTTAATCAATATTTTTAGAATAACAGTGGATCGAATGACTTCATATGATGTTGTGCACTTTCCTAAAGAGCTTTTTATCACAACAATACACTCAATGGTGGACAGAGAAAGTTAGTGAATGACTTGTGGACATAGTGGAGCTTTTAGCAGCTGGTTAGGTGGTGGTGGTTGGTGGAGACCAAAGACAGAGCTAGAAGACAGCGAATATTGGTCTCACATTCACCAAGTGGCCGTGAACATGACTCCCAATTAATGCAAGTGTTGCTGGTTAAGTTTTAGATGTGTAAATAAGCAACTGTTTGTGACTATCAACTTAAAAGGTGATAATATACAGTTTTGTGTTTGCAACTTTTTTTTCCTGCTGCCCCTTATTGGCCAAAAAAAAAGTTCAGCTCAGGAAGCAATTAGCTTAGTGTAGTATTAAAATGAAAAGCTGCATTAAACAGCAAGCCTGGCTGTGTTGAAAAATACAGCCACCGGTACTTCTAAAGCTCAGGGATTAATACGTTGTACTTCACTTGTTTTTCCTTGCACAAACAGAAATTTAAAGACAAGTTGTGGTTTTAGGAGTTATGTGCTGTAACTTTTTAATTAGTCAGCAGCCAGGCTGAGACAGGCTCAGTGTGTGTAGCTTACCTCCAGTATCTTGACTTTAACCATTTCAGCATTTTTTAAAGTCATGATGAGCGTAAGTTTCATCATCAGAAGCCAAATACACTTTCATGCATTCTCTTTACTCACTTAGCTATAAGGTTTCATCTGATCAGAAGCCAAATACACTTTCTTTCTCTTTACTCACTTAGCTATAAGGTTTCTGATGCCAGGTTTGAGAACCACTAAAATAGGATATTTTCTCAGATTTGCTAAAATAGATATAACAGAGTAATTCTAGATACAGAGAGAGGAGTAGTTATTCATTTCCACTCTCTGCATGTATGTATGTGTACATGTAATGTACTGTGTGTGTCTGTGTGTGTGTGTGTTCTTTGTTGTTTCTGTCTTTTGATCTCTCGCCCTGCACTGTGTCTCTTGTTCTTTTACCTCTTGTGATAAATTTGAATATGAAATGACAACTGAGCCTTACAAATATTAGTTCAGAGTGATCCCACATGATCCCACATGTTGTGTGTGTGTGTGTGGAAGTGTAGTGTGTGTGTGTGTGTGTGTGTGTGATGTAGTGTGTGTGTGTGTACTGCATATCAATTAGTTATCTATTATTCATGCTGACAACATAATGAATGAAACATCACAGTCTTTGAATTTCAGGCATGTTTACTTGTCTTTCTCTCTCTCTGAGTCTACACACACATGCACACACACACAAACTCACACAGAGATGCCGTTGTGGGTATTTAGACAGGAGTGACAGCGTGAATGAAATCCCATTGTAGCTGTGAAGACGAGGTGATGCCCACTGAATACCTGACAGCTGAATACAGCTCAAGACTACCAGCTCGTCCTAATGAAGGAGGATGGGCATCATTTACACAGAGAACGAATGGGACACCAGTCACTCTCTAAAATCTGTCCTCTGACTGCCCACCTGCCAAAGGCTAAATAAAAGCTAATAAAGATATATATACCCTCATCTGATTTGCCTTCATTTGCAATTGTTCGCTTGCAATACTTGGGCCACCTTTTCAATTTTGGATGAGGATATAGACGGTGTGTGCTGTAAAGACTTTTCTAGTAAAGATACAAATATAGTACAACCAGATGTGATTTGAAGTGGTGTAGTGCATTAACAATTCAGAAATCTACATAGGATTTCAATTTTTTGTTGGACTAGTTAGTTGGGCTTGTTGTAGGATATAAATCCATAAAGTACATAGTTTGTTTTGAGAGAAACATTGAGAAGTTTATCATTTGAACCAAAGAAAAACAAAAACTTATAGTCTATTATGCTGCCAAGTAATTTCTTTATTCCATGGAAATTAATCATTTAGACAACAGCATGGTAAGTGAGCAGTTACAACAAAACACAGCTAAAAACCAAACCAAACTACACAGCTAGAGCAAGAGAGCCTTTAAGCCCTTTTCTCTGCCCTTTGTAGTGTAACAGTATGTCCATGTAGTAGGATGTAGTGTGGTAATATGTAACAACTTCTCCAGCTCGAGGCTGCCACCTGTAGGAGAGAGCCGGCGCTCACTGACTGTGAAGTTTTCTGTCATATTTCAATTTTATGTCTTGTTATACAGGGACAGACTGTTTTAATCGTCCTCTATCCATCCTGCTTATGAGACGTATCTGTGCATTGTGTCACTTATCAGGATGCCTCCGTCTGTTCTTCTGGCCAATCCCTCGTTCTCTGGTTTTCTCTCTTCTTTCCCATCCATCACCTCTCTCTCCTCTTTCTTGTCACCCCTCCACCTTTCCATGTTTCAGCCATTTTTCTTCATACCTCCTCTCTCTCATGCTCGCTTCTACCTCTTTCACCTTGCTTCCTCCAATTGCCTTCCCTTTTTTTTTTCGCCCCCCCCCCCCTTCTCTGTGGCCCCTCTGCTACCTGAAGAAACACAACGATGTACAGACCGTAAAGAGACAGTAAAGAAGAGGAGGAACATTTTTTTATGATGTGAAAACGCCACATGAAGCACTTTCATATCAATAAATTACCCTCATTTGTTCCAACAAACAAGCTGATAGCGAAAACAACCAGCGCTGCATTACTGTTCTGCCTCGTAGCACAAGGTGATACCGATTTATGTCACAAATTGGCCCTTTGTCAAAATCTTTTTTGCACAGACAGATGGTTATACACGTGATAGGCTGACATTAGATCCAAGAACCAATATGCAAGGTAGTTTATCACCATTTGCTTACTCATACGGAGACATTACAACCCATTTTACACTTCCACTTCTTTTTTTACCTTCCTCTATCTCCTCCATCTTCCTCCTCTCTTCCTCTCTACAGTATGTGGAGCAGAATGACTAATGATCAGTTGCTCTGTCACACGCCAGAGACTTTCTTTCCCTGCAGCCATATCCAAAATTAGCTTTACACACAGACACACACACACACACACGGAGGCCCAAATGATACACATACATGATTATACATGCCTGCGCACAGACAAACAGCCAGATATTCACAGGGTCACACACACATTGAGGCAGAGAGGGCAGCTCCAGTCGAGCACTTTGACCTGTGTAACACTTATGAACACAAGACAGAATGTGCTGTTGGTCTCAGTGATCTACACCTCTGTCCTATTTTGGTTTTGTGACCCTGAGGAGAGATGTTGTCCTGCAGCAGAAAGTTCAAAGGTAAAAAAAAATTCCTTTTATGAGAGGCACTTTCAGTTGTTCTCTGGGGCTCTCTGACACGGATGTGCAGCTAAATAAAGAGCCCACCTCTGATCTGTGATTTGGACCTGCAGTCCTCCCTGTCGTTCTCTGAGCTGCAGCTCTCTCTGCTGGATAGAAGCAGTCAATACAGATTTCATCTCAATTGCCACTGTTCAAGTATCGTCTGCTCCTTCTGCAGAAAAGTCCTCCTCCAGGACCCTTCAGCGGGGCAGAGGCTTGCTGGCTTGGCACCGAAGATGAGAAATCCCCCATTGAAAAAACAAGACTTTTTCAAAAGAAAAAAAGATTTTGCAAGATGTGAGGTTTTGTGGTGCAGATGTGTTTCTGCTCGCAGCTGTTTAAACAGGAAAAACAAAATCTGACTGACTAAATGTGGTTGCTTCCTGTTTTGACAGACACGAAGGAGCTCTAATCTAAACCACAAGATGTAGAAGAAGAAAAAATCCTCTCTCCTTGTAAATAAGCGACAGCAGAAATAGGAGCGGCACATATAAATAGAGACGGCAGACGAAGATGTAAACAACAGTTTTATTAAGCTCTGACGATGCGACAATGCTGGGCACAAACAGGCTGCCTCCAGTATCTTCAACCCAAATCATATAACATACTTACAGTAAGACAACATTTCAGTTCACTCAGTGGAGGATTTTGCGCCTAATCCGACAAATGAATAAATTTTGAAGAATGATATTAGTCATATTTCGATGGGTTAAGCAATAGAATATAATTTTTAAAGTATAAATAGCATTAGGAATGAAACATTGACAGATGAATGGTCACAATTTGCTTCTGGTTGACCTATAGATCACATATTAATTATCAAGCTAAGATAAGTGTCCCACTCCTGAAACCAGGTCATTGTTGTTGAATCATTTAGTTATATGAGCATATTCTGCATCAAGAGCTGATTAAACAACCAAAAAAGGCCAAATTTAGAGGATCACTGAGGCTCTTATTTTTTTTCACAAATATCATCTGCAAAATATCTTATGTTACATTAGATATGTACATGTATATATACAAGTGTCTGTATGCAATGTTTTTACACCATCTTGATATTTCACAGTGTGCAGTCACATGAGTGTTCAGTCTAAAACAGTCAGCATGAGGTGGATTCTGGAGAAACTCTGACCTCTTAGTGGGGAGGAAGATTACACATTATCGCACTTTAAACTATGATGTGCTGGTTTAAAAAAAAAAAAGAAAGAACAAAAAAAGGAAGTCACATGATAGGCTGACAGATATCAGATCCTGAGGATGAGATAAAATGAAGATTGGTATCAGGTCGATGTGTTGGTGTGTTGGTGTGTGGTCAAGATTAGAAGATTTCTGCAGCGGTTGTGACATTCAAACGTGAGAGACCAAAACCTCCTTATGAGTATCTTTTCTCTCTGCTCAAAAGTTCACTTTGATATTCTTTCTGATTTTGTTTAATGTTTTTTTCCCAGACACATATTTCTTGTCAGAGCAATTTTGCCCTTTGCACCTCCTGTGGTTGATTTTTGGTGATCTCATTTTTACTGGTAAAGTCACTCTGTATGAAAGTGTCAGCTAAAGCAAAAAATACATTCTAAAACCACAAATGATTCACCAACAGTGTGCATACACTTTATCACAACAGGTCATTAATATGATTTGAAGGTGGACATTTTAAACAGATCAAACTGTGTGATTCACTTTCAGCAATGCAGATTCAATTTTAACTGTGTATTCGTCATTCCACTTGTTTAATGGTTTCATGAGTATCTTACTCACTTCCTCCTTATTTCATACAACAAACTTCAAGGAATAGCTTGACATTTTGGGAAATATGCTTGAGACTTGAGACTATATGCTTGAGAGATGAGGCTGACCCACATCTGTACAGTAAATACAAAGCTAGAGCCAGTAACAAAAAGCTGCAAGAGTAAAATGAAAAAATAAAAATCAATCATTTTTATCGATAAGAGACTACCGGCTGTAGCTCCATATTTACAATTCAGGAATGAGAGTGGTATCGATTTTCTCATCTAACTTTCTGCAAGAAAGTATTTCCAAAAATGTCAAACTACACCTTTAAATTAGCTTGAAGGGTTGAATTTGACATAAAACACTGGTGTAAAGACGCAATCCTTTGAAAAGTGGGATATCCCTTCTCTCGAATAGCCCTGTGCTTTCTGACAGAGAGGGAGAGAAAGGGAAGCAAAGAGACTTTTCATGTCCTTTAATGACACATCTGACCAAAAATAACTGAAACCACCTTCAAATCCAGAAGCTCACTGAGAGGAGAGAGGCCTGAGGCAGTATGGCACCGTCAGCACAGCGGGACATACATACAGTAATGAGGTTAGCTCCCAAATGGCACCCTACCATTCTTCAAACAGCGCAGACGCTGGGCTCCATTCAAGCCGTCACCTACATAATGTAGTGCACTTTGTGGCTTTCTACACTGAGGCCTGTTTTCTTCATAATGTATAAACCCTGAACCCTGCTGTACCATCACTGAAAAATGAATCAACAGCAAACGTGGAGGAAATAAGGAACAGCTCACCTGTGTTGAACTAATAAAGGACACAGGTGCCCTCCAGATAACTTCTACTAAATAAAGCTTCAAAAAATATGAATTTTATATCCTCTAGAAGCTTTTGCATGAATAAAATTATAGCTCTTCACTGCCTTGAGTGTATTTCATTCTATATATTTACATATCATGTTAAACTGTTTATTACATTCACTCCTTTTCTCATTTGCTAACACTGATCAGACTTTTTTTTGGCACAAATTTGTTTCCCCATAATATCCCACATCATTACATGGATGTTACATACAGACACAGTTCAGAGAGACACAGAGGAGACACAAACCATAAAAAAACTACTGCAAGACACAACTTCCCACCTAATGTGGCAAATTCAACAAAAATTCTTCTGTGTCTGAAATGATGTAAAAGTGACTGATGGACAGAAATCCGCTTATTCTCCTTTTCTTTTTTTTTAAATAAGAACAGCAGCTGTAAATGCAAAACGCCACAATAACTCCATTAAGGTTTAGCATTAATCATTTCTCATTGTTTGCTTGAAGAATTCCATTTTTCATGAAACTGAAGCTTTTCCAGCTCAGAAGAGATAAACAAGCTGAAGATGGCCTGGGACGAGTTCATTGCATTTTTACTGAGGGAAGCCAATCAAGTTTTATGATTTTTTTTAAATTACCAATAACCACAAATTTAACTACTGTACGATGCTTGTATATAATTAATGGCGAGCTGTACTTCTTTTAAAGGCACAGTAATAAAAAAAGTTTTAATTCTCTATCATATTGTGGCCTGTTCAGATATCACCTCTTAAATACATGAAAAAAAGTCTGTTTTGAAATCTGAACTTGATGTCATGTACAGACCTTTCTCCAATCAAATGTGATTTGGGGTGACTAGCTAACAACCCATCATAAAATAAACACACTTGACTGTTGGCTTGTGGGTCGTAGCAGCTATCAGAGCAACAGTGTGGGTCAGAGGTGTGTTATAATAGTAATAATTATGAATACATGCCATTACCGGAGCTGGACACGACAACTGCCATTTCGCTGTGAATTAAATGAGGCTCCCTTCAAGTTTTTAAATGTGTGCCGTCAGAGGATTTCAATAATATTAGTTCAATCAAATCCCTGTGGATGGAACTGATTCGTCCAAAAAAAAAAAAAAAAAGAAAGTCATATTTTAAGAGATACGATTAAGAGGAAAGAGGAAAGATTATGAGGAAACAGCTGAAACAACTGACACCCACACTGACATCATGTCTCTTTTCTGAATATCAACAGTTCTGAGGAATCACAAAATGTAACATGAGCACACCCATGACACAAGCTCTCCACGAAAACTGCGAGCCTTTTGTTCCCTGCAGTAAAACGTCACTTGACTTTACACTGTACAAATGTCAGCCGGTCTGTTTACACACGCACACACGCAGATGATGATTTCAGACACTTAAAGGCCTTCTGTGGCCCTGCTGAGCTCCTGTTCTTCACCTTTAACGTTCGTCGCGGCAGTGCAGAGGGATTTGAAGGTTACCGGGCAGGAGAACGAGCGAGTGGAGAGCTACATCATTTTACATCATTTCCTCCACTACTGAATCCCACTTTTTTTTAAATCCAGTGAGCCAAATCGAATCTCTCAGGGTACAAACATGAAAGAGCTCTTTACGGATGTCGTTTCTGCAGCTGGACTCAAGTCCATCAGTCCTGACCGAGCTGGAGCGTGTGTGTAAATGGTTGCAGGTGTGTGTACATGTATTTGTGTTTCCATCTGTCTGTGTGTGTGTGTGTTTGCTTTACTCTCTGTGCACATTCAATACCCAGTAGCGTTAACGGGTGTGTGCATGTTGAGTGAGGGGAAGCGTGTTCCTGATCCCGGAGCGGTGAAGCTGTAAGCTGCGTAGGCCACAGCGGAGCCCACCATCAGGCCGATCATATAGGAGACAGTCATGGTGTTCCCTGGAGAGAGACACGGAGGGCAGATCATGACTGTGGAGCTGATGCAGAAAGTAACAAAACCAAACAAAAGATACCCCTGGGTCACATCAGCAGCTTTTATTATGCTGTATTTAGACATGGCGGTGCTTTTTAGCTACATGTTGATGTTTAGCAGATATGTTTACGGAGTTCAACATCTTAGTTCAGTGTGTTTGCATACTAATATTTCCCTAGTAGAAATGAGTGTCTCTACGTTCAATATGTTTCCTTCCAGTCCTGGTTGGTCATTTTAAACTCTATTGGGAAAATATTTCATTTGTTTTCTTGCAGAGTTAAATGACTGATACTGAGGACTGATACTGCTCTCATGTCTGTACAGTAAATATGAAGCTACAGTCAGGGTCAAGTTAGCTTATCTTCGCAAAAAGGCACAAATTAATACTTTATATCTTGTTTGTTTGATCTGAACAAAAACACAAATCTAAAAACTATTCGTGGCAGTTTAGTGAGAGGGTTTTGTGCCAGACTATTTCTTGGCTGGGAGTAGTGACGTCCTCCAGGAAGAGACTGTGCCCAACATGAAAAAGCAACTTGTTGTTTTTGCACTTGAGCGGATTAAATTTTGTCCAACAATCCAAAACACAAATATTTCTCTTTTCATTCTATTTGTACATGATGAATTATTTGAATGATTACTTAATTGTCGAGCGTAACTGTCGATCAACCTATTGAGCTGAATAAGTCTCACCTGCCAGCTCCCTCTGTTCAGGCGGCACTTTCCCAGCGGCCTGTATCATCGGCACAGACCCGAAGTAGCCGTTGGTGACTCCCATGAGGAGGGAGAAGAGACAGGGCCAGGCGGGGTGGGACAGGGTGGGCGCGTTGGCCGGGTACACGCACATGACAAACAGAGGGATGAAGACCACCCTCAGGCAGGAGAAGAAGAGCAGGCGGCCTCCAGACCAGTCGTACGGCAGCGCTGCCAGGATCTGAGGAGAGTTTCGGTTTTATACTGGGGGTCAAATTCTCCTCTGCTTTTATTGCAAGTTTTAAAATGGAAAATTAAATGTGAACTTTTCTGTGGTAATTCTCTAAGCCACTGGTCGACGAGCTGCTTAAGGCACTCACCAGAGAGCACAACAATAAGTCAATATAATTTTTCCTCTATTTCTTGCTCTTTGTTATCACGACTCTCTTTCTCTCTCTTTTTTTTTTACCTCTAAGCTGCCCTCATTTTCCTTTCCCATTTTCTACTTAATTTCTCTTTTTCCTCCTATCTTTTTTTCTTACATTTTAACAAAATGCTAAATTTGCCACGAGGACAAACGAACTTTCACCCAACCAACATTTCCCTTCAAAGACAAAATTGTGACTTAAGGACACCAGATAAGGTTTAATTTCTGAATTTTCAGATAAAGCCTTTGAGCTAAGTGCAATTATCCAAAAATAAACCAGACTTTTTTTTCATCCATACTCTCAGGTTTAATAAATGGAGCAACTCCTTTAATAATTTCACAAGGTCAACTCCAGTGTTAAAGTGTGGCTTTGTTACTTTCCTGCCTCTGTGGTGCTGAGAAACCTGATTTACGGTTAAATCCCAGAACCTCAAGAAGTGTGAAATATTAGAGTGACCCCCATATTATCTGGTATTGCAAAGAACTACTTGAATTTTGGCAGAACATAAAAAGATGAGGTTATTGTAAAAATTATGAATATTGATATCCCAGTTGAGCAAGTATATTTTATGCTTGAGGGCAAGGACGTAATTTCCATTTTTCTTCCCCTCACTCTTACAGTTTCCATCAAATATCACCAACCAACAGAGCGCAACTGACAAAGTCCAGATGATCAAAATGTTAAAATGTTCAACTGAGTCACCTTCAGTCATTACAGTATGCTCACAGCATTTAACAGGAACTGATTTACAGGCTATTTTTTGCCCTGTATTTTTGTCTGAGGCCACATACAGCTGCCCTCCCGTCCTGGTGAAGGTCGCTGGAGCTGTATGCAGCTTGTGAGAGAGCGAGACGAATGAACTCCCTGATTTGAGAACTGATTTGTTCTTTATTGCAGATAATTTTCCAAAGAAGTTGCCCATATTGGTCATTAGTCAAAGATATTCCAGTAAAAGACATTGTTCTTCGTAGTAAAGATAAAAATCAAAGATTATTCATTAAGTTTAAAGGGTCATTGCTGAAACTTAAAATTCTAGTATTTCTTTATTTAACATAACAATATTTGAAGATGTCCAGTGAGGCTTAGAACGCCTGAACAAAAGGACACGGACCAAGATTGAATCTTTTTTGCAAAAGAATAAGACTACGTTAATACCTTCATTCTTAAAAAAACTGTTGTATCTTGAGACTACAATTATTTGGCCACTGGGGGGCAGCAAAAACTGTGAACAGCACACTGTGACATTTCATTACCTTGTAGGTGGATATGGTGAAAGCGTTTGCAAACAGGGTCTTGTTTACACATCCAGCAGTCGTATTTCTGTCCACTTGATGAATGTAAGTCCAATATTTTCTCTCTTTTTAGAGCAATTTTACAAACAGCTGCTTGCTGCAGTATAAAACGATGCTATGAGAGCTGTGAGAGTGAATCAAAACAGCAACGTTGTGGGCTGAATTCAAAATAATGAGCTGAAACTCGCTATAAATCCTAAAATAGAGGGGAGCCAAGTAGTCTTTATCTATTGTTAATATAAAATATTGATTACAGATGCCTTAACTTGTCTTTGAAAAATAACTGGAAGACGTGCACTTTTTCTAGTTATTAACTTTCAACAGTTTAGGCTCTCTGTCTTACTGCTGGTTCATCAGATAATAGTCTGGAAAACACGGATATATGAAAACACCTTTGAACATTGTAATTCTAAATTTAAATCAATAATGTAGTCAATAAACTCTGATTTGATGAAAACAGAGTTATCACCTCACCTTGCCAACGAAGTCCGACATGTTGAAGGTAGCCATGATGAGGATGGGGAGCCACTCCCCTAAGGTGGGGTTTCGTATCTCTGACTCCAGGCCGGGGAACAGGCACAGAGTGATGCTGTAGGTCACCGCTATGGACAGCATGTAGGCCCAGATCACGCGGGACACCACGTAACGATGCAAGATCATGTCTGGTTAGAGAAGACACACACAGGGTGACGTTTAAAAACGTGAAGCTCTCACTTGAGCAGGTTCATTCATTAAGAACACTCTCCTCCTCCCAATAACCACCAGGGGATGCATTTTTCAATTTCAAATCCATCTGGTATAGTGAAAGGGAAACTGAGCAGCGAGTGTATGAGATTAAAACAGAGAGTACCTCGAACACCGGGCCAACTCTTCCTTATCTTGGCTTTCGGGGCGTCAAATCGCACATACGTCCCACCCGCAATGTCCTCGATGCCTTCCTCTGCAGGGGGCGGCCCCGTCCCACCATTTCCCTGAAGAGACACACACAGAGTGATTTATTTTTCTTAATAAAACCAACACATGACAGATCCTTTGAGGTCAGTCATTAGCATTACATCAATCCTTCAATTTTAAATCTAAATGTTATAAATAGTTTAAAACAATAACGAAACTATAAAATTGTGAATGAGTAATTCCCTGAAATTAATTTCAAGGCTTTTTGAAGGACATCAACAGTTTGTTAAGAAAACACTAGAGGTAGCCATCATACAGTGAGTCAACATTTTCTCTCACGGTGATTTGAACTTTATCTTTCCTGTTTTTTTCATTAATAATGGCTTCCTGGCTGCATGACCTCAGCTTTTTATGGAAGCAGCTATTAAAGAGGACGGCTGTGAGTGGCTGCAGGTTGACGTAATGATGTTGGAGGGACTGCAGACTGAGACCAGGAGCCGCACACCCGCACACACACACACACACATACACAAGCCTACAAATACACATTTCCTCGTTATCCGAATATATAGGCACATCCTTCTACTTATGCCGAAACACACACTCTCTTACACAGACACACAGGTACGCACAAGGCACACACACACACACACACGATCCATTAGTTGATTAGAGGGACTTGCGGGCCAGAAGGCACCACTCTTCTTGATTATCTCATAATATAGAGCGCTGCCTCGGTTTCCCCAGGCAACCAGAACAAAGAGCTGCCTGAATCAGCCCCCAGACTCACAAAACGACACACAGGGGGACGTCCCTCACACACTCGTCTTTTGCGTAATGGTACACAGACGCATATACGCACACATGAAAAGATGACAGCCTGAGGTGATGTGTCTTCCTTTGAAGGCTCTGAACACACACACACACACACACACGTTGTAATGAGGAATTTGAGTTTCATGTCTTCAGGCTACAAAGTGCTGCTTCAAGGAAGAGTACAAAGTGGATTCACCTCCTCTTGTGTCATTCCTTTCTCTCACTGTGATGGCTGGTCTTCTTCTCTCTGCTCTCTTTCTGCTTTTTTTTTTACCTGAAATGTTTTGTGACGATCCCCAAAGCTTCCTCCCCTTGGCTGACTGCGTCTCCGCACACTCCCTCCCCCGTCTCACCTCTTTGCCTTGACTGTTTTCTCCCAGCCTTTTTTCCTCTCGGTGTCGTGACTCTCATTTTCTCTCTGTTCGCAGGAGGCCTCAACCTCTCCCGTTCTCTCTAAAACTCCATCTGTCTCAATCTTCTTTTCCGCACCACTTTCAGCACTCCCTGCATACCTCAACCCTTATAACCCCTCCCAAACCCCCTTTCTTTTTCTCTCCCAATATTTCTCTTTCTGAGTGGTAGCCAAAAAGCTTAAATAAATTATTCTGCATTTTAAAACGCACACAGCACTCATTCCCCACATGCACGCTCACACTGAAACAACCAAGAGACACACCCTCCTCACACACACTCCTGACAGAAATCAACAAGGAAATGGAGTTGCATGACACCACAGTTTAGAGGGCTGACATCCCCTCACAGTCTTGGTTCAGAAGCAGTTTGTTGTTGCAACATTTATAAAGGTTTTAATGAATGAAACATGTACAAGAAAATTTAATGAGAGAATCTGCTGCTCCACGCGGAGCAGAGCTTGAGAAATCAGCCTTGATAAAATTCAGAGGGTTTAAATCACAACTGCAAAACATAAAGTTGAAGCAAAACATCTAAAGTGTTCATCATCAATGTGAACATCATGGTAGTGCCGGATGAAAAGAGCAGCAAAGTCTGCTGGCCTCATCCTCTGTGAACCCTGAATATTCATGGAAATCCATCCCATAGTTTTAGAGATATTGTTGTGAACTGTTGGTCTGACTAACAGAGCAACATTGCCATCCTTAAAGACACAAAACTTTCATTTGTAAGTCCACAAACTTACAAATCTTACTTCCTCTGCAGTGACATCGTGGTGAACCCGGTATCCGGTGCCGTTGTCGCGCGGGTCGTGTCCTTTGCCAGGACCTTTTCCCTGGGCGTGGTTGGTGTAGTAGCGGACAAAGCGGGAGCGGCGGACCACCAGGTGAAGCAGGAAGCAGAGCATCTCCATGCTGATGGAGACGAGGAAGAAGATGAGCGTGTTCCTCCTCTCGTCGGCGATCAGCAGCTTGGTGAAGATGCGAGACAGGGAGATGATCACCCCAGCTGTGCCTGGGAAGTGCAGAGGGGGAGGAGGACAGGCGAGGGTGGGGTGAGGACAAAGAGACGGGTGAGAATAGAGGAGAGGAAAGGGGAGAAAGTGAGGAGAAGGACAGAATGTGAAAGTGAGAAAGGGAAGAAAATGATGGCAGGGATGTGTGCGAGCGTACTTACTCTCTCCAGTCATCACCCCCTGTGTGTACCTCTTGGGCAGCATCCCCATGTAACCATAGAAACTGGACTGCTGCACTGGGGAGAGATGAGGAAATGGTTATCAGTGCCTAACAGTCAACACTGTAACAACACAATTTGTTTAGAGGCACAACTTCCGGAACCTCGACACACACCGCTCGAGAGAAGGCGCTCTGACCTCCAGACCTCCACTAATTAAACTGTTACTACAGCCAGATGACAGACTCTGTGTTCACACTCACAGTAACAACGAGGAAACTGGCTCAGTGTGTGAAAGTCATTAGCAGCAGCTGAGGACTGAAGCCTCTACTCTATTTGTGTTTGTCCTGACACTGTAGATTGTCCATTTGACAGCTCTGACTGATACCATATTAAGCTACAGTACCACCAGCACCAACATTTAGACACACAGCACCACAGTCTGTCTGTGCAGAATGAAGAGATGGTGCTATGAAATTCAACATTAGCACTATATTCTGTATATATATCAGTGAACACACTTGGAAGAGGATTGGAGCTTTAGCAATAGAGATTAATGAAGCAGTGTCATTTTTCCATTGTTAAAAACAGCCATAATATATTTTTATTTACACTTAAGAGCAGCGTGACAAGTTGTAACCACAACATATTCTCATATCATTAAGTTGCATTCATTTGGTGTTGTGTTTCCAATATTCGCTCTCCTTTTATCCCTGTTTTTGGTCTCCACCAACTCCTCAGAAAAACATCTGGCTCTTTAGCTGCTAAATGCTCCACTATGTTCACCAGCTAGTTGCTACATTTTCCTGTCAGCTGTTTGGTGCTGGACAGGTAGAGGACTGCTGCCTGCTGCGGCTCACAACAAGGTTAATCAGAGCAGGGAGAGTGAACCAAAACAATGAAACTGCGGCCCAGAAAACCAAAATAATTAGTGGAGTTCTAGTGCACATATATTCCTTATTCTTAGGAACAGACAGACAGACAGACAGACAGACAGATAGATAGAGAAGCATTGTTATTAGTAGTACCTGTGCATCCAAATGCCACCACTCCCACTGAAATGAGGTTGACGACGTAAGCCTGCTGAGTGGTGAACTTTGCCAGCCACACATCAAACACACTGACAAAGACCAGCGGCCCGAGAGCCAAGATGTAACCTGTGGATGGACAGACGGACAGTGAGGAGACGCCACTGAACCAGGTCACGTTGCGACTGCATGACTGAACATAAATTTGACAGGGCCGACGTGTGAAAAGCACTGCTTTCATCTGGAGTCCGAGCCCAAGTTTATTAACTCCAGAGACAAGCTCTCGAGCAGACAACACACTTCAAAAGACATTTCCTCAAGGATACAAGCGGAGTTATTTTAGGCTCCAGAGGGTACGCTGGTGAAACCTTGCTCTTACATGCACAGTATATGTGTAGAGATATCAAACTTCTCCTCGGGGGACATACATTTTTAAAGAACATTCCTTCATTTTTGCGCAAAAATATTTTTTTTATATTGGGAAAGCTTTAATACTTTTTATGTTAGTCTGCAGTATCACAGGGTCTTACTGACAATTATTTACACTGTCAAGACTTGTAGAAGCTCTAAAAAACAACTTTTTAATGAATAATTTTGAGGGCACATTTAAAGCTTCATCTTTAACAAACCTTTAAAAGCTAGAAACAAAACTGAAGGTGATGCAAGATCATAAAAAGTGAAAAGAAAAACAGAGAGATACCCTCTCTCTTGAAGGATGGCCCCTCATGGATTCACAGTCTTTGCCAAAGTTTGTTTGAAACTTTTTTTGAATAAAAACCACGGGAGACTCATGGCAGAGTGTATTTTCCTCTTCAGAGTGTCTTCCAATTTTTGCTCTGCTTGTGCTGCTCTGATAAGCCCTGAGGTTCCCACAGGGTCATTAATAAATGAGTAACAGCAGAAGTCCCCATAATGAGGAATATTTCACAATTACAGCTCCGTCTCCGAGCGGGATCCTGTCTCACTTACCCACAGTGATCCTGGTGTGCATGCTGAGTCTCTCCACCAACACATTGTTGAGGATGACAGCCAACAGAGCCACCAGGATGTACGTCAGGCTCATGTCGAACACAATGGATGTCCCTGAAACACACACACACACACAAAGGAGCCATGACGTCTGGGAGTTGGATATGAATGTGCAGTGTCCAGGTGTGCATCTGTGTTTGTAAAATTCATGCAATCCTGTTTATGCTCAAGCATCATCATACCTTCAAACTTTTGATGCAGGTAGTCCACATCAGTGATGAAGCTGTTGTAGGGGAGCAGGAATCCCACCCCAGCCAATAGCATTGCAAAATAGATCCCATGGTAACGGTCGTCAGGGATTGGCTCCTCAAAGTCTGGGCGGGAAGGAGGGAGTCGAGGGTTAGATAATTAAAAGAGTATGAAATCACACTTAAACAGCGGGGATTAAAAAATGACTTCAAAACATCAGAATTAGGTCTGAGGCCGCCGCACTCAATCTTCATTAAAGCTAATCAGGATGAATGGAGCCCTGTCTGCGGCAGCAGCGACGCCTTCGCTCCACCGACGGAGCAGCTAATGCAGCAGAGGGCCTCGCTCCTGTTGTGCTGATGAAAGATTGATCAGAGAAACTGCTGATCATGGACTAGCTGCCATGAGCAGTTTCAACTAGAAACTGGTCTTTTGTGTTGTGCAGCTGATTCAGTTTCGTGGTTTAAAGTGTGATGTGCAGGTTCTTTATATAACATAACAGTATAACAGTTCATAATCCTTTCCTAATCCTGTGAGCCTACTATTAACGTCTCCAAACCATTTTTGAGCATTTCTATATCACATCCCACTAAATGCAGAAAAAATATGAATTTAAGACTATATTTATTTCACTTAGTGTTTTATGTTTTATGTAATTTGTTGTTATGGTAACTGGGGCTGCTAGATCATTTTCCTGTCTGCAGGATGATGATGGATGATGACCTGCACTTAGCTCTTCAGCAATCCACATTATTTAAATAAATGCCCATTTTTAATAACCATATGCGCGATGGCAATGCATACACAACACACAGCCCCTGGGTTTGTTGTTTTTGGGGTTTGACGTGCAGGAAGTGAAGCAGTTCAAGCTCACAGCTTCAGATTTTCTCCGAATAAAGCAAGCAGTGTAGTAAGTGTTAGCAGTAAACATCATGGCTGCACAGACAGAAGAAGAGTTCGCCGCCTGCAGAAACTCAGAACTTCACTGACAGAAAATCCAATGAAGAAGAGAGCAGCAGCGCCCACGCTGTGCGACTGACATTTCAGTGCAGAAACTGACAATGTGGAGGTGTTTTATGGTGGATTTTCCCCTTCCTGACATTCATGTTTAGGGACCGAATGAAAATTATTTGGGTGATGAGGGAGGTGAAAGCAAGATCCTCTCCAGGGTTATGAATCTTTCTCTTGATTTCAAACAGCTGCAGCACTCCCTCCCTACAAAATGTCAGAATAATGCCAGTATAAGTGTTATACTGGCACAACTTGTTTAACAGTGTCCCCGCTTTAAACCATAATATATTCTGCACATTAACAAAACTCCTGACACTGGCATAAAGTGCATCTTGATGGCACAAGTTAAAGTTGTCTTTTTGTATATCTAACTATTAAGTATTATGCAAAGCAAGGGTGAAATAAAATATACATTTTGGATGAGAAAATACAAGAGCCTCTCTTGCTTACCCCAAAAAGCCTTCATCCAAAACACAAATTACACCACCGTCCCCCTTTTCTGACTCCTTCTCACTAATAATTTTCACACAGTCCCTTAGTTGAATCACTGTAATGACTAAGCTAGGATTAATTCAGTCTTTGAGTCTGCCTTTCCACATCTCTGTGTCTCTTTTTCCTTTAAGGAAAGCAGACTCAGTCTCTGTGGAGATTCTCCTTCAGTTTTTTTCTCAGTTTTTTACACTGAGATATGGAGACTGACAGCTACCGGAGAAAGGAAGACAGATGGAGTGGACGAGGAAGCAGAGCGAGGGTTTCTGACAATCTAGGGGCCCTCGCTGTGCGTCCTTGGTCACACGTGATCTGATTAACGTGCCCTTTGTGCAACCTGAGTAACCAGGCAACACGGCAATTTTCTGTTAACAGGCCTGCCTGCTGTATTTTACATGCACGTCCCTCTTTCTCCCCCTGGGCTGCTGTTATTATTCTCTCAGCTTCCTACCTTCATCTACAGACAAATGCAAACACACCAGAAAAACATAATTCAATTCAGCATGAGTATTTTTTTTTTCTACAAAAATGTACAACATTTAAAAGAATAAAGCCAGTGTGGAGACTGTTGTGGTTTTCAAGAAAATATTTCAAGTGGATTTGAAATTTGAATTCTCCTCACTTTCAGCATAAGGATATATAAATACCGCAACTATTGTGCATCATTTTCCCACCAAAGGTTTATGGACGTATTTGTGGAAACAGTGGCTTCGAGTCCCTCGGTTTATGTTTCCCATGGCAGCCATTTACGCTGACATTTAAACTGGGGTGTTGCTAGGAGACACATTGTCAACTACAAGATGTTTTTTTCTCTTTTTTCAACAAACACACACCCTCGTTTATGTGTTGTATGTACATCGGCTGTCTTTGCCTTTACAACACTCAGCATTCAGGAGGACTTGACTCGATAACTAGTTTCTACCTGGAAAATGGAAGCTACTTAGTTTAGCATGCTCATGTTATGGACCGATTTCCACGAGCTTGGACGCAGCTTTTTGTAGCTTTCACGTCAACACCTGCAGAGTAATGCATTACACAATTGTCTCTTTTTTTGTTTGTGATGACGTTTTACTTCTATAACAATACTGCACTAGTGTAAAGAATCTATTAGGTTTGGGTGATATGTCAAATAACTGGTGATCACCAAAGTATTCACTCAGGTGTGTGCGTAGCATGCGCAGAGGGAGGGGGAAGTTCCCAATCCATGCACCATTTTTAGCTAACAATCACGGAAGAGCTAGTTGCAAAATAAAAATCTTTTTTAATCGTGTGGAGCCAACGAGCCAAGCCTGGTGTCTAAACGCTCAGCTGTTCTGGAGATATTGAGGAAAAGACGTTAGACAACCCCTGAATTTTTCATTTCTCCCTTTGATTCTTTAATAATTAATTTAAAAATGTTTCCAAGCGCCAAATTGATTTAAGACTATGCCCTCAGTAGGTGCTTTTCAGAGCTGAACACGATGGTGACCTCATCAAGCCGATCCTGGCCAACCCCTGGGGAGGGACAAGCTGAACTAGCCAGGTACAGCATGTGTCTCATATCACCACCATTCCCGAGACCATAGAAAGAGAAAAGATTTTTCATACTCTTGGTTCCAGGAGAAATATGCTCTTAATCGCCCAAGCGATCGCCCAAAAAAAAAAATCAACCAGCAATGGACTCACCAATCACAGAAAACTGATGTATTCATCCTATCTTTCAAGAATCTATCTATCTCTTCTTCTTTTCCTTCCTCTCTTCCTTTCCTGTTTTCAGGATGGAAATGGAAAAAATGGCCATGCATCATCAGACTCCACTACAGTACCTTCATCACCCTCCAAAAAGGGTATTTCACCATAATTCTTTGACTGGGAGAGCCTGCAGTAAATGGATAATATACTGTAATATGTCCGTGATATTTTTTTCACTTCCAGTTTAATAATGATATATCTGTGCTGGTGGTGCACCACTAAGCTGTCAGAATAATGAACACATGAAACCAGTGAAGTAATCACTGTCATATTCATTTCTGTTTATGTATCTAAACATACTTTGTATTCCCTGATGTTTAAAAGGACATTTGTGTTGTCTCCTTTCACTCTGATGAAGTGTTGCTGTTGATAAATCCATCTCTTTCTTTTCTTCTTTCCTTGCTCTTTGTCTGTCTATTTATAAAACCAGTACACACACACACACACAGAGTCAGAATAGAATCTCCCTCACCGGGCTCGGACAGAGCCAGCACTCCTCGCTCTGGGGCGTCTTTACTGATCTCCTCCTCCTCCAGCTGGTACGAGTCGAAGCTGTAGCTCTGCACCACGCCGCTCTCTCTTCCCTCCCTCCAGACCTCCCTCCCGCCATCCCTCCATCCAGCTCTTCCTCCATCCCTCCACACGTCCCTCTCCTCGGGCGTCTGGGCCAACGTGGGCCTGCGGCGCTCCGCTCCCCCACCGAGCCCATCTCTTCACTTCAACACACACACACACAAACACACACTAAACACTCCTCTTGACACTAAAAGCTACACACTCCTGGGAGCGTGCATGTTAAACACAATCACCACGACGCGCCCTGGAAGAGAGGCAGGAGACCTTCAGATGATGGAGGATCTGCAGGGGCAAACAACAGGAAACACAAGAAGAAACAGAATTCAAATGTTAAAGAAGAAGCAGAGATAGAATAATAATAAAAAAACAATCTGTCAGGGACTTGCTGAAAGTGACAAGAGTCAAGGTTAGACGCCCCGCAGAAATGTGTGAGAGTGTGTGTGTTTGTGTGTGAGAGGCATATTAAATGAGAGAAACAGAGTGACAAAGGATGCATGACTGGGTGACAGACGAGGTGAGCGAAAATGCAGCTCTGCATTCATTGAGCAGGCACAGCAATATATATTACTGAACAACGCAGAGGAGAGGAGATCGATTAGTCCACTGACAGTTTTCATAATCAATTCAGTAAAAAATACCAAATCTTTACTGGTTCTAGCCCCTCACATGTGAAAAGCTGCTGTTTTTTTTCTGAATACTTTCGTTTTCTCACTGTGTTTTAAACAGGACAAAGCAACCTAGAGGCATCATTTTGGGCTTCTAACCAGCCTTTTACACTATTTTCTGATATTTTATAGACAACACAATTTATTGATTAATTAGTTAACTGAAAAAAAACAATCATTAGGATAATCGATAATGAAAATAACTGTGAGTTGCGGCTCTGAGGTACATTTAGACGTTATCTGTTTGACCAAGATTTGTTGTTATACAGGATAATGAGCCGGAGCAGTAAACAATAAAGTTGTTTTAATTAAATCAGCTGGCATAAAGCTTTTTAATTAGCCATTTAATCCTGAGGCAGTCAAAGTGAAGGTGACCAATAAAAAGCAAACTACTGGCAGATGTGAAGAGCTGCTGTTATTCATTATTACATTACTATCACCGAGCAAGATGCCCGAGTTGATATCTTTATATTGCTTCTTTAGTCTGATCAACAGTCCAAACCCCAAAGATATTCTGTGTATAGTGACATAAATAAACAATCAATTCAATCGATTCATTGATTATCAAATTCGACAATCAAGCTCGACTAATCGAGCCACTGACAAAAATTTACAGCTCATGCAGCGTCTGCACCCACTATTAAACATCATTAAAAGAGTAATGGAGAGCAATGTTTAAATGTAAGCACTTCTCACGAGATATCCCCATTGTCAGCATACAGCAGCTGAAACGCTGTTCAATAACCTGCTTTCATCAACTGCAGCCAACAGGGAGCTGCTGGGCAAAATGTTATTGTTACACGCTAGATCAATATAAATGGGTATTGACATTGTTCCATATGCAAACACAGACACACAAACACATACACAAAGCACATCTATTGTGTACATCTGTGCGGTTACACAAAGGCTTGAGGACACGCAGAGAGCAGACACACAGTCCAGCTCCGTCACCGCACATCAACCCTGTGGCCTCTGATGCCTCGCCACTTAGACTTCAGCTACAAAATGAAGTCAGTCAGGAACACGGCTGCTTTGTTTTCAGGCTGAGATCCTATTTTAGCCTTCCCCCTTCGTCCAGCTGTCTGCTAAGTGGCAGGATCTGATGATGTAAGAAGGTTATCATCTCTGTAATTTGGGCTCATCCTGGCCTCCAGAGGAGCAGGTGACAGTGGCAGAGGTGCCTATTGAATAAAGCTCCTGTGTGTTTGTATATGTGCCTGTTGTAAATGTAATCATGATATCTCTCTCTCTCTCACACACACACACACACACAGTGGTTCCAGCTCTGGACTGGAGGCGGCGCTCTCCTCCTTCTTAAATGGAAAAAAGCTCCTGCTCCTGTGATTGCAGTCTGATAATCAGGCTGCAGTTTCTCTTGTGCACTTTTACAAAACGATCAAATCAACAGCAAGAGTGAGAAGGACCACATGACCTCACACCTCCGAGCGCACATCCCACCTGGGCAATAAATCTGCAGGTTTAAGGACTACAAATCAATTAACATCACGTGCCCTGCTCGTTACCACACGGGCGCGCGCGAGGATTAATACTGGTGAATAATAAAAGGCAGAGACACGACGGCGCGCGAGGACGCACAGAAGATGCTCTCTCACTTGTTCCGCTTCTTCTTCCCCCCCCCCCCAAAAAAAAGCCTAATTAAAACGATCCGGATCAAGTCCAACGGGGCTTAAATGTTTTTCTTTTCTTTCTTTTTATTCCACCTCCATCCTGCTGTCTGTGTCCTCTCTGCCTCAAACGGAAAACAAAACACACAAACAACAACAGGTTATTAATACCTCCCCTCCTCCTCCTCCTCCTCTCTCTGTGTGTCTTTACCTCTCTGGTTCGTGTCCTGCTCCCCCCACCACCACCGGCTCTCACAGCAGCAGCGGGAGCGGGGGTCCTTCCTTCCTGCGGGGTCCTCGAGGTGGCTCTCGGCCGTCCCTCCTCAGCCGGTCTCCATCAGACTGAAAGGGGAAGCCCCGGTTGCCGTCCTGCACGCGCTCCTGCCCGCACCATCCAGCAGCGGAGGAGGAGGAGGAGGAGAGGAAGCGCGGATGGATGGATGAGGAGAGCGAGGAGGTGGGGGAGAGAGGAGAGAGGAGGAGGAGGGGAGGGGAGGGGGTGAGGGAGGAGGATGAGGAGGATGAGGAGGAGGGGGGTGCTGCCTCTGGCTGTTCGTCTTTTTCAATCAGTCTTTCAAAGCGGAGGATGAAACCATCGAAATGCATGTTAATCAACTTTTCTTTCCTGCAGAATACACTTTAAATTATTAACAGTGCTCCTTTTTCATGCACATCATAGAAAGTACTTTCAAGCTGGGCTTAAAAATCTAAATCCAAAAGGTGGGGGGGGGGATATAAATGAATGCCATTTTCCAAATAGTATATTTTAACTTGTAATCAGCTCCAGTATGATAATACACTGCAGATAGTCTCTTTACAGTTTATTTAAATGCTTGATGATGGCAGAAGAGTAAAAGAAAATGACATAAAACAGGATACGGTCCCTTAAATTCACTGTGTTGAGAGCAGAAATCCTACAGCAACAACAAGTTTAAGTATTTAAGGTTCTTTCTTGCTTCCTCTTTCATTTTCTGCCATTTCCTCCATTTTATTTGGCTTTATTGGCATGACGTGAAGGACGCGTGTTGTCAAAGCATACAGATAAGGGAAACAGTGAACAGGAAAGAAAAAAAAGAGAACAATAGAAAATCTCTCTGACACACACACAAATGCAATTCTGGCACAATAGTCTCTGTGATTGACAGTTTTATCAGTTTAGTTCAAGATGCTAATGCTTTATTATTGGCAGGGGCTCCGTCATATTGCACACCCCCACTGCTGCCACGGAGGAGAGGAGCCAGATGAGATTTAGCTAAATGGTATAGCTGTCTTTTTAGGTGTGCTGTCAGAAAGACAGACCCAGGACTGCAGCAGGATGTGAGGTTGTGGGTTTGAATCCCTTTCTTAGTGCATCTTTCTTTGCATAGTGTATAATATAACTCAGATTTGATTTCACTGATGCAAATTTTAGCTCACCTATCTGTTGGTTCAACATCACAGATCACATCAAAGATCAGCTGTGTCAAATGATGCAGTGCATCATGTAAAAGGTTTATCCCATCAGAATACTGGATCTGTGCTTCAGTGGATTTAAGTCATTGCTGCATTTACAAATAACATCACGCTCATCTTTTAAAGATTATGTACAGAGAGCATTCCCTTTGATATTCTGGATTTCTATTTTTGATTTTTATCAACATCTTGCACGCTAGCACATATTTTACATGCAAAAATGAATCCAGGAATGTCTCTGATGGTGGGAGAAGACGCTTGAGTTAAAGAAAAACCTCATGGAGACATGGTGGATGGAGCGCACTGTATGTATCAGTTAACTGCACACACCCAAGCTATTTTATTTAATCTAACAAGCATTTTTTTTTGCTGTTTACTTCATGCCCAAAATGAACTGAAACTACCACAATGCAGCAGAATCAGATGCCAGTGCTGCTACATCAGTTTGTGCAAACAGGAAGAGCCACTAAACGACACATGTTATCAGTAGTTAGTTAGTTAGAAGGGGAGGTTTGCATCATGAACCTGAACCATGAACCTTTAGCATTTAGCGCAAAGCACCACTATGCCAGCGCAGGAGTAGAAGATTTTTACTTAAAGAGGGCAGACTTATGTAGGTTGAGCTTGCTGGTGGTTGAGTTTGAAAGAGAAATGAAATGATATTTAAGTGTTCATTGACATCATATTGTGCATATAAGATTATGATCAGTGCTCTCACCAAAACTGCTTGTGTGTGTCCTTGAGGTCTAACCAATGTGTTCAATGCATTTCCTTCCTCTAAAAAACATTTGCAAAGCAAGTTTTTAAGTATTGTTTACTAGCTAGCTGCTCCTTTCCTCAGTGTATAGCAGCATATCTTGGTGCGTTACAGCCACTTCTGATCAATGGAAAAGTGTGAAGCATCGACAGGACCCAAATTAAGTAATCAAGGATTCACTCACGTAAAAACACAGCTTTCCTTCTTTTTCTTTTCACAAATTCTTTTCAGTTCTTTATTGCTGTCCAGTAAAACACAACTTCTAGTAACAGTGACAAAAGATACAGTACTTCAGTGATGAAATCCAAAGACACTCTCAGAAATGGTAGCTGTTCCTGAAAAGGTGCCGTCCGGACAATGGAACAACACTAATCTGTGATTTATCTACCAAACTCTTCTTTATAAAATACACAGTCATATCCTGTGGCACAGAAGGCGTTTTGACGCTGGTCCAGAAACACGTTTTTGAGATGAATTTAATCTGCGTGAAATCCTCTGGATCATGGGGGTGTTGTTTTCTGGTTGTCTGCCTGCTTATCTCTTTAGCTGGCTGTTTCTTTACCTGTCTGTCTGGGTTATAACTAAGTTGCCAAATTTCTGTCTCTGTATCTGTCTGTCGTCCCACCTGTCTAACTCTCCATTTGGCTCCTTGCCTTCCTTTCTCTCTCTCTCTCTCTCTCTCTCTCTCTCTCTCTTTTACGCTCTCTGTTTGTCTGTGTGCGACTTTTCTCGCTGCTCAGCTTGTGGTGAGGCTTGCAGCTCTGGATTTACGCTGCGTGGTGAATAGTAATGGTTTGTCATGTTGTTTTAGCCTACAGCAATCTGTCCAGAAAAGAATGAGTTACAGTTGATTGTGTGTGTGTGTGTGTGTGTGTGTGTGCGTGGCATAAATATTTTTCAAGCAGCTCTCTGTTATGAATGTGTAAAAAGGTCAGACCATGTTACGCCTCCTTCACTCAAATGGAATTATTTTTCTGTACAAAACACCCTGCGGGACTGTACAGACGGGAGTGTCTGCAAGTCTATGAAGGTGTGTGTGTTTGTGTGTGTGTGTCTATCCCTACATCCACTCATCCGTCCCTCCTTCCAGCCTGGTAAAGATGCTGAGCCTCAACAGTGTCTATATTTAGCTGCTGGTTCAATCAATGACGGCAGAGCCACAGCACCATGACTCTGCATACTGATAGTACTGCCGCCTATCACCACCTCCACTCACCTCTGGAAGAAGAGATGAGGAAAGATGGGAGGGGGGGGAGCATGAAGGGAGAGAGGCAGTAAAATAGGCAAATTTTTAGAAATGATGATGAGAAAATGAGAGCACAGCCTCCAGAAATGTGAAAAATATTCAAAAAGAGAGTGAGACAGATGGGGCCTTAATCCTATCACATGGTTAGAGGAAGACAGGAAAAAGCGAGAGAAATAGGCACCAGGAGGTGGAAAAGGAGGAGGTAATGATGTGCGAGGCAGGCAGGTGAAGGAGAAGGGGGATGAAAGGAAAGAGACAGGTGTAAATGCAGAGGCAGAGGGATCGAGGGAGGGAGACAGATGGAGGAGGGTGGGGGCGAAGAAGAAAGAGATGGAGGAGAGAGTTCACATGAGCAGAGATGAAGATACAGCGACTGAAGGGTGGATGAAGACACAGAGAAAGAAAGTGTGTGTGTGGATGGGTTAGTTTGGGGTAGCTGCATTGTCTGAGGAAAGAGAGGCAGAGATAAATGAGTTTCTCAGAGATGGAGGGACAGAAGGGAAGAGAGGGAAAAGGAGATTCGGGGTGATAAAAAAAAAAGACAAAGCGAGAAAGCTGTTACAGACTGCAGGGTCCTCCACAGTGAGAGAGCAGAGAGAGCTCTGTCGGTGTAGCCGAGTGGATTTGGAGGGAAATGAAAGCACAGAGGCGTATGGAGGAGGCGGGAGCAGGTACATCGAGGAAGAAAGGAAGAGTCAGAGAGAAAGAGTCTACCAACACCTATTGAGATGTGACAAAGAGAGACAGAGAGCAGAGAGAGGAGAAAGACACATGCAGGGAAGCACTGTGGACCGGAGAGAGAGGTCAGGATTGAGTCACCGCTTGCTGGTGTTACATCGAATGCTGTGACCCTTCACAACCTGTTACCTTATTAAAAAACTCGAGGGAAATGGCAGAAAGAACAGATGAGCTCTGAGATCAGTCAGAGGCTGAGCTCACTGTATCATTGATGTGAACATTTCCAAAGTCTGTACAGTCGGTATTCTGGCCACTTTAAACACAGTATGTGTTAAAAACAAACAAACACATTTGCAGATGTAATATGGTTGAAATCTTTAATTGAGGTACAGATTTTGTTGCCTGCTTTCATCTCCATCATATGACTGCTGGTACAGATCCACATTGTGAGTCATATGAGTGTGCACACACAGACACACACACACACATACACACACACACAGACAAACACATACAGTTGTGTTATTTCTGTTTTGTTACAGTGCTCACACAGGCGTGTAATCTCTCAGTGCTCTCACATGCACAAATTATCCCCGTATCTTTTTCTCTCCCGGGATGTGTATGCGTAAAAATGCAAACACACTCAAACAGACTTAAAGTAGCCGTGAAAACTGGAAAGCGCCTCAAGCACTTGGAAAGCACTTGCTCTAAATCCACACTATTGTTATGCTTGGCTGTGATCTGTTCTGGGCTGGAACTGCACGATGACACAGGCGTAGCACAGCAGCTCTGTGTGTTTTTGTATCTGTCTGTGCAACACAAAAACACACTAAGGTGCATTAAAACAACACATGCAGTCAGGTTTTCTTATCAGAGCTTATCAGAACTATATTACACCTTTACACTGTATCCCTCCACCATATGTTTCCTATCAAGACGAAACTAATCCCAAACCCAAATCCTGAATTTACCTTGACCTTTATCATTTCTTAAAAGGTTCAAGTTTGACATTTTGGGAAATACACTTTTTGCATTTATATGAGAAGATCAATACTGCTGTCATGCCTGTACCATAGACTGTATGTAGAAATGTGTCTGCTTCCTCCCACTGGCTGGTGACTGGGGGATGATGCTTTTGAGGTTACACCCATACACCAAAATTTCCTTCCTCATGATATTGAGATGTGACGTGTTACTAAGCTAAGATAACCATCTTCTGGCTGTAGCTTCTTCTTTGGCATACAGACATGAGGGTGGTGTTGATCTTCTCATATAACTGTCTGCAAGAAAGTGAATAAGTATATTTCCAGAAATGTCAAACCTGCCTCGATAGATAGATAGATAGATAGATAGATAGATAGATATAGATAGATAGATAGATAGATAGATAGATAGATAGATAGATAGATAGATAGATAGATAGATAGATAGATAGATAGATAGATAGATAGATAGATAGATAAGGTGGCAGATAGAGGAGAAAAATCTTCTTTCATGGCTGAGATCATTCTATTCATAGTTCTGCTGCTCTGTTTTGCTGTTTCCTTTTCAAATCTGATCCATGCTCTCTGGGAGGTGTGTGTGTTTGTGTGTGTGTGTGTGTGCGCGCATCATCTTTTTGTTTGTGTGCTTTCTCTCTCAGTCAGTTCAAGCCTTCACAGCTTTGTTAAACACACTGTACATTTGCACACACATTCACGTCCTTAACAAATCCCTGCTCTGAAACTCAACGCCATGCAACCAAAGCTCAGAGACTCTCAGAGAGACAGAGTTCAATTACTCCTCTCTCTCGCTCTGTGTCTCTCGTTATCATCGTCTCCATCTTACAGCCCTTGTTTATTAAAGGTTGCTATGTAACCACCAGCTGCTCTACCATTTCAATTACACAGCTCTGCTTGTGGGTGTGTATATGTGTGCTTAAATGTGTCTTCCGTGTGTGTTTTGGAGTGTGTGTATACTGTAATTTTATTTTTCTCTGTCCTCAGCTGCAGTATTTCACAGTAAAGCAATAGCACCAATCTGTGTCTAATCTGCTGCAGAGGCTCCAAGCCATGTCGACCTCACCTTCCCCTGCCACACAAACAACATTGTCATCCAGTTAATTTTATCCTGCAGTGGTCAGTTTGGGAACAAGCAGAGGTTATATTTGAGCAACAGCAGTGCTTTGAAGGCTAACATAATGATGTTTAGAAGGTAAAATACTTGCCATGTTCACCATATTCATTTCTCTATCAGGTGTCTGATTATAAATTGAAATTTTGATCCATCATGAAGGTGGAAAATGAATCAGATTTAATGGTAATCCATCCGAGAGCTATCAATGCATTTTAGTTTGGACCAAAGTGACTCTAAAGCTAAGATGTTGCTGTGGCTTAAAATAGTATTCAGGCTGTTTAAAACAGAGGGTAGAAATTCTTTCCATCTCTTTTAGGCATCCTCACCTATCTAAAAATCGTAGAACGCCCTGGATCGATATTGATAGTGATATTATGTATATGTAGCTTCCAGAACAGCTGTTTCTAATAAGTGATTACTAATGACATAATATTAAAATCCCCACTGTCAATCACATTTATTCTTTCACATTTCAACAGCAAACTGTCATTTTGAAATCAGTGGATATTTTATTTTCCCTTTACCCATAGGAGACAAGGCAGACAGGTTTCTTTATGCATGTTTCAAAGCAGAGGGCAAAAATGGACATAGAATAATTGATAAGTATCAAAGTGGCTCAGTTAGCCACTTTGGGGCTTTGAGGATTAAATCATGAATCTGAACACTTAATGCCAAATGTAAATGGAGTCTGCAGTGATAGACACATCAGTTCCACTGAGATGCCCTTGAGTAAAGCAGGTGATGCGTACAGTAGCTGCTTTACTGTGAAGAAGAAGAAATGTTCACTTCAATCAGTACATGTTCCTTCATCATGAAATCCAGTGTGAGTGACATAGTCTGTCCAACAGTGAAAACTAACAGTCATTGGTTGGCAGAAACACGACTCCTAATGCTGCGCCATATCTGCTCGATCTGTTAGTGACTCGATTTTGAACATAATGGAGCATTTAGCATCTAAAAAGTCAGATACTTTAATATTTGCTCTGCTTTTAGATCTGTTTTTGGTCTCTGCCAACCCCTGAAGAAAGCTGAATGTTAAAGTGGCTCTGTTAGATATTTTTGTTGTGTTCAGATCTTGTTGGACAGAGCCAGGCTTGCTATTTCTATAATCATACAGGAAAGTGATATCAGTCTTCTCATGTAAAGCTCAGAGAGAAAGAAAAAAGACATGAATCCACTGGTCCCTTAAAAGTAAACAGATGCACAATTTTAAGCATTAAACCTCATTCTTTCATTATTCAGTATGCTGTTTCATATTCTCCAGAAGTGTAGCTTCGATTATTCAACGTACCATTAGTGGCTATTACATTTAAGTGTGTCAGTGAATGTGAATGGGAAAGTTTGATTTACTGGCTAAAACCATTATCACTGAGGAATGAAATGGTCCCTGTGGAGTGTTTCTACACATGTAGTATCCTCTCTCCTTTATCCCTCCATGTCTATCTCTCTACACACACACACACACACACACACATTTCCTCTGGGACCCTCATCAGGCCAGTGAGCTTCTTTTAGCGGCTCCCCTGGTGATCACCATATCTCTAATGAGATTATTGTAGTAATAGGAGAGTTGATAAACCCATTACCCACAACCCATCCCTTCTGCCTGCCTCTATCTGTCTGTCTGATTTTTGCCTGTCTGTCCACCTGTGAGCTCTCAACCAAGGAGAGAAACCAAGAAAAAGATATATACAGGTCACCAAGAGGAGGAGGAGAAGGAGGAGGAGGTGACATCCATGACAATGAGCGAGTTAAGAGAAAAAGAGAAAAGAAACACAGAGGGCAAAGCGGCAGAAACGGAGAGGAGAGAAATCAATGTGGGAGAGAGGAAACAGGAAGAGTGGGGCATTTAAAGATGAGGGGAAAAAGAGAAATGACAAGAGTGGAGATAAGTGGCAATTATAAAGAAAACACAAGGGAAAGTGTTAAAAAAACTAAATGAAGGAACGATGTGGCACATGAAGGACGGATGAACAGGGAGTGACTGGGAGAGTGGCTGTTCAAAGGTCATGTGTATTAGAAAGCCGTGTGCAGAGACATGGGCTCAGTCCCCTCCTCTTTTCTCTCCTTTATCCTTCATCTCCCTCCATCATTCTCTTTCTGCTGCCAGTTTCCCCTTTTGTACTCTCTGTCTTATGCCTTTGCTTCCCTCATCCTCTTTCATCCCTGTCTCCTCTCCCTGTGTGTCTGTACTCCCTCTCTGGCCCCCTCCCTCCCTCCATCTCTTGTTCTTTCTCTCTCCATCTCCCTCCATCAGCTTCAAAGAGCTGTCTCTGTGGCAGACCTCGAGGGCACCTGCCTCTTGAGGTGGAATAAAATCATTCGTCCCTAGTGCTTTTGTCTGTGTGTCTGTGTGTGTGTCTGTCTGTGTGTGTGTGTGTGTGTGTGCGTGTGTGTGGCTGGTATAGACTCTGAAGTGCAGAGAGGCCCAAGGCAGCGCTGTAGCAAACAAACAAAACCAATAAACAAGTAGGTGAACCTGGACCACAGGGTCATTTCTGCGTATGTGATGAGTATCTAAATCAGATTATGTTGCAGTGTTGTTGGTAACCTTTACAGCCCAAATGAAATTTGTGTGCATGTGTGTGTGTTTGTGGGTATGTGTATGTAGTGCCTGCCTATTTCTGCATGTTCAGTGAGTGTGTCAGTCTGCCACTGTGTGTTCACATTTATGCATGTTTGCATCTGTGTTTGTGTATATGTACATGCATGTGTGTGTGTAGGTGTTTGATGAGTGCATCTGGGAATCTGCCACCTCTGGAGGCGTGTGCTGGCTTCTCAACGACACCGAGCAAGATTGGATTAGAGGTTCTGGCCCCGCACTGTGTGTAAATCAGACAGGTGCAAGATGCTGGTTCAAACAAGTGTGTGACCTTCATGTGGACCGTTGTTGCCAGACTGTACTAATTTAAGCCTTATTACGTTGTTTTTCATTTGATTGGCAGGTAAAAATTGTTTTGGATGGCTTGTGATTATTTGGGCTGCTTTTTGTACAATTTAGGTGTTTTCATAAGCTACATTCAAACTGATACAGAGATTGACAGGATGCTGTCTCTGTTGTATCTGAAAAGGGTCGCTTGTAGGAATGAGGCTACAGAATATTATCACCTGAATCTACAGCTCCCCACAGCTTCACTGCTTTATAGCAAGTTTCAGCTAAATGGACTAAATGCAAGGACAACCTGTACTAAACAGTTTTGTTCTTGTACGACTGAGTTAGGGGAACATGGAGCATTCATCAATTTTCTCATATTCTGATGTATGAAAAATTGTAAGAAAAAGTTCAAATAAGAATACAAAAATGTTCTTGCATGAGGCCCATAGTATAGCTGTCTGGACTGTAAAAGCTCTACGAGCCACATATTTCCCTCAGGAGTTGGTGGAGACCAAAATCAAAGCTAAAAGAGAGACAATATTGATACTGTTCGCCACAACAACCCGCTGTTAGAGGGAGGCTCGACAGCACAATAAGCAAAGACAGACAACTAATGAGCTACAAAAACAAATGTCATTTCACTTCATTAGCTCTAGGCTGTTTTTTCTTGTGATTATTTTTCAATACTATAATTTTGGCTTCACCTTAATGTATCATACTAATAAAAGATAAGAGTGGAGGTACATTTTCACAACCCTTAATTTTCCTTCTTGCACTCATATTAAGCCACAGAGCCACAGGATAAAAAGAAAGTATTTATCTAGATGCAGGTACAGTTGTGACAAAGCCTTCTATGTGTGAGTAATATTGTCATATCCTTCTTCGTCATTTCATACATACATATGTTGGATGCAAAATGAAAAAAAAACCTTCTCCAATAAAAAGCAAATAACTGGGTTATTTTTAATGATGGGTTGAAGGCTCTGATTGGGCGATCTGGTGTCAGTCAAATCTGCTAACACCAAGGAGGAGAGAAGAGGAGAAACATTTGGGTCAACATGCAGTAAAGAGAGCTAAATCTTCAACATCAAAGACAAAACCTGGTGAAGATTCATCCATGTTCACACACACACACACACACACACACACACACTCTCTGTTCTCATGCATCCACCTACATAACCCTCCACATACACACACTGGCTGCCACTGCCATGCAACATAAACTGCTGCAAGTACCTACCCTGAAATTAACCAAATTAGATGGATGTTGAATCGTAATTAAAGGCTACATGTGTGTATATGTGTGTATATGTGCGGTGAGTGAGAGAGAACAAGACAGACGGGGAAAAAAGGAGGTGGGGTGGGGAGGGAGGACATCTATATGAGTCCTCCATCTAATGAAAGTCATTAGAGTGAATCAGGAAAATCAGTCTAATGAAAGAAAGAGGTTGCTGCTCGGTCTTGGATGAAGGCCAAAACCACGACTACACACCCTAATTCACTCTGTGTGTGTGTGTGTGTGATGGAAAGAGACGAAATAGAGAGGGGTGTATTGATCTGTGGGCGTGTTGAGCAGGGACCTGAACTACCACAGCTCCACCTCTGCCACTCACACACACACAACAAACACACACAAACAAAAACAATCAGCCAGAATAAGATCTTAACTATACCTTCAGGTACAGCAGTGCTACTGGCTGTGCATTGATCGGCTGCTTTCTCCAATACTCTGATGGAGTGTCAGGAGATGCCAGTGTTAGAAACCCTTCAGGTCATGCTTTCTAAATAAATGAGATCTAAATACATGGGATTGTACAAAAAACTGAGGTATCATAATTTGGTATATGTAAATATGTTATTTTAAACAAAACAGACATTATAAATCAACACATACTGTATGTCTTGAGCTTATGACATGGGCTGCAAGTATTTATGTATCTTTATCAATACAGTTCTCAATTCTGTATCAGTTAATCATTTACTTGATAAAACCATGGAAATGCTCACTCTGGCTGTTTCTATTATTTTGTCTTCCCAATTTATATAAATGAACAGAGACACTTCTTTATATAATGCACAGAGTTTGACTGCATGACCTAACCTAACCTTCATGCAGTGGTTAAATGTAACTAAGTACGTTCATTCACATTCTGTACTCAAATACTGTACTCAGGTACAAATTTCAGGTACTTTACTTGTACTTGTACATTTTATTGTGTTTATAGATCATATGTTCCATTGCTGTACCACCCAACAGTATATATAGAAGTTAAAAATATCATATATAAAGTAACACAGTACTGCTGAATACTTTTACTTTGTGGTATTTTCAGTACATTTAGCTGATAGTACACACATACTTTCACTTAAGTAAGGTTTTGAATGCAGGACATTTACCTGTGTGTGGTATTAGTACTTTTACTGAAGTGAATCCTTCTTCCATCACTGCCTCCATGAAGAGTGTATTTATTACATGGCATACATGATGTATTAGTTTTACCCAGGTGTACCAAATAAAGTGGCAACTGAGTGCAAGTCTTTAAATGTGACTGGAAATGATCTTAAAACACACCTTTATTGTTGTAAAGCCTTTTGGTGTAATCATTCAGTGAGAGAGTTACTATATTTATGTATATTTATTCAAGTACTGTACTTGAGGAAATTGTACTTTACTTGAGTATATATTTCTGCTACATTGTACTTTTTCTAATACTTTTAACATTTCCTTGATAACTGTAGCTACTTTGCAGATTCTGATTAATAACAAACAATATAATCAATGAATAACTGCTACTGTTGGTTAAGATAAGACTTAATTGATCTCCAAAAGAGTAAATTCACAAGCCACCCAGCAATATTTGAAGTAATTCAAAGCCCTATCTATAATATTAAAGTGATTACAATTCAATAAAATACATATTATTCTATAATGAGCCATTCTGCACAGTGAGTACTTTTACTTTTAGTATCTTAAGAATACTTTAATGGTAATACTTTTGTGCTTTTCCTGAAGTAGTATAGTAGGAGTATTTTTACACTTTGGTATTACTACTTCTACTTAAGTAATAGATCTGAGTCCTTCTTCCACCCCTGTGAGCATTAGACGTCTGGTTTAGTTTCTTCTGCTGCCCTCTACCGGATGGATTAAAAAAGTACATCCTCTCCCATAATGCACTTCCCCTTTTTATTCCCATCATTCCCTGCTGCGAGCTCTCTGCACCAGTCAAGATGGCGGACAGACCAGGTAAAACATCGTGTCCTCTGTTGAAAAGACTTCACATGTTGTGTGTTGTGCGTTTCGTTGTTGGTGTATTTTAATTTATAACAGGACGGTGAGAGTGTTTTGTGTCCGACAGACCGTCAGTGAGTCACCTGAAGACTTTTATCAGTCTGAAGGCCGCAGATAACCCTCCCGGTCTGTCAAGGACTTTGAGTGTCATTGATAGTTTTAACTCTAAATCAACCTACGAGCCTTTTTACTGTGCTGTTCACTTATTAGAGACTTTATACCTGACATGCAGTTTAGACCAGGCTGCTATGAATGAGTCGTCTTTGCATATTAAAGTTGTATTAGCATTTCTTGAGGTTAGCTCGGACGGCAGCCTGCAGACTCAGTGTCCAGACTGTGACACTGTCTGTGGTTCATTTTAATCCTGAAAGGAATTAACTGTGTTAAATAAAAAGTTGCTTTGCTTTTCAGTGTGTTTTGAACGCTGGGTCAAGAATATATCATTCATTCATTTAAAATTGTTGTTCTGTAGCTTCACACCCGCTAAATGTCAAATGTGACATGGTAATCAGAATAAGTTAGTAAAACATGATTAATACAGATCATCCTAACCTCAGCACAAACGTTAATATTTATTCTATTTATTAATAATCATCAATCATTTATTATTTTGGGCTATAAATAACGATTGTTTCCATTATTGATTAAGCTGTCGATCATTTTGTTGATTTAATCAATCAGTTGTTTGGTCCATATAAAGAAGAATTGATTGTTGTAGCTCAGTATTTAATCTAAATTGTGAGTTTTTAAAGCTGCTCCTGTTCTTGCCTTGTTATTTTATTAAACAATATTGTGTTTAATCAACTGATCATAGTGTACTCTATACATATCTTGTCATATATGCAGCCTCAAAAGTAACAAAATTATCAAACAATTATCAGATAAGTTAAGATAGAATTATCAGATAAGATTAAAACTGAGTATGTTGACAATTACATTGTTAAATAATTAAAACGGAATGGAAGAAAAAGCCAAGAGAATGAATAAAGGAATCCATTGGCATGCTTGAGTGTAAACTTGAGCTACTGTGACTTCACCTGCGTTATGACTTGTCAGAGAATAAAGTTCTAATGATCAGACTATGATTAGACTGCTGATTATTACCTCGGATAATCATTTTGTCTATAAAATGTCAGAAAATAGTTTTTAAAAAGTGCCCATCACATGTCCTCAGAGTCCAAGGTGACGACTTCACACTACCTGTTTAAAATACAAGATATTCAGTCTCACTCAAAACAAAGAAATGCCTTTTAATTTGAAAAGTTTGAACCAGGAAATGATGCAGAACGATGTTCTGTCAATGGACTAATCATTTCCACTCTTAAAGATTTACTATTTAGCTGCACATATTTTTTTTTTATGACCCACAGATAAAGTGCTGCAGCATGTTTTGCTCATTATTGACTGTGTGTAATTAAAATGTTGTCTCCACTTGTGACCAGTTCCCATAGTTGAGAAGCGGCTCATGGACGTGAAGCTCGGAGAGCTGGGAACCTGGCTTGGAGGTCGAGACTTCACTCCCAACGGCATCATCTCAGCCGTCCGCAGGGGTGAGAAACTGTTCTCAATAAAACTTTGTTGTGGATCCCAAAAAAAGGGGGTGGGCCAGTTCTGGTCTGATTTTACTTCCTTGGCTTATTTTTCTTATCACAAAAAGATTATAGTGTAGCTGATGCAGAATACAGACTTTGTTGTGCATTCTTTAAATACTTAAAAAAAAAAACTTTAAAGTAAAATAAATATAAATTAGCAGATAAATCAGAAAAAAGTGAGTAACACAACTCTCCACTACTTAGAAAAAGGAGGAATACATTTTCAGCACTGATTAACTTGAACATACATAGTCAAATTATTTTTAAACCCCTTTTTTTGCTGTTTCATTCAGTGTACATTAAATGAACAATTATAGTAAATAGAATAAAATGGCATTCTGTATTGCCTACTAAAATTGTACAACTGTAATATTATGTCATCAATTAATAGAAGAGGAAGGGCCTGAAAATGTTTTGACTCTCACAGCTCACATTGTTAAAATCAGCGTGTTTGTATTCACATAATTATCGTTATACGCTTTTATCATATTAGGCTGTTGTAGCAGCTGTGGTTCATGCTGTTTTTGTTTCCTTCCCTCCTTCTCTTCCAGGCCACGACAGATACTTCAACAAGTACATTAACGTGAAGAAGGGTGGCATCGGCGGTATAGCTATGCTGCTGGCTGGATACGTGGCCATCAGCTACATTTGGGAATACGACCACATCAGTAAGAAAAGCATACACTCCCTTACCTCTGTTTAGGATTAGTAAATTGTTCAATAGAAACATTTAATTAAGACATCCTTTTCTTCATCTTGTCTTCCAGAACATGACCGCTGGAGGAAGTACCACTGAGCCCCTTCAGCCGACCTTCAGGGGTTGAACTCTGTTCCCCCTGCTGTTTCTACTCTGAGCTCTCTGTTGTGTTCAGTATGACTGTTGTGACCAATAAACAATATGTATTATATTTATTGTTGGACATCATGTTTGGGTGTGTGTGAGTTCAGTTTAAATTTCAGCTGTTAATAGTTACAAATCTGAACTGTCAGGAGAACAGCCACCCTGTGCGGTCACACTATACAAACTGAGGCAAACACATTGTTGTAGTGACGTGAATGCAAACAAAACAAGTCAGTATGTAACAAGGACATTTATTTGCACACACTGTACAGATTGTGAGTACATGTTCAGACTGTATCTGCTGACTGCCAACGCAACAATGAAATCTATCCTGAGATACCATTTTCAGCTGAGCACCAACACACACAACACACACACACACACACACACATCCCTCTTAAGTAAAAAAATCTGAAAGACCTGGATATTCAGAACTAAACTTTAATACACACACACACACACAACTGAACTATTTCCATGATGCAGAATGTTTGCAAAAAAATGTAGTTACAGTTTGAAAGTGTGTGTGACAAGCCAGAATATTTTAGGTGGTGTTGGAAGTATCAAACTATTGCAGGGTGGATTTGGGCTCTGATTTAACTGTTTGAGTACAAACGGCATTAATTTACATTCCTACTGGCATTTATTTATTTTAACACTATCAGAGATGTACTAGAATCAGCATAATAGAAGTGCTGGTCTGATGTCACTGATGCAGTCACATGACCCGAGGAAACAAGAATATCCTGTAAGAAGTAGCAACGTGTTAAAGCACTGCACCTGTCAGACCGCTGGGTGACGTATCTATCCCACTGTCCGCGTCTGTAGAAATTCACCTTGGAGTGACACACATAACGGTGGCAGTTAAAGTCTTTGAAGTTCAACTTAAAGAACAAAAGGGGAGGCGGGGGGGGGTCCTCCTCTCTCTCTGCTTCTCTTCCTCTAGTCTCTGTTCACATCAAGAGGTTGGGGTGGGGTGGGGGGGTGGGGGGTACAGAGCTACAGCACACGGTGACCTCGAGGCTGAAGGTCACTGTCCGCTCAGGAAGGCGAGGTGGCCTTTAGTGCATTTGTTGTAGCATTTGTTGGCATAGTGGCCCTTCTCCCCACACTACAGGCAGAGGGGAGACAAAAGAGTGGAAATATTAATGTCTCCTTATTCAAAAGAAAGGAGGGTACATTAAAACCTTGAAATCGAGTGTGTATGGTGTTAGTCAAACAACTGAATTAATTCTGAAGTGAAGTATCAATGCAAAGCTCACCAGTTTTACCAAACTGCATTGAAGAAACCCGATTTATTTTCCCTCCCAAGGATATAAAGGAAACACTCACAGTTAACGTGTAGCTGAAGCCAGCAGCTGTTTAGTAACTTAGCTTAGCACAAAGACTGGAAACAAGGCAAAACTACTAGCCTGTTCTGTCCAAAGCTGACCAAATGTGCCTACCAGAGCCTCTGAAGCTATAACTTGCTGTAATTTGGGGTCACAGTCAGGCAGTTAAAGATGTACACAAACAAATTAATGAAGCGTAGGTATGTGTACAAGTATAAATGTGTTCAATTTCAAACCTATTTCGACTCTTTTTTTTAACTTTTCCCTTTTTTGTTTGTTTTGTTTGCATTTCTGCAGCTTCAAAAAAAACTATTCTGCATGTGTGAAAATAATATTGGAAAAGTGTTTTTTTTTTTTTTTTTATGCTGTCGATGGTAGCTTCATATTTATATGGCAATGATAAGAGAGTGGGGTTGATCTGCTCATTTCAGTCTTGTCAAGAAAGCAAGTAAGTGTATTTACCTAGATATCAAACTATTACTGCAAGGTGACCGATACTAGCCTTCATGTTTCCGAGCACTGAGAGAGACCAGTGTCTAAAATTGACTTTGAACTTGAGCTCATTAGCAGACAAAAGTTCAGATGACTCACCTTGTAGCAGGTGACCTGGTCCAGTGGCCGCGGGCCTCTGTTGCCACCCATGTTATTTTGCTGAGCAGCAGCCATCGGCATGTGGTTCTGCGGCCGCTGGCCTGGACTGGAGTTGGTCAGCTGGATTAGAGAGAGCGACGAGCGGCCGATGGTAGGCACGGGCTGCAGCAGGAAACAAGACAAGTCGTTTTTGCTTTGCAAGAGCAGTTTTGACCACACGCTGCACTACCTGAATGAATGCGATGAATCAACGCCCATGTAGCGGTCTATCATTTGTATGCTAAGTGTGTATTTGAGTGTGTGTGTGCCTCTACCCTCTTACCTTTGTCTGGTTCTGGGTCTGCAGTGGTAGAGGAGGCTGTTCAGAAGCTCCCATAGGCAATTCAAAACGAGGGCTGTAGAGGCAAACATCGTTGTTAAATCTACAGAACTGTACTTTGAAGTCTCCAATTACTTGTACTTTATTTCTACCTCAGTATTTTGTCTAAAGAACATTTTACTACATTACATAATTTATCCAACAAATACAGCAGAGAGAGAACTATCTAAAATTACAAAGCCTCTTGCTAAAACAACACGAGTAGTGCAATATCACACATCAAAACTGTTTCTAGTAAGAAAGAATCAAACAAAAAGGTGTAACATACTGCATAAATTTACAGGATTTCCCTTCTGGACAGAAGCCCACCAGGTAGTTCACACAGATCACCCTTCTCGTGTGTCTGTGTCTGCAGTCCGGACCTGAGACAGGAAGATGGGAGAAGATCCTCAACAGAGAGTAAAGAAGCTGTTCTACTGCTGAAGAAGAAACCTACTGTGTATAAAAAGTGAGTTTATGGGGTGGATTATGTTTATGTCCACCACTGAGCAGGGCCTACCGTGTTTGCAGAAGCCTCGGTCATACCAGGGACAGTCTTTGATCTTGGACTCTGGATCAATGTGCAGGAATGGACATTCCTTGTTGCTGCACTCACCTGCGAGAGCCAAACAGGAATTAGAAACAGGCACAAACCTTTAACCAGCACAGCATTCATTTGTCACTCAAGAAGAAGCACTCTCTGTGCGTGGAGCGACAGTCATGGAGCTCATTTTACTGATTTTATGAAACACCAGGTCAACGAACCAAACTTGGAGTAGAAGTAGCATTCAGGCATCTTGGTCATGTCGTATTCGTGGAGAAACTCGCACTGGTCTCCCTTCTTACACAGCCCTCTGAGCCAGTGCTTACAGACCACCGTCTTCTCTCCGCTGATGTGACGGAACGGACACATCCCACCTGGACGTGAAAGCAAAAAACATTCATTCATTTAACGTAAACTTAGGAGGAGCTTTGTGAACTCAGAGAAAATGACCTGAGTGATGTCACCAGGGTTCGCTCAGCGTGGGCTTGAATTTGTGTGTTACAAATACAAATAGGGCGACACAAATGAACGAGTCAAATGTGTTTTCTCCATTGGTCAGTTTAAAAGGAGGAATGTTAAAAGAAGAAACAGCAACAGTGAGCAGGATGGATGTGAATGTGTTGAGGCTGCTTTGTGACTCTGTATGACTCTAACCAGTGGAAAACCTGCCGAGTGGATCTTAGAGCAGCAAACTCACTTGGTACACTTGGTGTAAAAAATAAACTAAAAGATAAACAATCAAACTGATAATGAACTCAATGAACTGTGTTCCACTGTTAAGAACAACAACAAATAAAAATATTTATACATGTATATTCAAATTGAAATAACTGCACTGGACAACAGTGAGTGAGTTTATGGAGCAGTTGACGAAGTATTCAGATCCTTTAGTTAAAGTAGAAGTACTAATACCACACTGTAAAAATACTCTGTCCTGCATTAAGCTCATTTTGAACTATTTTGTAACAGGCTGATCGGATCTGATTATTTCAATTTCAATTTCTTGATTGATTGTTTGGGGTTTTTTGTAAAAATTCAGAAAATAGTGAGAAATGTGATTACAATTCCCCAAAGTGTCACTTTCACAATGTTTGTTTTTCTCATGCAACAGTTCAAAACTCAAAACTATTAAAATAGAGCAACATTATTAAAATACTTCAAAAAGAAGCAGTAAATCTTCATATTTGAGAAACTGAAACCACAACATGTTTTTTGCATTAAAAATTACATTAACTATTTTCAAAACAGTTCCTTGTTATTCCCCTGTCAATCAACCAATTGATTAATCAACTAATCATTTCAGCTCTACTTGTATATTGTGTTGGGTAGATGACTTTATAACAAAATGTAAAGTGAAAATGTAAACCTATCAGATAAATGCAGCTGAGTAAAGAGTACTTCCTCTGAGGTGAAGTATGAAGTGTAAAGTAGTATTAAAAGTATCTGACATTTGAACCTTTGAAAGAAAAGTTATTGAGTTAATGTACTTGGTTGCATTCCACCAGTGTCTATGTGGAGTTAAAACATAAATTCATTTACTGTTGTGATATTTTACTCTCATCAAGTGTGACTGTGCTGTAACAGCTCCAGATGTGCGGCGCAGCTGCATGTTTACCTTTGACACAAGCTGCTCTCATGAAGAACTCACACACAGCAGAGCCGGATTCTGTAAGGAAACACACCATCACAACTTTAACAGAGACATTAGCTCACACACAGCTAACAGTCACAGTTTAAGTGTGACTACATGTGCAGCAGCTCACTCCTGAACACTTACTGTCCATGCCGGGGAAAGGCAGCGGCTGAGCTCCGAGCTGCTGCTCCACGGCGATTTCCAGATCAAACTTGATGTGATCCACGTTGGCCAGCAAGTCCTGCATGTCTGTGGTATTTCTGCAGAGCTCCTGATCAAAGAAATGTCTGCTGGATAGCTTGAAGTTGAGCTAGTTGGTTAGCTAGCTAGCTGGTGGTTTCTTCATCGGCCAGCTAAAGCGGCTAACCAGGCGAGCTAAGCCGAGCGGGGAGACGAGAACAACGAGGGAGCTGCTCAAAGGAGAGAGCAGCGGCTGTCTGTGGCTCTGTGTTTGAAGAAAAGCCTGATCTGTGCTCTGTTAGCTGCTAGCTGCTAGCTTGTCATGAGCTGCTCCTTGTTCTCAGGCTGCAGGAGGCGCTCGCATTGACCTCTGACCTTACGACAGGCGAGAATAAACGATCGCCGAGTGTTTGGGTCGACTCACATGATGGTTTTAATCAAACTGTTTTAATTAGTTCATTAGTCATATTTCTGTGAAATACACATATAATAACAGACAAGTAATAGACTAAACACAGGACTGTAGCGAGAACCTTTATTTAAATCTCAATCACTGAGGGCATGAATATAGTTTTAAACAGAATAATATACAAAAGAAAACAAACAGAGAACAGCAGAACACAAATAAAACTGTTATAATAAAGTAGTTTGTAGTCATGGTTTTAATGTGACCTGAAGGTGGAACTGTATTAAGTTTTAATGTGCGGTTTCCAAAATAAGAGTTCCCCAAACACACAATTTGACCAAAAAACAAAAAAGATATCTTTATGTAATTAGTTTTTTTTATTATTATATTCTTCAATATTCTTGGTGCCTCAAAATAAGGAACTGCAATCTCTAAATGAGAAACTTTCTCAAAATTGATGAGTCTGTATCAAAATAACGAGAAGCTGACGTCATTACTTTGAGATACAAACTCATTATTTTAGGACACTAAGCCATTATTTTGATATAAGCAATTATTTTAAGACGTTTCTCATCGTTTGATACTAAATAATTACGTCGAGAAAGTTCATTGTAATGATTTACAGAACTTTTCATTGAAAGGGGCTCCCATCATTATCTATTTTATGTAAATATTAATTTAGTAACTAAAGGTCTAAACTGGTGGAGAAATAAGTGTTCAATACTAAATAAATAAGACACCTGAAATCAATAATTATATAAAGTTATACTTACAAATGAACCTACAATAAGTGGTTTCTTTTTTCAAAATAAATTATTTAAACTCTCATGCAATATTATTTTTACAGGAGTAAGATTTCATGTATTCTAGTATAATCCAATTCATTAGTTCATTCATTCATCAGATTTTAATTTACAACAGTCAAAATGAATCACACAGACGCTGTGGTTTCATTCAACGTGGTTACATGGTTAACAGCTGTGTTTCATCAAACTGTATTTATTTTAATGCATATGTATACAGAAAAACAGTCACACTTTGTACTTCAATCTGTAGTGCAGTAACTTTGGAACTGTACATTTAATACATTTATTAAAGCTTAAATGTGATCGTAACATCCAAGACTAAAGATACAGTAGAGAAAGAAATCCCATCTACAAACAGCAAAAGCACAGTTACAATCGTGAATAACTGGATGATAATGAAGTCTTTCCGTCAAAACAAATGTGTCCCAAACTGAGAGTGAAATGTTGTGAAGTCATGAGGAAGTATCTTGATTTGACCAGTGTGAAATTTAACAGGTGTGGACTGAAAACAAACATATACACAAAATATCAGCATAATTATGTTTGTTATAATCGTCAGTCCAGCAGTCATCAGCGCCTGATGTGAAGAACTCTACAGCTCAGGTAGGCCAGGCATGGGGAACTGACCGGAGAAAACCTCCACCTCTGCCCTGATTTCTGCCACCCGCTGCTGGAACTTCTCTCCCTGGTTGAGTGCCTGAATGAACTCCTTCAGAGGGGCTTTGGGATCCAGGCTTCTCTGCACCTCCAAGGTCAGCACAATACCTTCAGGAGAAAGGAGAGCAGGGAGGTTTTAAGAATGCAGTTTCATTCATGTGAAATCACGTTGCTACTCAATTTGATTAATAGTTCAGTCCCAGCCCATGATTCCTTTTCAAGTATGTGTCCACAAGCTCTGCAATCGCATTTGAGTAGAATATTATGCCAACCATATTAGCCAACATTTAAGAATTATAAAAACTCTCATATCCATCTCTTTAATACAAGGATGCAGTTAGTTCGTCACCTTTGCAACCACTATCACCTCAGTACATACACATTTCTCAGAGAATATCTTGGCAATTTTTCAGAAAAAAAAAAGAAAAAACAAACAAGCAAAAAGAATTACCTCTGTGAATGAACTCAGCCACCTTCTTGAAGTCCTCCTCCACCAAACCTCTGGAGGTCAGAGCTGGAGAACCAAACCTCAGACCACTGGGGCGCAGAGCACTCTTATCCCCTTCAAACACATGAATGTGGAAACATTAAGAGTGGCACTCTGCAGGGGAGACTACTTTGACATAAAATTACAAATTACTACTTGCGCTAAAACACACACACACTACCTGGACAGGTGTTCTTATTACAAGCAATGGCACAGGCTTCAAGAACCTTCTCAGCTCGCCCTCCATCGGTTCCTTTGCTGCGCAGGTCTAACAGGATCAGATGGTTGTCGGAGCCGCCTACAAAGGAGGAGAAAAGAGCTATTAGAGGAAAGTACATGGGATATAAAGGTATCAGGCATCTATTTATATTATAAATATTTCATTTAATCTTGTCTTATGAAATTACATGAGACGAGATTCCATAAGGATGTATGGGTGTTTAGGTTAATGTGAGTTTGGCATTTTCAAATTTTTCAAAGAAAAACTTCTCAAAGAAGCAGACTGTATTTATTGAAGAAATAAAATTTAAAAAAACTCATTCAGTTCCATTTGCGTTTGTAGGGTGGCACTTACCGGTGACAATCTTGTAGTCGTAGTCAATAAGGGCACTGGATAGAGATTTGCAGTTAGCAAGAACCTGCATCTGGTAGGCCTTGAACTCTGGTGTCATGGCTTGTTTGAGAGCTACAGCAACACCTGCCAGTGAAAAACATGACCTAAATGAGACAGATGCTGACACATAGCTGAAAGATCAACGTGGGAGAGAGATGATGATGAGAGGTGTACCTGCAATAGCGTGGTTGTGAGGTCCTCCCTGTAGACCAGGAAACACAGCCTGGTTGATTAAAGACTCCAAGTTATACAGAGTCTCCTTCCCCTTAGCATCCACACTCCGCACGCCTGGAGGAGGGAAAGAGAAAGACACAGGGAAGTAAAATGGAGAAATCACCAAGTACCAATTAAGGAACAAAACAAACAGCACTCATGACAAATGAAGCTGAGTGGTTTGTTGGAAGAAGCATCAAACTCCATTCCTACCTTTCCTGTAGAAGATGAGTCCAGCGCGGCAGCCACGCAGTGTCTTGTGTGTTGTTGTGGTAACAATGTCACAGTAGTCAAAGGGTGAAGGCACCACTCCAGCAGCCACCAACCCACTGATGTGAGCCATGTCTCCCATCAGATAGGCACCATTCTCATCAGCGATCTGCTTCATGCGGGCGTAGTCAATGTTGCGGGAATAGCAGCTCGTTCCTGGAGAAAGAAGAAAAAGATGCAGAGTCTTTGGATATACACTCTTCCTCATTTCATTGAGTAGTTTAGTTTTTTAATGTGGGAAAGAAAACAATTAATAGCAGGGGTCAGCATGCACTGTTTGTGTGTCCACACACACTAAAGTACCTGCAATGATGAGTTTGGGGTGGAACAGCCGAGCGTTTTCTTGCAGTCTGTCATAGTCAATGTAACCAGTTTCTGGATTCACCTAAAAACAGAAAACATTTGGTGTCAAATAGACAGAAAAAGCCACATCTGACATACAGAACAAACACAGCAATAAATAAATACATAAATAAATAAATTTTATACATGAGCTTATTACATTTAAATGACTGAAATTACTTTGAATTAAAAACATCTTTAATCTTTTAGGTCCACAGTTTAATTTTGTGTTTCCTAAATTATTTTTTATGCACAAAACCTTTTCATTTGTGTTTTAATCCAACAGAACTTTGACGTTGGTTACATACTGACTATTAAAATCTCTCTTATCCACCTACTATTTCTCTCCATTCATTTCTCATGAGGAACTGCATGCTGATTCCACGCGCACATACTTTCACTAATCAGGACTAATCTTGTTTAACTTTGTCCAGGACGCCATAATCAAGAAGTGTAACAGAAAGCTATTTTTTAAAGCTAGAAAGAACTATTCTATTTAAGTATTTCATTTATACTGTGAAGCTCACTGCAGAATTGTACAGTAACAAATTAGTAAAGTCAAACATCTGTTGTTACGTTCATACTTCAGTTTGTACATATGTACATATTTTCAATTTATGTCATTATGACCAACTCCACAATCACAGCATTGTGCTTATTTATTGAAAAACAACTACAGTATCCTGTATTAAATACTGTACATTTGTTGTTAATATCTTTGGAATGAATATGTATCAAGTCTTTGGGACTTCCTGGGTGAGTGTGTGTTGGCAGATGAATGTTTTTTTACCTTGTATGGCATCGACTCAAAGTAGATAGACGTTGCTGAGATTTTCTTCTTGTCAGTCATGAAGCCGTGTGTCAGGTGACCTCCGTCAGGAAGGTCCAGTCCCATGATCCTGCCATGGGGCTCCACGATGGCCGTGTACACAGCAAAGTTAGCAGGTGAGCCTTAGAGAGACGCATGAGCAAACGTGATGAATAAGGGAGAGGATCAGGAAAGCAATCACAAAAGGGACAACATGATGGGGAAAAAAGCAAGAAGCTTCACACTAAAAGCATTTGATGTTAAACCACTAATTGATACCTGAGTATGGTTGCACATTGACACCCCATTTCTCTGAGGCCAGACCGTAAGCCTCCAGTGCCCTCTTCTGACAGAGTCTCTCCAGCTCATCAACATGCTCCGTACCACCATAGTACCTGAACACACGGGTCACAGTGAATAGGTAGGATAAAGCAGAATGCACCTCTCCTAACATGCAACCAAACACTAACATTTCAAGGAAAATCTTAGTTAATTCTAGTACCTCTGTCCAGGATATCCCTCAGAGTATTTGTTGTTCATGCAGGACCCCAGAGCCTCTAGAACAGCTCTGCTGGCGAAGTTCTCAGACGCTATCAGCTCCAAACCGTATATCTGCCTGTGCTTCTCTTTTTTTATGATGGAGAACACCTGAAACACAAAAAACAATCAGTCACACAAGTATGCAAATCAATTAATAACAAAAAACAAAGGTCCCTAAAGCACTTTTTGAAAGAGTTGTCTCCATAACACGTATGTAGATCAGACCTACTGAACACAAACCTCAGAGTCGTTGACGGACAGAGGCTCCAGCATCATTCTGTTGTGTGAATCCCATGTTTCTTTGCTCACGCTGTGGCCATTTGTCAAAGACATGGTCGCTGTTTCTCTCGTCACGCTGAGTGGAAATCTAAAGAGGAAGATTATGTGTTATTTTGTGGACAGGATAAGAACCACAAAGACATAAAAACAATATTCATGTTCAATAGAGAGCATAAACTGGGTTCTGGCACTGTCACAGATCCATTGTTACAGCTGTCAGCCTCAGACAATGGAGAAAACATGCAGCAGCAGCACCTCCTCATTTATGGCGTGATGTGGCCTCATCAGATGAACTTTAAACCATCACACAGTCAGATAACAGGCTGCAGAAAGTGTCACAACACAGGTTATTAAGTAACTCAGATAGCACACCCACTATACCCCACGAAGTTCACAGCTGTGTTTACACTGAACAAATCCTAATCTGAGTTTTGCTGTGTTTGCTGTGACATGTTGAAACTCTGAGAGTCAATGCAGGTCATGCATCTGTCAAATGTCGCTCAAGAACTGGCCGAGCACATGGCTGTCATTACCTGCTGATGGCTGACTGACCCACACAGTTACATGAGCAGAGACTGAGGAGAGCTGTGAAACATACATCTATACTGTTATTATCTCGCCTTAAAACAGCCACATGTAAACAGACGGAGTAACTAACTAGCTAATTAGCTAGAGGGAGGAGAAACAAACGGTGCCAAATGAGACGTCTGTCCGCACATGTTTAACTTCAGCCTGTTCACGTTATCTGAGCACATGAAAGCTGAATTTGTTGGGTGAAGCTCACCAGATGAGTGAAGCTGCCGCAGAGGTCACCTGCGCGAATGAGATGAAGTCTGTCCACAGTAAAATAAAGAAAAAAAATGCGTGTCTGCTGAGGATAAAGTCCGCCAAACTTTCCACCGATCGGCGCGCTTCTTCCTCCTCCTCTCTGGTTTAATGGAGGGCCACAAACTAAGCATAAGATACGGCTGCACACCGCCCCCTGGTGCACACACGGGTACACTACTTATTTGTGCTGAATAAACTCACTGTCTCCTGACTTGTTGCCATGTCGTTCCTCATGAAAATACTGATATTCAGTTTTGGTGAGTGAGTCAGTCATATATCTGTCCTCAGGCTTCAATTTTTTTTGTTTCTTGTATTTCAAGGCTAAACCATAAACCGTAGCCAATAAATCAAAACCTCCCTTAAACAAACATGGAGACAGAAAAACCTTTGAAACTTCAAGTAAAATTAATATTTTACTTATTGCTTTTGGCATTTGGCCTAACATACATTGTCTCCTGATACTGTACCTTAACATTTTACTGTTTGGGAACACATACTTAAATTTTCGTCCACAAAAAGGTACATATATTTACCTTGAGGTCCAATAATTAGCCCTAGGAGGCAGTGTAGATTATATGTTGGGGGACAGAAACTGTACAGCCATTTTCAACTCATGTGTTGTAAAGTCCTTGTCAAATGATGATCCATCACTTTCCTCGTTGTTACATCAGAATTTGCTCTTAAAATGTCATCTTTTTGTTCTTCGTGTATTTCAGCTGTCTTAACCAGGGTGGAGATGTCTGATGACCATGACAGATTATTTGTGATGCTGATTCCCAGCAACCTAAAACTATTCACCTGCTCCACCTCAGCCCCACTGATGCAGACAGGTGTGTGTGTGTGTGTTATTATCTTTTCTAAAATCAATCTGATGTTGAGCAGTAGGATGTTCTTGGTGCACCAGTCTGCAGGATTGTTGATTTCCTCCCAGTATGAGGTCTCATCGTTGTTTGAAATCCGGCTGATGATGGTGGTGTGATCTGCAAACCTCACAAGAGTTCTCTCCATGTCCGGATTGCAGTTGTGGGTGTACAACATGAACTGCAGAGGGGCTCCATTGTTGAACACTAGAGTGAATGATGTGTGACCACCAATATGAACTGTGTGGGGTCTGTTTGTGTCTTTTATCATCAAGTACATTAGTTAGCTCACACTGAATCCCTTTATGAACCTGTGTTTTAGTTAACAAAGAGTCAAATGGAAAGATCACACACAGCAGCTGTTGTTCCGTTCATCATAGTTACTTTAATTAAATGCAAACAAAAAACAATTGCAATTTATAATTTATCAAATTGTATTTATTATACTGTACTGTTTATGAAACTACAATTTTGGCTTCAATCTACAGCACTTTGGAATTGTAAATTTAATACAAAAGAGAGAGTGATTTTTGACTAAATTAAAGCTTGGATGTGATCACGTGGAACATTCAAGACTAAAGATACAGCAGAGAAAGAAATCCCATCTGCAAACAGCAAAAGCACAGTTACAATCGTGAATAACTGGATGATAATGAAGTCTTTCCGTCAAAACAAATGTGTCCCAAACTGAGAGTGAAATGTTGTGAAGTCATGAGGAAGTATCTTGATTTGACCAGTGTGAAATTTAACAGGTGTGGACTGAAAACAATAATAAACACAAAATATCAACATAATTATGTTTGTTATAATCAGACAGCTGTCCATCCTTGATGTGCCAGATTAAGTCCAGCGTTGGTTAGTTTCCTCTCCTAAGCTCAGGAAACCAAGGCTTATGGGCGTCGTAGTATTTAGAGCCATCTACCATTTAGAGACAAAGGAAAATAAAAAAAACAAACAAAAAAACATCATTTCACATAAATGAAGCTGCATTCTTAAAACCTCCCTGCTCTCCTTTCTCCTGAAGGCATTGTGCTGTCAGTCCAGCAGTCATCAGCGCCTGATGTGAAGAACTCTACAGCTCAGGTAGGCCAGGCATGGGGAACTGACCGGAGAAAACCTCCACCTCTGCCCTGATTTCTGCCACCCGCTGCTGGAACTTCTCTCCCTGGTTGAGTGCCTGAATGAACTCCTTCAGAGGGGCTTTGGGATCCAGGCTTCTCTGCACCTCCAAGGTCAGCAGCACAATACCTTCAGGAGAAAGGAGAGCAGGGAGGTTTTAAGAATGCAGCTTCATTTATGTGAAATGATGTTTTTTTGTTTGTTTTTTTTATTTTCCTTTGTCTCTAAATGGTAGATGGCTCTAAATACTACAACGCCCATAAGCCTTGGTTTCCTGAGCTTAGGAGAGGAAACTAACCAACGCTGTAACAAATTCAGAATCAAATTCACATAGCTTCTCAAAGTGAACTGATTAATCTGCCAAATCTGTAACAAGTTTCCCCCAGTGAAATCATGAGCCTCTGTTTGCCATTAGAAGGCCAACCACCGAAATTTAAGCTTGGCGACTGGATGTTTTTGTTGTAGTTGACTTCTCCTCTCATGTTTTTATGTAAAACCACTTTAATCTGGCACATCAAGGATGGACGGCTGTCTGAGGTTCATAAACTGCATCGGCCCGCAAAAAAAGGATTACCTCTGTGAATGAACTCAGCCACCTTCTTGAAGTCTTCCTCCAACAAGCCTCTGGAGGTCAAAGCTGGAGTGCCAAGTCTCAGACCACTGAGGCACAGAGCAATGTCTTCCCCTACACAAACACGTACGTGGAAACATTAAAAGTGACACTCTGCAGGGAAAATGGACACTAAGAAGAATCATTCATAGAGGCAAAGGTTACATAACCACAAAATTACACACAATGAGGTACACTTGTATGTAAACAAAGTACACATATGATTATACATCACGTGCACGTGCAGACATACCTGGACAGGCGTGCTTACTACAAGTAATGGCACAGGCATCCAGAACCACATGAGCTCTCATTCCATCGGTCCCTTTGCTCCGCAGGTCCAGCAGGATAAGATGATTGTCAGAGCCGCCTGCACAGGGAGAGAAAAGGAAGAGGAAACTAGGTAGAAACTCTTAGAAATCAGAAGAGTTTTTGTACCAAAATCTAATTTTCCAGGCTGGCATCTCCACGGCACCTCTGGACACCCCCACCGAAGTCTTAGCTATGGATGGTAAACTCCTGGCTCATGTAATGCACCAAAAGAACCTCTGCTGCTCATTCCCTCAGGAAATTATAGTACGTTCTCTTTTTCAACTTCTCTGTGATTGTCACTGTCTTGTTTTTCTTGACATCAAAAATGAAATTTATCCATTTATATAATTTTCTCCATAATTTATATACAGTTTATGAGACCTGCAGCAAGTGTATGCTAGTTGATTTCCCAGGTAGATTAGTAGTGTCCAATTGTGTGCATCTAACCAGCCTACACAAAGAGATTAGTTCTGATTGAATCTCCTTCCAGTTTGTTCATTGTAGTCTCACTTTTATTCATTGACAAAATTGTCAATAGATTTTGAGTTTTTATTTAGTTATCGTCTTGTTTTTGACAAAAAACATAACAAAAATTATTTGTCAGTGAAATTAACATTGGTATTGCAAGCACACATGTGAGCTACAGGGCGCTGACTGCAGGTGACTTAATCATGACTGGTGTCATTGTTAACAAGCATTTTCTGATGGTTACATACAGGACCTTCCAGTTACAGGAACTGAATGGAAATTTAATCAGTTATTGTCATCACTGTCAAATGAAATTTGATTTGATGGCAGCTGACATTATAAAGTTTGTTTCAATTCCATTTGTGTTTGTAGGGTGGCACTTACCGGTGACAATCTTGTAGTCGTGGTCAATAAGGGCACTGGATAGAGATTTGCAGTTAACAAGAACCTGCATCTGGTAGGCCTTGAACTCTGGTGTCATGGCTTGTTTGAGAGCTACAGTAACACCTGCCAGTGAAAAACATGACCTAAATGAGACAGATGCTGACACATAGCTGAATGATCAACGTGGGAGAGAGATGATGAGAGGTGTACCTGCAATAGCGTGGTTGTGTTGTGCTCCTTGCAGCCCAGGAGACACAGTCTGATTGATCAAAGACTCCAAGTTATACAGAGTCTCCTTCCCCTCGGCATCCACACTCCGTACACCTAAAATAGGGGGGGAAAGTATTAGTGACTAAACAAAAGAGGCAGATAGTTTGTTGGCAGAAGCATCAAACTCCATTCCTACCTTTCCTGTAGAAGATGAGTCCAGCGCGGCAGCCACGCAGTGTCTTGTGTGTTGTTGTGGTAACAATGTCACAGTAGTCAAAGGGTGAAGGCACCACTCCAGCAGCCACCAACCCACTGATGTGAGCCATGTCTCCCATCAGATAGGCACCATTCTCATCAGCGATCTGCTTCATGCGGGCGTAGTCAATGTTGCGGGAATAGCAACTCGTTCCTGGAGAAAGAAGAAAAAAGATGCAGAGTCTTTGGATATACACTCTTCCTCATTTCATTGAGTAGTTTATTTTATGTGTGAAAGTCAGCACGCACTCTGTGAGTGTGTGCACACACACCAAAGTACCTGCAATGATGAGTTTGGGGTGGAACAGCCGAGCATTTTCTTGCAGTCTGTCATAGTCAATGTAACCAGTTTCTGGATTCACCTAAAAAGAGAAAACATTTGGTGTCAAATAGACAGAAAAAGCCACATCTGACATACAGAACAGACACAGCAAAATAAAAAAAAGATTGTTCTTTGGCCATGAGCTTATTACATTTAAATGACTAAAATTAGTTTGATTAAAACATCTTTAATATTTTAGGTGTTACATTTTGTCAACAGTTTAATTTTGTGTTTCCTGAATTATTTTTTTATGCACAATGCTTTGAATGAATATCAGATTTTGGTTTATTATTTTATACAACCTTTTTATTATTGTTTTAATTCAACAAAAACTCTGATATTGGATACTTACTGACTTTTAAAATATCTCTCTTATCCATCTACTATTTCTCTCAATTAGTTATCTACTTACTCCATATTTTCTGAACATTCATGTGAAGTCCATTTTTTATAAAGTAATAAAGCACAACCAGTAAGGTTCATTGATTGCTGTTTCTCCGAGTGGCAATCCTTCTGTCCCCACAGTTATATTCATATGCAACACCATTTTAAATTAGCCAAATGTAAACTTAATGTCATTCTAGATCACATTTTAATTCAATATATCAGACAAAACGTTCACAGATCTTTTTTCCTACAATATCCAAATATGAAAACTAAAGTGTGGTTAAGGAATGGAAATTGTAAATTAGGTGCCGATAGAAATCCAGACACCAGAGGACTGTACCACCTGTTAAATGTTTTTAATTGTCTTGTGTTGTTGTTTGTTACAATGTACACAGACAATGTAGCACTATTGATACTGATGCTGCTTTATTCGGTTTGCACTATTTGTTTGTTGTTACTCCCTGAAATGCATTTTCAGGGAGTCATTGTTTCCAGTTCTCATGAGGAACTGCAGGCTGATGGCACATGCACATACTCTCACTAATGACGAATAATCTTCCTCATCTGTTGTTATTATTGATAAGTGTTTGTCTTTTTTCAGCTAGAATAACCATTCCATTCCATTTAAGTATTTCACTGATACTCATCTTTTTATCTATAACATTAATAAAAAGGATTTGGTGAAGCTCACAGCAACAGAACTGTAATGTAATAAAGTAAAGTCAAGTCAGTTTGACTGTCCATGTTCTCACCTATGCCATTATGATCGCCTCCTATTAGAGCATTATGCCTTGGTTCTTATTTGTTGAATGATTATTACAGTGTGCTATATTAAATACTGTACAGTTGTTGTACCCAGCTCTTTGGGACGTCCTGGGTGAGTGTATGTTGAATGAATGAATGAATGTTTTTGTACCTTGTATGGCATCGTCTCAAAGAAGATGGACACTGGTGATATTTTCTTCTTGTCAGTCATGAAGCCGTGTGTCAGGTGACCTCCGTCTGGAGGGTCCAGTCCCATGATCCTGCCATGGGGCTCCACAACGGCCGTGTACACAGCAAAGTTAGCGGGTGACCCTTAGAGAGAAGCATAAGAAAACATGTGACGAATAAGGGAGAGGATCAAGAAAGGAATCAAAAAAGGGACAACATGATGGGGGAAAAAAAGCAACAAGTTCCACATGAAAAGCATTTGATACCTGAGTATGGTTGCACATTAACACCCCATTTCTCTGAGGCCAGACCGTAAGCCTCCAGTGCCCTCTTCTGACAGAGTCTCACCAGTTCATCATGCTTTATAATACCATCATACCTGAATACACAGATCATAATAATTATTACTACGATGCTGATTAGTTAATCAATAGGAAGGATAAAGATGAATGCAGCATTGGCATGTAACAGTGGCATTTCATAGACAAACTTGATAAATTATTTTACCTCTGACATATGGATATGGCACCTGGATTTTGAAAGTATCTGTTGTTCATGCAGGACCCCAGAGCCTCTAGAACAGCTCTGCTGGTAAAGTTCTCAGACGCCATCAACTCCAAACCGTACTTTTGCCTGTGCTTCTCTTTTTTTATGATGAAAAACATCTGAAATACAGATACTCCATTATTCAGGGGACAATCAAAATCAGTCACACAAGCTCCTTGGTGACAAAAATGCATAACATTAGTTGCAGCTCTAAGGAATGTCAACACCAACCCCTGCAAAAACTAACCAAAAATAACCAAAACAAATGTCCTCAAAGACATTTTTCAGAGGGTTTTTGTTGTCTCCATAACAAGGGTGTAAATCAGACCTACTGAACACAAACCTCAGAGTCGTTGACGGACAGAGGCTCCAGCATCATTCTGTTGTGTGAATCCCATGTTTCTTTGCTCACGCTGTGGCCATTTGTCAAAGACATGGTCGCTGTTTCTCTTGTCACACTGAGTGGAAACCTAGAGAGGAAGATTATTTTTTATTTAGGGACAGGATAAGAATCACAAAGACATAAAAACAATATCCATAATTAATAGATATCATACAGCAAATATTACTAACAACAGCAAAGAAAGCAGTTACAATTAGATTGCTTCAAAAGTATATCATGCTAAAACAGGGACTGATCAAAGCACTTAAGCCTTGTAGTTCTTATACTCATAACCCGCGAAAGTAAGCCCTACTTACCACTTTAAATAATGTGTTTAGATTTATTTTTTCTTTGCTTTTAAATCCATTTGACACCACCAGGGTTGCAGCCTAAAGAATACAGTTAAAATTATTATACACCACAAGACTACATTCAACACTCTAGTTCAGCCTTAACCAGTCGTTTTTTTTAACTTCTGCAAGTTTTAAAATAAAAGAATAGGTTGTCTCCTTTAAATTGTATCAATGTCATGTAATCAATGTGAATGGTCACATGACCAGGCCTCTTTACTTCCTGCCTGCACCTCTGGAAGCAGATGTCCGCCTCAAACATGTACAAGAGGAAGCAAATAAAATACCTTAATTAACAGATATAACTGAAATATTTTGTACATATAGTAGGGTCTATACTGATATATAATGAGAATTATATACCTGCATGCATCTTTTGATCATGAGAAGAGGAAATGTAAGCAGTGAAATGCATTAAACGGGTTAATGATGAGAGAATGATATTAGACGTCTATGAATGTATGCATTTTTTTCTGTAGCTCGGTTGCTTTTAGCTGGATTGTGTTTCACTACTACACTACTAGCAATTTTTTTCACTCCCTAATATCAGCATCAGCCCCAAAATGTCAGGTTTGGTGCAGGACAAAGTGAGGTTGTACCCAGTATGCAGACACAGCAGAGGCAGAGCAGGTGTAGATGACTCTTTATTGTTAGGGTCCCAGTGTGTTTTCCTCTTTTCCCTCTCCCCTTCTCCCTCGTGTGTGTGTGTGTGTTTGTCTCCCCCTGTCTGTCATTGTCTGTCATTGTCTGTCTCATTGTCTTAATTCCGGTCATTCATCTCCACACCTGGCCTCACCTGCACACCTGTCCCCGATCAGCCACTCAAGCCACCATCAGCTCTACTGGATAAAAGTCAGTGTCTTCTTCCACTCCCTGCCAGACTGTCTGTTTTGCCACACAGCCTCATTGTCCTCCACACAGCATCATTGGCCGCCCTCTCAGCTCTGTCAGCCCGGCGCTCCGCCTCAGGGACCCTCTGCAGCCTGAGTAACCCCCGGCACAGCCTGATAAGACTCTTGTTATTAAAGATCCTTGTTTTTTGGCTTAAACCGGCCTCAATTGTCTGGTCCTTTTGTCCTCGCCGTTAAGCTGGCCCTGGAGGAGTGGAGACATTGGCTGGAGGGCACGGCCGTGCCTTTTGTCGTGTGGACCGATCACAAAAACTTGGCCTATGTCCAGACAGCTAAGAGGCTGAACCCCCGCCAGGCCCGGTGGGCTTTGTTTTTTTAGCCGCTTTAACTTCACGCTCACTTATTGCCCTGGATCCCGCAATGTGAAGCCTGATGGCCTCTCCCGCTGGTGAGGAGGTGCCTCGCTGCACCGAAAACATCCTTCCGGCATCCCGGATCGCTGCGTCTCTGACCTGGGGCATCAAGGAGTCCGTGCGCCGTGCCCAGGAGCAACAACCTGGGAGGGGAGCAACAACCTGGGAGGGGGGCTGTATGTTCCGGATTCCATCCGCGCGGAGGTCCTCCACTGGTGCCACTCCTCTAAACTGGTCTGCCACCTGGAAGTTAACCGGACTCAGTCTCAGTCTGCTCTACCTGTGCCCAAAGTAAAAGCGCTCACACGCCCCCCACCAGACTCCTTCGATCCCTGCCAGTTCCTAGTTGTCCGTGGTCTCACATCACCCTCGACTTCGTTCACTTACCATAGTGGACCACTTCTCCAAGGCGGCCCACTTTGTGGCCCTTCCCAAGCTCCCCTCAGCACGTGAGACGGCGGACCTCACCATTCACGTAATGCATCTGCATGGCATCCCTCAAGACATAGTATCAGATCGTGGGCCTCAATTCATCTCCGAAGTCTGGAGGGAGTTCTGCAGAGGGCTGGACACGACGGTGAGTTTGTCTTCCGGCTTCAATCCTCAGACTAACGGCCAAACTGAGCATACTAATCAGGACCTTGAGTCAGCTCTGCGCTGTGTGGCTGCAGCTAACCCCAGTTCTTGGAGCACCAATCTCCCATGGATTGAGTACTCGCATAACTCCCTCACCAGCTCAGCCACCGGAGTTTCACCTTTTGAATCCTCCCTTGGCTACCAGCCACCTCTTTTCTCCAGCCAAGAGGAGGAGCTTGCCGTCCCCTCTGCAACATCATCTCCAGCGCTGTCGGGCTGTGTGGCGGCGGATCCGGGCGGCTCTGGAGGAGACTACTAAAAGAAATCAGCCGATGGCAGACAAGAAACGATCTCCAGCCCCTCTACTCTGGTCAGTCTGTCTGGTTATCATCAAGAAATATACCCCTCCGAACTGAATCCTGCAAACTCTCCCCGCTACCTGGGTCCCTTCACTATTCAGAAGATCATCAACCCATCTGCTGTCTGCCTCAAACTCCCGGCTTCCATGCGCATCCATCCCACCTTCCATGTGTCTCAGCTCAAATCAGTTTTCACGAGCCCGCTCAAGCCACCATCAGCTCTACTGGATAAAAGCTGGCGTCTTCTTCCACTCCCTGCCAGACTTTCTGTCTGTTTTACCACCATCAGTAACTAGCAGTTCTAGCCATTCTCTACTTTTTCTGCCAGCAATATTAACACTGTTTTCTCTGCCGGATTCTCCCCAGAATCCGGCTACTCATCCCTCTGCCTGATCGCGACTCCTCGTCCTCCACACGGCCTCATCCGCCGCCCTCTCAGCTCTGCCAGCCCGGCGCTCCGCCTGCCGGCTTCGCCTCAGGGACTTTTGTTTCCTGGTCTGCATTTTTCTGGGTCTGCCAATTCACTTTTTATTTATTATGAATTCACCAGGCAGAAACAAGATAGGTAAGAAACAAGTAAGCAAGTAAAGGCAAGCAGGAACAGACGACCAGGTGTGGACACAGGACAGGAACGAAGCAGGAACAATACACGGCAGGAACACACTGTGGATGGTGGCGTTAACGACTCAACAACAAAGGAAAGGGACCAGTGTATATATACACCGTGGGGGAACATGTGAAGAGCATGATGCAAACCATAACACAAAAACCCAGTACCAGTTGGATTCTACTAAAATGTTCGAGGTACAATCCACAACTTTTGCCAATAGAAAACCAACAAAGAATGTTCCAAGCAAGTGTGGCTGTACTGTGCAGTTCAGGTAAATGTCTACTAATATAGCTTTAACTTACCACAAGGATCAAAAAGGGTCCTGAGGGGAATGAATTCAGAAGTCGTTTGTCCCAAGATGGTGCTATATCCACAAGTGATAGAACTGGAATGAGCTGTAGTGGCTCACCTTAATAAACCCTCTGAGGATGTAGGCAGAGGTGTATTGTTACCATAAGCCACCCTGAAAATCCAGTTTGAACTGATACCTGGTTACCTTAGTTACCTAGTAGTGTAACGCCGTTATTTTACAGCGTTAACTATGAAGAAATAGTCGAGGGTAGTGGGTAAAGAAAAGCACGGGAACAACTTCTTCTTTTCACTTGGTCCACTTTACTTTCACTTTTTCAGGACAAACAAACACACCAAAACAGGCAAGGTGATGGAACACATATCACTCCGCATACACACACACACACATACATACACACACATATACATACATACATACATATACATACACACACACATATATATATATATATATATATATATATATATATATATATATATATATATATATATATATATATATATATATATATATATATATATATATATTTTTAATATTTTTTCTATATATATTTTTTTTTCATCATATATATATATATTTTTTTTATATATATATATATATATATATATATATATATATATATATATATATATATATATATATATATATATTGATGAACTATTGATGAACACACAAATTCCTCACCTTTCACTGCTGGAATAACAATCTGGTTTGACTTCAGTATGGAAGACTCCTGTTGAAGTCGTATTACACAGCTCATTCAATTTTTAAAACGTAATGGATTATTGCAACCACTGAACTGGAGTAAAACTACATAAAAGCCGGTGATGAACCTTTCCGATCAAATCAAATTATATGCCCTAATTATACATACATATGCCCTTATATGGTCAACACATTGATTTAACTACAACTAGCTCACCAGGATAATCCAGCGAATACAGGACATTCCAGTAGGGCTAACTCGCCCATCTCTAAAAACATAACAGAGGATATTTGCTCCTTTTCCCTTTGAAAGAGCACTTCTTCTTTTTTTTTATTTTTTATCCACCATATTAGGTGCATTACCGCTGCTGTCTGCTCAAGCCATTTGCACCAGTAATATAACTGAAAGTTAATAACAGTATCTCATGCATGAGTTAATGAAAGAATAATAAAACAATTAATTGAACAACTATATATTTATTTTTATATATTTTGACCTTCTTTTTATTCAAAGTTCTTTAATATAGTCAACATGATCTATTTATTACTTATTTCCATCTTCTGTTCTTTTTCTATTTTACACCTTTTTATACCCGAAATGATTACATGTGACAAATAAACTTGAAATTTCGTATCAATCATCATGATTTCTGTGTAATTGGTGACGTTCGTGTGTTCTTTATGGGTAAGTCAGCACAGGCCAAAAAACTGACCAGTCACACAGTTTAACTCCGAGTGTTGTCTGATGATTAACCAAACATTTTTCATAATCTCATCACATTTGTGGTCCTTTAAATATGGTGGTGACCTGGTCCGTTTTTAACATTTAAAAATGTCATGATCAATGGTGGTATGAAATTAAATGTATTAAGCATTAATGGTTTGGCAAAGTGTTACTGAAGGTCTTTTAATAAAGCCCTTGACATTTTGCTTCACTTGACACTGAAACTTTACTCTAATGGCGCTTTTCCATTACACAGTTTAGCACTACTCGACTCGACTCAGTTCCGGTCATTTTCCATTACTATAGGAGTACCACCTCAGCGTGGGTGGGGTCGTCATTGCAACGCGGCCGACACTCGTGTTATGCGACACAAACACGAAACGACTATTATTGGCCCTTTTCCACTAGTACCTACTCGGCTCGGCTCGACTCAGTTTCGTTGGTTTTCCATTACAACAGAGTACCACCTCAGCGTGGGTGGGGTCGCCGTGGCAACGCGGCCGAAACTCCAGCGACGTCATTTGTTATGCGACACAAACACGAAACGACTACGGAGCAATGGAGGCCACCAGACAAAGAAATGTCTGCACCTCGTCGTTGCTCCGATTTCTGTGCAGCCATCTCTGATCGTGTTTCGTTGTTGTTATTGCGTTTTAAAAATGGCGCGGTTGACTCTTACGAACGAGTCGCTCTCCCGACGCATCTAGTGACGTCAGGCCCTGGCCAATCAGTGGCCTGCCGTCTGCCGACGTCACATTTTCGGCTCGACTCAGCTCGCTTGGAACCCCGACCGGAGTAGGTACTAGAAAAGTACCTGGTACCAGGTACTAACATGTAATGGAAAAGCCTAAAAACCGAGTCGAGCCTGAGCTGAGTAGGTGCTAGTGGAAAAGCGCCATTAGTGTCTTTATACATTCTGTCCCAGAGAGTAAATATAACTCGTTAATCCTGTCCAGCTGATAAAAATCAAAGAAAGTTCTGCTTCATGTACCAGTTGATACTTCCATCATTATCTTCACGTTAGCATCTTAAAGGTTTTTCTTTGTTTTTTCTTGATCATATCTACTCTGGATGCCAGGGTTGATTTTTCTTTCTTCGTCTATGTAACTTTTCACTTATATTTTATTAACCCTTTATCCCCTTAAATTCTGATGCAAAGCCTTTTCTGCACTGCCAGATTCTACTTAATAAAGATCTACTCTATTGACACATCTCATTTTCATATCAGAGCATCCAACGTAGGCTCTCGCCCCTAAAGCTGGTAACACCTGCTGTAAACCAGCCGCAACAGTTCCTCAGAGAGAAATAAAACAAATGAAGAAATTAACACATTTTACTGGTTTTGTCATATTAATCTGAAATACTTTCACGAGTCTGTTATATACAATGTAAGATCCTCCAAAAGAAAAAGACATAGCGGCAAAGCTCAGTTAGCAAAGTTGGAATTTTACAATGATAAGTATACCATTATTAATATCATGTACAAGATCGTAGGTTAGAAGAGGTTCATTCCAAGTGTAAATGAAGACCGTTGTATTCTCAACTGTAGTCTTACTTCCTGGAGGGATCAACGAGGCTATTACTCCATGCCAAAATGTACACACCCTCTCTTCACTGGTGTCTCCACAACCATATTCCAAATGGTCATAATATGTTACAGTAATGTCAACATCATAGCTCCTTTAAAAATAGTCAAATATATATTGCACCAGTCCATGAACCTGTGAAATGCCTCTGATAAATACTCTGCATCATTTCAGTGAGAGGGAGTTTATTCCTCTGGCTGCTGCTGCCGCTGCATCTTTTGCTGTGAGCAGAAAATAAAGAGAGAGGTTAGCTTTATGCTTTGTTTGTTGTTTGTATTTTCAAAAGTATGTTTTATATTTTTGATGTTACCAAGGAAAGAGCTGTTGATGCTAAAGAATAACCACTGTGTTTGCACTAGTTTACTGTCAAAGTCTTTTAAATTTTGTTTCTCTTGCATGCAATTTTGCATGTTTTAATTGTAAATATTTGATCTTTACTATATTTTTTATTATTCTGTAAAGCACTTTGAATTGTCCCCGTGTATAGAGTGTGCTAGAAAAACAGAGCACCAGATAACAAATCTGGGCAGCTGGAGCCGTAAACCTCCTCCAATCCAGGCAGCTCTAACATTACTCTGATAAACTAAGCGGCTCAGCTTTTCTCAGCTGTAACTGGACAATTACTGTTCATCTGAGGGAAAATGGTCAATAGCAAAACTAATGCTCTATTAACAAACTTGAGTCAGTAATATATTAAAGCATTCGTATAATCCTAATTGATTCCACATTGATTTAGCAGTTGTAGACAGACACACTACTGTCCAGAGTGCACTCAATAATATTAAATTAATCAAGTATATTTGATGTAAATTTCACTCCTCCTGCTGTTCTGAGACATGCAGAAACGCCCACACAGCACAAGAAGACAACAGTCCAAGGTGACTCTTTCTATGCTGTGGACGATACTGCAGTTTCTTCAAGATTAAGAAAATAAAGATTTTATGGCCACATCAGACTTCTAATCAGGTTATATATACCTTAGTGTGCTCAATATTACACACTGCAACAGTCTCTCTATTATAATAATAATAATAATAATAAGAAGAAGAAGAAGAAGAAGAAGAAGAAGAAGAAGAAGAATGAAGAAGAAGAAGATGAAGAAGAAGAATTACATTATTTAAAACAAATTTTAACCTTTTTTCTCTTCTTCTTTCTTTCTTGCCGCCTCTTCTCTCTGTTTCCTGATAATGGCAAGGCGAGCTAGGTCCGCTTTGGCCTGGTCCGTCTTCCCTGCCAAGTGCATCTTCATGTAACGCTCCTTTGCTTTCTGCTTCTCAATCTCCTCTCTGTGCCAGGGTGTGTGATGGTCAAGGTAGGGAAAGTGCAGTTTAACCAATAGTTCCAAAGAAAGTGTGTTTTTCATTTATTCTTTCAGAATAAATCATTTCTAAAATATGTCACCCCTTGAGCCAGCTTGCAAAGTATAGGTATAACACACACTACTTTTATCATTAAAATGTTTTAATATGTTAAAAATAATGTTCACATTTAGTATCAATACAATGTGACTGACTCATATTTTCACACAAAACACATACCTCTCTCTCCTTGATAACTGCCTGGGCTCATCCACCTCAATCTGCGTCACCTTCTTGGACTTCTGAGCCACTCTGTTGGGGTTCTCGATTTCTATCAAGCCCTCCACACCCGCTCTCCTCCTCTGCAAACACACCATAACAGCACAGCAAATGCTTAAATATAACTGTGTGTGTCTGTGGTTAACAGGGAAAGGGAGTGACGAAAGCAGTGTGGCCATACCAGTGAATTTTCATCATCGCTGTCATCTGATCCTGACGCCGGTAGCTTCTCTTCTGCCAGGTCAGTCTGAGCTGCGCCCTCTACCTCCTCCTGCTCTTGCTATGAGACATAAATGACACCCAAGCAGGTGGATAATAAACATACAAGAACATGATTAAACCAAGGGTGCAGGTCAAACACATGCAGCTACAACAGGGAACACATGCAACACTGCAGGTATTTACTCCATCCAAAGACAACAGTAGCTGATTTCATCCACCAGTTTCTCTCCGCTGACTGGTAGAGTGCCGATAAGTTACAGGGGAACTCCAATGGAGCTGCATTTTGGGAAGTTTAGGCTCCAGCTTTAGCCTTTAGTGAAACCAGTTGTGGAAGGTAACTGGGTACACTTACTCAAGTACTGTAATTAAGTACAATTTTCAGGTTTTTTTCTTTTCTTCATGTCATTTCCTACTTCTACTCCACTACATAGAGTGGTGAAAACTAAACTGCTGAGCGCATCACTAGGATGGAGCTGCCATACGTGGAGGACCTCAACACCCGGTGGTGTAGGAAGACAACAGGACCATTAAAGACCTCAACCAGCCCAGCAAGAAACTGTTTTGCACCACCAGGCTCAGGGACAGCTTTACCCTTCAGGCAAAAAGACTTTAGAACTCTTGAGCTCACAAACTCATTGCTGTCATTTTACTTAAACTTCATTAATACGGTTGTCACTTTACCCTGCTCATATTACATACTGGTTACTGTCTACTTACATGTTTACAGCTCTCTTTATATTCATATTTTTACATATGTATCACTACTGTTTATACCTCCAACCAGGTGTGTATGTATATATATACCTCCATCGCTTTTACATGTCTGTTCTATTTTTTTTATTTTGACATTTTAGTGTGTTATATTTTATTTTACATATTATCAGACTTTGAACTTCTGAACTGTTTTATATCCTATCATATGGCCTATCTTTCCATTTTGTGTGATTTTCTGTATAAATGTTTTTTATCACTGTTGGACGGAGTAGATTCCTGTAATTGTTGTGCACCTGACAGTAAAAAATCTTGAAACAGAAACATGCAACAGGGTTGCATTTCGGGAAGTGTAGTTTGGAGGTTTGGGGGTAGACTTCAGTGTGCAGGTGAAAACACTCGACAACAAGAGTGTGCGTGTGAGTGTGTGTGTGTTTACATCTTATATATGTTTGTTTACTCCACCAACCTTCTTCCTCTCCTTTTCCGCCTTCATCTGAGCGTCTATCTCCTCGGGGCTCGTGTACATCCTCACACGACCCTTGTGGCCACCTTTCCTACCTGCAGCAGGGACAGTAATGAGAGGGGACAGGTGTTATAGGACAGGTGTTAAAGGCAGCAGGATTGTAAACACACTCTGTCCTCGTTTTTAGAGGCGTGTCGTACGACTAGTTGCTAACACACAGGCTAACAGAGCAACAAAAACGGACTTTAACTAAATGTCTCAGGCTTTAAGGTCATTCTTACCTCCTCGGGGCATTTTGACAAACGACGCCTTTCTTATAAACTCGCTGACAAGTAAGAAACTGAGAGAAAACGGGAGAGTTACAGCTGCGGAGCGAACTGACAGCTGCTGAACTCACTGGAAGAGTATCAATATACTCTGAGGGGGCCAAATATATGCCTGTTCCTAAATATGCATTACAATGGACGTTTTAAGCATTTAGTAAGCACAGTCGTTGCTATAAACTTTGTACAATACAACGTACAAATTTCCTTAGATGGCCCACCTGTGAGACTAAATTACCAGAGTTATGAAATTTAAAAATCCACATTGTGTTGTTTATGTTAAGGCAGTTTGCTAGAGCGCTAAAGTGATGCAATATGCCTGGAACGACAGACAGGTATTTACTTTGATTTAATCTTGGCAGACGTCTTTAAAGTAGGCTAAATACATTTTAACATAAACGTTTAAAGGTCTAACACTTCATAAGTTGTTAAAATACGATAAAGAGCGAAAGATATGTGGTTTTTATTTGTTGCTGGTGACGTCGCTCGAGAGACAATAAGGTAAAATGGACCCCTCCGTGTGACGTAATATTGTCGCGGCTGAAATAGGTCGGCCGCATCGAAACGGTGGTCTTTTTATATTGTTGTTTTTTTTATCAAAACAGAGCAAAATGCCCAAAGTGAAGAGGAGCCGGAAGCCTCCTCCAGACGGCTGGGAGCTCATTGAGCCAACTCTGGACGAGCTGGATCAGAAAATGAGAGAAGGTGAGCCGGCAGAAGATGATTGTTGTTTCACTTCGCAGCTGATTAAAATGCTCGGGTGCTGAAACAGTTTAGAAATGGCTTCACTCGCTTATTTAGACTTGTATTATTCAACCAGCCAAAACCCATTCGGTGTGTTTTTTTTAGTTTCTATGATTTCTGTTTTTCATTTGCTTTTTTCGGTCTGTAATTCTGTTTTAAGTCAGTGAAGTGTAAGTAAAGAAATGTTTATTCCAGTTTGATGTTCGTAGTGCTCTGATATCCACACCGTCCACTATCTTTGTACTAGAAAGTCCTCACCACTTATCATCCTATCACTGTAGCTGCTGAATCTCTGCGGACTCTTGTGGACATTATAAACACAGGCCTGGCCTGTTTTAGTTACCCCAGCAGGTTTGATTTATTTTATTTCTGCTCAACAAAGTTAACGCTCTTTTTCTGTATCTCAGCTGAAACAGAGCCTCATGAGGGGAAGAGAAAAGTGGAGTCCCTTTGGCCAATTTTCAGGCTGCATCATCAGCGGAGTCGATACATCTACGATCTCTTCTACAAAAGGAAAGCCATCAGCAGAGGTAGACAGTTCCTCCTCAGCCTCCTACTTGACTTTTTACCTTTTCTTCTTTCATCACTTGATAATTGTAAACCAGCACCACATATATGGTATCTTTAGAAACATTTTAAACTTGACCAGACATGAAAATGAAGCTCTGAGTTTGAATCACATGAAATTAGTTTTTTTTTTTGTACATATATGCCTTTCCTCCTTACTTTCCCAAATGCAATATAACTGTTTGTTGAGATTTCAAGAAGACTTTAATTCATTAAGAGGTTTGTTAACCACCCCCCCAATGACAGAAGCAGTTTCCTTGTTTGTATGCAAGATTCAAAATGAGAGATTTTTTTTCATCATGTGCACAACAATTAAAGAGCCACAGGCTCCCTCTAAAAATACTAGAAAAATATATGTTGAAAGAAAATTACACATCTAATAAAAATACCAAAGTTTAAGATATAGGAATAGATTATAGTATAACTAAAATAAATAGAAATATAAACTACAATTCAGATAGAAGTGTTATACAAATAGAAATGTAATACTGCTGAGCAAGATGCCAAACCAGCATTGTCTTTCTGTGCATGTCTCCTGGTAGAGCTGTATGAGTACTGCATAAAGGAAGGCTATGCAGACAAGAACTTGATTGCCAAGTGGAAGAAGCAGGGCTATGAGAACCTCTGCTGCCTGCGCTGCATCCAGACGAGAGACACCAACTTTGGAACCAACTGCATCTGCAGAGTCCCAAAGAGCAAGCTTGAAGTCGTAAGTCTGACAGGATTTTAATGCTTGTCACTCTTTTATTCATTTTTGAAAAACAATTCCAGTGAGAGCTGGTATTAAATCTGTGCTAAAGACTTGTGTTTCTCCTCTGCTTTACGTTGTTCCTTCTGATGTTTGAACAGTCATGAGTGAAGACAGTACAAATGAAAATAAATAAGTGGGATAAAGTAAACACAATACTATAACACTGCACGCTTTCACAGACCTCTAACTGGGCCAGAGAGTTTCTCAGGCTCTTTGATTTTACAAGGGGGCCAGCGAGCACTGTGTCAATATTCACTTATCATTGACCTGCACAGGAAAGCTCTGCCAAGGAAAAACAAAAAAACCTTTGTACTCTACAGGCCTTACTGTAAATTGTACATGCTTTAATTTCAAAGGATTTGTCTTTTCTTGTTTTTATTTTCAATTACAGACTAACTTTAGAGTCAGGCCAGCAGCAATGTTAATATTTATAATGATAAAGTCGGACGTGCTCATTCCCTTTGTGTCCATGTGGTCTAAGTGCTGCTTTTTTTTCTCTGTCTCTGCAGGGAAGGATCATTGAATGCACCCACTGTGGGTGCAGAGGATGCTCTGGCTAAGAGCAGTTTTTGGACATCTTTTTTTGTTTCTGCATCAGGGCTCACCCAGCCTCCATCTGTGCACCATCGAAACCACTGAAGCAACATCGTCTTTATCTCAGTCACCTGCATCAGAAACAAACCACTGGTATCTTCACCATCATCCTTAGCTGCCCCACCAGGGCATTAATATTTGTTTCTGTTCTCATTTTAATACAGGGGAACAAAGGAAAACACACAGAGAGGGGCCATATTGTGTTGCTTACGTTTGTTCTTTTTTTTTTTCTTCTTTTTTTTTTATACATTTTGTGCCCTCAACTCAAAATGCTCAAAGTAGGAAGTTGATGTTAGCTGTTCCTGAATCAGGTTTGTCATTCCAGCTAGTCTTATCCACTGTAAAGGTCATTTCAAATTCCCATATGTTTCATTTACAGAGGGCTGGGAGGGGAATGAGTTTGAAATGTCATTATTATAAACCTTAAAACTTTGTTCATTATTGTTGTAGTCTAATTTTAAATAAAAACATTCTGATTGACTCAATTTCTTACTTTTTGTATTTTATGACAAAAGCACATGATCTAATTTAGACTTAAGTTTTTTACCTGTAAGGGTATTCATGTTATGCATTTAAAAAGTTAATTATTGATTGTAGAGTTGGATTGTGATTTTACATGTTTCTTGAGATAGCATAAATTACAAGAAGACCACAGAGTATTTCCTGACTAAGCATGAAGTTAAATAACAAATTATACTTAGTTCCTTATAACAGTGAATTTAGGTGTTTGGGGATTATTACATGTGTGTTGTGACTAAAAGATTTGCCTTTGTATGTCTGAGTGGAAGCTTCATGACTACAAATCAGTTAATCAGTGTTGCCCTACAACCCTATGGCAGCTACTCAAAATAATCAGAATCAGAATCCGGGAGTATGACTGTAATAACAAGGACAAGTCTTCCCAATGAGGAACTGTTGATATTATTATAGTCTGTAAGATCACAAAGAAGCTGCTAAAGAACAAGCACCTGAATCATATCTACCTTCAATGTACTCAGTTTATATCCTTTATTGTCAAAGAGGAAAAACATCCAGAGTAACACACAGAACTTGTCACTGCAGAACAATGACATTGTAAAGAGTGACCAGTATTGTATGAGCATGTTCTTGTATCGTTTACTGCCTGTTTCTTCAGTACACCGCCCTGCCTTCTGCTGCTCCAGCAGGGCAATCAGATGTTTTCACAGATGAGCATTTTATTATTCATGACACCTTTAAAATGCTCTCACATGCGTCAGTGCCGGAGCAAGTCACACAGACACAAGTCTGTTTGAGTGTTTAATATTTAATGCTGATCTGTAGGTTACATCCACAACTCCTGCATTACCCAGGCACACACACGCAAAAATTAAATGGATTCAAATAATTTAATGGAATAAATGAATATTAAGATTACATAAAAGCATTAAGACATTCACAACGTGCTTTATTAAAATCACTGGCAACAATGCCATCTTACAGGGCTGAAGTGAGCATGGCGCCCACCTCACAGTGAGGTACAAAAAGGGAGACATGATATGGCAACATAAGGACACTGAGTGACAACATGTTAAGCACATTGTGGTATGGCTTATTCAGGTTACATTCACCTTTTTGCATTAGAGGAACAATAGCTAAAAAAAAAAGATTTATGTGAGCAGAAGAATGTTACTAAAGCTGTAAAAAATAAAAATCATGGGGCAAAAAAGAAAATGTTAAGCCCAAATTGCACTAAAATAATACATTAGATGGAATTAAAAATGAGGTTGCTGTTAATAGTTAAATATATGCCTTCAAAAAAAAAAAAGTCTTGTTTGTAGGAAGGACAGCAGCCACGGTCCCACATTGTTTGACCTTTCACATTAAAACTCTTGACCATGCAGGCACAAGCACTGTTACCATCCTAGATACAGAAGTACAGCTCCATCACTGACGCCACAGAATTAGGAACAGTAAAATCTAAAATACTATCAAAGATGCCTCTTCAGTGTCATCTCACTGGCCAATGTGACAGAACTTAAAACATAAAGATTTCCTACCAGCATCGGCCAAAGAGAAACCCTGGGTGTACACAGCATGATGATCACAATCCAAATTTTGTCCTAAAGCAATAAATACAGAACCGCCGACTTTTGTTCATATAGCATAGGATTGTTGAGAAGAAAATAAATAATAGGCAAATTTCCCAAATCATGTGTCAGGCTTAGAGTTTTGCTTTCGATGGCACAGGAAATCCATTTTCCCCATAATAAAATGTACACAAACATAAAACCACTGCCTCAGCAACATTTCCTCCATCTGTTCAAAGTCACTTCATCCAAATATGACAGAACAGAAATATTATCAATACAGTAATTCACTCCGGCACAAGACGGTCTCATGCTAACATCACAACACTCTCACGCAACTGTAAGACAACAGTGAAATTCAATACATTTAGTTTAAGTAGCTTTAAAATGCCCTTGACTGTGTGAGTAATATCCATGGAAATGCTTGCCAGCAGTTTATATCAACAGGTTTTGGCTGCTGCTGGCCCTACATGGGTGAGTATGTGTGGGATGACGTTACTTCTCTGGACATGCAATATCACATGGACCCGGCTGAGTCTAATTCACACATCAAATACACTTCCTCATGCATCAGAACCTGAAAGCAGCCTCCGGGAATGTTTACTCTAGGCTCTCAAAAGGTCAGATCAACTCCATTAGAGTCCAACACCATGTCTCTATTTGGAACAAAAAGGATATTCATCTGTTACCGCAGGAATGTGTGTTGAGAAAAATGAAAGACCCAGTGAAAGATAAATATAAAAATGATAGGCTTCTGAAAGGTTTTGACCTTTGGAAGTTATATGGTAGTTTTCAAAAAGAGACGCAAGTCACAAAGCCAGCTGTAACAAGTCTGTCTGGTGCTAATAAGATTTCATGGACAGATTCAGAGACACGTCTGTTCCCCACAGTCAGAAAATGTCAGCATATGTGAGTTTGTTACAATAATCCTGAAAAACATGTTTACATACAGCTGAGATGATATAATAGCTGACAAGCTGCTCAGTGATTGGTGGGTGTTAACATAGAACCGTGACTGAACCTGTTAGCAAGCTGACCTGTGTGTGTGTGTGTGTGTGTGCGGTGAGGATGAGTGCTGACTTTAAACATGCCAGCGCAAGTAACATCTTTTTCTATGGAAGTTAGTAACATCTTTCCTATGGAAGTTAAAACCACATAAAGGACTCAAAGGACAATAAGTAGAACCAACCTTCACCCGCTCTGTTGTATGTGTGTGTGTTTGTGTCACCATGCTCTGAACCAAATACAGCAAGTAAACCACTCACTGACATTCACGACTCACTCGGTCTCCTTTTTTTCCTGCAAACAGCAGAAATAGCGAGACAAGAGAAAAAGACAGCAAGGCAGAGAGAGATTACACAGATAAAACAACAACCAGTGCAGAGTTTGTCCTGAAACTAAAATTATCTTAGACCTTATTAAGATCCCCATTGGTCCATTTAAAACCAAAGGGTCAAAGATGATTTCTGCAAAAACATGTGTGGTAATCCTCTGCCCAGTATAATATTAGATCTTATATAAAACGCTGGTGGTGTAATTAAAACTAAAACAAGTTGCTGCTGCACTGCTCCTGGTGGCGGGCTGTAGGTACTGCTGAGTGATGAGCTGGCTGAGGTAGAGCAGTATCAGGCTGTCCTCCTCGCCCAGCCCCAGCTGCTCCTGCAGGAAGCAGCGGCGTCGGCCCTCCACAACCTCTTGCCCCTCCGTGGAGCTAACCGGCAGGTGGAGGTGGTGGGTAAAGGAAAACAGGAAGGCCTTGGCTGCCAGACGGCAGAGTGTGCTCTGTAAGTGAAGGAAGTAGGTGGAACCACGGCGGATGTAGGTGCGGTGGTCAGCTATGTTGGCAAGGAGCTGGCCACGATATGACGGACAGCGCAAGGTCTTCTGGTCCGCATCCAGGATGGAGATGTAGCGACTGTAGCGGGACAGTGAGTAAAGCATGCTTGATCCCACAGGAGATGCTACTCTGTGGGGGACACACAGACAGATACTGGTATTTTGGCCCAAAATAGTGCCACTGGAGGGCATTATCAAAATATCTGCACATTGGAGAATCTGTATAATAAACAACATTTTTGTTGCTAGATTTCTGTCCATCAATTTAAACTGAAATTTTTTGGTTTGACCCTTTCGTAATAACCATCTTGTAATCAACTAAATAGTTAATATAGCACACATCCTCTGTATCAATAAGGTAGGGGTGTAAAGACGAAGAAAATCCACAGTTAATTTGTCACACTGGTGTCACGATTCAGTGCATTCTGATAAATGGCAGAGGTTGGTTTCCATTTAGCTTATAACAATATAGCACATTTAAAAAAAAAATATTGTAATACTGTGGGGAACTGACAGCCCACTCTGCCCTAAGAAAGTTGACTAGAGAAGATAAAAGTTCAAGGACAGACGGTGAGGCTGGAGGTTTAATAGTTGAATAATTGCTTGTGTGAGTCATTGACGACTGAGTCATACCAGATGAGTAACAGTAGAGTAAGGTGTGATACAAACAAAGAGGGCAAAACCATCATTTTCAAACTTCACATTGATGGAGATTCCCTGAGGTTCTCTGAGCTCAATGTTTTTTGTAAATATATGCATGTAACACCATCCATCATTTAAATGCGTAAAATATAAATGCAAATTGGAAATACCTTTGCAATCCAATGAGTTTCCACCTCTGCAAGTCAGTGAGGGTGAAGGGACAGGACAACCAGGATTGAACCCTCTCTCCACACTTCCCAGGACCAGGCACAAAGAGGGCCAGAGCGGCAACCAGTCGGCGGACTCTCCCTTCATCCTCTCCGAGCACCACCAGGGTTCTGCCACTCAGCAGACACCACAAAGCTTGCATGGCAAAGGGGTACTGCCGCACAAACCTCAAGGCTCCTTGTCCAGCCTTCTTCCTCTGACGCAGAGTCACCACTCCCCCATAGCCGAGAGGTGAGACAGCCCGATCAGACCCTGTAGAAGCGCTCATGGTACAGTCTGACCCATCCTCCACTGAGTTACGGGAAACTGCATCTCCAAGGTGCCCCACAGGCAGCTCCAGCCCAGCTGCAGGGCTTTCTGAGCATGGGGAACCCACTGCATAGTCATCCTGGAGTGGAAGTAGGGCCTGGGGCTCCTGGTTGACCACCAAGGTTTGACAGGGCTGTGGGTGGGAGCTTTGGCCAAGACGAGGCACCACCTCTGGGGCGGAAGCCTCATAAAGGAAACCCTCTTGGGCCATACAGCATGCTGTGTCTATTGGAACCAACAAGTCAGACTCCATCTCACAAGCCCTATCAGTTACTCCTTCACACTCATCCTCCCTGCTGGCCTCCAGCTCAGACATCACCTCCAGCAAAGACATAGGTGTCTGGTCACCCTCATCCTCCCCAGCAGTGGTCTCCAACTCTTCACTGCTGCTCTCCCTCTCAAGGTCAGTGTTGTGGACAGGGTCAGGGGTCAAGTCAGAATCAGGATCAGGAGCTTCTGACTTCATACCAGCTGGATTCTGTTGCCTCTCGGTTTGACCTAATCCGCTCTTATCGCTGCTAAAGCTTCCTTTGGTCTCCTCCGAACTCTCCTGGGTCTCCAGAGTCTGGTCTGAGGGAGAGGACTCCAGATGGCTCTCCACAAGCCCAAGGTCACTCTCTTGAGTTTGGCCGATCTCAGAGCTTGGGTCAACATGATCTGGGGGCTCTGGTCCAAGCACAATTGGAGGTGGATTTAAGAGTGTATGGTTATCTACAGCATGGTTCACAGCACAGAATGGTCTTAGTGTTCCCTGTTCATCCTCATCATCATCACCAAGGTCCTCCTCGAAAAGGAAGTTGGTAACTCTCAGTTTCCTGCGTAAAGCCTTGTCCAGGCGTCGTGTGTACAGGTAACACAGGTCCCCCCGGAAACTCCTCTCTGTCTCTTTCAAGAGCTCCACGGTGGCCTCATAGAAAGTATCGTCACACAGCTCTTGCAGAGTCTTCAGGCGCTTGTCAAAACACTTTGCGGACTTAGCTTTGATCAGCTGTGGCGTGTAGGATGGCCTGCGTTTAATGCCCTCATCTTCTTCCTCATTCACTTCATTGTCACATTCTTTATCATCCGTTTGACGCTGCTCTTCTTCCCCCTTCTCCCCCTTGTCAGAATAACTGAAGGGGTTGGCAAGCTTGGCATACTTGTCCAACAGCTCCTCACACTCACTCAAGCATTCGCTAATACAATTCTGGCAGGTGACAGCATGAGGATCTCGTCGGGGACGGTGATGGTAAGAACTGATCTGTCTCAGCAGGTCTCTGTGTTCATAGATACTCTTTTCCACGTTTGCGAGCTCGTTGGCCTTTTCCACAGCATGAGCGGAGTACATGCGCTGAGGCCCTGCCTCTCTCTGCAGGCCCTCTTCCCTCTGCAGCACAGAATGAGTGTACCTGAGGGGGGAAAAAAACATTTACTGATCCACATATGTTCATGTAGGGGAAGGGAACTCAGTGTGAAAAAACAGGACTTTTTCATCAAGGGGAGCATCAGCATAACTGAGAAACCACTACACAAAAAACACTGAAAACCTGCAGCACGCGACATCACAAACATTAAGATTAGAGGTGGTTTGTTAACCAGTTATGTTTTCAGCTATGCTAGCAGCACTAGGGTTAGCAAAGGTCTGTTGGTCAATTAGTTTGTTGGTCCATCACCTTGGCCCAGACAGAATAATCTCAATAACTTTTGGATGGATTCCTATAAAATTCAAAATATCCCCACTCTGGCGATCCCCTGATACTTCCTCAGGCATCACCAGCAGGTTGACATTTAGTTTGGTTGAGGTTCAGGCTGAGTTTTCAATCACATGGTTGGTAATGTCGATGGTACCCAGTACTGTCTGAGCACTCTAATTAATGGAAACATGGAAGCAAATGGATGCATGGACAATACACAGAGGGCAGTAGGTGTGAGGTCTGAGTGTGAGTGACGGGTCTACCCAGCAAACATTTGCCCTAGGGCCCCCTTACTGATTAATACAGCCTTGTTGTTACTATTTTTTCATTAGATTATCCCCCCAGTATTACAATGATTCAACAAAAGAGTAAACCCCCACACATGCTAGCAATTAAAACGTTTTAATGAAGTTCTTACTCTAGGTCCTGGAGTTTTCTCTGGAGTTCCTTGGCAAATGCTCTCCTGTTTCCAGCCTTCAGACACTCAGAGGCCTGTGAGAAGCGGAGAGACAGCTCCTGAAACTGCAGCATGATTTTCCTCTCATCCGCTGAAACATACGCCATACAGAATGGTCGCACAAAGCCCCTCGCCTCCAGGTCATACAGCGTGAGGTGATGGACGTAGGCGAATGCTCCCTCCTTTGAGTCGCCCAGCACCACCCTTGAGTCCTCCACAAAGCTGAGCCTTGGGTAGCCACTTCCAGGTGGATGCCCGACGAAGGAGGCCTGGTAGTCCACTGACATGATGCGCAGGGAGAAGTAATTGAGATCGAAGGTGCCGCAGACTTTGGAGTCATCAGGGATGGTGAGGAGAGGCTGAGGGCCCACCTGCTCAGAGAACTCAGAGATGAGGATAAAGTCTTTGGTGAACTTGGCGTAAGAGGTTCTGGCCCATGGGTTGGAGTCAACCCACGGATGGAGGGGGACAGAAAACTCCTCGGGGAGAGCCCAGGGGTCGGGATTTGTCTGCCCATACTCATCCTCTTTAGTGAAAGCCACCAGGTCAGGTGAGCCTATCATAGTGGTGTTATTGAGCAAGGCATGAGAAGCACAACACACAGCACAGCACAGTTAACAGTCATAAAGCCGAGCACAGCGGTGGAGGGCAGCCTCATAAAGTAAAGTCAGACTGACCATTTGCCTCTCACACTGTCCAGGCAACACATTTGTTGTTGAGGTTAAAAGAGCCGTAGAGTCTAGGGGCCCAGAGGTGGATAGGGTGCACAAAAAAAGATCAAACTGATTACATAATAATATAATAAGGAGGTCCCAGGGAGGAATGGGCCCAAAATCCAGCTGTGCCTCTGCAGGAGCCAGTCCACAGAGCAAGAGCCTTTATATTGGTCAGGTAAAATAGACAGAGATACAGAGATACAAAATCAATGTGTTCCTTAACAAAAGCAATTATCTTGCGCCAATCACAGCGTCGGGACAGGCATCAGACCATACATGCTGTGCAGGGAAGAAAAAAAACCCACAAAGCAGCATCAGTGGAGCTCTCCTCTGCTTCTCCTCTCCACGGCGTCATGCGTCGCGTCCATCACGTTACTGTGTTTCGGGGCCCACATGACACCGGAGAGACCCCGCTGACTGACAGGAGCGCTACATGTAATTTTCACATCCAGAGACAGACGCCATGTTTACCCAGCTGGTTGTAGTCTTGTCAGGTGACCATTTCACCTCCCATCTGTGGAAATTCCACCTTAAAACGAAACATAAAAAAACAAAAAAACATTTTGTCAGTGACGGCTGAAGCACTCTACAGTGGTGGACTTACTTTTACTTAGGTAATAGTTTAATCAGCAGAATTTTATTTACTACTTTATTTACTAGTATTTTACTACTGTAGATGTTCAGGTTGAGTTCATTTTAACTACTCTACATTACATGCATAGATCTATAAAATGAAAATGGAGAAATACTGAATCATTTCTTTGGCCAAAAAGTGGTAAAAATGTAAACATACTGAGTTTAGAACATAAACTATATTCATTCAATACTGTACTCAAGTACAACTTTTAAGTACTTTAGTTATTTATCTTTTCTGTTACTTCATACTTCTACTCAACTACATTTCAGAGGATAACATTGCACTTTTTACCCCAGTACATTTATCTGATAACTCCAGTTACTTTTCAGATTGATATTATAAATATGATCAACAAATAAATTATGATGTTATATTATGGATTAGGAAAAAACTAATTCACGGGCTACAAAGCATTTACAAATAGTCGAAATTAGTTCAGTCTTTAGGAGCTGCAGCATTAAAGCGATGAACACATTAATGCACCAATAACTCTAAGTCTGTGATATAATGAAATGAGTCATTCTGCATTATGAGGTCTTTTTCTTTTTGTACTTTAAGTATATTATGATGGTAATTGTATAGTTTCACTTTTACTTAAGTTACGTTTTTGAATGGATAACTTTTAACAAAGTATTTCCACACTGTGGTATTACTGCTTTTCTTCAAGTGCAAGATCTGAGTACGTCTTCCAAGCTCCTAAAACCCCGAGTCCCTAGAAATTTTAGAAATGATCTCAGCACCCTCAGTGGTAATAAGAGATGTTCATACAGCAAAAATAAATGTAGTTTTTAGGGTGGATTTTCTGTTTAACGTTGATATAATTTACCATAACTATTATTTAGGTTATAATCGTTATTATGAACAATTTAATATTATTAATGATAATACGACACATTCTGCGCGTGTAGACAGTAGTCTATGTAAGTAATTTATTCATTTTATTTTATTTATTAGTTTTGTCAGCTCCAGGACTTTACGACAGTTTTACGACCTTTGTTGACGGCAGCGTTTGACAGGCGGGATTTGTAAACAGAGCTAAAATCTTCTCAGTCAGAGGTCGTTGCTACTCCGTTTAAAGCTTTAAATAAACACTTTTTGACATCGCAGTGTTATTCTTCTCGGTTTACTGTATCGGGAGTGAAGTTAGTCAGCTGGGGACCAGTTTGTAGCTCTTTGTAAAGTTTTTTGGCTGGGACATCTCAGCTAACATGCTAACCCCGTGGAGAGCCTGGAGGACCGGCCGCTTCACGTGAGAGCGGCCCGGCATGCTGCTGCGCCTCCCCGGGACTTCTGTGCTGCTTCGGTCGGGACTGCAGCGGCTCATCGGGGCGCGGCGGAGGTTCTTCTGTGCGGCTCAAAGTCTCCCGAGTCCGGACGCACCGGAGCCGGCAGACATGATCCGGAACCGGCCTCAGGTCAGGAGGGTCCTCTGCGTAGCCGAGAAGAATGACGCAGCCAAGGGCATCTCCGAGATCATGTCCGGCGGCAGATCCAGGAGGGTCAGTCACATTCAGTTCAACCCTCCAACACAACATCTTATTACAGGCAGCAGCCCTGGATAGTCAACAAGTGCTTATATTTACTAGTAGGAAATATAAGTAGTTACTAGAGGTGGTGCTCTACTGAAATACAATCTTAGTGTACTTGTATTTTACTTGTTCCATTTGAAGATACTTTATACTTTTACTGTGGTGTACTGCACTTACCTTCACAGAGACGGGAGTATTTTTAACTCCACTTCATTTATCTGACAGCTTTACTTACTTTTCAGGTTAAAGTTTTGCACACACCAAAAAAGATCACGAATTGTATATAGTACTTATGTTAAACATGGCCATTAAACTTAGTTCCACCTTGACCGGCTACAACTTTAATAGTTATGTTATATTAATAATAATCAGATTATGTAGTACATGTATCGATAGCATTACAGTGACAGGGGCTATTCTGCTGCTTACTGACTTAAAGTTTACTGAGTTTCAAATGATCAATAATACAAAAGAACATAACCAGAAACCCAGGAATAGGAGAAAGAAAAATAGCAATAAAATTAAAAAGGAAACGATTGACTAATACTAAAAAATAATAAACAAAACATGTTTGTTGCATTCAGTCAGATGTCAACCTGGTAGATTTCCTCTCATGGACTTTGAATAGTGTCCATGTAATGTTTCCATCACCACATCCAACCTCCTGCAATCTGTTGTTGATACTTTTACACTTTTAGTCAAGTAAAATTTTGAATGCAGGACTGCACCAGTTTTTTTACAGTGTTATTTTGCTACTTTTACTTTTACTTTTGTTATAGGTATTTCTTCCATTACTGTTAATCAATTGAAGGAGAATAAATCAGCAGAATCTTCCCTAACCAATCAATCATTAAAGTCTGCTGTCAGGCAGAAATGTCAGATATTTTATGTTTCAAGTTTCTATGAATATGTTTGGGATTTATATGGTTGTTCATATAAACAAGAAATATGAGGGCACCAATTTGGGCACTGTGATTAATTTGTCTCCTTATTGTGAGTGAATGATTCCAGTTTATTGCTCAGTCCACACTGGATTTATCACCTTTACAAGTCATTAATAACAGCCAGTACATTATTCAGCATCCGGTTAGACAACAGTATCTCGACTGAGCATGAGTACACAGTGAATCAGGAAACCTTAAATAAAAAGAGCTACACTTTTACTGGTGTTCATGAGTCACATGCCCCAAACACCCTTTAGGGATGGATGATATAGAGTAGAGCTTGGTCAGCTAATTAATTAGTGGATTGACAGAAAATAAATTGCCACCTGGTTTTATTTATTAGTTTTTTAAGCAAAATTAGCTAAAGGAAATTGTTTCTGGCTTCTGAAATGTGAATATTTGCTGGTTGTCTTAGTCAAATATGAGAATTAATGGGGATATCTTTGGGTTTTGTACTGTAAATCGGACAACATAAGCAAGTTAAAGATGTCTCCTTGAGCTTAAAGAAACTGTCGTGGGTTTCCCGACATTTTACAGACCAAACAAAGAATCAAGAAAATAATCTACTGATTAATGTGTAGTTATCTTCATTACAATTCACAGGATTTGTAAATTTCCTGTGTATGTATCCAAATATATTATGATAAAGCGACTTTTTTGGAAAATAAATCAAGAAACTGTTGGTGAATAAATAGATGGAAATGTTCAATCCAGTGAAAAAACCCTCTTTCTTATATTCTTCTATTTCTCCTCTGTTTTCTCACATACTGATTATCTTTTTTTCCATTTCAGAGGGAAGGGATGTCAAAGTTTAATAAAATCTATGAATATGAATATCATCTCTTTGGTCAGGTAAGTCAATATAGTGACATAATTAAACATGCACACATACAGCTCTGTATCTATTGTTTTGTGTGTGTGTGTGTGTGTGTGTGTGTGTGTGTGTGTGTGTTTTACATTGTCTCTAATTGTTCCGGTTTTATTGTGTCTCCAGAATGTGACGGTAACAATGACGTCAGTATCAGGCCATTTACTGGCTCTGGAGTTTAAAGCACCGTTCCAGAAATGGTAAGTTAAAATAGGATTCTTTTTTTTTCTTGATATATTCAGCATCACGCAGGATCAAAAACACTGATTGTGTTTGTACCTTTTCTCTCCAAAGGCACAGCTGCAATCCAGTGCTGCTATTTGATGCTGAGGTGGAGAAGTATTGTCCAGATAACATGATACAAATCAAGGTATGCTTAATTATTGTCCTCCCATGAGTCAGAAACGTATGCAAAAAACAAACTTTGTATTGAAATGAATCTATGGGATCTGTCACTATTTTTTTGATGTGATATTACAGAATTACTTTGTATCTATAAAGCCACAATACGATACAGCTTTTATTTATTCTGAGTGGGCAGATGATGTTTTTTTTTTTTTTTACCTTTTCATCTCTCAGCAATAGCACAATTTTCTTTCAAAGGAAATAATGATGAACATAGATAATAGAAATGGACATTTGTGACTCCCTCACTCTACATCTAACCCTCTTTTTTTCTCTCTTTCTTTTCTCCGTCTCTCTTTCTATCCCTCTAGCGGACACTAGAGAAGGAGGCGAGGCAGTGCCAGGCTTTAGTCATCTGGACTGATTGTGACAGAGAGGGAGAAAACATCGGCTTTGAAATCATAGATGTCTGCAAAGCAGGTATGAGAGTAATATGTGTGGGTTGCTTTTGTTGTTGTTGTGTGGGTGCAAGGGAGTGTGCATCTGAACTCCTGTTTGAAAAGGAATAGTTCTGACATTTTGGGATATACACTTATCGCTGAGAGGTAGATGACAAAATTGATACCACTCTCATGTCTGTATGGTAAATATGAAGCTGGATCCAGGTAGTTTAGCACAAAGCCTGAAAAGACAAGGAAGCAACTAGCCTGGCTCTGGATAAAGTAAACATAAAAAACATATGGAAAAACATATCATATCATGTTTGTTTAATGTGTTCAGAAACCAAAAAATAAGAATAACACATTGTAGTTTCATGGAAAGGTCATGCAAGGCTAGTTGTTGCACCCCATTTCCAGTCCTTGTGCTAAGCAAAGCTAACTGCGTCTCTGTAGCTTGATATTTTCAGTACAGACATGAAAGTGGTATCAAATTTCTCATCGTCCAACCATTCCTTTAGAAATGTACATTCTAGTACTTAGAATTAATATTAATATAAACTGATATGTAGAATTAGTTGTTTTCTGTAAGTGTTAGCAGAATTTGTCTGTCTACATATCTCTTTTGACAATGTGTGTGTGCTTTTTATGTGTGCTTTCTAGTGAAGCCCAATTTACAAGTCTTCCGCGCAAAGTTTTCTGAGATTACCCCCAACTCCATTCAGAGAGCTTGTGAGACTCTAACAGAACCAGATGTTAACATCAGCGATGCTGTCGATGTCCGTCAGGAGCTGGACCTGCGAATAGGTGAGGGAGCACTCTTACGCTGTCCTGAATAACGCGCAGTGACACACTAATGCAGCAAAAAAGATTCTTTCAAGATCATGGGATGACTCAACAGATAATGGTTCATACAGCACAGTCAGGAAGTCTGGATGACGACCTCGGTTAAATGTAACACCACCTATTAATGCAGCACTCGTGGTGCTGTTAAAATATGATCCATTGGAAGAAAAACCCAGTAAGTTGTTTATGTGATACCATCCTGTTTCCTGCGCTCTCCTCCTGCAGGTGCGTCCTTCACTCGATTCCAGACGCTTCGCCTGCAGAAGATCTTTCCAGAGTCTCTTGCCAATCAGCTGATCTCATACGGCAGCTGTCAGTTTCCCACTCTGGGCTTTGTGGTGGAGCGCTTCAAAGCCATCCAGGCTTTCATACCTGAGACTTTCTACAAGATCAAAGGTATAAATTCACAATCAGTGGAGATGCAGTTATTCAGGATTTAAACTGATACTCATTCCTCTTATGTACATATCCCTTATGTTCTCTGGATCTGTCTTTGTCTCAGTGCTGCATGAGGTGGAGGAGGACAGTGTTGAGTTCAGCTGGAAAAGAAACCGTCTCTTCAACCATACAGCCTGCCTGGTGCTCTACCAGATATGCATGGAGGTATGTGTTTGTTTTATGCTGCAGTTTATTGTCTTTCATTTTTTCAGGGTGTTTTCACACCTATAGTTTGTTTTCTCTGTCCGAATCAGCTGATGAGTTTCTAAACTTGGAGCATTTCCTCCTTGGTTTGCTTTCTTTTCACGTAGAAAAAAAAATACAAGTGAACCAATATACGTCACTACAAACCACGCGACAGTGTTCTCCCTGCTTATTGGTCAGATGTGTCTGGGAGCAGGGGAAAGAAAGTAAATGCAGGAAAAAGGTCCTGTGGTCTGGACTAGTACACATTTCTGTGAGAGAAACATTGCTGTGTAATTTAACATGGAGTAACGATACAGCTGAATCTAGATGCTACTACTAGAAACAGTTTGTATGCTCTGCCACATCCCAGAGTGTAAATCACCTGGCTACAGGAACCATTAGCTCAAACTCGATTGGATCGAGTTTGGATCACGCTCACAACACAAACAAACCGCTTCAGACTTTGTTTAGAACAAGACCGAGACCAGCTCCTCTAAAATGTCTCGGTCTGCAGTGTGATTGCTGTGTTCACATTCGACCAGACGAATCGCACCAACAAGGGAAAACAAACCAGGGTCAGATTTAACTGGAAAGGCCGCATCATTGACTATCAAAAGTCTTTTTTTATGTTTCAAATAATAGCTTTATTCTTGTAATATGCTAATATTAATTGAAAAGTTCATTTGACCATTGCCTAAATTTCAGTGATACTTACAGCTACCTGCTGCCCTGCTTTATTCTTGTATGCAGGACAGAATGCGCCTCTATAAAGAAAAAAAAAAAAAGACACCCTGCACATACATTACTAACCTCATAAAACACATCATTAAGGAAGTAAAGGTAATAAAAGTAATGAACTGTTACGTTATTTTATTTTCACTACAGAATTAAAGTACCCAATTCTCACTGACAAAATATTGGATACATAAAAAGAAGATATTACGTTATCTTAAAAGCTGTTGACATTTAAAAAATGTTTGAGAATAAAATCTGTAAGCCTCTACATTAAATATGACATTAAAAATATGACATAATTTAGTTCTCTTATCATTTGTACGATAACATCAGAGCATTTTGTTTTTCTTATCTAACCATTTGTTTGTTGATCTTGCCTCAGCATCTTTTTGTATTTAAACCCTGTGTGATCTCAGTTACTGGTGACAGGACTGAGGTGCCGCCTGAATGTATGACTGTCTGAGTGAAAAACACTTGCACTTATTACTTGCCAAGATGCTCACAGCTGACAAGCATGTAATTATCACTTAGCTAGTTTTCACTGTTTCCCACAGAGCAAGATGTGAGAATCAGAAGCCAAACTCAGGTCAAGAAAAAACACAACACTATATGTTCTTGTATTGCAGGGCTCAATCAACAAAGACATATATGTATTTATGTATTTTCTTGTGATATTTTGCACCATCATTCATTATATTTATTGTAAAAGGTGATGTGTAACCCCACACTGCTGCACACTTTCCCACTATACTGGGTGTACATGTTTTAAATGTTGAAAAATGTTTCAAAAAGCCTTGAAGTCCCCAAATTATACATTAAAGCTGTACCAATGAATGTTTTTAGGTTTGAAATAGATCAACTGTGGTCTCTTGGCATAACCACAAGGTTTATCAGCCAACTCTGCAGTTCATCTGAGCTTTTTTACCATTTTTCAGCTCATTTTTCTGATTTTCATTGTTCTGAAAAAAACATTAGTGGAGTTTTAAAGGTGCCCTGTGGAGTTTTCTTGTAAACACGGTTTCTGTTTACATTAACTATTGTTTGTGTCAATCCCTGTGACATTACACAAGTGTTCAATCCGCATCCTCCTCATAAAATATTTGCTAAGTCAATTTTCCCAATTTTGAAACCTACATTATGTACGTCAATGTTTCCTTTCCATTTCTGACATTTTGTGTTGATTATGACTTTTTAACAAAAAAGGGAGCCACTCATAAAGAATCTGCTTCATTGCAATATGAATGGTCAAAAAGTCTTTCAACAGGTAACCAGCACCAGTTTGTCTGGTTTTTCAACAGACTGGCTGCTGATTAGACCGTAAGTCTTGTCTTACCAACAAGAGTAATGATGCACTTAATGGGTTAAAGTCCATTTGCCCCTGATATGATCTCTATCAGTTGTCAGGGAGCTACCAAACTGTTTCTTACTTACAGCTTAAATTTGATTAGTTGAAAATGTTCAACCATCGTTCCTGCATCCCAAAACTGAGGCCGGGGGCGTCCAGTGGCCTTGTGGGTAAGCGATATACCACATACCTGCAACGTCTCTCCGATACCTTTGTTACCCTGCTCTTTCTCCCATGTTTCCTGTCTTCATCTCAACAGTTGCTATCGAATAAAGGCAAAATGCCAGAAAAAGGATAATCTAAGGCTGACCTTAACTTTGCGCCTGTACAGCTTGGGCTAAATGTATTCATACTGAAACACAGCACCAGCAGAGCAGCACAGAGAGAATTCATCTTGACAACATGTTAATGTGGCTGCACATGTATACAAATGAGTGAATTTATTAATATAAATACAAAAATACACTGATAGCTGATTTTGCCCACCTAGAAAACCACTATGGACTTGTACCAGCTGCGTGTGTGTGTCTACTCCATGGTGCGAGTGACATACACACATGTGTAACCTCTCCTCCACCTTCAGCTGTTAATCTCAGGGGGACACAAATTTATAAATTTGGATGTGTCGTCAACCTGCCCGTATAAAGTGGGCCAAAATACCACATGCAGAAAGGTACACAAGAATATCCTTTCATTCATTTCCAGGATCCCATAGCAACAGTCACCTCAGTAACCAGCAAACCCAAGAGCAAGTGGAGACCGCTGCCTCTGGACACTGTGGTAAGATTGAAAAGTCAAACAGCCACACACATACAGTACATACACTGCATCTCAAACACATCTGTTTATGCTATAAAGTGTTTGTAGTTTTTATTTTTTTTATTTTCTTTGAGCAGAAAGAACACTATTTTGTCCACTGGGTCCTAGTGTCTAAACCCCCTCCCTCCTTTGTCCCACTCTGTACCGTCCTCTGCCTTTATCTGACCAACAGGAACTGGAGAAACTGGCATCTCGGAAGCTAAAAATAAGTGCCAAAGAGACCATGAAAATTGCAGAAAAACTCTACACCCAAGGGTGAGTGCGTACATACAGCAAAGTATTGTCTTTGTCCGACCATATGCTAAATGTCCCTTTCAGTTTATGTTGGATCCTTCATTTGAGCTTGTTTCAGCCAGATAGCTGGCCTAATGCCATCTTATTAGAGGGTTTGTGGTGTCAGCGAAACAGTCAAATGTATTTTTCGTTTGCAGGTTCTTATAACACCTCAAAGTCATGCTTATTTTTATACATTAAAAGACACCATCTGGCAGGATGGTGTACTTCAGGGGTTTAATAAATTAGTTTACCAGCAGTGTCACATTTCCACACTGTTTGCTCTGAGTTTGTCTGTGTGAAGATGACTTGTGACCGTCTGTGTTTATTTTCTTTTTTCTTTCCCCCCTGTTCAGATATATCAGCTACCCACGTACAGAGACAAACATTTTCCCCCAAAACCTGGCTCTCGGCCCCCTGGTGGAGCAGCAGACACAAAGCCAGGTCTGGGGGACTTTTGCCCAGCGAGTGCTCGAGCAGCCTGGTGGTCCCAACCCGCGGCAGGGCAAGAAATCTGACCAAGCCCACCCTCCCATACACCCCACCAAGTACAGCAGTACACTGCAGGTAGGTCTGGACAAACTGGAGCTTAGTGAAACGTGTGCAAAGGCACACATGTACATGTTTTTACATTTTGAAACACAAATAATATGAAAAAAATACAGCCAGTGCTGTTAAGTGGTCTCAGGTTTTTCTGTGTCCAAACATTTCTTGTTGTACTCCTCAGCTGCTTCTTTTTTTAAACAATTTGATGGAAATTAGAGTCTCACTTATCCACTATGGCTGTCCAAAGGTCACAGAAGTTGTATTAATGCTGTTCGTTTATTCGTCTTGTATTGTTTGTCTTGTTCGTGTATTCGTTTGAAAAACTTTTTTCATTGATGGACATTTTGTGAAGGATGTGTACAGACAAACACAAACACACAGTTGAACACATTATTATATTTTGTGGACACTCGCACACATGCATTTGGAAACTAACACAGACAGCATAAAGTAATGATTTTCTCTTTCTTCTGCATCCAGGGAAATGAGGGCCGTTTGTATGAGTTCATCGTTCGGCACTTCCTGGCTTGTGTATCCCAGGATGCCTTGGGGCAAGAGACTGTAGTGGACATAGACATCGCCCAGGAGAAGTTCTCTGCCTCGGGACTCATGATCATTGCAAGGAACTACTTGGAGGTTTACCCGTATGACAGGTGGAGTGCCAAGGTATGCTGTGTTTGTGCTGATAAACTCACTACCCTGATGTTTTTGATTATCTGAGCCCATTGATAGAAATCTTTGTACTGTTAAAAAGCTCTAAAAGTTTCATCTAAAAGCTTCTAAAGTAACTAAACTCAGAAAATCAGGGTCCGCTACTTTACTACTTTACCAAGTACTAAAGTGCTTTGATAGAGTATGTCGTGCGTGTGTGTAGTTCCAGTTGCCTGCCGCCTCTTGCTGTGTCTATGGGATATATCTTAGTAAACCTGCTTTGTATCTGTCAGGTGATTCCGGTGTATGAGCAAGGCTCCCAGTTCCAGCCTTCTGCTATCGAGATGGTGGACGGACAGACGACTCCTCCGCAGCTGCTCACTGAAGCCGACCTCATATCACTGATGGAGAAACACGGCATTGGTACAGTGAAAACACACACACAGACAGAAACTGTGTGGCCTCAGTGAGAACAAACAAGTCGTCCCAAAGAACTTTTTCTGTGTCTGGGTGTTTTTTCGTGACCTGTTTGCACCATATCTGATTTTACTTTTTTTTTTTTCCACTAAGAGCACAGAAACACAGAAATAAACCAGGCAAAGACTTGATGACCCTTTTATTGAGTGCAAACCGTTCTTTATGAACTGCTGTGTATATTACAGGCACAGACGCAACCCATGCAGAGCACATCGAGACTATAAAGAGTCGCATGTACGTGGGTCTGACAGCTGACCAGAGGTTTCTCCCTGGAGAGCTCGGCATGGGGCTGGTGGAGGGTACACACACACACACACACACACACACACTGTATACCACAGTTTACAGTAGGTTTTAATAGATGAGATGTTGAATGTCATAGTCTCTCAATTTGTTGCACATCTAACATACAAACTTGTGTGTGTGTGTTTGTGTGTTTGTTAGGTTACAACTCAATGGGCTACGAGATGTCTAAACCAAACTTACGTGCTGAGTTGGAGGCAGACCTCAAGCTGGTGTCAGAGGGCAGGAAAGACAAACAGAGCGTGCTGCAGCACCACATCCAGAAATACAAGGCGGTTTTCATTGAGTCCGCCAGGAAGGCAAAGAAGTTAGTTTCAATTTACCGTGTTGATTCTGTGTGTATTATAACATGCACCGTCAGTTTCCCTGTCCTGTAATCATACAGGTTGTCGTAACTGAGGTAGGAAGTCATTTTCTGTTGTGGCTTCAGGTTAGATGAAGCCCTGTCGCCATATCTGGGCGCAGCTCAGCAGATCACGGAGGTAGAGCAGCAGGACATGGAGATACCGCTGCCAATCAGGAAGTGTCCTCACTGTGGGAGGGACATGGTGCTGAAGAAGAAGAGAGAGGGAAACAGGTGAGACAGGACACAAAGCAAAGAAGCAGGACTCATTTTTTTTCATGATGTCGTATATTTAAAACTTAATTCTGCATTTTCTTATGTATATCTCCTCATCTCACTCAAAATGTGACATAGATGGTTCTGTTCACTGATCACAACACTTTTACGTTAGCAATCTATTAAATTCATAGTGTATTATGTCTCTGCCCCCTTGCAGTAAGTACCTGTCCTGCGTGGGCTTCCCAGCCTGTAAGACAGCTGTGTGGTTCCCCGACACAGTGCTGGAGGTCAGCAGAGATGACAGCGTTTGTCCCACCTGTCAGCCACACCCAGTTCACGTGTAAGTGTTTATTTTACACCGAACCATCTTCATTCAACACTTAACTTTAAACACAGGAAGCCATTTATCACCTGTCACCTGTATCACCTGTCATGTTGATGTTTTTCTTCATTCCTTCAGTAATGGTTATTTCAAAGTCTGTTACTTGTTATAAGCCTTACTGTGTGCGAGAAGGATAATTTAGACATCAAAAGTATTATTCATAATTCAAATAGTTTTTGCCCCAAAAAAAGAATATTTACATTATTTACATTAAATCTTCCATAGATTGATGTCCCCATAGCGTTACATGACAGGGGAGAAAACTGTTTTGGGAGCCTGTTTTTCTCTGGGTCCTTTGCAGTCTACTCAGTGGTTAGACTGAGGGTTTAAGTGTGATTTGTTAGTCCAGAGTATGTTCAGCTGATATTCTGTGATCAGCTTTGCTGAAGAAAAAAATTGATTCATCTAGAAGCTCCATATACATAACATCTGTTGCATTGCTTATCTCTATGTAACAATGTTTATGTGTTTGGTTCCTAATTAAATAAAGATTTTATAAATAAAAAATGGGAAGTTTGCTTAAGTAGAGCAGATGAATGAAAGACTAGTAGTTTAGAACAGTCAACAAGGAGTTTGTTACAGAGAAACAATGAACTGTTTACCCAAAAAGGCTCTATTTTTCAGTTCCTGGTTGTGATATTAAGGAAATCAAAATAATTCAGAATTCCTTCTCTTTGAAATTAGTTTGGTTATACTCTGAACTGTTAATACTTTGTGGTAGAGATCCCTCTGTCCTTTTTTGTACATCATGTCGTCTCAGCACCATTCAGAAACGACATGAATTTAACTGTAAAAACATTCTTTTCAGTGGTCATCTCAATGCCGAAGACCTTGTGAACGCACAGCTTTCTTTTCTTGTATTTAATAAGAAGTGTATATAGGCACTGTGCATACACAGATGAATCTCTCTGTGGCTTCAGCAGCACGAGAGACTTGTCCAAATTCTTGTTTACACAAGTGGGCGTTAACCCTTTGAGCACGTGCCTCAGCTCAGTCCAAATATAGGGCACGCTCACTAGCATCGAGCCAAAGTGCTCCACACCAGCATCTGTTACCATGGCAACCAATCTGGTACAGAGCTGAAAGTTGAACTGCAGCACTTATTCGAAAACAATATCACTGTTTTTTTAATCAGATCTCACCCAGCCGTTTGAGTCTGCTGGATAACTTTAAGTGCTGTTAACAGCAGATGTGTGCAGTAATAAACTGTTTCTTACTGCTGCCGCCTCACTGGTCGCCACAGCAACTTGCTGTATTATTCCAACTTGTGTCTTTTTTTTTTTAAAAAAAAAAAGATCCACTCAACTGTGGACCACTCTTTATTGCTTTGATACATTTTCTGTTTATTTACAGTCAATTTTTCACACGCATATACTGTTTTAAAAACTGTTGCATTCACATCCCAAACCAGGCGTCACAAAATATGGTCAACAGTCAGATTTGCTGGACAAGATATCACAATACTGTCTTAAGTGCTGCATTCTGATTTATGTCTTATACATTTTTTCTTATTTTCAGTTAACAAATACATGACACCAGTATATGTAAAATATTGACTCCGATATCTAAGAGGAGCCAGTGTCAGATTGAAATAGCAGTTTTTGTTTTAAGTACATAAGACTTCAGGAGAGCCCTCCACCGCACCAGAGTGTAGACAGACTTTATTCCTCTAACATTCACCTCCTGTGTGTCCTCCATTCTTCAGGTTAAAGTTCAAGTTCCGCAGGGGCAGCCTCCCTCCCATGATGCCTTTGGAGTTTCTTGGCTGCATCGGTGGATGTGACGAGACGCTCAGAGAGGTTCTGGACTTGAAATACCTCAGAGCAGGTGGTGGAGGAGGAGGAGGTGGAGGAGGTGGAGGAGGAGGGGGTGGAGGAGGTAGAGGAAGTGGAGGAGGAGGTGGAGGGGACCCTCGCCCACCAGCTCCGAGGCCTCCCAGAGCCCCAAGTTCAAATCCTCGACCTTCCCTTCCTCCTGTCCCTTCCTGGACCCCACAGCCACGCCCTCCACCGGCGGGCAGTGGTATCACCAACAGTGATGTCATCGTGTGTAACTGTGGTCAAGATGCGCTCCTTCTGACCGTACGCAAAGATGGCCCCAACCAAGGTCGCCAGTTCTACAAGTGCAACGCTGCAGCAGGCAGCTGCAACTTCTTTCTGTGGGCGGACCAGCCAAGTCAACAACAGGGGGCTCCGCAGAGTCGAGGGGCTCCGCTTCAAGGACCACGGACCTCCCAGCCTCCGAGGCCCTCACTGGGGTTCAGAAACACCTCTGGAGGAGGCAGAGGGCATGAAGGGGGTGCAGGAGAACATGTGGGACAGACAATGTGTAACTGTAACGAGATGGCGGTGACGCGCACAGTGCAGAAAGACGGCCCCAACAAGGGCCGCATGTTCCACACTTGCGGGAAACCAAGGGACCAGCAGTGTGGCTTCTTCCAGTGGGCTGATGAGAACGAGCCTCCATCAGGTAAAACTCACAAACACACACACAGAACACACTAACCAAGACTTCACACTGCTTGTCAAGTCTTGGGATGTTGTCTAACGGTTGGTACAACACTTTAGGTCCAGATTGACACATCTCAACAACTATTTGATGGATTGCCATGAATTCTGGTACACACATTCATGGTCCCCTCAGGATGGATTGAACTGACTTTGGAGATTCCTTAACTTTTCCCCTACTGCCACCAGCTGGCCAAAATCTTTCTAGTGCTTTGGTTTATGATGAAATTGCTGCAACTCTAATGGCATTTCCATCAGCCTTCCTTGCATTTACTGCTAGGTATTCAGTTGATTACAATCTGCAATCTCACTGTTAGATGTTACTAAATCCTCCACACTTGTCCTTTTAAAAACTAAATCTCACAGTATTAAAAATAGATCACTGACACACCTTGGTTGTATAAAGAGCTATTTTCTTCTTTAAAGACATAAAATTTTCAGATAATTTTACAGTCTGCTGGGTTTTATTTTCACCAAAAGGGGACTTTTTGGTTTCGCACTGTGTTAGTCATCATATAATTGTTCTTTACCATTTACTTTCTCTTTCGTTTTTATTACAAACAGACTCAAAGAGAAGAACACCCATAAACTCACGCACACTAACAATACATTGCACACAGACATTTGGAATGCATTTCTTTTTATCCCTCACACGTCGGACTGCATTAATCTGCCTGTCAAATCCTTTGCACCACAAGCCTGGAGTCAGCTAACACTTTGTGGATGCTTTGTAAAACACACCGTGTTTATTAAAAATACCTTAATACAAGCACACAAAGCAGATGTACGCTCAGATCAAACACCAGAGAGCTGCAGAGAGAGCTGCATCACCTACATCTTTACTTAATGATAAAGAAAAGCTGTCACGACTCACAAACACTCCCACTGAGACCTTGAAGCATCCTCTTACCAGGCTGATACAGTGGAGCCACAGTGCACACAGAAAAGTCCTTTGTGCTTTTTATGCAGTGACCTCCAACTTCATCATGTTGTGTGTGGCCTCTGTTCCCCCAGTGTCAGGTGGATTTGGTGGTGGATTCAATGGTGGCGGACACGGAGCGAAAAAGGGAAGCAATACGGTGGGAGATGCCGCCACCAACAGACCTCCAGCTGCTAAGAAAGCTCGCACCTGCGGCATCTGCCACATGCCGGGACACACACGAGTCACCTGTCCTCAGCGGTGACAGCTGGTAAAAGACACTATGTGAAGTCTGTGACTTCAAAGTGTGGAGTTTTTTCAAATATACATTAAATTAGATTTTAAGTGCCACTTCACATGGGGTGCAATCCTTACAGGAATTCAAGACTTTAGGAGTTATCCATATTTGCTCTCTTACTAAGAGTTAAATGAGAAGATGAGACCGATTTTGTGTCTGTACGGGAAATATGAAGCTACAGCCAGCTGCGAGTCAGTGTAGCATAAAGACAAGAAACCGAGTGAAACAGCAAGCCTGGCTTTGTTCAAAAGTGAACAAAGTTCACCAACTTGCACCTCTAAAGCTCAATAATTAACACATGATATCTCCCGTGTTTAATCTGTATGAAAACTGATCACAGTTTTTACAGCAGGGAACGATTAAGTTGACAATTGTGTTTCCCAAAATAGTGAACACTTTAAACACCTTTAAAGCTTCATTCATCATCCACAAACAGATGCATGTTTAAAACTCTGATTGGCTAAACTCTTTTTTTCCTGCTAGAATAAAAAGCTCAGAGTACAACAGTAGTAATTTGAGAGGCTCAACCACTTGAGAAATAAGTGCAGTAACTTGAATGTGCTCAACAGTTACTGAGAAATTTGCTCAGCTGCTCTTGGATCAAGTGAATCCCCCATCTGTTCAGTTTCTGTTTTCACAATCCTGACGCTGAAGAATGAATGTGTATTTTAAGAAAGGAATTTGCACATAGTTTATTAATTATTATCCATAATATTAATAAATTGTTCTTCCATCACTAACAGTGGCCAAGTATTCTCTGATTCGTCAAGGTGGTTGTTGTTAGAAGAAAAAACTAAACATATTTTTACATTTTAAATATGAGAGTCTGAAATGTTGTCAGCACCAAAAATGTCTATTTTAATATTGATGAATACTAATAAATAAGTACTGCAAACTTCCATTGTTTCTTTCTATCTTTGCAGTGGTGACAGGGGTTGTTTTGGACAGGATGTTTTGATCTTTGGTTTTGATTTCATCTTGAGTCATGTATTTTGTTCTTTGTTCTCCCAGTTTTGGTTTTAGTTTTGGTTTTAGTTTTACTGTCAGAATCAGACTCGGCTAAGCAAGGTAGTCCAGACGTCCCTCTCTCCAGCAACACATTCCAGCTCCTCAAGCGGGACCCCAAGGCATTCCTACGCCAAATAAGATATGTAATCCCTCCAGCATAGAAAGTAGACAGTAGTATCAAGAAGAATCAAATAAGATGAAAACAATATGTGCAATATGACTTATTTTTAACCAACATTCATTTTATTGTTTTTACAACATAACAAAACAAAACATAGAGAAATACAGTTACTTATTTATCGAACAGTCCCCCCCCCCCCACCCTCCAAATTATACCAATTCTCGGTTGGGGATCTGGTTAGTGAGTTATAGTCCATTTTAGTCCATTGTATAGAAAAAAAAGAGAAACACATTTCTGCAATGTTTGGCACCGCAGAGGGCCATTGTTTACACGTCCCCAGGCTCTTCCATCATACATGACAAGTCTGTTCTTAATACATAGTAAATGAAGGGGTCCCAGATCTGATGAAAATTATGTTGTTGATGTTTTATTTTATAGGTAATTTTCTGTAAGGGGAGAGTTGTAGATAGTTCAGACAACCATGTGCTTACTTACAGTATTAACTTTAAAGAGTATTTGCAATGTGCAAGATACAGTACAAATATGTGCCTTATTTTAACACCTTTCTGGAGTGGATTTACGTTAATGTAACTTTTCCCAGTCCTTGTTGATGCATCACACAGGATGATGGGGGCGGGGCGGGTCCACAGTCATGTCCTCTCTCATTTAGAGCATTGAGCTCATATTTGTTCTGGCTGCACCAGGTCACCAGATGGTCTGTCTCCTAAATGTAGGCCGACTCATCCCATCACCAGAGATAAGTTCAGTGACGGTGGTGTTGTCCACAAACTTAAGGAGCTGACTGACTGATGAGTGGAGGTGCAGTTCTTGGTGTGCAGGGAGAAGAGCAGAAGGGAAAGAACTCAGCCTTGAGGAGATCCGGTGCTGATGGTCTGAAAGTCAGAGACATGTTTCCCCGGCTTCATATGCTGCCTCCTGTCAGACAGAAAGTCTGTGATCTACCTGCAAGTGGAGTCAGGCACATTCACCTAGGAGAGTTTGTCCTGTAGCAGAGCGGGAAGCCACAAACAGGATCCTGGTATAGGTCCCTGAGCAGTTCAGAAGCTGGAAGATGAAATGGAGGGCCATGTCTACTGCATCGTCTCCTGACATGTTTGTTCTGTAGGTGAACCGTAAGTAAATGTGAAACTATTTATCCCCTAATGCATTTATCTCAACATGTTCATGTTCAAATATCTGTTCTGACACATTACATCAGTGATCACTGAGTTTAGTTTGTGCAAAATGGAGCATAAAGTGCTTATATGACCATATCCTGTGGTGAGGAGTGGTGGCATTTACATCCTGCACTTAGCTATAAGTAGTAATATCACACTGCAGAAATACCTCTTACAAGTACAAGTCCAGTACGGAAAGTCTGACTCAAAAAAGGACAAAAGTATGAAAAGTAAAACGTACTTGTGAGAGATGTAATTGGATGACTTTGATTGCTGATGCATTCATGTGTAAGCAGCATTTTACTGCACTAGTTGGTCAAATAGCTGCGAACCTCAGGAAGGGATGAGCAGTTTATCACATAATATTCCTTCATATCAATGAGATGTTTTGTATGTAAAACTAATCTGCAATAAAGCTGTTTCCCACTGCAGTGTAGAGGAGCAGAAGCACAGAGCAGCACACACGCGGGTTGTGCTTGAGTAAATGCATCTTCCACAGCAGGCAGCCCCACTGAATGAAGGGCTCCTGACTGCGATACGATGTTGAATGTTAACAGGTGTAGAGATCACGCATGATTTCCAGATGCTTGCTCTGAGATAAAGTTGGCAGATTTGTGTTTCACTGCAGGATTTGACTCGTTTTTTTTTTTTTTTTTATTTTCCCAGAAGTGATGCCTGGCTGGTCCCGGCCCTCCCACAGGGGTAAAGAGGAAAATGGGCTGGGACAAAGGAGAACAAACTAGAAACGCATGGATTCCCGGCATGGGGCCTGTAAGTTACCATCATGTGTTTTTTTCTCCCCCTGTGTTGATATTCCAGAGAAGTAGCGACGATGTTACCGTCACGTTTGGTGAGTCATACGTGAGTCATAACATGTGGGTGGGAGCGCCCGCCGTGTTGTTTTTGCCGCTCCAGCCTCAGCTCCTCAACTCCGCTCCTGCAGTATCCGGGCAGATAACAAGTCATGTGATCGCCGCGTTTCTTTTCTGAATTGCAGCGATAACCTCCTCCTTTCCTCCCGTACTTGATGTGCGGCCGGTGCCTTAAAGCCGCCGCTGCTCCCTGCGGCTCACTACAGGAGGACAGTGAGATCAGCGGGAGCATGGATGGACATTACCGGACCTACAAGATCATCATCACACAGGATCACTGCCCAGCAGTCCCTGTTTAGATGTGCGCAGATAGTAAAACACCACAGTGCACAGTAAACTCTGCACTGGACCCAGCAGGGCTCCTGAAAGTCCTTGAAGGAGCGTCATCACTTTAAAGGGGCGCTCCACCAATTTTACTCATGAAGGTCAGTTTACTGAAGCTCAGCCTGTGAGGAACATTCACACAGTGTGGTCTGTGTATCTGCAGGCAGCCTCTGAAAAAAAAAATCCATCTGACAAAATAACCCTGATGATGTCATCAGCGTGATCTCGGTTGGTTATCTCGAGACTGAAAAATCTTTAAGGAAACTGTATAAAACCTGCAGATGTGAGGTGTGAAAGATGTGGGTTGTTCAGCAGGCAGGGTGGATCTGATGAAATACGCTATCTAGTTGCATTATGGGAAATATAGGGCCATCGTAAGGACTAAAAGTCCTTTATCTGACTTTATCTTTCTACAAACACCAGTGAGGTCAACTACTCAATATCCTGGCGCTGTAAGAGCCTTTATTTTAAGAATATTGCAACATCGTCAGACATGACAGTTGACGACTTCAGTAAAACCTGAAACAATTGTCAGAAAATTAATCTGCTGTTAGTTTTGATAATTGATTCTATTTTTAAAGCAAGAATCCCTACATGTGCTGACTGCAGCTCCCCACGTGTATACAAGTGCTAATGTTTGTTAATGTTTCGGTTTTCTTTGGTATTCTGTTATAAAAATAGCTGAATAACTGATAATAACTGATTATCTTTGAATTTTGCACTGTTTCTTTGACAATTTGAACACGTCAGCTTGGGCTCTTGAACATGTAAGGGGTGTTTTTTTTACATTAACTAACACTGTATATACAAAACTATCAGATAATTGAGAAAATAATTAGACGGTTAATTGAGAATGAAAATAATTAGTAGTTGGCACTCTCATTTAAATAGAAATAGAAGACACCTGCAGCTTTTAAAGGCCATAATCACCATAAAATCACTCTACTTGATACCACTGACACTACGCGTCACCACGATAACATGAAGGGATTATTAAAGGGATTTCTGGTTGGGCCGTTTACATAATCTCAGAGCTGTGGGGTCAAAGGTCACAGCTGGGTCGGTGGAGGTGGATCACTCTTCATCCCCGAGCTGTTCATCAGCTCTTCCTGCTGTCTCATCATCATCACCATCCAGCTTTTCAGTGGTTTTTCAGTGGTCGCCGTAGAAACAGTTGCCATGACACCCATTGCCCGTAAGTGATGCAAGTGTTCCAGGTGCAGAGAGACCGTGGACCGTCAATGCGAAAAGACTGTGTGTGTGTGTGTGTGTGGAGTCAGAGAGTTTTACTGTAAACTGATCCACACCAGCCTCAATGAAAGACAATAGAAAATTGGCTCAGGGCCTTTTTTCCACAGTCCTTTTACCTTCATGAGCTGTCCCACCTGAGGGCTGGATGAGTTGATGTTCAGGTGAAAAGTAAGATAAGTGTGTGTGATCAGTGGCTGCCATCACACACACACACAGACCACAGAGATTTTAGGGTCTGTAAAGAAAGTAAGTGTGGGCTGTGACATATCAGCAGTCATTATCATCACTAAGATCTTTATTTGTGTTGAACTCTAACATATTTCCAGCTCTCTTCAGTTAGGTTAGGCAGTCAGGATGTGAAATTAAGACTTTCAGTCGATGTTTAGTTGTTTATTGTTCCATATTTGGATCAAACACGGCTGGAGGGGAGGACATCTCCACCAGCGAGTGAAGCAAGGCCTTCATTTTCACTGCAGATTCTGATCTTTTCTGCCTTTACTAGTGTTACATAAAAATAGATGAGCTCACACTCTGTTTCATGCTCAGGCTGAACTTCAGTATTTTAACTGCACAACACCATTTGACCTGTGAGAGAGCAGAAAGCCTTTATAATAACCATATTTTGAAGATATGATTTGACTGACATGTTGTTGTGTTGACTCCAACTCTATATTTCCTGTACAGATGCCAGAATGGTTTTGATAGTGGAGGCATAATATTGCAAATAAGCGTATTTCCCAAAATGTGAACTATTTCTTGACAGTAACAAGAATATGACAGAGTTGTAGAAAGAATTAAATAAAACTCAAAGCCAGTCTTTGTGACTTTGGATCCTAAAAAGTAAATGTTTTGGACCTAAAATAAAAACATGGTGAAATGAGCTGAAGTGCTTTTTCCTCTTGATTGGCTTGTTTGCGCCACTTTGAATGAAGAAAACGTTTGCGAAAGTGAAAGCAGCAGCGCCTCACCCCCCGCCCCGCCAAACTTTACTTCCACATAACCTTGTCTCTCTGACCCCCCCTCCTCCTCCTCCTCTGCCCCTCTCCTGCACTCTGCTCCACTTTGCGTGCGCGGCCTCGCGGGCGCGGGCACGCACACTGGGGGCTCGGCCCTACGCAATGGAAAGGGGGCGCGCCCGACTTAAAGCAGCGCGTTGTCCTGTGTTGATGTGTCGCAGATTTTAAAAAGTGAGGGAAGCAGGCGGCTGGAGTTGTTTTGTCGGTGCGAGGGGAAGCGCAGAGCCTCGGCGCTCCAAACAAGCGCTCACACCGCAGCGACGCTCTGGCAGCTCCTTTCCCTCCTCCTCTGCAAAGTGCTTTCATCCACAACAACAACACACATCCAGTTTGAGTCCAGTTCGGAGCGGCAGCAGCGCGCGGCGATGGAGCTGTCATCCATAGGAGACCAGGTGTTTGCGGTGGAGTCAATAACGAAGAAGAGAGTGAGGAAGGTGAGAGCGGCGTGCACTTCATCTAACTTACATAACTTACGTAACTTTAATGTGTTTGTCTTTAATCCCTGACGGAGCGGTGTGCGGCTGCTCCTCATGCGCAACAAAACTAGGCTACGCAGTGTCCCTGTACTTTACGCAAAATAGATGTTCAGACTAATCTCTCTCCTTTTTTTTTAAACAAAACAAAACAAAACAGCGCGCTGAAGTTGAGCGCTGTTTCGCATCCTGTTACCTTCCTGCGCGGCTGCTGCACCGTGAACGTGTTTTTTTTCTGAGGGAGCCTACGCAGCTGTAGTAAGATGTTGAAGGGGGTGTGTAGTCCTGACACACACACGGCCAGTGCTCGGGGAGCTGCGCAGTTGATTTAAGTTACGGCAGCGAGCGGAGGATCAGCGTGAAAGTGCTGCGTAATGTCACCCTGCTGCTGCGTAGTGACGAGCCACTGATCCACGGCGGAGGGACGCGGGCACCTTTTTTTTCTTATGTATGGATGACGGGGGGTTACAGGCACGCCGCCAGCGCACGTTGCACTGCGATGCGAAATGAGCGTAAAGTGCCGCGCGGCGTCGTCCACTAGTGAAAAGTTGACGGAGCCGCGCGCCCCTCGTAAACAAACGGTGCTGTCCCGCTCCGCGCGCGCGCGTGTGCGCGTGTGTTTGTTTTCTCGCTCGTGCTGACTGCGATGATTGTTTCGGGCTCTGCTCGGGTGAGCGTTGCGCAACAGCACGTTGTTTACATGTTCCCGTGGCCCCACCTATCCGAGCCGGCGGTGTGCTGTTCGAGAAAGATCCCGTGCGTTGTAGACGACCCGGCTCGCGTAGCCTGGTGCGATCACGTCACGCGCGATGAGAGAGAGAGAGAGAGGCTGCTGTTTGGAGGCCACCCAGCCCCGCTGTCATTGACGTCATCCCCCAGAAAAACACCGATTGAAAGGGAGAAAAATGTCCATGACCCCCGCCCCCCTCCTCACTCCCTCCTTCCACACTTTAAAGCGACAGTGGTCTTTTTCTTTCACACACAGCAGCTCGTCTCTGCATCACGCTGGACCAGGTTAGGAAGTGCAGGTTGTGAGAAAGTGTCTCTGCTGCATCTCTACTAAAACACCCCCTCCCCTCTCTGTATGTATGTTTGTGTGTGTCTCCTCAGGGTAATGTGGAGTATCTACTCAAATGGCAAGGATGGTCCCCAAAGTGAGTAAGCCTTGAGTCATCACCCAGTGACCTCATCCATCCTGTATGAACCCAGTAGCCTGTTCACACTCTCCATACCTAAGCAGCAGCTCCTGTGAAGGGAGATATAAGTACAGAGATACAAGTATTTAAAGGTGTAGGTGTGTGTGTGTGTGTTGGCAGGTACAGTACTTGGGAACCAGAAGACAATATTTTGGACCCGCGCTTGGTCCTGGCCTACGAAGAGAAGTGAGTAATCATGGAAAGTTTTTGTTTTTTTATGCTTGCAAAGCACTTTTTTGTTGTTGTTGGTTTTCTTTTTCTTCTCTTGCTCACAATGTGCTCTCTTTGTCACTTTGTCACCCCTGTCCCTCTGTTTCAACCTCCCTCCTAGTCAGGAGAAGATCAGAGCTCTGGCCTACCGCAGAAAAGGTCTCAGACCCAGGAGGCTCGTCCTGCGGGTAACGACACTCACTTTTCCTTTTGTCCCACAAGACTTTAATACAATCCTTCACATAGAACGTTTGTTTCGGTCGGTTTCACCTTCACAATAATAGTGACACACTCATAAGGCAGACTGGCCCTTTTCACAACAAAGCAGGTCACTGGATCGTATTTACTGATGCAGTTGTGTTGCAGCTGGTAAAGGTGGAGCTTAATTTGATTACTTGATAAACTGCTGGGTAGTTTGTGGTTCCACCAAAGGATCCATAACAGTATTTCTCAACAAATAATAACAATAACAACATATTATAATTTAGTTTTTAATTATCTCTCTCAAGTTACTAGTTATAAACTGTTAAACTTTTTAAACTGTACCGTACTGCATTTTGCAGTTTTTTTTTTCGCCATTTGCACTGTCCATATTCACTGTCTATATTCTATTACTGTTTATATTCTATATTTATATATTTTTACTGCCTATATCCTCATTTTCACTGTCTATATTCTATATTTTTTATACTGTAGCGAGCAAATGCAACGACATTTCGTTCTGTATACACTGTATATCTGAATGACAATAAAGTCTGTCTAAGTATAAGTCTCTAATTAGTAACTTAAGTTATCAAAATAAATGTAGCTGAGTAAAATTTGCAATATTTGCCTCTGAACTGCTGTGGGGTAGAAGTCTAAAGTAGCAGAAATTGGAAAATACTCAGTCTAAGTGCAAGAACTTCAAGACTGTGCTCAAGTACAGCACTTGAGTAAATGTACTTAATTACTTTCACTCTTGTCAAATTTAGGCTGAACCTCCAAGCATGTTAGCATTGTCACTGTGGTTTTTGGTCCTTTCATTGGGCGTCTTTACAGTAAGAAAACCAAAGATTATCACAGAACGTGTCATTTAAGACCACATTTCCTATAAATGTCCTTTCTGTCATAAAGTGTTCAGCAAATACATTCAGTGTGATCAGTGGAAAGAAGCCAGGGGACAGAACTACACCTGGAAACATCACCTAAATGCAGTGATGATTCATCAGTTGACCTCTCACCTCTGCCCACAGAATATCTTCGCCATGGACCTCCGCAGTGCCCACAAGGAGAAGCCCCCCCCTCGACTGCGTCTCTCCCTCACCCGCTCCATGAGCACCGACGTGGACCAGGGCGAACGGGGCGGCGGGTACCGTCGGCCGGCCTGGAAGAAGGCCAGGCAGAGGGCATCCAAGCGGGGGCCAGAGGGACCCTCAAACAAGACCATCCGTCCACCGAGGAAGAAGGAAGAGCCCCTGGAGGAGGACTGGGGCGGCACCAGTGAAGAGGAGAAGCAGGAGTCTGAAAGCACCACTGAGGAGAGATGTGAAGACAGTTTATATGGTTGGTTTGTCATGTGAATCATGTAGACATTCAACAACCTGGTGACTTTTGACCTCTAAAACTGAACAAAACTTCTTTTCTCTCTTTAAGGTCGGTCAGAGTGCAGCTCCCCACCCTTGCTGGAGCGACAGGACTTGGAGATGGAGGTGGAGGAGAAGGTGGACGCCGAAAGGTGGACTGACACGTCAGGCGGAGAAACGTCCGAAACGAGACAGAACCAGACATTTGCGAAAGACGAATCAAAGGACAACGCCTTGGTGCCTGAGGCCGTGGCAGGAGATGCAGTTGCTATGGGGGACAGGTCAGACTGCGACAGAGGTGAGGAGGGCCCGGAGTCAAAGTGTCCCACATTAGAGAGCAGCGTCTGTCAGAGCAACAACACCACCTCAGTGATAGTGTGTGTTCAGGGGAGTGGCAAGACAGCAGGCGATGCTGCTACCAAGGTGAGCGAGGAACAAGTGAGAGACGACAATCAGTGCGTTACCACGGTGACACCGGGCAGTCAGACTGCTCTCGCCGAAGCAGAGCATCCCGGTAAGGTGATTGTGACAAACGTGACTATCAACTCTCTGACAGTGACTTTTAAAGAAGCCATGGTGGCTGAAGGCTTCTTTAAGGGCTATTGAAGGATGAGAACGAGAAATAACCATGATTATACTTGCCACTCATTTTGTACGTGTAAATAGTCGTGTATGTGAAATGATTCCACATGTTTACAAAACTACACTCATTTACTACTGAGTTCAATGAAGACATTATTGCCTTTTGAATAAAAAAAAAAAAGTGGTAATTTTATCATTGTGGCTCATTTATTAGGCGAGATAGGAAGCCTGAGGCCCCTGACAAATGTGCTCAAACCACCCATTGCAATCCAGGGGACTAAATGGATCTCAGTGGCAAGTTTCATTCCCAGGGCCGCTGGGTATACTGAGAGCAGGAGACAGATGGCGAGACAGCAGTCAAAAACATTTAAGTCCACACTACTACTTCCATGCAGTTACTTTTTCCAGGCATCCTCAGTGCTTTCCAGCTAGATGTAGGCCTCACACTCAGATCTGTTCTCGGGGCCCGTTTCAGTCGCTCCTCTTTCTTACGAATAACATTTTGTATAGATATTGCTGTTTTTTCTGCTTCTCTTTTTTCCAGTATTTGCACAGAGCTAACTGCATGCCCTGTCAGTCTGCGCCACACATGCACAAAGCCCTGTCCTGTGGTTTGTTGAAGAGGTTTATTTCTGTCACAAAGGGAAGTAAAACAAAGAGGGTGCGTTAATGCCTGCCGCTTAGATGAAGTTCTGCATCTCAAGGAGGATGGATGCACAAAAAGAAGTACGCAGTAGTGCTTGCTGTCTGTCTGTCCTTTTACTTTTCAAGTATGAAATGCTACCTGGTTCTATTTTTGTATTACCAATTGATAGTCCACTCTGTTCACTAGCCTTTGTGCATTTCAAAAGAGGTGATATCAGTTTACACTGCCGCTGTTCCGCTGTGTAGGGTAATGTACAAATGGAAGCAATGTTAGGTCAGGCTGTAGTGAGCTATTATTTATTGCATGTCACATGTATAAGATGAACTAACTTATGTCACTTAATGTGTCCAGATCAGTCTCTCTCTCTCTGGCAAAGATGAACTGTCTTCTCTCTAAAAAATGAATTTTTATTTTGATTGCATTTCCAATAAATATGTACAAAAATAACTGACTGCCTCCTGGAGCGTGTTTATCACGTGGGATTCGTGCAAGTAGTTCTTATGCACATTAAATATCATATTGGGGTTGAAAAAACAGACCACACACGCACATCACAAGACACATCATGTACAAGTGCAACTTAGTTGTACTAATTTTAAAGATTTTGCAATCAACAGCGCCCCCAAGTCCCAAAGTCTTTTAGAAGTTAACACACAGTAGATATTTTGATTTTTGTGGCAGTGAGTGAAATTAACTTTGTTTTTACTTAAGATACAACTTTTACTTAAGAGGCTTTCACCGCAGTATCTTAAACCAAAAATTTATAGTGAAAACACATAGGAATGCTTTCCACTACTAAGGATTGTTATCCAGCCATTATTAATGGTGCTATTAAACAACTGTACTGTCGCGAGAGACCGCTAGAGGGCGCGTTGCCCTCAGGAAAGACAAATTACAGTAAGTGACGCCATCAAATGCAAGTTAATAGTCTGTGAATCATAGGCTCCGTATGTTTGAAGTGTGCAGCAGTGGAAGGGGGGGGGGGGGAAGTGTGTTGTGGCAGACACTAACAAGAAACATGAAGCTCTCAGTGCTTCTTATGCAGCTGCAAGCACACTCAGGAGCGTTTGAAATGGTGGTTGAGCTGGAAAAGGGAAAATGCCACATTTGATCTTGTAAAAATCCCTGGCATGTACTTTTCCTGCTCTTTTCACCTGCTCTTTTCACTAAATCAGCTGTGATCACAGGGGTCTGCATGAGACCATGGCATGATAAAAGGAGAATATACAGCATCCACTGGAGAAATGCTTTTTGTGACCAATCTTTTTTTTTTTTTTTTTTTTAGCAGGATGAATAAAATATCTTTGCAGATGTTCAGGACTCAATCAAAAGATTAAGGAATTAGGAATATACAATCTAGTGTTCCTTCTGCATCACACGGTCTTGCTGATGTTCAGTGCTCCACACTGGCACAACTTCAGCCTCCACAATGTGACAAACTTGCAGTTAAAGTCTATTGTTTTATCAGATGAAAGTTTTCACAAGTCACAGCAGGATGTATCACGAAACAAGTTAAATTAAGTCTGACTCTCTGTGAGTCCTGGGGCTTCACTGGTATTATGAAGCTGGGTATCATCTGGCTCAGTTAATTCTGGGTTTACTGATCCAGCGGTGATGGCCTTAGTGTGAAAGACAGTTCTCAGAACCAAATGGAGCACTTCATATTATGAGATGAAACAATAATGCCCACAGGGAAATTCAGTTATTGCAGCAGCAGACAAAGTGATATTCAGCGAGGTGATAATATAATACATAATTTGAATAGAGCGAGGAGCTGTAGAAACACTAGAAATAATAACAAACATTTGAAAAAAGTTGAGGCCCATGCAGAGTTTAGGAACTTTTTATTCAAAGAGGGAAGGCACCTTTACATTTGTGAAGACTAAAATTTAAAGCCCTAATTCTTTCCAGTAACAAACTGTATATTATCAATAGTTACCTTGCTAATATAGCAGGGCTTAATAAATGAATGCCAAATAAACCTATTTCAATATTAAATAATATAAGTAAATTGTTATTATAACACCAAATAGCCTACAGCCAAGAAATTATAAGACAAGGGCTGGAGGGACATTTATATGTCTGTCCCGTCTGTGTCTATGCCATTGTTCTGTACATCCAGGCAGTGGCCAGCCACAAGCAGAGGGTAGGAGTATCTGGTAGAGTATCTGTTTTTTAAATTATTATGAGCAGCCTAAAACAACTACGTAATACACTTAAAAATGTTCAAAGTAGCCAAAAATCAGTTCCTGCTGCTGAATGTTGCCTTCATTAGTTACTGGGAACTCATTTGGAGACTTTTTTCCATTAGTGGACAATAAGAGGTCAAGATTTTCAATGCTTCCTCCTACCATTTGCAGCTAAAGATGTATACCATCTACGCTGTCATGAAAACTGTCGAGGTTGAAAACAAAAATGTAGCTAATCAGCATTCATTATGTATTTTAGGCGGTTAAGAATTTGTTAGAAGCTCCATTTTAAACACACGGGAACCTGAAACAACAGGGAACTGACCTATCTAACTTCTTTTACCTGTCACTTTACTGTAAAGTCAGTACTTCTGCCCCATGTAAGGATCCTAGGAAGGATGACTTAATTTTTGTAGTGACCTGATTGGTCAGCGGCCGTGGTGCTCTGGGACAGCACATCGTTTCATGTCTCATATTTACCTAATGTCCAATCTTATTTCTAAAAAACAGCCACATGCAGCACACATCACTGTTGGTAATTTTCATTTTATTATAAAAAACAGTATTTGAGTCCACAGTTTGTGTTTCCTTTGTACAGTAAAAAATATTAAATTAAACTCCCAAAGTTCTTAGCAGAAAGATAGAGGGGATGGAGTTTTGGGGCAGGGGTAGGGGGAGCTTCCTCCAGAGGAGGAGGAGGGGGCGGGATTTAAAGTCCAAGGGAAGCAGCAAAGGGGACGAGGCAGAAAGAAGTGGAGACTGAGCGCTCATATCTCCTTTCTCCTCATTTCTGTGCAACACAGTTCATTTGGATCAAAATCCTCTGTTTACTCCAAACAGTAGAATCCTAAAAACACTAAAAGGAGCCCACCCCACCCATATTTTCACATCCCAGTCCACATACTCAAAATGTTACAGGCACACAGGTATGCACCCCCCCTCCCCAAGCCTCCACTGCTCCATATTAAGTGTCTTTAAAGGAAGGAGTGCACACACATTCGAGGGAGAGGGCTTGCATGTTTGTGAGGGAAGAGTCCCTTCCAGCATGACCGATGTCCAATACAGAAGCTGGCCGGGACATCACAACATGTCCGTTCATCTCACAGCAGACCCTTGACCACTGCAATAAAACACTGAAATTTAATTATTCCCACCTGGACAGACCCAACTAAAGACATCTAAAGTGAAATGAAATATCCACTACCCCCTTCTTAACAGTCAATAACAAAAATATATTTCTATACGAATAGCAGTCTCAGGGTACATAACACCCCCACCCCACCCCCAAAAGAAAACAATAAATAAAGCAAACCCAAACATTTAAAAATGAAGATATGCATCATGTTTGGATTTACATTAATAATAATCCACATCACTCTGCAAAACAGAAACAGACAGACTAAATGATGGGAAACAAAACTGATTAAAAAAAAAAGTTCTTTGCATTAAATCATCTCCTCTTTAATTCTCGACCACTTTTAAAATCTTAAAAAAGGCAATTACTCCTATTTACCCCCAAAACCCCGAAAATATCCCCTTTCTTGTACTCAGCAAGAGGTGGAGGTGAGGGGGAGCGCTAGAGAAACCTCTCCCCCTTTGTCCACAATTGGCAAAAAAATATATTAACAGCAATAACTTACAATTCATTTACTCTAATTTATTTAACGACTGCTTGATTTATTGTTCATCTCCCATAGGAAGTTCAGTTCAATGCATCTTTATTGAAAACATTTTAAATAACATTTAATAATAGTATAAAAAAAGAAAGGCTAAGTAATAACAATAACACTGTCCTGGGTGAGTGCAGTTTGTGCGAAGAATCACAGAGCGTTTCAGCTCAACTTGACACGTTAAGTAGAATTTCTACATGATGTTAAAGGGTTGTGATTCATATTCTGGCCCAGTGGGTCCTGACCGTTGCCCCCTGGCCCATGAAGACCAGCCATGCCACTCAGCTGAGACAGCATGGCGCTCTGGTCCGACCCAAACTGCTCCAAAGAGTTCTGTTGCTGCTGCTGCTGCGTTGTTGGCTGTTGCTGTTGTTGTGGAGGGACCACCATACCCGGGTGGTGCTGGTTCAGGTGGCCAGGGTGTGGAGACCCCGTCTGCATCTGGGGGGAGATGTGATGTGGGGATGGCTGAGGCTGCATGCGAGGGGACGGGCTGGAGTGTGGTGGCTGGGACTGGGGTCTGGGTGAAGGCTGTGGAGATCGCACCTGGTTAGCCAGGGATGTGGGCAGCGCCTGGCCCTGCAGGTGTGGGTGTGGGGACTGGGCCATCTGCTGTGGCTGCTGAGGACTCATGGGATTGCTATGCTGGGCTGGTGACCCCCCAGGGCCCAGATGCTGCGGCTGGAGCAGCCTCTGGTGGAGCAGAGCCTGAGAGGATGAAGGTGGACCACTCTGAGTTGGCTGAGGGCCTTGAGGTGGCTGCTGAGGACCTCCTACAACCCCTCCACCTGGCCCTGCATCACCCCCTGCCAGGCCAGCCATGGCATTCTGCTGCTGCATCTGGAGGTGGTGCTGGAACCTCTGCTGGAGTGTAGCTGTGGCCTGCTGCTGGGCCGCTGTCCCTGGGTAACCTTGCCCCTGCTGGCCTGGAGGACCACCAGGCTGTTGAGGGCCCAAAGGCGGACCTCCAGGTGGACCCTGTCCTACTGTGGGAGGCTGCATTCCTGGCTGCCCCATATAGCCCTGCCCCTGTGGTGGCTGTGGCTGCTGAAACTGACCATGATTTACTGCCATTTGCTGCTGCTGCTGCTGCTGCTGTTGTTGTTGTTGCTGCTGCTGGAAGTGCCGTCTCATCAACAGTTCTCTAAACTGGGGATTATTGAAATTTCCAATCTGTGGGCCCTGGCCTTGCATACCTCTTCCTCCTCCTTGCTGTTGTTGTTGTTGTTGCTGTTGTTGTTGTTGTGCTGTGCTGTTGCTGTTGTTGCTGTTGTTGTTGTTGTTGTTGTTGTTGTTGTTGTTGTTGCTGCTGCTGCTGCTGTTGTTGCTGGAGAGCTTGTTGCTGGAGAGCTGCCACTTGCTGCTGTTGTAAACCACTGAGCATCGGCCTCTGCTGTTGTTGAAGCTGCTGCTGCTGCTGCTGCTGCTGCTGCTGCTGAACTTGCTGTAGCTGGGCCATATAGTGGCCATGTTGACATTTGTCCCTCCCTGAGCCCCCATGTGCAAACCCGGCTGGCCGGCACCTGCAGCATTCATGTTCAGCTGTGGGCCCCCTCCTGCCATGACATTGCCAACAGGACCCCCTGTATGACCAGGACCTCCAGGCACACCACCTGGTCCACCTGGCCCCCCCTGCACTCCCTTGTATTTTGAGGCCCTCTGCTTGATAAAAGCAGCCATGAGCTGTGGGTTAGACCGCAAGATGTTGAGAACCTGCTGTTGCTGGAGTGGTGAGCTAGGTGAGCGGAGAGTACGTAATAGCTCCTGAAGGGCAGCCTGAGGGATGTTTCCACCAGCAGCACCAATCCCTGGGACCCCAGCAGCTCCAAGCATAGCTCCTCCTGGGACCCCACCACCTGCAACTTGCTGTTGCTGCTGCTGTTGTTGCTGCTGCTGCTGCTGAGCCATATTCATCAAGGCAGCATGGCCCTGAGCTTGTTGGTGGTGTGCTGCTGCTGCTGCTGCTGTTGTTGTTGCATTTGCTGCTGCTGTTGTTGAGCTGCCATCATGGCTGGATGGCCCATTTGGTTCATCACAGCTGGCCTCTGTTGAGGTGGCATCCCCTGGCCTGCCCATTGCTGTTGTGGCTGTTGAGGGTTTTGAAGTGGGGCACCCATCCTCTGCTGTTGAAGCTGTACCTGAGGGGGGAGCTGGCCCTGGGGCAAGTTACCCTGCTGAGGGGGTTGCTGCATGGGCCCACCAGCGCCAACCATCATTCCCGGTGGAGCACCTTGTTGTTGATCCATGTGGGCCCGCACAGCTGCCACTGCTGCTTGGTTCTGTGGTGGCATGCCCTGGGGTCCAACCATCCCTACTGCTCCTGGGTGTCCCATGCCAATCTGTTGACCTTGACCCTGTTGGTGGTGAGGGTGAGGAGGCATCAAGCCTGCAGCTGCCTGGGCTGCTTGTCTCTGCAGGGCCATCTTCCTCTGAGCATCGGCTACCTGTTGGATCTTCATGGCAATTTCTACTGCTGCCGGTGGAGGGCCAGAAGGGGTTTGCTGCTGTGGAAGTGGAGGCTGGCCCTGGGGCTGGCCAGGAGGTTGTTGGACCCCAACACTTCCAGCCATGACAGTGCAACCAGGCTGCTGTTGGGGAGGTGTTGCAGATCCAAGGACTGGTTTGCCCTGGGACTGATGGATCGGAGAGGAGCCCGGGGGTCTGCTGGCATATGGAGGCAAATTGTTGGGGTGCTGCTGGAGCTGTTGAGGGTTGGGCCCTGCTCCACTTTGCTGCTGCTGGACCTGAGGAAGCATCTGCTGTTGATGTTGGGGAGAGCTCATCATCCCCCCAACCCCACCTCCTCCACCCCCCATTTGTTGAAACTGGTGGTGGATGGGATGCTGAGGAGGCATGCCACTTTGTGAGGGCATCCCACCTGGCTGCTGTTGCTGTTGGACTCCAGTTCCAGGGCCCATTCCCTGCTGAGGGACTGGTGGCATGGTCTGAGTTGGGGTCTGGGGTGTTGGGGGCTGGGTTCCACCAGACGTTGGGGTATTGGGTGCCGTGGTACCATTGTTCCCTGGTGATGGAAGTCCTACAACAGGTCCTCCCGGTGGCCCTCCAGCTGGTTGCCCAACCCTCTGCATGCTGGCCATCCTCCTCCTTAACATCTGGGCCTGCTGGAGCCTGTGCTGTAGCTGCTGCTGCCGGAGCTTTTGCTTGATGTTCAGACAGAACGGGACGGGACATTTGTTCTCCTGACAGTGTTTGGCATGGTAGCAGCACAGAGCAATGAGCTGTTTGCAGATGGGACAGCCTCCATTTGTCTTGCGCTTGCAGCCTTTTGTGTGCTGAACAACACGCTTCATCTTCTGACAGGAAGGCAGGGAGCAGTTGGCGTTGCGACACTGGCATGCGTGGACAAGTGACTGGATGCAGCGCTGAATGCTGAGCCGGCGAGAGTCACCGGGGCTCTGGGTAGCTGCTGCTGCCTGGTTGTTGCTGTCATCGTCAAGTCCAAGCCCCAGCTTATCCATCTTGTGCTCATGACCTTTGGTATTGTAGCAGGTGATGCACAAATCATAGTCCTGGAGAGGGAAGGGGGGAAAAAATAGGAAAATAAATATAAATGTTTAATGAATACATGTTAAAACTGTCCTGTGAAACTAAAATGCAATCAGTTTTATGCTATATGTACATTCTGTACATTTTGTGCAGTCCTGCGTCAAAACCCTGTCCTGTGTTGCTCTTGATAAAACTGATTAATCTTGGTTCATACTTAATCTTCTCAGACGTACACTATAGCAACATTCCCACACAACACAGCCTAATTGAAATGTTTTGGCATTGAGCAACTGTCACACATAAAGAACCAAGAGCGAGTCTTGGTGACTTTTCCTGCTTATATCTAAACTTTTATTTGGGAATGCAACATTACAGAACATCGCAGAGGTGGTCTGAAGACAAGTGAGGGATCATGTCAATACAAAACGCTAGGTTGAATCCTGGGGCTTCTAATGAATCAATGTGTATCAAAGATTGAACACAGCTTTCTACACCCTCCCTAGGCCAACATTAGCAGTGACAATGGCTGCAATACAATGGAATTGGCTATTTCAAATCGGTGAGGAGGAAAAAGCACATCTCTTAATCCAGCAGGCTTTTGTTGTCAGTATTCAACATCCCTCATGTTTTTTATTCAGAAAATTTTTATTAAGAAAATTCAGGTCCCAAAATCTGAAAAAGGTGATTACATTTTTAAATTAATTGTTAGTATCAGGGTTCTTGAGTCATTCACTTTGAAATGAACTGAGCGATAAAAATATACTATGGCACAGCACATAGGTCAAATCACTGTTTTATGGTCATATAGTTGTCTGATAAATGCAGATTAAAGACTACAGCTGCATGGTGTGATCATCTATATCAGTATTTAAAAAAAGTAATTTCTCAGAGTTGGGAAATGATTCTCACCTCACACACAGTGCAGTGGAAGCGGGTTTCCACATGGTGTTTACACTCATTGCAGGTGTAGACAAAGCGGTCCTGGCTCTGGTTGTGCAGCTCCACCAACATACACATGGAGCTCCACTTGGACCTCCTGAGAGAGCTGAACTCCAGGTGCTTGTCCCTGGCCAAAGTCAGGAAGGCATCGCGGCCATCCATCAGGTCACAGGCCATCATGGGGTCCAAGTCAGTGATAGGGGGCAGCGAGTTGGCGGTGGGGCCAGCAATCAGGCGGATGACAAAGAAGACCTAGGAATTTGAGCGGAGAGATTAGCTGTACGTTTCTGCTTGTACAGAAAGCCTTTTATAAAACAATGATTATAGATTAACACATACATTCAGGAAAATAAATATATAACTACCCTTGTGTACAATATCTTACCTTATTATAAGATGCAAATCAAATTAAATTTTACTGTAGTTGGTTGTTTCTTAAACTAAAACCTAAAAACATCAGAAGTGCATCACAGACCTTTCATGGCAGTGAGTCAGACTATATCACCTTTAAGCTGAATTTACAAAGAAAAACTTTTACAAATATCTTAGGGTGAACTATTTTGTTTCATGTTTACTCGCTTGCTTTTGTGGGTGCACTGCTTCTCTTCCTTGTGTGTTGCTGCCACCAATTATCTCTTAGCAGAATAATGTAAAACTGGTGGCAGGAATGTGCATCGCACTGCTACTGAAACCAACTTCCAGCTGACATCAACAATAGAGCTAAAGGTGAACCAAAAGTAATAAACGACTGAAACAATGAGCTGGTAGAGCTGAAAGGAGCTGCAGAGTCAGTGGTAATTCCAAACTATAAAAAGTAGTCATGTCTCTTGTTAATATAAAAATACTGACAATAGTTTTACTCCATCATTTGTCTGCTGTCAGTAAGATTAAGGCAAAGGTCATTTGTTTCATAGCTGCATCTACTCTGCAGTACAACAGCTGAACATTTCAAAACTGTTGAATAGCAGGCTTTTGATGATGTGCATTCACAGAGTGAATGCGATAACTACGATGGCATAAGTCACCGTAATGTTCTTACAGTTAGACCACATAATTCAATAAAAGAGTAAGCAGCTATTGCTATAATGAAATTAAATGTGCATACCTCCTTATGTTTCTCCATGGTAGCGTAGAGCTTCTGGGAAAGGTCATTGGACACATTGGGCATCCCTGGTTTCTTCTTGTTGGCTCGGCTCAAGCTACTCTTGTTCTTGCTAGTCTTTTTATTGTTCTTCTTTTTGGCATTCTTGCTGTCTCCTTTTGTAGCCTGCAAGTGTTTTAATGTCAGTGTCAACACATAGCACTGCTGTTACAAACATCAATATTTTGTGACAAAAATTAGCCTGAAAGTGGCGATTACGAAAGGACTCTTTCTCTACTCACATCTGTGCTCTCATTGGAGGTACTGTTCTCCTCCCTCTTTCTCTCCTCCTCCTCCTGCTCCAGCTCCTTGATACTCTCCTCCAGTACGTTGGGCCAGAAGTCGCCCTCAAAGTATGGCAGCTCCTTGGCACTGGTTAGCCGGTCCTCTGTCGCTTGCTTGAAGATGTCCTGAGAGACGAAGGTATGAGTGTTCAAACGCTGCTTATGCCGTCAAGGTCCTTATTAGTTTTTTCTCTCGAACAAGGAAACATTTAACAGTTTAACAATGCTATAAACTATTGATGAGTCATTGTCTGGGTACTGTAACTTAACCGGTTATGCCACATGTCTCACTTTGTAATCATGGACAATGCGCTCAGCAACAGCTTTGTCCAGCATTTTCTTGTACCACTCCTGCAGGCGTTTTGGCTTGGGGATCTTCTGGTCCGGTGGGTGACAATGGAAGATGTAATCATCCCCTTCACTGGGTGGACAGGCCCAGATATGGCCCGTTGTAAACCTGACAGAGACACAGATAGTTGTAGTCACTATAAAAGAGGTGAACTGATTTCTTTTTGTTCCACCTGCCTGCTCATTTTCATGCAGCTGCAAACTGCCTAAAACAGAGCCTGGAACACAAAGCCTAATGAATACACTTTACACTGCATATTAGGTTGCATTTAGAGACATCTCAACTAATTTTAGCTGCTCTCACACAGGTGTACTGTTTGAGAAGGTCTGGACTTTTCTCTTACCCCTGCCTCTTGACATACTCCAAGTAGCCCAGCAGTATCTCGTGGTAGACAGCAGTCCTGAGGTGTCGAGGTTTGAAGAAGTGCACACTGTCCAGGTAAGAGATGTACACCCGTCTCTGATTGGGAGGCGGGCAGTCTGAGCCATACTCCTGAACGTGCATGCCGAAAAAACACACATCTGCTCCATCGATGTCCTCAAATGCAAACAGAGCTTTCATCCTGTATGGGAAGGACTCCGACATCTCACCGCTGTCCACAAACCTGAGGGAAAAAGAACACCATATAATTGGTTCCACAATGACAAAATGAGTTTTTGACTACACACATTACAAGTCTCAAACAAAATTATATGATTTCTAATATTTTTTTCATTTTCAAAACTATCTAGACAACACTTAACTGTGTAGCTGTAACTACAAGTGGTCTTAAATTATTAGTGTTATTATTAGTGGGCTGATGTGTTGAATGAGTTTGTTGCCTCCACTCCAGTAAACAAACTCTCCATCCAGAGTTGTCAGCTACCTAACTCTTCTGTGCACCATGGCCAACCAGCTGTTGCCTAGCAACAACAACCTTGTGCATTTGTTTTTGCCTCGGCGTGGGGGAACAGCCACTTCTGCAAGGTTTCTGGAGAAGTGCTGCTCTGCTTCGCAATACCCCGCCTGATGGCAGGCTCTGCTGGGTTTAACTGTGTGTCCAAATGGTGATGACCAAATGTCGACCTAAGTCTGACCTGATGTGAGGCTCACCAGCACCTGACTGGGCATTTTGTCCTCACTTTTCTCAACTTGTAAAAACTCTGAATGCATTATTTTTCCTCCGACATTTTTATGTCACTTGAAGCTTTTTAAGTCTAATATTACATTTAATAAAAATGTAATCATGTCTTCTGTTAGCAGAGGTTCCCCTCCACTGTAAAGCATGGTGAGAGATTCTGTGGTTATCAGTTACTAATTCATAGTCCATGAGTTTGTAAGAAGTGTTTTCAATTTGACTGATTGACCAGGTTATTACGCTATTTCACACACTTCCACACTCTGGTAGATATCACAATGCAACACACTAGGGCTGGACAATAAAGCCCATGTTTGCAATATGTTTGTCAAAGCTGGAAATCTGTAGTAAATACTACAGTGATTTAAATGCTTGTTCATTTGCACGTTTAATCATTTATATTCTTGTATCCATTTATATGGCAAAAGCAGGCTGGTGTGATCTGGTTCTGCATTTACATAATATTTGCTGTGGGTCTGGGGTTTGACCTCCTACCTGGACTTCATGCCCGGCTTAACCTCAACCACCCTGTCTGATACATGGACCACACGGATGGTGACCTCGCCAGACTCAGGGTGATTCTGCCGCTTGAGGTAGTCGTTCACTCGCGTCTCCAAATAGCCCCCTAACTTGGTCTGAGGAAGCCCTGCAAAAATTTGAAGGATGAAGACAGAGAGGTGAAACACAATCTTTTTCTCTTTTTTCTCCTTCTCTGGCGAAAAAAATCCAAACTACTAAATCGACAATGAGTGGTTCTGAAAAACAAAGTGAGGACCAGGTCTGAAAATAAACCACTGGAGGTGATATTTTCACTGAAACAGATGAGTGGGTAAGGAATAAATGTTGAACTAAGATGTAAAAGGATACAGATTTTTAATAAAAGGGACTCATTGTTCATCACTAATGTAGTTTACATTTTCTGAAATGTTGATGTTAAGGCTAAAAGAAAAAGGGATCAGAGGATAAAAAGTACAATGACAGCTTGAATGAAGGAAAGGCGACATACATACAGAAGCTCAGAGTGACTCCACTTACTTTTGGCTGCGTATTTGTTCTCTTTTCGCGTCTTGTTGGCCTTTTTGAGGCAGTTGTCACACACAAAGCTGTGGTTAGGAGGGAAATAAATAATAAATGGTTAAATTTGCAGGTTACCGTCAGCTCTGTCACAATAAGCACCAAAGACAGTGATTAAGTGTCTTTAATCAAGAGCTGACTTAGCCTTTCATGTCTGTCTTCCGTTCTTTAAACAACTATAATGAGTCTGAAATTGCTTACGTCTTATAATTACAAACAGACCACACATGAAGGGAGACTCTCCTATATATGAGCTGCAGGACTGTGTTTTGCATGTGCATCTGTCTCTGCCACACTGGCAGGCCTTTTCCGTCCTGATGTCATGACTGAGACTACTTCATATTTTCACTTTGTCCAAACTGCACCTCAAGACGTTGGAACTATTGTCTTGAAACAGCACAGCACAGCATTCATTCTTGTTTGGACTTACTTCCAGCACCTTTATTGATTGGATGATTCTAAAGCTTTTCAAGGAATATATGGCGGCCAAATTTATTTTCCAGGCCCAGTCCACATAGCAGCATTTACAGAGAGAGAGTGTGTAAGAGAGAGTGTGTGTGTGTGTGTGTGTGTTTGTGAGATAGCTGGCTCACCCTGACGGCCATATGGTTTCATTATGCAGGACACAGATCTGGTGCATTTTACGACCACAGTCAATACATTCCACAAGCCTGAGAAAGAATAAGAAGACAAAAGACAGACACAATATCCAACGTTAATAAGGCAATGTGTCACACATAGTGGAAATACCGTTTTTTTTTTTTACAAAGCTAAATAAATATGTAAAAAGTTATGTCTGAGTATTATTTGCAAATGATGATTGCTTAATCATAATATATATTATTATTATTCATATAAAAGCACCTAAATAAATGTATTACAGATGACAGGGAATAATTATAAATGAAATCTTTTGAGTTAAGAAGGGGACGTACAACTCAGGGTCAAGTGTGTCGTTCTTCTTTCGTTGGAACTGCTCTTTGTTGATGGACCTGTAGAAAATATCAGAAAACAAATTACTGTAACAGACACAACAAGGTAATCCTCTGTGGAAATGCAAAACGTGCCCACTAGCATAATAGCTCATCTCTACATATTGTTAAACTGACTAATTATTTTTTTAGATTCATCTTGTACATGTCAACCAAATGGCTGTCAAACTAAATTCCAAAGAAGAATTTTGAACTGCAAAAAAAAAAAAAAAAAAAGTAAAGACCTTTTAATACCCCACCAATCTGCTAATGGATCAGCTGTTACACAAACATTATTGTGCAGCCAAATAGTGCACAATCCCTCAGAACCATAAGGCTGCAACTAACAATAATTATCATCATTTTTTATTGATTCAATTAATCATTTTATCTATAAAATGTTACAAAGCAGTGAAAAATGCCCTCAAATTTCACAGAGAACCAAATCATCATCAAATGTCTGGTTTTGTCTAACCAATAGCCCAAAGACAATTGATGTAAGAATTATGTAAAACAGGGAAAAGCAGGAAATCTTCACATAGGGAAGCTGGACAAAAAAAAAAGATGGATAAAAAAAAAAAAAAAAAACTAAAATAGTAAAAAAAAATAGTGATTCATTTTCTGTCAATTGACTACTCAATTAATTGCTGCAGCTTAACACAACTTAACTCTAAATTCTGGCAAAGTTTCCAAACATATCAACTGTCAGACTGAATTTGGGGAAGATAACGCATAAAATGTCCACGTGTAATATTTCCTTTCAATGGAGTGGTGCAGCCAATAAAAACAGAGACTTGGGTTTGAATTTTAACTCAGTGTAAACAGCACAACGCTTCAAGGATGAACTGGAATAAGCTGATACAGAATGTATGTAACACTGTTAAAACTCTTGAGGGTTTTTTATTCTACAGCTACTTATGAGGAAATAAAAGGCGATAATTCACGTTTATGTGGTCTCTCTCTCTTTTTTTGTTTTTTTAACAGGAACTATTTGGGGTTTGGATAAATACAGACACAGACATGATTCTAATATCACAGTTGGATAACTGATCGACTTTTAGTTTTAGATGGAGAGCTGTTGTCTGTGGTGTGTGAGACAAAGGCAGGAGTGTGATGGTACTTCACGTCTGAGGCTGGGAGGGGTCGTCCCCCAGGGAAACACTCTCGCCTTGGATTTCGTTGAAACACTTCTCACAGAAGTGGTACCTGTCAGCAAGAAGCCCATATTTTGGTGAACTACACGTTCGCCATCAGCACAGCCAATCACAGAGAGGGCACGAAGAAGCAGCCGCCAATCAGGGCACGGCAGGACAGGCCAGGGGCGGACACACAGGAGGAGGCAGAGGGCAAGGTAGGTCGTCGCCAGGAGGAAGCAGCCAATCGTGATGCAGGGTTTTTGTGTGGGCGGGTGTTTTGATTTTGCGCGTAAATTTTGGAGTGGATGATTGGTCACACCAAAACAGGCCAATGCAGACATCACAAGCGTTAAAAAAAGGAGGGAGAGAAGGGAAGGGGGGGGGGGGATGGGGAGGGGAAGTCAAAATGAATATTAAAAAAGCGTGAAATAAATCGTTACAGGTCAGACAAAGACAATGGAGGAGACAGAGAGGGAGAGGGGGGACATGGAGGAGGGAGGGACGGACAGGATGTGAACAACAACCAACAGAGGACAGAGAGCCAAGGCAAAGCAAAGATTAGCGTCAGACGTCCAGTGGTAAACAACAACAACATTACAGCAACATGAGAGACCACTAGGAGCTGTGGAGGAGGAAGGGAGTGAGGATACGAGTCTCCGAACATGAAAGGGTGGATGAGGAAATAATAAAGCAACAGAGACCCATCATCCTTTCAGTTCATTTATAAAGTGGGAACCTTTCTTCTGGTGGTGAGAATGGACACCCCTCCTCCTATGTATGCAAGTAAATATCAGAAAATGCAAGCCCCCGTGTGTTGTGCATGTAAATTTACTCAGTGGGAAACAATGGTGCAACAAATAAAGAATAACCGCTGAAGAAGACAGGAGCCCACTTTATGAATGAAAACATAATGAAAATTAAAAAACGGTGAACTATGGAGATGGAGGTGGTGCCAAGGTAACCAGTTGAAGCCAAATTAAAACTCTGTGATTGCACTGATTGATTGATGCTATACGAAATATTAATGTGCAAAATACAACAAGACACATACAAGCTGATCTCACTGATCTCACTGGCTGATCATTGCTCACAGCAAAATGTTGACAACACTTTCCGAATGCTACTGGTCAGTGATCTGTGTGTGCTTGTATTCCAATGTGCCGACAGCCCTTACCTGTTCTGGTAGCTAAAATAAGCAGCGTCACGTTGGATGGTGCATAATTGTTTTCCGTAGCAGCATAGAGTTTGGGGGGAAAACTCATACTGCAACAATAAGGAGACAAAAAGAAAAGGTTGTTTGTACACCTGTTGGATTACAAACTGAATAAATCATGCTGTTTACTCAAGAATATAGTAAAAAGCTAAACCTTTCCTCAATCTTACCTCTAAAAGGAATAGTTCAACCATTTTCAGAAATAATCAACACCACTCTCTCATAATTGGTATAAAGCTAGCATAAGGCTACATAATACATACTGGAGAGGTATACTTGGAGGTACTGGTAGATGGATTTTGTTCCTTTTGGTTTGAGTAGACAGAGGCTAGGTGTTTTCCTCTGTGCTAAACTAAGCTGACCGCCTGCTGGCTGTAGCTTCATATTTACATACATGCAAGAGGCATCAATCTTCTCATCTGACTCCCCACCAGAGGCTGAATATACATTTGCCCTAAAAGTCATTACAAAACTATTCCTTCAAAACCACACCCTGACCATAAATTGGGACAATAAAAAAAAGACAGAGAGAAATATTCCTTATCCGAGAGCATGAGTAGGTGAATCAAAACAGTTCCTGCCTCACCTTTCTCCCACAACAGTATCCCAGGCCTTGCATGACAGGATCGATCTCTGATTCAAACACCTCAGCCAGCTTGGAGCAGTACTTGTAGACGCGGGACGTCTTGCGGTTGTACAGCCAGGCGTTGTTGAACATCAGCCAGATATCCTCAACGTACTGCCAAGGCTCTTGGTACTGCCCCGTGTCCAGCTTCCGCTTGATGGTAGACAGGTCCATGGGGTTCTTCACGATGTCAAAGTAGTCCTGGTTTGGGAGGGGCGGCACCCGGATTTAAGTGGCAGGTTGAGGTAAAGTTCAGGAGTTGAGAAGGGTCATAGCAGGGAGAGGAGAGAGAGCAGCGAGATGGTGGGAGGGTTTGGTCATCCGAGGGACCAAGATGAGAGAGATGGGGAAGAAGAGATCATCATCATCAGCGTTGCGGTCATCAGGTGAAGGTGTGATGAAGTCGACCAGGTGGGACCAGAGTAGGGAGAGAAGAGGGTGCAGGGGGACAATGTTGTTGAGCGCTGCAGAGAAGAAGGTTCACGTGCAAACAGAGAGACATGACAACTTCTGCCCTCCAGCTCTCTGCTTTGCACCCTACATTTAAAGTCAAGTTCCTTTCTGTACTGCATCTGTAGCGCATACAGGAACCAGGAGACTGCCACAAGTCTGTCTGGTTCTCTGACGCTCATATTACCAGTTAAAAATTCAAAAACTAGCTTCACATGAGATTGGTTTTGCATATGTTGTAGCAACTGCCTTGTGAAAATCATAATATATGAATTTGTCTTTGAAGCACATTTGCTCATTTTGCCACAAAGTGCTGAACACTGTCCAGCATCTGGGGGGGTGCATGGGGAGGGGGTTCTCTGCTAATCTCTGAGAGCAAACAAAGCTTTCAGGCCCATGAAGCAATCAGGGTGCAAAACCAAGAAGAACAGAGCAGTGGCAACAGCAACAGGCAGACAGAGATTTACTGCTTTTAGCAACATAGTGGTTGGCATTAACAACGCCAGCAGTGTGAGTGGCAATATGATGGCAGAGTTAAAGCCAACAGTGCTGAGGTGAAGCAAATGTAAGAGGGGCGGATGAGTCTCCAAGTTAGTTTTTTTCTTTTCCCGTTTACTGCCCTTCACTTCTTCTCAAAACGAAAAGTGCCATTTGAGAAAGCGGTGGAGGAGAGCACGAGGGAAAAGAAAAGCTTTTTGGAGATTCAACCAAAAAAAGAAAAGAAAAAAAAAAGGAGGCGTGAATTTCAAAGAGCAGGGTCCATCTCAGTGTCGCCATGGCAACAAGAGTTAGGAAACAGACCCTCATCTCTGAATGGAACCACTCACATGAACAAACAAGTGATGCATATTACCACATCAACCTACAGAGCCAAATTTGTTTCACAACACTGCAGTGTTTTAAAATTCCACTGGTTTGTGAGGAACTTACATTTTAATAAGTGGTTGAATCTTTGACTGAACATGGCGTTATACAATTATGCAACAGTGGAAAGTCACATCACTTGACTGTGGAGGTTCCTGAAGAGAGGTGAGCCAATAGCCTGGTGCTAGCTCATCACTGCTCTAAAAATGGCATTTATTAAACTTCGTATTTCATGACACAGTGGGAGGATGGACACTGTCGCTCTTGTTTTCAGTACAATAATGATTTCACCTGTATGCAAGTACAAACTCAGTCTTACACCTTTTCCTCCTGCTTTGGATGCAATGAGGGTAAAGGTATTGTCCCACCTCTACACACTGCCCACCTGAACACCAACACACTACTACTGGTGAGGAACTGAACTAGAAAGCTAGCAATGGAATACTAGAATGAAAACTACAAAAAAATCATAATTTAAATTAAAACCTGAAATTCGATGACAAAAAGGCAAAAGTCAAACAAATTAAAGTGATAAATGAAAGCAATTGGCTCATGAACTGTTGTTAAAGCAAAATGCGTTCTGCCTGTGGATTAAAATACACAGAGTACACGTTTCCATAATAGTCTTCTTATTGTCTTTGGAGTGGAAAGACAAACAGCTATTAATTACATTAGGTATAATACTCAGAGATTCTGATAGTGTAATTTGTTCTGTGTTTTAGGTTTTTAAATTTGGAAATCAACTTACACTAACAGCTGCCAGCATATATGATTAACTTTTTGTCTTTCACTCAAACAAACAAAGTAAGGGCAAATGTTCGTAAGAGTCATTGCTTTGATTTACAAATGACAAGAAGTTTCAAAAAAAGAGCACACACGTGCACGCACACACACTCAGGCAAACACACACGCACGCACGCACACACACCTCATTTTTTTAACTTCTGACATGCAATGGAAGAAAAATCAACTAAAAGATTCTGGAAGCAGGTATGTCAAAACAATTCTGAAATATGACAACTACGACAAAGGAGAAAAAAATTATAGATGAATAAAGGAAAACAAACTAAATAAAAGCTACGTTTTCAAAAGAGTTGAAGCAAAATGGCAGCCAGTGCAGTCCCTTACCAGGTTAGTTTTGTTACTAGTTCGAATACGTACGGGTATTCCCAGTAACTGGGGGTCCACCGGCTGACGAAAGGGAAGGGACTCGGGGTCCTGCCGGTACAAAGCTTCCAGGGTGGGCATCAGAGCCTGACGCAGCTCCTCCGGCTTAAAGACTGGAAAAAATGGGCAGGAAAAAAAAAAAAGAAAAATTGAAGAGATTTTGAGATGGGAGGTAAGGAAGTGAATCTGTTAAAGGTGGTACCTTTCTGTGGGTTTAATAGCATCGCCAGTGTGCAAGACTTTAAAAGAACAAAAAAACAAAAGACATCATGCTTTGATGCTGTCAGCACGTTGCTGCCGCTAGAAGTGATGAACCAACCATTAACTCGCCTGCCCAGCTAGAGCTAGTCTGTCACAATAGTCCGTGGACCTTCTCTCTGCTATTCTGTTTCCTTTATCCTGGCATTTTATTCACAACTGCACACCATTTCATTCGGTAAGTAAGTTGCTTTGTCACTAAAAGGATAACAAAAAGAAAGATTACATAGTTTGTTGGCCTCATGTCGAACAGATGTCTCCAATTTTTTTTGTGTAGCAGTTATTACTCTGACAGAGGAGGTTAAATAAAAGTCAATAGTGCAAAGCAGTAATTTTGGACTCTCTCTGTTTCGCCCTCCGTCAGCACTGTAACGACACAACTTCACAAATTTAATTTGAGGTGATGAATTTAGTCTCCTTGAGCAGATCCTCTGATCTGACTATTTTGTGAAATTTTCATTGGAGGCATGTGAGGACCTTCACTCAAGTAATTATTTTGATAACTATTTTAACTTCTACCTGAGTTCTACCCACATATTAATATGTAGATTATGGTAGCTGTTAACTCAGCAAGTCCAAACGTACTTTTCTTCTTGCTCTGAGTGCTGGCTGGGGAGCTGTTTGTGCCTGTCGACCCTGAACCCTCCTCTTCCTCTTTGGGCTCCTTCTTCACCTCTGGCTTCTTGTCTTCACCTGCTGCTACAGACGATGGCACAGAGGATGACGATGTATCCATGGGCTCACCTTTACACCCATCTCCTGATGGCTTCTCTTTCTTTATCTGAGACGAAGATTCAATATGATTCTCATAAAAGTGAATAAAACACACAAAAAAACTACATCAAACTATGAAATTAAAAAATCCTTCACATCTGAGATGTATACATCATTTCAGACATTTTAATACTTTTCCAGGGTTTACAGACACCTCTATAAGTCAACATGGACAATCTTACTTCTGGTTTTTCCTCCGTCTTCACATCAGACAGACCCTTGCCCATCTTCCCCTTGCCCTCTCCTTGGCTTTCGGCCCCGTCATCATCCTCCTCCTGCTTCTTCACCTCCATTTTGACGTCTTCCTGGCTGGGGACTGGACCGTCTGCTGGGGGGAGCTGGGAGTTGGGATCGGTGCTGCTGCTGAGCGATGCTGGAGACGACACCTGACCATCTGCTGTCAGAGAAGGCTTAGGAGATAGCTGTGTCAAAAGGAGAGAGAGAGATGGAGTGGAGTTTAGAAAAGGCAAGTTAGAATCCACACAAAGGACACGTCTGTTTTTGGTGGGTTCCCACACTCTCAACACTGCAGTGCAATTCAAGGACTTTCTGGTCATCTAATTTTTCTCAAACTCATTTTTTTAAGGACAAGTGAGTTTTTAAGTAGAGTGAAGATTTTACAGTCTTTTTTTGGACTGACTAAGCGTATCTGAGAGTCTGAGAATGAGGCCATAGGAGTGAGAATAGGGTGATATTACTCACTGGGGTCTGCGGCCGCTGCAATGGCACATGAGCATTCTGGGTAGGCACTGAAGAAGCTTGACCTGCTTGGGGGCCTGAGGAAGCCACACCGCCAAGCGTCTGCGGCGGAAGCTGAGGGGCCTTCTCAGAATTCACCGCCTGTCCCGATGGCTGCTGCTGCTGTGAACCTTGTTGTTGTTGTTGTTGCTGTGGCTGAGGGTGTTGTGGAGCTGGCAGCTGGGGGGTGCTGGGAGTCTGTGGTTGTGGGGTCTGAGAACCAGGTAACGTAGGTGGAGTTTGATGTGGTTGAGGCGTTAAGCTGCGTGCTGGTGAGGGGGAGTTTGTTCGGATGGGTGGACAGTGAGGATACGAGTTAGGCTGAGTTGGGGTGGAGGATGGAGGCAGGTTGGGTGCAGGCCCAGCAACACTACCAGACCCCATCGAGGCTCCGGAGCCTGGAACAGGAGGGGCAGACTGTGCTGCAGGGCTGCTGGCTGAGAGGGAAGGCGGCGTCGACATTTGGTTCTGCTACAGAGGACAGGATACAGAGGTTAGAGAAAGAAGAGAATCCAGGGGTCCCTGTTCTTGTTTAACTACAACAGAAATGTTTTCATCTCCACATCTCCAGAACATGGGTTAAACAACAAGGGTCTGACTAATTATAGAGAAATGTTTTACCAGGTACACAGATCCTGTGAACTTCTGAGTCCCGACATTTTATTTCTAATCAGTTCCTTTGAAACATTTCAAGTGAATTAATTGAATAGGGAAGACTGCCAAAGGGCACAAATAATCAGTCATTAAACTTCTAGACAGAGCCAGTAAAGAACTGTGATCCATCTATCACAGCGGCCATGAATTATGTGCCAAAATCAGAAGACAGTGAATTATACTGTATTCATCTCTATTCATCAGTTCTTGCAAAGCTGCTCTGAGAGTTGATGCTCATGTTCATCCTCATTCACACTGTTTCACACATCCAACTAAAGACACGTTTGAATTACATATATATATATATAAACGTCACAAACCTAACAAGGTCCCATCACTCAGTCACTTGATTCTTACCGGTGGCACAGCAGTCTGTGCTCCTGGCTGATTCATGCCAACAGGACCAGAACCACGTCCTGGACTGGACCCGGGAAACTGGCCTGGAGGGAGGTACTGGTTCTGTAATTGTGTGGCATTGGGCTGACCCATCCTTGTTGCTCCCATACCCATCTGGCAACAATACACAAAAGGGACATGTCAAATAAATACACACTTTTTTTTCCCCCAAGCATGAAGTTCAAATAATCAAAGTAATCTGTGATACAGCTGGTGACAATGATACCGACCTGGTTCATTGGGGCATTAAGAGGAAGGGGAGGTGTCGACCTCTGACCCATCGACTGCATTCCAATCTGACCAAACTGGTTCAATCCTGGTCATTAAAAACAAAAAGGGACAAAAATCACTGGGCTGTTCATTTGAATGTCAAACTACTGTTTGAACAGGGGGGAAAATAAAAGAAAAAAAAATCTGCAATATTCTGTTGATATCGAAACATTCATGGTGCATAAACATCACAGGCTGTGCTTTGTAATACAGAGGAGGGTCAGTGCAACCCATCCAAGACATCTTGCTTTATCATCAGTAAACTTCCCAGGCTATTCTGCCCTACAAAGGCAGAATGAAGTAACTACAGAAGCAGTGAAGTTGACAAAAAAGGGTTTGAAGTTTTCAAGCAGAACTACAAACTAAAATTTAAAGGCCAAGTTTACTTGCATGCTGATACAAAAAAAAAAAAAAAAAAAAAAGCAGGGTCAGTGTGGTAAGCATAAACTGTGGGAGGTAACTGGGCTAGCATGTTAACATCAGAATTACAACAGAGTTTTATCAAACATTACAAGTGTCATTTAAAATTAATTTCTGTATGTGTGGCTGCTCAACAATTCCTATAATATTGTCATTTATTTTTAATATAGATGTACCTGCTGGATTCTGCATCCTATTGACCATCTGATTGGGTCCAGCTGGTCGGACCATGGACGGATCTGCGTGTGGCCCATCTGACAAGGTGATAAGAATTACAGGAATCACAGATCTGAGTGGGGAAACAAACTTAAACATACTTGAATGTGTAAGCAGTATGTGTGCATGCATTTGTGTGTATCTATGCATTTAGAGGTATGTGTGAGGGAGGTAAAAACTGTATGTTTCCTTACTTGGAGGCTGTCCTGGGGCCATGGGCGGCTGTCCCATGCTTGGAGGCACCTGTGGGAGGCCTGGGGAAGCTATGCCAGGTTGTCCCGGCATCATGCCCTGCTTCTGGAGTCTCGTCCTCCTTTTTTCCTCCAACTCCTTTTGGATCTTGTAAATCTTCTCTGCCAGTAGGTGGTAGTATTCCGCCTGGAAGGGATGCGACACGAGGAAAAGAGGATGTTACAGGATACATTACACCGCAGAAAACAATTACTTGTGTTTCCTCATAATTGTAAATTGATGGTCATAGCACAGTCTTTACCACTGTGCGTGTGCTGGATTTCTTACCCTACTGTTGGCGGACTCATACATGTCTCCCTCCACTTTTCGAGCGTACGCCACCAAATTCTCCATCCGCCGATCCTTCAGCGCAGCTGGATCAGGAGTGGGGAAGATGGCTTGCACGCTGCTCTCACACATGCACAAACAGAAAGGACACACATCTACAGTTAACTTGAGGAGAGAGGCACACAACTAACATCCAGCGCTGAAAATGATCAGATATTCAAATTAATTCATTTTGACAAGTTCCTGTCCATAGTACGATTCTCTGGTCTAGGTTTACAAGACACAGCAAACTCACAGCTTGTGGACAAGGTGGTTGCGGAGGTCCTGCGTGATGTCTTCATGCCAAGACTTCCTCATGCCTGCAGCAGAAGGAGGAGTTGCCGTGGGCATGGAGCCCAGGTTCCCAACACCATCATTCATCAAGCTGGGGGAGATAACACACAAGAAAAGAAGAGTGAAATTTGACCTAATACAGAACTACGTTGACTTGGTCTGGTATATGACTGCAGCCTGACTAAAAAAAACAAAGTACATTGCTGTGACCAATGAAAAGCAGTCCTACCTCTGTGCATTCAAGTTGCTGTGCAACATAGCGTTTGGCAGTAGGCCCGATTGCTGGTTGGGGGGCTGTACACCCACTCCACCATTAACTCCCATAGAGTTTCCTCCTGGAAAGAGATAGTTGTAGAGTTAGAATGAGGTGTTTTTTAATCTGGAAAATGACAATACTCATGGGAGGAAATTGTTGTAACCAATATCTTAGATATATATCATCAGATATGAAATGCATCTTCAAATTGGAACATTTTCAAAGTAAAAAACTACAGTGATTCAACTTCAGCTATAGATTTTATTCCTTAACATGGTAAGAAAGTATCAAACAACATTAACGCACAATGCCACCTGTCCACTGGATTACAAGTCAAACTTCAAAAACAGCATTCAGATCAGTTGCCAAAGCCAATCCAGTTTATACAAACACCTGTTATCAACTTACTCAAGTTCAGTTTTGCCACACATGCTCGTATGGTCAGTGATACTCTTAGTAGGTTCCATATAATTTATGATATGCACAATGGGATTCTAAACTAACCCATAGTATTTAGATTCCTCATCCCAGGCTGGCCCTGCAGCCCCTGGTTTGGCATGTTGGCCTGTGTCGGCTGCGGTGGTATCTGGTTGCCCTGGTAAGTGAGACCTAGTGCAGCGTAGGCCCTTTCTATGGAGCTGGGGTCAATCTGGTTGGGAGGATTCAGGTTTGGAGTGTTGGACTGTCCACCAGGCACACCTGAACCTAAAGAGTTCACCAAACCCACTCCTGCACTGTTAACAAGAGCTGTCAGGAGAACAGAGGGGGGAAAGAGAGAATTGGTGGAAGAAAGAGAGGGTAAGTGAGAAAAAAATAATAAGCATCTGTGGGTTCAAACCAACTATCATACAATTTACTATTTAGTCTAAGGGTTCTCAATTATTTCATGGTAGTTATGTATAATAATGCAATGATAAACACCACGTAGACTTCTCAAAGACAGACACAGAGTGACAAACACTCACACTGCTGATTCCTCTTGTCTCCAGCATTTTTCAGTGGCAGGCATACAGGACAGTCGTGTCGTGTGCAATTCTTCCAATGAGAGATGATCTGTCTGGATGAGGCACAGTGCGCCACTGGGGGAGAGCAGATAAAAATGGAGAGGAGTTAAAGAAAAGGGAAGAGAAGTGAAAAAGAGAGAAGAGGCACAGAGAGGGAGAACCAGTGTAATGAGAAATTGTGACAGAGTGAAGGAGGGAGGTGAACAATGAGACAAGAAATGGATGAGAGAAAAAGGAAACAGTCAGAGGAGTCAAAAGGAGGAGGGAGAAGCCAGATACTAAAGAAGTTATTGCATGAGTCATTCGGTACAATAAAACTACATCCAGATGAAAGAAGCAGAAAAGAAAAAGTACAGTAGAACAGCCAGCTAGAGAGCAAATAACTCATTCTGATAGAACGAAAAACTGGGAGGCAAACCAAGAGGGATATAAACAACAAACGAGAACAAGACAAAAAAAAAAAAAAAAGAAAGAAAGAAAAATGAATTGCTACAGATACATGACAACTTTAAACACTGCCTAGTGTTTATGATATAAACCACATGCCATAAAACCAGCAATCAGCATAATTCAACAGACTCACCCTGGCAGGACTTGCCAGCCTGGCAATGAGTCATGTGGTTGAGCACGTTCTTCATGGTGCGGCAGTGGGGCAGGTTGCACTGCCGCACTTCCCCGTTGGCCTGCTCCCTCCGCTGGCACTTGTGCGCGTGGAGCAGGAGGACCAGCTGCTGTTGGATCAGCTTCCGTTTCTCAGGGTCTGCAGTAGGGGGCGCTGCGCCGGGACCAGCACCTACAGCATTAAGCCCAACCTGGGCCCCTCCCACTGCCGCTGCCCCGCTGACGGATACACCACCGACTGCTCCGGGCTGCTGCTGCGAGGCCTTGGGATAGACAGAAGGCGTAGACGAGTGTTAGATGGAATTATGTACAAGACAACCATGATCAGGTATAACGAACAAACTTTCAGTTTGGTTAGAACTCTGCAGCTAACAAAACAATCATTATTTTTTCCTAAATACAGCATGTACATGTAGCAGTTTTTTTTTTTTTTTACTGCAGACGTACTAGGCTGACCACATGCATACAGATATGTAGTGACGGGTGAGGTGTTAACTGTCAAAAGATCACATAAAAGCTGAGGCCTCACTGAGGCAGTCATGGCCACGTCCTTTGGCTAATATGATTAAATATTTTAGAGTTAAAAATAGTAAAATGATTCAACAATCAAAAATTCTAAAATGTCCTGTGAGCAAAAGAGCATTAAGTCCATTTCAGGACTAAACTTCTGCCTATTCTATAACTAAAAACAGGAAAACCACCACCACACGATCAGCGCCTCACTGATCTCTTATGTGATATCACTCAGCTCTACAAAACCCTACAATCATAGGGGGTCGTTCTTAGATACACTTCGTACCTGTGCAACTCATAGCTTTGAAAAGGGAAGTTAATAACCTATGGTGACTCACTGCAGACTGACATGGCAGTTCTGGGGCATTTGGTTGATCTTACTTTGAAAGGATTAATTTCTCTGAGGTAGGTAAGATTATTGTAATGCCGACTTGAGCTGCTACTTCTACTAAAATCCAAAGCAAGACAACCGTGTTGATAATTCTCCTCCTGTTCAGTGGACTCAGATTGAGCCACTCCCCCTCAGAGGTTGCTAGATCGTCTAAAACATCTGTAAGCTTATTTGCAGGTAATTTAGCTACGAATTACTCATTGTCAGATTTGTCTGTAAAAGTGAGTCTCTTCCAAATTAAACTGGTGTATAGCCATGTACCTGGGATAAGAAACTATGATGGAACTGTCTAACCTTGAATGCAGCTGTTGATTTATTGAAAACAACAAACTTCATGAAAACATTTTCAGGCGTTGTAAGTCAGACTCACCAAACTCTTAACCACACAAACTCATTTGCTTCAACTTGAGAGAGATATATAGACATGTTACCTTTTGACAAAAATGTTACCAAAGAGTAAAAAGACTCATTTCATTTCTTTTTCAAAGTCCTGTTGTTGAATATAAAACGTAACAAATTTATCAGTGTCAGTGGTGATTTTGAGGGACCCCGAAACAATCAACAGTCAATCAGTCAGTGACAGGATTAGTCTAATATGAAGCTATGTCAAAACAAATCTTTCTCATGCAAACGGTCCATGACTTGGATGGGAGGTGGCCAATGGGACGTGATGGTCGTGGAAATGGACGACAGAATATAAAGTCAGTGATATATTGGGATGCGCATCTTGACAGCGCCTTGCATGAAGACTCCTGAAATTTAAATCTGTTTATGCGTTATATTTTGTTGGTAGAGAACCTACTTTCACTGCCTCATCCATTCATACAAAGGAACAATCATTTGGTATTCACACACTAAACGGTTCATTATGTCACAAAGACACTAGTACAATCTATCTTATCCTTTGCTGTATCATCTATCACAAAATCTGCAGCATCTACAGCTTGGTATAGTTTGGTACAGGTTGGTACAGGTTTTGGTATTTTGAGTTCTACAGTAAATAAGATGTAACAGTTATTTTGCAGTGCAAAAGTGTTTACATCTGTAGCAAACGGCGAACTCAAAAGGGGTTTGAAAAGCCTGCTGTCATACAGAGGGTGTGTTGTACACGTTTCTACACGTCAGAGGTAATGGAGGCAGTTGTGTATGGAATACAAAGAAAAAACTTGAGGAGTTCATAACATGGGCAAGATGATCAACACTGTCAACACAAAAGGTTACAAAAATTGTCCAGTGCAATTAATTGTTGGCTTTAGGCTTTTGACAACAGGGAAAACAGAGTATCATCAGACTTGTATTTTAACCAGGACCTGTAATCTCATCTAAATGGGAATTAAGTTGCAACTGAGATTACAAAGACTGTTCTGCTTTCAGTGAGGATGTAAGAGACGTTGATGGCGTCAAAAGACACAATATAAGAAAATGTATGATGCTAAAATGTGTATATTTCCTTCTGCTTCAGTTACTACGAAAGCCTACTGTACAGTAATATAAGCAGTGTATATGATAGCTACAGACTTTATCCACCTGTATGGGAGCAGAAACAAATAAAACCTACCATCCCTGGCATGCCTTGACCCGGTGGTGCCTTCTTGTCCATGTTGAACTGTGTGGCCATATTGTTTGGCATGCCCGTCTTATTCTGGAGCTGCGGGCCCAGCCCCGCTCCAGGCAGCCCCTGGCCAGCAGACTGACCGTACGGACCACCATAGGGGCCCGCGTTGGCCATCATATTCATCTGGAGAGCAGGTGAAGGGAGGTAGGATGATATGCGATGAAAAACAGGGAGATGAGAGATGTACAAAAGTAGGAGGAGAATACGAGATAAATAGTTTAGAAGATAAAATCAATTACTTTTCATGACTTTTAATAGCATGATCTACACATCCAGACAACTGATATCCAAACATTCAAGGAAGAAATCTGGGAGGTATTACAGTGTCCTCTTACACAAGTTTAAAAACTACATAGCATCCAACCACAGTGGACTACTCGCCACAATAAATGAGTGCCACCAACACGATCTAGGATTTGCTAATAATTTTACCACCAACTACAGTCTCAGATTCAGCTGTCAGGATTTTCTCTTACTTCAGTTTCTGGCCAAACTACTCTTTATTACAACGGCAGCACAGACACAATGTGGAGTTGTTTGTTAATTTGTTAATATGTGTGCAGCGTTTCAAACCTTTCATTGCTACATCTGAGTTTTCTTTGTGTATAACCAAGGCAGACTACAATGATAAGTTTAACACTTTGATATGTGTTTTAACCACAGGACGTCACTGAAAAAAAATCCTGTTGACTGGTGCACTGTCTGTAACAGTGGTGTAAGGCAAAGGCAGTTACGCTACGAGTTATGCTTCACTATTTAATACAGACGTTTTCAGTATTGCTTTCACACCCTTGGAAAAAAAAATCACAACCGTCATGTGGCATATTGACTAGCAGGGAGGTTAACCATCAGTACCACAGAGAGAACAGAGATGTGGCTGCGAGTCCAACACATAACCACACTCTGTCTTGCACCTGCTCTGGAGAAGGCGTCTCCAGCAGTCTCACAAGATCAACTACTACAGTCTACAGCGTCACTCGGGCCTGACAAGATGGATCTGCCTCCTGTGCTGTAAACCTCAAAATACTGTTGAGCTGAGTCAAGTTTAAGATACTTTTAAGGAGAAATTGAAATTAATCTTCCTTTTTGAATTACTTAACTGGACTGAAAAATCAAACTGATAAATTCCATCCAGGACAATTAAACAAATTCACAGCATTTTTAGCAGCATATTCAAACTTCAAATATCTAAGACCACGGGCAATAACAGTCACACCCCCAATAATAATAATAATAATCTTAATAATAATAATCCTAATTTGTGTTCCCACTGCTCCCAAAATTAACCCTGCACTTGCAATAGATGACAGAATTGACTATTCAGCTATTTAATTAAAACATTTGCACATTTTTAACATAAGGGCATATGTCATTGCAGAGGATATGCCGGTATTTGAAGCACCTCAGTGAAATTTTGTAGCTCACCACAACTGATCGTATTTTGTAAAACAGTTGCTACTGATATGTTCAGAGTATGTGTAACTCCCAGCCTTGTTTTTTTAGTGTGGTTACCTTGTTCAGTGCTCCGGGTTGCTGCAGTCGCATCCCCGCCTGACCCCCAGGTCCCATTTGCTGACCGCCCTGCTGCTGTAGGGTTTCTGCCAACAGATTACCGTTGTTACCCATGCCTGCACTGCTGGGGTAACCCATTCTCGGCGAGCCATTCATCACCTGTCCCCCCATCAGGCCCTGCTGCTGCTGTCCAGTGTTGCCCTTCTGGGCACTCATCATGGCAGCTGCCCGATTTAGTGCTGCCACCCCTCCAACCATCCCAACCTGCTGCATTAATCCAGGCTGCTGCTGGCCCTGGGGAGGCATGCCTTGAGGTCCACCAGGGGAGACACCAACACCCCCCATCATCCCCATGGACGCCCCAGGTGCTGTGTTGTTGGAAGTGGGGCCGCCCTGCTGTGCTGGTCCTCCAGCGCGCAAGAGTTCAGACAGCTGTTTGTGTTTCGCAGCTGCATCCTGGCCTCCCAAACCAATCCCTCCTCCGAGTCCTCCAAGAGTGGTATGGAGTTGGTTGACATCCCCTCCGTTGGGCAGCCCCAGGTCCGGGGAACTGATGAGCTCATCTGGGAGATCATGCTCCAGGTCAAAGAGTGAACCAAAATCTAGACACAAAGGGAAAGAAACATCAACCTTACCACCTCCAAAAATAAAGATTTGCTCCACAATGTTGTAAGTTCAGGAATGTCACTACATTAGCACTACATACAGCCACCATTATCACTAACTGAATTCATTTACATTTTTTAAGTGCGGCATAGCTCTGACATTAGTTTAAAAACTATTAATCACTAATCCAAAACCCTCAGACAGCCAGCGCTGGTGCTGTGAGAGTAGCTGCCTTTCACAGTCGTAGCTTTTCTCCTGGGCATCAGTTTGTGGTTTGATGGAGCGCCAAACATGGAGAGTGAACGCAGTAGGGTCAGGGTGAGAAGCCACAGAGGGGTAAACACTACAGTACCTAGGTAGGTGTGTACATTGGATCTACAGTTATGTGGTGCAAGAGCATGAAACAGAAAAGCCAGAAGTCATATCGACTGCGACAGGAAGCCAATCTAAATGAAAAGTCATTTTAGACAAGACTGAAATATATTACAATCATAATAATTTTCCTCAAATAAAGCAGTATTATCTCCTCTTTAATGGTCTCAAATCAAGGTGTTCTCTTGTGATAGAGCCATAAATACATAACCCGCACTTTTGACTTTTAATGACAGTTTCTGGCATGTCAACATGACACCAAATCCTCATGAAGAATCGATGAAGTCGTGTAAATGATGCATTGCAAAATGCAAGTCTGAAATCCGCATTAACTTATTTTCTCACAGATGTGGAGAGCTGGTTATGTTGACACCAAATTTTTGCACAACTGACATTAAAAACTCTATAAACTTATTGTATTACAAGAAATAATTGCTAACCTATAATCTGTACATCAACTGCAGAATTCAAGAGTGGATAGCATCGTCATTAAATCATGATGCTTCTCTCTGTGTGTCTGCAGGATGGAGGGGAGATGCTGCCAAGAGTTCACATGTGCAAATGAATTATTTTGCAATAATAGTTTATTTCAGATATCAGGCGAGAGAAAGTCAAGTTTTAGGATGAAGTGTTGAAAAGTAAAGTGCGGCTCAGTGTCACCGTGCAGTCAGACAATGGAGGAGGAGGAGGGGTGTGCGTGAGAGGGGGGAAGCAAGAGTGGGCTCAGTCGGCTGCACAATTGAGAAACTAAAACCCTTTGAACAAAAAGACATGAAAGAAGACGTTTGAGAGACGGCGGCTGGCTTTGCCCTCTCATTTCACCGCGGCAGCACGGTTAAAAATGGACACACAGCTGCATCTCCGGCTGGACGACGACGCTCTGCGCAACTTCAATGAAGTGTCGGAACAATAGCTAGCCGCTGTACAATAGTTCACTGAACACAGAGAGTCGGCTAACAGCACATTCAACCCCCCAAAATGTGTTTTAATACAAACACTGAGATAGTTATTGTCCACTGAACGAAGCTGGCGTGGTGACCGATAAGTTTAAACAAGTTAATCATCACTTATTGTCTTTACTGCCGAGCTCAGCCGGTTACCTACCTAGCTAGTTAGCTAGCTTACTCGGTTACCGTTACTTTCTCCTAAAGCTGCTCTGGAAATGCTCACTTGTGTTTTATATTTGCAGATTATTTAAGCAAGCAGTTGTTTTACGGGTGTGTGCTCTCATGCTCCCAGCTGCTTCACTTTTAAAAGCAGCCGGATAACTTGAATCAAAGTGAGGTGACTCGACTCCTCCATTGTTTGGAGAGTTGGTGGCTAAGTTAGCCCGCTGAGGCTAACGCATCAAAACATCCCCGATGGAAAGTTGCTCCAGCTCTGCAGCACGATTTCTCTTTATTCACCACAAAAAACATCGAGTCTAGCTGCTTTTCTAAAAACAAACTCCGGCTGTATTCAGGTTTTAAAGCATTGGTTGTGAAGCTACTGTGTGTTAGAGCAACTTTGCGCCTCTGTGCAACTTCCAGGGCTGAGCAGTAATAAATGAGTTGATGTTAGTTTGTGTTTAATGTGCAGATAAATGATGCACAATGCAAAATATTTACCGTTTCCATCGCTGGCAGACACCGAGAGAGCTGGAGAGGACAGCTTGGGCCTCTTGGCTGAAGGCGGGCCGGACTCCAGGACATTATCGGCCATATTTTTGACGAATAAAAAAAAAAAATGAGCTGTAGATCCACCGAGGGCAGACGGTGTTTCCCGTCTCCTTACCCCTTTAAGAGGCGCTTGTGATCGGCCCCCCACCACCTCGGGGGGACGACAGGGGAGAAGACGGCACTGTTGAACTCTCTCCCCCCTCTCTCTGCAGATATCAATCCCCCTCCCCGGTCGGAGATTGTGTTTCTTCGCAGATTTGAACAGGAGGAGGTGGGAAGGTGGAGTCGGCGAAAAAGGCAAGTGTGCGGCCCTCCGACAACCTCATGTAGCCTCCTCTGCGACACAGACACCGGCCCAGGATCCGTCCTCCGCACCGCGCTCAGTCCCGTCCGCCATAGTCGGCGGAGAAATCCCGGATTTCAGGTCTGAAGCGGGTCCGCTGGAGAGTCTCGGAAGTGATAACTGTGATGCAAAAAAAAAAAAATGCAAAAGGGGAAAAAAAAAAGCCAGGAGTGTTCCTGTGTCAACTTCTGGAGGCCGATCTCTCATGCAACAGTTAAGAGATCCTCGGTTGCATTCAGCATTTCTCTCACCTGAGCACACATCTCACTGCGGAGCTTTTTCCAAACAAGCCGGTGTGTGCACACCAGCAGCCAGCCAGCAGCAGCAACAGTTTTTTTTTGTTTTTGTTTTTTTTAAAAAAAGCACAATCTCAGGTGCAGCGCCGAGAGGAACTACTGAAATATAACAAGTTCTGCAAAAAACATCCCAGACCTGCTCAGATAAAAAAAACAGGGAGTATATCCCAGACCTGCTCAGATAAAATGTGAATATATTGCGGGAGTATATTCCCATGCATGAGCTTCCTTTCGCATGTGCATGCTGACTAAATTGTGCACTTTAGTGTTTGACCATGCAAGGCACTGGGCAACCCCTCATTGGGGTCAGAGAGGCTCCTCGTATTGCACGTTTGCTTGTTGCAACCCCCCCACCCCCCTCTTTTTTTGCACGATTTTGCCTATTGCAGTCGGCAGGATTGGCAAAGGTTGAAAATCTTTCTTGTCCTTTAAAAAAAAGAGCACTCCTCTTGTGCAATGGGTTGTGATGCAGACTTATTTCTTAGAGAGAGCAGCTCTTGAGGGCAATCACAGCGCGGACAGTCAATCAGATTGATCCAATTAGTTTTATTTTGCAGAGGACTGATCTGTGGGGTTACTTTATCTCGGGTCCTCCTCTTCGCCCGGTTTAAACACTTGAAATCTCAGCTGATGCAAAAGACAATTGTCAAAATATATTTATGTGGATATCTACCTGTCACTGGCTGCTCGTGGGATGTCTTGGTCGTGCAAGTGGAAAAGGGAAAAAGATCTCAAACCACCAAAAAATAAAAGCACAGCTACGGCGACAGGCGAAAAATGTGGTAAAAAATTGACGGCGGGTCGCTGAGAAATTATGGCTATTTCGGAAGCGGAAAGCTTCAGCTCGGCACACTAATGTTGACACCCCCCCTAAAAGATTTTGGGCTGACAAAATCCTCTCATTGACTCTTTGTGATGGAGAAAGCCCCCTTCGTGTTGATCCTGGCAATTTTCTCCTTCTCTTTAAACCCGTCTTTCTTTCCACCTCTCCCTTCTGCCCGGCAGCAATTTATTTATATAATTGTGTATGCGGGCTCTTTCCTTCCTCCGCGACGGACACATACTGATTTTTCATGTTGATATTTTCCCCCTTTTTCTTCCTCTCCTCCCGCAGGTTTTTCCTCGTTATGATATTATGTAGCCCTCTCTTCCGCCTCTTCTCTCTGTCTCCGCTCCGCAAAACACCCCCTTCCTTGGATTTTTTTCGGAGTGTTTCCTTCTCATGCACACATTTATATCACCGACTCGTTTTTTTTTTTTTTGCCCCTCCGCAGGCGTCTTTATCTCTTCGGTGCTTCCTCCCTCTCTCCGAGTGAACACGGACGGGATTTGGCCCCTCTTCCTCCCCGCGGCGGTTCTCGGAGCGGCTGCAGTCCGTCTGCGGCCGGAGTCGCTCCTTCTCTCGGTTATCTCCTCCTGTTTCTGACGGTCTGTCCGCACAAACAAAATGGCGGCTTGTTGTTTCTACTCCTCTGATACGGGGGGAGGGTTGGAGGTACAGCAACATTAGGCGTGAAGGGTGAGGGAGAGGAGGGAGGGGAGGGGAGGAGGAGGCTGTCTTCGGAGGTGCTCGGGAAAGTCCGGAAAACCGGCTACGTGCTCCGCCGACTTCAGCCTGCAGGGGGCGGTGGAGCTCCACCTTACCTGTCCTCAGTCACACAGGTGGAGAGCAGCTCACACTGATGCTTTGACAAGTGTATCATTCTTTTGAGTTTCTGAGACCTCTTCATCATCAGTGTGCTACTTTTTCCCCTGGTTAACCTGATGTATTCAATCAAAATTCCGGAAAATACCAAATAACCAAAAAAAATAAATAAAAATGCTGAATGTAGCAAAACTTATTATAATATTAAACTAAAAATCATATATGCAAATTCATATTTATTTATTTGTTTAATTTGTCAGAAGGTTCAATAAATACTCCAGTTTCAAAACAATTGAATTGTTTGGCAATTATTTCATGATTCAGGCTTTACATGGTTAAAGGTGCAATAACAATCAGTATATATGGATCATGTATATATTGTATTTATGTTTATAATGTATTTATGTCATGTTTATCTTCTATTTTTATCTCTTTCTTGTTCTTCTTTTCATATTTGTCTTACAATTCAGTAACTTGCTGTAATAAGTGAACGTTTATCTAATCTTACTTGTACTTTACCTTGGTCTGTGCCACTTTATATATTTGCTACACTACATTTATCTGACAGATTCAGTGACTGGTTATTTTTTTTGCAGATTTCTGATTTGAAAACTCTGACCACTTAATGCAGGATATATTGTAATTGTTTAAACAGTGTGGAAAATAGTAAAATGAGTGCTACCTCGACCAACTATGCATTTACCTGTGAGTGCATCAATACAGGCTAAATAATCCAATAACACTGGGAAAGGAACAGTTCTACCGCACTTTTAGCTTTGATATTTTAAGCACATTTTGCTAATAATACTTATACTGTTACTGCAGTGAAAATCTGAATGCAGGACTTTTTGAAATGAAATATTTTTTGCTATAACCACGAGCACATGTAAAGTCTGAATACTCAATAATCTTCCACCGCTAGTAAAAATTACTTGTAAGTTTGTTTGCTTTTTTCTCAACAGTCTGAGCCATTTTTTTTAAACGTTGCATGTAAAATGATGAGAACTGCAGCAATCATCAGCAGTAGCTGAGTATTTAGATCCTTTACCACAAAATGATCCATTGCAAGGAAAGTCAGTCTTGCAGTAAAATGGTACTTAAAAATACAAAACGTACTTTTAAGTATCAGAACTAAACTAATACTCAATGTGGAAAAATGCCTCCTGTGAGTGTTATACTATTATATTATTATTCCTAATGAGCAAATATCACTGGATAGCTTAATGTATAATAATATATCATATTTTACAAACAGCCCTGCGTCCAGGGTGTACCCTGCCTCTCGCCCAAAGATAGCTGGGACTGGCTCCAGCAAAAGACCCTTTAATGTCAATCTTTGACTCAGTGTGGAGTTGTTATGGCGACTGTATTGCAAACAGTTGCCTACCTTCTCATCTAGCAGACAGAGCACCATGGGCATCCCATCTGAGCTGTGTCTCAGGCTATCTCATGAATAAAAATCCACACTTAATTCACCCTGAGACCACAAACTCTATGTCTTTCTTTTTTTACTTTTCACTTTCTTGATCAGTCACTTGTTTACTGTCATTTGGTGCTGGGCAGGCAGCAGTACTGTGAATTTGACTGATCTTATTTTCTGGAAACGACTGCCCACAGTTTTATTTTGGAGGGTTAGAGAGAGCTATGGCTGGATTACCAACCCCCCAAAGCAGAAAACCGTATTTAGACCCCTGTTTATACTTTTTGAATTTTAATGCTAACCACAAAATTGTCACACAGCAATCCTGAGACCAAAGGAGAAGTATCGATCGGTCTAGAATTAAAATAATGTACGGAGACAGCTGGGTCAATGAGGGCCCACTGCTAGTTAGTTTTTTTTTGTTTTTCTGCCTGATAGCAGGCCAATCCAGCCATGACACTATGAAAGCTAAAATGATACAAAAAGCTGCAGATCTGCAAAATGGGGTGTTACATCTCAGTGGTTTCAGCAATACTGGCAGCCATTTCATTTGATTCAATGTTAATGTTAAAAGTATACCCAGTAATGGTGTGTGAAATAAGTACTGTTGCTATGGATACCTGGACTTTTTGCACTGATTTATAATGGTGGTTAAAAGCTGTCTGAAGGAATAACTTCATATGTGCTGCTGAAGGATTTTTATGGGCAGTTTACAGCCAATCAGAAACGAGTACTGTCAGTGGCTATGGTACTAAAACAAACTAATCTACTTTGTTGTGAACAGTTTCCTTCACAGTTTTGAGTGTCTGTGAATAATCATGAGCTATCGTCTCATTCCATTTGTAAAGAGACATTGCGATTGCATTTTTCAAACTCATTTAGGTATTTTAAGCACCAAAAACCAAATGGCAATGTGCTCCAATTTACTGGGGTAAGTCACAGAGTTTAGTCCAAAGCCATCCACTCATTATTTCTTTGGACTGAGATATAGCGCTTATTAAATTGGACTCCAACTACTACCCCCACATTGTTTAACCTGATACAATTCCCCTTGTTTTGTCAGCAAAAAGATAATGAAAGGCAAATATTTGCATTAAATGCATGCAAGTTAGGCAAAGCAAGCAAAGAGAATCCTAAAATTGTATGATAAAAATGTAGAGAAATGTGCAGTGGTTAAAACCCAATAGTTCTTAGAGAAATAACCAAAATAATGACAATTCCCCTATAACAAAGGGGATACCCAGCACCCAAATCCTTGCCTACGTGACCATGTAACACTGAGATTAAATAAGAATATCCTTTTGTGTTGAGAATCACCATTTTTCACATTATATCATTAATTCACTCAAATAAACATAATTTATTGGGGATGAAAGAAGGAATACTGAGGTATTCTCTATACAAAGAGATCACATTTTTTTCTTTCAAAATTCCCACACGCCTACACAACACACACAAACTCCTTTAGGTGCATCCACGTAATCACTAACATCATTCCAGGTTTATCAGGACCAAGTGTTTCAGACAGGTTCCTCTTTATTCATCATTTGTGTGCATAAACATCTAAACCAACGTCTGTTGGTTTGTCGGCTCTAGTCCTTCCTGACCGTCCCGCAGCACAGTGAGTGTGTGTGTGTGTGTGTGTGTGTGTTCATCATTTGGCATTTTGATCATTTGTACTGTAGCATAGCTGGGAGAGAATGGTGCATTTTTTGTGTGTAAAATTCAAATAAATGTGTGGTTGCAGGCTTTACAATGTTTGTTTTGAGTGAGACAGCAAGAAAACAATTACATCCCAGTGTGCCATGATGGTGCCAATTTTGGAAAACATGGTGTGGAGCAAACAGATTTTAAGAATGAAAATGCTGACATGGTTGTTGGATCTAAACACTGGTTCTTTAGCTGAATATACACTTGATGCAAGAGGTTATCTGTTGTTCTGTGTTTTTTCATTTATAATTCAGCGTTGGGTTTCACCGACTGATAGCACCATCACATCACTAGATGGACAAATTGTACATGATCAGGCTTTGTCTCCATGTGGTATTTCTATATCGCTGCAGCCCTGGTGCAACTTAAACCAGCCATGGTGTCGTATCCATTGGCTCCAAAGTTACACCGTAAACCCCTCAACACACAACTCAGGTTGGAAGCACACTTAATGTTTGCTTGATTGGTACTCTTTTTTGAAATTTTGTTGATGCTCATTTCGAATATTGAACAGTGTAATGAGAGCACTTGACTTTGAGCACTCCTGTTAACTTTACTGTTAAAGACAATAAACACAAAATCTTTAAACATTTACGCAGACAACAAAAGCATCTGCAAAATCAATGATTTTCCACGCTAGATTTCTAAATTTTTTTAAAGGCCTTGCTGAGACTTCCAGTGTGCTCCCACTTTTCATGTACCTGGGCCCTGACGCATCACCATGGAGACGGTTGAAACACATAGCACACTGCCTGCCATCGATACTGTGGCTCACTTGGTCACTTGTCTGTCTGCCCTATCTCTGGGCACAGGCCCGCTCTACATCGGTGATGGTCTTTGGTGCGTCAGAGGACAGAATCAGAGGGCCTCCCTTATCCCGGATAACTACATCATCTTCAATCCTGATGCCGAGGCCACGGAAACGTTTTGGCGCCTGATCATTGTCCTCGCCAATGTACAATCCTGTGACAATGGAGGAGAAAGGTGCATGAGACAAGGGATGACACAAAATATAAAGTAGATTTGTGTAACTAGGGTCTGTTCCTGTCCACCATGGTAACTGGGAGGGATCGTGTGAGAGTGTTTGCTGCAGTTTGAATTCTTAAAACCTGCTTGCACCCAGATTCTTAAGACCGCCATAGCTGTGCAACTTGGGGAAAAAAATCAAGAAAGAAAGAGGGTATTTAAAACCCTGGTTTTGTCTGGTTACCTGGTTCTATGGTGATGGCCATTCCTGGCTGTAGAGGTTGTGAGCGTGACAGCTCTGGAGTATCGTGGACATCCATGCCCAGGTAATGGCCAATGGCCATGGTGGGGGCATGGTGGGGGCAGTACCGCCGTGCAGCCTGGGATGAGCATAAACAAACATTAAGCAGCTGTATAGAAATTTGCAGTTTTCTACCAGCAGCCTCATAGCAGACTTGGCTTGTTGCCAAACACTGTGACATGACATTCAGCAGTTCCACTGATTGAAGGGGTTTCTCACTGTGGTGAATGAGCATTAACAGCCTAAACTGTATCCAGGAATATCTAAACAACAATATTGGAAGTGAACACAAAATGAAGAATTCTCCATACATGAGAAAATGAAAATTTGAGAACAGATATGGAGAGGACTTGCCAGGGAGGAGAGCAAGTGAAAGGTCTGGAGATGGACCTTCAGTTAGCAGCTAAAGCATCTCCAAATAAGCCAGAGAAAACATCAGCGGCATTTGTCTGATGTTACAGAAAAAGCCAACCCAGCGGTAGGCATTAAGAATAACTATTAGAAACTAATAGAAATAGCCCCCTCACTGTTGGTCTTTGTTGCTAATGTAGGTCATATAGAGGCCTTGGTATTGAATTGAGACTGTTTTCATAACCAGTTAAAAACTCCACAGAGGAAGTTTAATCAATCCGTCAGGCAATCCAGAAACCAACAAAGCAGAGGAGAAGTTCTTAGGCTTTCCCAGCCCTTCTTAGTGTTGAAAATTGCGCAAACTTCATGATTCTTTGTCTTGATAAATTGAAATTGATAAATTGATGCATCTTCAACCAACAGATGAACGTCTGCCAATAAACATCCTTTATTAGCCCTCAGTACTTGATATTTCTTTTTTTTTTCCTTCCAGAAACCAGTTGAACAAGCATACGTCCTGCTTTGGTTTGGCTCGCTCATTTTATTCCCCTGAAAAGAACCACTGCAGGAAACGGGTGCCTCCATTATGCAGAATTATACAAGCATATTGTGTTTCATGGAGGCTGTAATGAGGTCATTTCATCATTTACATTGGCCAGAGGAGCTTATGGCTATTTCCTGACCTCAAACCCTTCCAAAAATATTTGAATTCAATGCCCAACTGACATAATAATCAGTGATAATCTGATCATGTCATCCTCTGGTGTGGTTCATGAAATTCAACTGCGAGACTATGAATATACTTTTACAATATTAAAATACAAATTGCTGTTTGTTTGTGTGTGTCTGTAAGCAGGAGCCACTTATCTGTTTCCACAAAATTTACCATCATAAAAGGCAAAGGATGGGAATGATCTACCAGCCGGAGTCCACTTCCCTCCTCTCTGATAATTACCTTCAGCACGTCAGCATCACTGGTGCTGGCCTTGATGATGCCTAGCTGCCTGAGCTGTCGCCCCAGCAGAGCGAGCATGGTGCTGTAGATGTGATCCAGACTGACGCCTGGGGAACACAGAGACAAACAGGAGTGCTGGACCTCCAGGACGGCCTCGTACAGCTCAGCCTGAGCAGGGCTGAATCTGGCAGGAAGGAGATGGGAGCAGTTAGTGTTGTGTTTTTTTTTCCTGATAATGGAATAATTTTCAAAATCACAGCCACACCATATTTTCATTCAATTTGCAATACCCTATAATCTAGACACTTGAAAGATTTAAAGAAAAAAATCAGGAATAAAACGGAACAAGACATGTTCTACAGTGGGAGAAAAAACAGATAAAAAGATCTGAGAAGTGTGTGAGTGTTCAAGAAACAAAGGACTAATGTAAAGACCAGGTGGATTTCAGTCAAAGAGGGGTAGGTGTCATCATCTAGAGCTTCAAACGTGTAGTTAGATATTATTTTTAAATGTTTTTTTTGAGTAGTACAACTCACAGGTTAAGATGATTTACTCAAACTTACTTTCCATTCACCGGCCATGTTCGCGTGATATCACTGACATAACCAAAATATTCACAGCCACCATCAAGCAGCACCATTTCACCATCCTGATGGAGGAGAGATGGAGGGGGAAAACCATGATCATCTAAGGTACTCAATAGATACTGTGTAACCTCTTATTCTCTTCAGAATGCTTGATGTCGACTTTCATTGCACCTTATATGACAGGACTGATTCTTTAGCACATTTACCTTGATCTGGTTGTTGTTTAATCTGGTTGTTGTTTATGTAGTGCAGAGTATTGGCTCGATTCCCTCCAGCAACAACAGGGGGATAGGCCAGGAAGTTGGCGCCATGGATCCGATTCTCAAAATCAAATCCTAGAAGAAGATTTTATGTAAAAAAAACAACAATAAAGCCTTCAAAATCAAACTAGAAGAAGATTACTTGAAAAGGGCTGTAAAAAAAACAACAATAAAGCCTTTCTATGTTTGCTGTAATGAAAAGGGCTACGATCTTCATGTTTGCTGTAATCTACACTTGTCATGGCCCTGCCCATGCTTCTAGTATTTCATGTGTGTTTTCCCTTTCCTGTTTTCCCAGTGCTCCTCCTCATTGTTTCTGTTGGGGTGTGTCTGTGGGTATAGTCCTCCTCTCCTTGCTCCTTATTCAAAACTAGTCAAAACTGATTTAAAGGTGAAGGATTTGTTGATTGCTGTTTGTAAACACACATCCAAAGGTGGTCTTCCCATCGCATGCAGTTCAAATTGCGTGTTTCTGATGTTCCTACGTTCAGCAAAGAGGCAGCATAATGAAGAAAACAGCTAACCTCCTGCTAAAATGTATTGGCTAAGCAGATCTCAGAAGCTGCCTACTTTGTGTTTGACTACAGTGTAATTAGTGTGATATGATGCAAATAAGCTATGTTTAAATAAAATGCAAATTTAATAAGCTGTCATTCCTTATATTGATCCCAATATAAAGAGACAGGCATCAAGGATACATTTCATTCCTATGAGCTTTTCTCTCCAAATAAAGTTTATTTTCCTAAACTAAAATGGACATTGAAGCCAAAAGAACACATTTGTGTCTGTGAAGATTACTATTTCTGTAGTTACTGCTCTTTTCCTTTGTGGTGCTGTCTCTTCTACCATTCAGATGCTTTGACATTCAAAAAATGAATGACTAAAAAATTCATCAACAGAATTAATGAAAAATGGTTTCTAATTTTGTTTCAGAAGATTAGTTTTCACCTCAGCTACATCTCAAAGAATTTATTAAACAAATTATTGCAGTGCTGCAAAGAAATCCACTGATATGAATCAGCTTCTGCAGGACAGATCGGCATTAATCTTGTTCAAACAAATCGCATGTCAGTCTTCTGTACGTTCTGTTCACAAATTCTTTCCAGTGTGCAAAAAGAAAAGTTGTTGAGAGTACAGTGTCTACATGCATCTTATTAGCTGAAGAATCCACATATCAGACATGTAAGTCTGTTTCTTACACAGGAGACAAACTCTTAAATGAAGAGAATAAAGGATATTGAACAAAGTCCAGCATTCAGTTTGTTCTGTAAGTGGATTGCTTAAGGGCCATACAGGAAATGATTTTCTCTCTGATCCTAAATGAACACTTTTTTAAAAGTAGTTTCATATGTGTTGTTTCAAATAATTTTAGTCAAATTGTCTATGTAAACTATGGCTCATTAGGACTGGGCATGAATGAATAATCAATGAATGACAATTACAGTTGCAGTAATTGCAGTGAGAGTCCAGTTAAAGACATGAAGATTGTAACTTGCTTCACATAGTAGAGAGGTAGTGAAGAGCCATACTGAGGCCACCAAACATTTTCAGTTACCTTAGCAAAGAGCACCGCTTCATCCACGTCTCCACGAGAGAGGGCCATTGTCCTCCTAAAAGCCTGAAAAACAAGTGTTGGAGTTGGAGCCACTGAAAGTGTTGGAAGAAGTGGTAAAGAGGCTGTTATGTAAGAACACAAGGAAATGAAAATGTTGCCCTATCTGCAGACATTCATTAGTAATTATAAACTATTACGACACTGACACTATAAGCAGTTTGAACACCAACCTGTGCTGTGATATGACCTGCTTCTTGCATGAGTGCAACCTCCGCTGGGCTCTTGAGGGCCCTGAGAGAGTGTATGAGGGGCCTGAGAGAGCGCGGCATCGCCCCCGTCTCCAGAACAGGGGCCACATGGGTCTGATGGAGCCGAGGGTGGGTGGGCTGAGAACTATCATACCACAGCAGAGTGCCTGAAAGAGCATCAGAGTGGAGAGACAACTGTAACGGTGAAGTTAAGGTCCTGATTAGTTAGCGCCCAAATGTCAGCCCCTGCTTTTTCTTTTTTGAAAGAACAGCTCACCCCCTAAGTGAAAAGTTGGTCCCTCACCCCTTTAGCAGGCGATGCTGCTCCAATAAATGACTGGTCAATAAACCCTGCCCCAAACAGTGACTGTTCCATCATAGCTACGGAAAAAACAGACAATGAGCTTATGAGATGTTCCTGCTGGACATGCCATCTCACACTTTGAACAACCCACCTTTAAGGCTCTTGAGCACGACACCCAGTTCTTCTGTGCTATGGACTCTCTCTATGCCGGTCAAAGCAGCCGCCCCGTCCTTCCCTGACCGGGGCCCGTCCCACAGCTCTCTCCCCGGGTCTCTGCGGGGGACGAACAGGATGGCCTGCTCTGGTCGTCCTTTCCCGTGAAGAACCAAGGCACTGTCAGGCTCTAGGATGCCACTGAGGTAGAGGAAATCCTGGGAAACATTTGGCTCCAGGTTAATTGGTGAAGTCTTGCTAAAAGTATCCCAACTGACAATGAATTAAAAACATAAGACTGCAAAGAAAGACCAGAGTCACACATGTGGGGGTACACCTTTATGTCTTCATCTTTCCCCTGTGTGCACACAAACCCACAAAAGGCACAAGAAGATTACACTGAAGACAAAGAACTGCAGCTTGAGACCAAATGTGCACCTGGTTCTGGTGGAAGGGGTAAGGGATGTCGTTGGTCATGTAGCGGGTCGGATGGGACAAAACAATGACCACATGGTTGCTGGAAAAGGCAGAGGGTCCCAGTCTGTCTGCCTGTGCCTCGATAAGGGAGGCTAGCCTGTGTCTGCGGAGCTCATATTCTGTCTGGCTCAAGCCCGGGGTCACCTCACCTGAGGAGGACAGATCAGATATGTGGTGTTAGACAGCAGTTCATCACCTAAGCTTATACTGTGCACTGCTAGATAAATAGTGCTTTCGTCTCCTAACACTCCTGTCACCAGAGAGCAAAATAACTACATACTGAGCCTGTTGCTGATTTGACTAAAGACCATATATGTTTCAGGTTTTCCCTTAAAAAGCATAGATGTTTCAGTATTCCACTTTAAACAGTACTCACCATGTTTGATGATGTGTGGATGAGTGAAAGGGCTGGGCTGGCCCAGGTACCGAGGTGGAACCGTCTTTGGTTTCAAACCTCCTGGTTTCACAGAAATGTTTCTGCATGAGCACGAAACACATCCTACAGACAGCAACACAACAGATGGTAAAGACTCTTGCACTTGGCACCTACGATGCTGCATGCAGCTGCTTTAACTGTTAATTGTCTTTGGCTGCCACTGAACAGGATCCGTCCATGATGGAGTCCATCAGCGATCATAAGGTCTATTTGAAGCATTCAATTTATCATGTAGAATTACTGATTATTTAACAATTCTTAATAACACTGTATATTAACTATTAAAACTAAGACATTTGTATTTATTGGCAGACAACATGTGCAACGTGTTCCACTCTCTCTCTTAGAAACACAATTTAAACCACAGCAGCTCACGCTTAGTGTCAGAGGACTTATTTCAGGATAATGTATATTATATTATCGAACAATGACAAAAAAAGGGGAACGCTTCGTAACGGTACTTGAGTAAATGTAATTACTTTCTTTCGACTGCTGGTTAGTGGGTGCAGCTTAGAGTTGAACAAATACAGCTGTCCTGCAGAATAAAACAAATTAATTTTTTTATAAATAAAATTAGAATAAAAGCAGAGTTGTTGTGCACCTATGACATGAACATGTGTGCACGTGCACAGTAAAGTTGGGCCTCGTTTTAATGGGGATGTAACCGCTGTTCCTACAGGTGGCAAGCTTACAGACATTAGTCAACTATAACTGACCGCACTGTTTGACATTAGCTAGTTAAAAACTGTAGCTGATCTACACACTGAAAACGGTTGGCAAATTTTGTAAAAGCAGCTGATGATTAAAAAAAAAAAAAAAAAAAAAAACTTTAACTTTGCAGACTAACCTGCAGACTCCGTGACTGGAATAAATTTGGGATACTGGAGCTATGTTGGGTATCAGATTGCCAAAGAGCAAATTAAAAAATGTATTTATATTTAATAGCATCTTCTGACTTGATAATCAGTAAGGTACTATACAGACTACATGACTGATTGAGTGATAGTTCACTTTTTTATCCATCTAAATTAATATAAACTTAATATAGACTTATTACTACTACTACTACTATTCAGACAGCATCTTTGCCAGCTGAATACTGAATTATTATTTCAGTGTTGCTCACTTGTAACAAGTCTTCGCAGTAGGTTGCAGCACCAGACAGCCACTTAGCTGCAGCACAGTGTTGACTCTAAATGTGAATTTACATCCCATCTAGTCTACGACATAATTAACAATGTTGAACTGAATTAATTTTGTAATTAAACCAAAAGCATTTATTACAGGATTGTTCTGAGTAGAAAATCCTTCAGATAAATATTTTGTGTAGTCCTTGATAATAATATTTAGTAATGAACTGAATAAGCACACATGCACTGTGGCCCTGGACTGCTTTGTGCCAATTCTCATGATGCATGACTGAGTTTGTGAGTTGTTTACTTAAAGTAGATCATCTTTGATCCGTCTGATCATCAACACACGTATCCAGACATTTCAATGTGTATTATAATAACTTGGTGTGTTGGTGTGTGTTCTAGAACGTTGATTCTAGAACGTTGGTTCCTGTGACTCAACACTGATGTTCTCTCTGCAGACTTTAAAAAAGTAGAGGCCACCTTACCATTTAATTTCTGTGCATCATATGGTATAATACCAAAGAAAATTTCAAATAATCATATTTCTACAGAGTAGTTGCACAATCAACTTGGTGCAATGAAGGACCTCGACGGTCTGAGATGTGGGGGCAGTTGTCCACTTTGTCCAGCTGAAAATTCAGATTTAAAATTCATATTCAGATCATTTAAACAAAAGACAATAAATATTACTACAATTATCTTATCAGGTAAACAAAGGTTTGGTTACATTAAAGCTTAATTTTGCACAAGTAGGAGGTGTGAAGGAAACTTATATCAGTGCGGTGCTTTGAATAACAATCCACATTTTTTTAGGCACTTTTTCTGCAGTGCTGCACTCATGTTTTAGTGTGAATGTCAGCTGCCCTCAGAGTAATGAGTCAAATATGTTGTGGTCATGCATCTCTTTAAACAACTTCTGAACCTAAATATTTAAAGTGTCCTCACATATCTGTAACAAAACAATGGACTGAAACCCAGTTGTGGCAGTATCTGTTCTTTCTTCAGTGTGTTCACCTCCCTCACCTCCCTAGGGAGGCGTCCAGGGGGACATCCAAAACAGATGCCCAAGCCACCTCAGCTGACTCCTCTCAATGTGAAGGAGCAGCGGCTCTACTCCGAGCTCCTCCCGAGTGACTGAGCTTCTCACCCTTATCTCTAAGTGAGAGCGCCCACCCAGCCACCCTGCAGAAGGAAACTCATTTCGATCGCCGCTTGTATCCGCGATCTTGTCCTTTCGGTCATTATCCAAAGTTCATGACCGTAGAGGTGAGGGTGGGAGCGTAGATTGACCGGTAAATCGAGAGCTTCGCCTTTCGACGAATCAGCTCCTTCTTCACCACGACGGTCCGGTACACCTGACCGCATAACTGCGGACACGCTGCACCAATCCGCCTGTCAATCTCACGCTCCATCTTTCCCTCACTCGTGAACAAGACCCCCGAGATACTTGAACTCCTCCACTTGAGGCAGGACCTCTCCACCCACCCGGAGAGGGCACGCCACCCTTTTCCGGTCGAGAACCATGGCCTCGGATTTGGAGGTGCTGATTCTCATCCCAGCCGCTTCACACTCGGCTGCAAACCGCTCCAGTACATGCTGAAGGTCCTGGCTTGATGAAGCCAACAGGACAACATCATCTGCAAAAAGCAGAGATGAAATCCTGTGGTTCCCAAACCGGACTCCCTCCTGGCCCCTGGCTATGCCTAGAAATCCTGTCCATAAAGATTATGAACAGGACCGGTGACAAAGGGCAGCCCTGCCGGAGTCCAACATGTACTGGGAACAGGTCTGACTTACTTACTGCCGGCAATGCTGAACCAAGCTCCTGCTCCGGTCGTACAGAGACCGAAACAGCCCTTAGCAAAGGCCCCCGGACCTCCCGGAGAATACCACCAATATAGAGGTGGTCCAGTGTTCCATGACGAGGACGAAAACCGCATTGTTCCTCCTGAATCCGAGATTCGGCTATCGACTATCGGCCTGAATTCTCTCCTCTCCAGTACCCTGGCGTGAGACCTTCCCGGGGAGGCTGAGAAGTGTGCCAGAATCTCTTCGAGCTGACCGATAGTCCTCCTCCATGGCCTCACCGAACTCCTCCCAGACCCGAGTTTTTGCCTCCAGGACCGTCCGGGCTGCGGCTTGCTTGGCCTGTCAGTACCCTGTCAACTGCGTCAGGAGTCCCACAGGCCAACATGGTCCGATAGGACTCCTTCTTCAGCCTGACGACAGCATCCCTTACTTCCGGTGTCCACCACCGGGTTCAGGGGTTGCCGCCATGACAGGCGCCAGAGACCCTGCGTCCACAACTTCGAACTGCCGTGTCGACAATGGAGGCAGAGAACATGGTCCACTGACTCATCTGTCGGACTCAATAATCCAGTCCCCTCGGAACTCCCTTGGAATCTGTGAGAAGCTCTTCCGGAGGTGGGAGTTGAAGACTCCCTGACAGAGGGCTGACAGAGGGCTCGGCCAGACGTCCCAACAGACCCTCCCAACAGACCCTCACAACGTTTGGGTACGCACGTTTGGGTCTGCCAGGTCTGTCCAACTTCCTCCTCTGCCAGCGGATCCAACTCACCACCAGGTGGTGATCGGTTGACAGCTCAGCCCCTCTCTTTACCCGAGTGTCCAAGACATACGGCCGGAGATCAGATGAAACGACAACAGAGTCTATCATCGACCTTCCGGCTTAGGGTGTCCTGGTGTCACGTGTACTGATGGACACCCTTATGCTCAAACATGGTGCTCGTTAGGTGGACAAACTGTGACTAGCACAGAAGTCCAATAACAGAACACCGCTCGGGTTCAGATCGGGGAGGCCGTTCCTCCCGATCACGTCCCCTCCAGGTATCACTGTCGTTGCCCACGTGAGCGTTGAAGTCCCCCAGTAGAACAATGGAGTCCCCCTGTCGGAGCACTATCAAGTACCCCTCCCAGGGACTCCAAGAAGGCCCTGGGTACTACTCTGTACTGCTGTCCGGCCCGTAGGCACAAACAACAGCAAGAGACCTATCCCCAACCCGAAGGCAGGCGCAGGGAAGCGACCCTCTCGTTCACCACCAGGGTGAACTCCAACACATGGCGGCTGAGCTGGGGAGCTATAAGCAAGCCCACACCAGCTCACGGCTGCTCACTCTGGGCAACTCCTGAGTAGTGGAGGGTCCAGCCCCTCTCAAGGAGCTGGGTTCCAGAGCCCAAGCTATGCGTGGAGGTGAGCCTGACTATCTCTAGCCTGGTACCTCTCAACCTTCCCGCACGAGCTCAGGCTCCGTCCCCCCCCAGTGAGGTGACATTCCATGTCCCTATTGCCAGAGTTTTGATCCAGGGATTGGGTTGTCGAGGCCCCCGCCACGACTGCTACCCAAACCCAAACCACATTGCACCGGCCCCTCATGCGGGTGGTGAGCCTACTGGAAGGCGGGCCCACGCCGCCATTTTGGGCTGAGCCCCAGCCCCGGGCCTGGCTCCAGGGTGGGGCCCCGGTAACGCCAATCCGAGGCGCGACGTAACGGTCCTTGTTGGTTTACTGTTCATGATGGGCTTGTGAACCTGCTCTTAATCTGGCCCGTCACCTAGGACCTGTTTGGTGGTGGCGGTTCAAGGAGGGGTACATAAAATTTTCAGATTGTAAATACTGAATCATCCATATGTAGGCAGCATAAACTACATTAGGTACATTTTTTGCAGTTTAGTTCAATGGTTCCCAAACTAGAGTAGGGTCACCTCCACAAGGTCACAATATAAACGTTAGGGGTCATGAGATGATTAATGGAAATGTAATATACTCTTTGGACTTTTCTCTAATCTAAACTTTTTTGTCCCATGAGATGTTGAATTTTACATATTTGGGCCTTGAAGGCTTAGTTAAATTAAGCTATGTGAGATATTTTAAAAAATCATAGTCACTTCTTATGTTATTCTATGTTATGTTGTTATACTGGGTCACAAGCCAAGAAGACACTTGTTTAATCTGTAACTCTGCAGTGTGTTTTACATATGTATGATGTGCAGTAATAATTTATCTGAAAACTAACAAGCAGCAGGTAAATAAATGAAGTGGAGCAGTTTGGTATTTCTCTGAGATGTAGCGGAAGTGAAGCCTAAAGTAACATAAAAGGGAAACATTCAAGACTTGTTCAAGTCCTTTAACATCTGACTTAAGCACAGTGTTTGGTAGCAAAACATAACAGCACCGAAGAAGGCTCACCTCGGCTCCAGTTTGGCCGTGGCAGCAGGGTGACAGCAGCCCGGATCAGGCTGCTGTTTGAGGGCAACATTGTTGCTGCTGCCGCTGGAGGACACCGACCTGTTAGAGCATGCGGCCCCGCTCAGGACGCGAGGTCAGTCGGTCAGTCCGCACTGGAGCTTCACGGACTCACATGTGGCTCCGACCCACCGACGTTAAAGTCTCCTCAGACCGATGTTATGTATCTCACCGGTGGCTGACAGTCGTCCATGTTTCAGAACCATCGGAAAGGGAAATCGCTGCCCTCAGTTTGGCCTCTCAGGCGGAGAAGCTTAATCCCGCCTCCTCTGCTACCATCACCACCACCATCACCATCATCTTGTTTTTACCGGCCGTTTGCAGCCATGACCTCCACCTTCTGCTTCGGGGAGTGAACCAGAGAGTAAATCCTGCCTATTGCATCCCTTTTTATATATTATATGATATAATATATAATAAATGATATATTTCTGTTTATATAGTTTACATCTACATTTATATATATTCATGGCCATTTTATCACCTCTGCACACCTGCCTCAACACTATTACATTTCTATATTTTATTACATTTTAATATTCATGTTTTATTTTAGTGTGTTTTGGTTTATTTTATATACTATATGTTCTTTTCCTGTGTCTTGAACTTTTAGTAATTTTTTACTTGTGTGATGATACATATCTTTTTGTGCATTGTTAAAAGGAGCTTGTGACTCAAGAATTTCATTGTCATTGACTCCTTCCATGCAACTATGTACATATAAATAAAATCTTCTAAAATCTTTAAAAAAAGAATCTTGAAATAAACCTGTTTGTCTCGTAAAATCAAAGATGATTCACTCCACAGGTTCATAAATGGTTTTATAAATGCTCTTGCATACGCTGTCTTTCTTGTTCAGCCTCATTACACTCCATGACTATGTGAGGTATTACTGGGTATTCTATGTAAACCAGTATGGCTATGTATGCCAGTATCTTATTCTTTTTAGCCCATTCATGCCACTTAATGATTACATTTCACTAAAATCCAGAGGGAAATATTGTCCCTTTTACTCTACAACATTTAATCCTGGTGGCTTTAGTCATTTGTTAATTTACAGACTGGATTTTATATATTCACCAGGCTGGCAATAAGAGGCTCAGGATGAACTTTGACCCTCGGGCCACAAGGTTTCAAAATGAGGGCACTGCATGAAAATTGTCTTAAGACTATTTTTACTTATGTATCATTAAAAGTTTATTGGTTATTTTTAAAATTTTTCTTTTTACACTTATTTTTTATTTCACAATTGATGCTAACATATATATCTTTCACCATGACTGGACCCTGTATGATTATGTGACAAATAAACCTGAACTCGAACATGATGTGATGAGTTTATAAAATATGATGCACTGTTGCACATACATGAAACTACCCAGCAATACAAGCAATTTCATCAACATTACTTAAACAGGAGAGTATTTTGTTGGGGAGCTATTTTCAAATTACAGATTTGGTGCTTTAGTGAGTATTATTATTTGGCAGCAGGACAGTGTGTCCTGTGACAGTGTATAATAATACATATCTTGACTGTTATGGTACTTACTTTTTACTTGTCTTCTAATTTTACTCTCTATGTTTATTGTTCTACACCAAAAGTCCAAGATAAATCCCCTTCATGTGTAAACCTACTTTGCAATAAACCCAGTTTTAATTCTGAATAAATGTCCTTTTTATAATAAACCTAGGTGATTAACAATGTTTGCTCAAAGGTGATTAAATGTGATGGCTTACATATTTGTAGTGCTTATCTTGTCTCCTCAAAATATTTTTCTTGTTTGACATGTGACTGCCTGGAATCCGGATAAGAAAAACATTAATGATGACAGATCTGAACGTCAAGTACATCTGAGGTGAAACCTAAGAATATCATATGACTAGTGGAGGGTGTTTGGTGAGTGATTGCCTGGAAGAACTACCTGAGAGGCTAAACTCAGGGCAAAACAAATAGATAACACACGTGAGGTGAGGTGAGGTTGTGGGGAGTTTGTCCCCCCGCGTACTGCCTGTCAGGGAGCACAGTCTTCACGCCACACAGCAGGCTGCACCAATGAAACAGATAAGAGAAGCTGTACGCTATGCAAACATTAGCATTATAATAGGCTCTTTTAAAGTTTCACTATTATGTTTTATATAATGCAACTGTAATGTTTTATGTGATGCATACCTGCATGACTATGAATCACACTATGTTAACTTAAAATGGTATCAAAATAATGCAATTCAGTATTCGACGTGACAGTGATAATGTCAATATAGATGTTTTACGTATTATTAAGAGATAAGAAAAGACTACTATCAACCACTGTACTAAAATGCCGTTGTGTGTATCCGTATATGTTCTGACAACTGCCTGCCAGACCACGCTCGGGGCAGCAAACGCTCCGGTCCCCTGTCGGTCTGTCCGGCCGCTCGCCTGAATGAAAACACGGAGCGACGCCACCGCCAGTGAACCAGTGTTGTGGCAGTAAAATTAACCACGACTTTCCTCTGCGGGGTCTCTTCTCTGCTGTCAGAGGTGTGCATTTCGGAGTAGGTGTGTTTCTTCTCGGGTGTGTGATATGCAGTTTTAATAAAGTGTTTGTTGTTAATAATCAGGCCCGTGTTTCGGCTAACGGCGTTATCATGCGTCAAAGTGTTAGCGTGTCACGGTCGGACTCACATTTCCAGAAACGTCTGTCTTGTGACCGTTTTATAAATAGTCCTTAATGCTTGTTGTGTGCTTTGCATGAGCTGCACGTAGTATCGGGTTTCTGGGAAGAGAGGAGAGAGCAGAGTGAGCTCATTCAACCCCTGCGCGTTAGCATATCTAGCTTAGCATCGACTGACATTAACGAGAGAGGCTGAGCGCGCAAACAAAGCAAACGCCAAAGTTGTGGTTTGCTTGTGTGTTTTTTCCCTCTCACGCAGCGCGCTGTGTGCCGGACGTGACAGAGCGACATGGACCCTCGAAAAGTGAGTGAGTTGAAGGGCTTCGTGCAGCTGTGCGAGTCCAATCCGGAGATCCTGCACCTCCCGGAGCTGGGCTTCCTCCGGACCTGGCTGCAGAGGTCAGTGAGCCTGAACGAGCTGAGCCGGACAAGAGGCAGGGCTGCAGTGTGACAACATCCTCAGAGGGTGTAGGCTTTCATTGTGTCAATTCACTACTTATATGTGTTATTATAAAGAGTAAGACAGGCTGCAGGTTCACCACGTGCCCCGTCCCGCCCACCTTCCAACATAAACCATCGACCACTCTGTGTGTGTGTGTGTGTGTCTACAGCTATCTTTTTGTCAGAACCACTTCCATTTTCAGACTTTCATGGGTGTAATTTTAGGGAAGTTTAAGGGTTAGAAGTAGTTTTAGGTTTAGGGTCAGGGTGAGTTTAGACATTTAGTTGTTATGGTTAGTAACCATAACAACAAAAGTCTGCACAAGTAAGGAAGTGTAAGAATATATGTGAATGTGTAGAGAAATAATCTCACGTAACATCACACGAGCATATAAAACCCATCATTCAACAAGAGAAAGTTTATTTATCATTTGAATTCAGACAGTTCCTGGTTTTGTATGAACAGCTAGGTGCCACTAAGTTAAAGGCAGACATCAGTAACAATAACAACAATAAGATGACTTTAATACACGATTAAGAGAACATCAAGTTCATAAGCCTTAAATAATTTTTCCCACCAAAATATTTTCTGGTTAAAGTCTTTTGGGACTTCAGATACGACTAAATAACTAGAAGGCATCACTGTATAATAAATACTTGTTCAAATAGTAACAAGGATACAGCATGTTTTCATATAGTAATATTTTACTTGTTTAAAGTTTGTTGTAATGTATTAAAATGATGAATCAGCTTTGCCCTCTCTGGCAAATGAAATACCTGACAAAAACAACTTGCTTGCATGCTTGGTGAATTATTTTCCATTTTATATTGCAGCATGGGTGCAACAATCCCTCCCTCCACAAAGACTGGGGACTCCTGCCAGGTGACTCTTCATCATTGTTATTATGATATTTACTGTATACTTCCAGTGATCTGATACTTTTTCTGTTTTCTATTTTATTTCCTAATCAGTCATTGTATTATATTTTAATATTTGTTCAGAGACAAAACAGTGTGAGACACAAGAAATAAGGAAATATTTGAATGCATGTAAGTTTTCCCACTTGTCCCATCGTGTTTTAACAGAGTGCTCTCTGACTTGTAGGGTGGCTGTCCTTGTGGTCCTCCCCCTACAGCAGCCTCAGCTCCTGAGCCCGAGCCTTCTGTCCCGTCTGAGAGCGAGGAGAGTGAAATAGGTAGATTTACCATTACCGGTTTATTTCAGTGAAGAGCACAGTAAATCACTATATGTGTTTGTGTGCCCCAACATGAGCTTATTGTCAACGTTTGGTTTATCTGTTTACTGTTTCAGAAATTGATAATGATGGGGTGATCGAGCCAGACACTGATGAACCACAGGAGATGGGAGAGTTCGAAAACATTGAGGTAAAATGACTTTTTCCATATCACCTGTGAATCATGCGTATATATAAATTTACTCCAGTTTGAACCCCTTGATGTGGAAAGTTTATTTTTTCCAGGCCTGAAAAAAACAACTGAGCTTTTTTCACATCAGACAGGATTTGTTTGAACATCTGTGTCTGTACGTTACCTCAGGTCACTGAGGAGATGATGGACCAGGCCAATGAGAAGAAGATGGAGGCCATTGATGCTCTGGGAGAAGGTAGTTTAATGTTCTGTTGAGAAAGTGAACAGTGCATGCAGACACAGTTTCTATATCGATTAAGTAGTCAGAAAGATGCACAAAATTAAGAGATCTCTAAACCTGTCTAAATGTTGTTTCTGCTGTAGGCGACCTGCAGAAAGCTCTGGATCTTTTTACTGAAGCCATCAAGCTGAACCCCTGCTTAGCTATCTTGTATGCTAAAAGGGCAAGGTGAGAGTTCTCTGTGTCTTTTATTCATCTTTGCCACTGTGCATGCTTCATAGTAAGTCTTTCTTCTCTTCACTTTGTGTTAGTGTCTACATCCAGATGCAGAAACCCAACGCAGCCATCAGAGACTGTGACAGAGCCATTAGCATCAACCCGGACTCTGCACAGCCTTACAAGTGGAGGGGAAAAGCTCACAGGTACATTTCTGTTTAAGAAATCTTCCACAAGGTAATTGGTTTTCAGTGTTGAACATTGACAGACACCTGGTCACAAAGTAACTTTACTCCTTTACGCATGTGTGACATAACCAAACACTCACGCACTTTTTTTTTTTTTTTTTTTTTAAATTTTTTTTTATTCAACCATGGACAAAGCTTGTTTTTGTTTCACTGTCTTCTCAAAACATCGAAGCAGCGCAGATGGAGGGTAGAATTTTTTTTCCTGTTTACATTGCAGCGTCAGTATTCACCAGGCTTTGATCGCACCATCTGACATGCCACAAAATTGATATCGCAGTTTAACAGATTGCAAACAATATTTCATTAGACTGATCTCACAGCATGGCATTCAGTGAAGCTACAAGAGTTGTTGTTGCCTCAAAGGATGTAACATGAACATGTTTGAGGAAAGGCAATGTGCAATAATCAAGTCGTCGATTGTCAGTAAATTCAGGCAGGTTTTTCTCTGTGCCATGCATGCTGCTTGTGCCATCTGGTTAGTGATCTTACCATGCTATATTTTGCTTGCTGCGCGTGTGTGTGTTTGTGCGTGCAGGTGTGTGTGTGTGTGTGTGTGTGCTGCAGACTGCTGGGCCACTGGGAGGAGGCAGCCAGGGACCTGGCCACAGCCTGTAAACTGGACTATGACGAGGCCGCCAGTGCGATGCTGAAGGAGGTCCAGCCTAAGGTATGATGCCAGAGAAGAACAGAGCCAAAAATCACATTTCAGCCTTTTCAAAAAGATTAGTTTGTAGTGACTGTAAAGCAGACATGTTATTTTAATGTGTAAGATCAGAGTAGAGGTGTTCCATGTTGCATACGCGATCTTGGTCTCCTGAAACCCCTGATGGCATATAGGCATCCAAAAGATGATGCATCATGCTCGTAATGTTTCCCCTTTTTGTTTTCAGGCTAACAAAATCATAGAGCACAGACGCAAATACGAGCGTAAGAGAGAAGAGAAGGACATCAGGGAGAAACAAGAGCGGATAAAGAAAGCCAGAGAGGAGCACGCACGGGCTCAGAGGGTGAGTTGCTGCAAAGTTTTTCCATCCAATAAATCCAATCCAATAAATGGCTCTTTAAGTTGAACTATTGTGCCTACACGGCCAGCTCTAACTGCACACTAATACGCTTTAGTTAGCTAATATAAACTGTACCACAGTTTTCCTCCTTGGAAGCTCAGAGGTAGAAATGATGTTCAGAGTAATGTGATATAAAATGCTCCATCAGCTTGGAATAAGCCAGTTAGCCTGACATGCTAACATTTGCAGCTTTTATTGGAACATTAAGATACATTGTTTAGTCCAGTCCTTATACTTTAGGCTGTGAAAAGGCTAAAAACGAAGACACATCTTCCAAACTATTACTTAATTATTATTGCTCTCACGTCTTCAACATGTGGAGAAATCCAAAGTTTGATCAAAGCTTGACAGACTTGCCATGCATAGTTCTCTTTGCTAAGCTGTGATTGGACTATTGCTGTTTAGGGGAGGGTTTTTTAATAAAAGCTCAGTTGGTTTTTCTAACTTTAATGGCTCTCAAGGCTGAGTCTCCATCCGAAACTCTCCACATCATCTACATTCACCATTAGTCACTTGACAAAACCTCCCCATCTCCTGAATGTGTCCGACACCAATAAATTCATCCCATTGTTTTGTCTCTCTCCACAGGAGGAGGAAGCACGACAGTTTGGAGGAGGGTTTTTCCCAGGTAGGAGACTGGGAACAAAGCGGTTTATTGCATGATGGCATGAGAACAATCCGAATGTCATTATAGGAGAGACAAATTGAAAAAGTCACATAATTCACACTCTTTACACACACATTGATTATTTTATTGATCAGCTAAATAGTTTTATGCTGTAAGAACAATGGGTGATTGTTAATAGATGGTTTGAGGCATCGTGGCCTTCAGAATTACAGGCTGAACTTTTATTTCGAGCCATTTGTTTGCATCAGACGGATGTGATTTCCCCTGTGGGTGCTGCTACGGTTGACAAGTCTCGCTGTCATTCGGCAGGTCCTGCTGGATTCCCAGGCGGAGCCCAAGCTGGCATGCCTGGTCTCGGTGAATTCCTGAAGGATCCTGAGCTGCTCAACGCCATGAAGGTGACTTAACTGCTCAACATTAATCGTCGACATCTTACTCCACTGTCTAGTTATACTAATCTTTTAAAGAATAGTTTGACATTTTGGGAAACGCTCTTATTCATTTTCTCACAGAGAGATAGATGAGAAGCACTCTCACCATTAATATGAAGCTTACAGCTAGCAGTTAGATTATCTTAGCATAAGGACAGGAGGAACAGCGTTTTTTGGTTCAGGACAATGAACATGAAACCGTCATTCCCATTTACACAGGCATTTACACAGGCGGAGGGGGATGTGAAGGGGAGGGACCTGTTTTAATTCCCCACACGCCAGGACATTCGTGTTTGAGCCTCTGACTGTGCCACACAGAGAGGGATTTAGATTTGTTATCCTGTTGTTCACTCAGAGAGATTAAAAAGCTAGAGGGGGAAGATCCTGTGTACACAGAACCACCAATGTCCTCACAACGCCACCGCGCCGTTACAGGCAGGCTCAGTAAGCACCACCCGATTTACACCCATAACTGAGAGCCCGTTTTTCTGCCACTCAACCCGAATAACTGAGATGCTGCTCATATTCAAGTCAGAAACACCTGCAGACTCTGAAGTTTTTGGAATAGTTGTACTGCTGCCAGTGCAGTCTAGTTTGAGGACAAATGTTGAGAAATACAAGAGCAGCTGACTGCAAAATGACTCATTCAAATTTAAAATTACAAGTATAAACTAAAGAAAAGAAAAGGATGGGTGGGGTTTTGCTATAAAAAAAAAAAAAGTTGATGCATTTTTTTACATACATAAAGATTGTAACATGATACATATATGAAAAGGATGCATTCAATTCATAGGACTTTAAACACTGCATGAATCAAACCAAAAGAGGACATCTGACAAAAAAGGTTTAACAATTCTTCGTGATTGAATAAAGAGAATAAAATAAGCTCTATTGTAAGTTCTCCAAAAACACCTGAAGCAGCACTCCTGCTCATAGTGTCTATAAATGTGATGCACAGGTAGTTTAACAGAACAGCTGAACCTGACCCAGTCTGTTTCACATTATGAGTCTATCACAGAGTAGTTAAACTCTTATTGAAATACAAACAGCTAAAGAAATGGTGACCTGCTGTTGTGAGTTTGATGATGTCATATGAGGACAAGGCTGTATTGGTGGATTACTCTTTAAAAGAAGAAATAATCTAGCATGTCGTGGAGCAGTTTTGAAGCTGTAGACAAATGTTAACCTTCACCCACACCTCCCAGAAGTAGAACCAGGAAAATATATTTCTCATTTCACTGTGTCTTTTTTAAAGATGATTTGAATATGAATAAAAGTGACCCTGTTTGCATTTAACTGCAGGACCCGGAGGTGATGGCTGCCTTCCAGGACGTGGCTCAGAACCCGGCCAACATCGCCAAGTACCAGAACAACCCCAAAATCATGGCCCTCGTCACCAAGCTGAGTGCCAAGTTCGGAGCTCCACCACAGCCGTAGACGAGAAGGGACCAAAGCTGCGAGGAGGAGGAGGGGGGAGAGTTGAGTGGTGGTGAAACAGTGTGGAGAGCCACAATGCTTTTCAACAATTATTCCACTGTGTGCAGATCAAACAAGGGAGCGGGTGACAAGTTAATTGGTTTGATGTTAAGAGAAAGCTGGGGAAACTTTCTAAACGTTCTTAATCAGCCTGTTAGCACTTAGCGACGTCTCAACAAAGCAACCCGATGGTCAGGAGTCAGGTCTGACAACCTCTCCTGACTCGTTTCAGCTGGGACTTTACTTAACCGCAGGTTTCATTACCTGTATCTGGAAAAGCTAAACTGGGAGCTCATGCATTAAGGCGCTAGCTCTCAAACATTTTTACAGCCATTTAATACATGGTATTGGTTCAGCTGCAGGTCTTTTCTTTCTCCGAGCAGAGCCGAACTCTCACACAACCATCAGCAGTTTTTGTTATCAGATCTGTTATTGTAAATGCAAAAAAAACAAAACAAAAAAAAACACTGATGTTGATGTTAATGTCTTACCCTGTTGGAAAAAATGATTCACAATAAAACCTCTGTTGCTGAAAAACAGCTTTGACATGTTTCTTTTCGAGCTCATTTGTTTTGTTACCATGACAATGTGCACAACCACTTATTCTTTATTTTCCATCTATTAAACTGAGAAAAATGATTCAGGAAACAGGTTCAACTAAACCATGGAGTTTCAATTTGACTGTTTTGTTGGGAGGATGAAGCTGGACTGAAGACAAGATATGTTTGGAATAACCAGCTCTATCAGCTCACTTAGCAAAGTTTTGCACCTATCCAGCAAAACAAACACTGTTCCTGTTTAAAACATTTTTATAATTGCTTGCTCATCTGGTCAATAAAGTGTTAAAAATGCCTCTAAATCCATAAAGCCCAGGGTGAATGAACTACCTGCCTGCTTTATTTATTTTAAACAGAAACTCTGTACAGGTACTGCAGTATAAACTAGGCCCAGAGGGACAGTAGGTCACCGGGCCACCTAATCCGCCCAGGGCATCTGTCTTTCAGTCAGAGGATTACTGCTCTGTAACACATGCTCAGTCCTGCCTCTCGTGGAGCCCTGAATCACTGTCAAAGCTGATCTGACTGAGCAAATTCCCTCTGCTCACTGCAAACAGCTCTGTGCCCACCAAAATGTAGTAGTTCAACTGTTAAACCCTCGCAAACCGCTGCTACCTGCAAAAGTAAAGCAAGGTTTGTTTTTGTGACAACATTAGTTTTTATTTGTGTACTTACAACATACCAAATCAAAGACATGGGCATAAAATGACAACTCTGATTACGAGCAGGAGGGAACGTAGGAGCAGGATGTGTGACTCTTGTAGTAGCCAAGAAAAAACTAAACAATAACACAGCTAATGTCCATATCTGTAAAAACAAACAGAGAAAGAGAGAGAAGAGATGTACTGTCAATACAGCTGTTCACTTAAAAAAAACAACATTTATAACTTGTCACCATCTAACTGAGCAACTTAAGATTTCATTGCACTTTTACAATTATCCACAAAACCAAGCATCTGTGCTGCACTTGAGATTTACACTTTAATCTACATATACTGATACTCACTTCTGAAACTCCCACTCCCTGTTGTCCAGTGGGCACACCTGTCTGGTTTTCAGCCAGCGAGAAATACAGTGGAAATGAAAGGCATGCTGGGAAAGAGAAAAACAAACACGGGAAAAACACACATGAGTATATGCACAGAAAAGTTACTCAAACAATTCAGAGGAACTTTCTTTACAATAGCCAATTCCACAATGAATACTTCAAGCTTACATTTTTTCTTGTGCTGTACTGTGAAAGGTTTTCTTTATTCATCATTAATATAAATACAGGAGAAAAACTGTGATTGCTGTGAGCTGTATTTCCACTTATCTTGCATATTAGTTATTATTGTTATATAGAAGCTATTCTTGCTCATCTGTAACTCAAAGATACCTTATACATGTGTTACTTTACACAGTTACATTCATTTTAATAAGAGAGATTTACTGTCTGACTGCATTCACTTGTACTGTAATTCTAATACCGTAATTCTGTATCTACAATGAAAGTGTGGAAAGAGTTTAAACATTGAGGAGCGCAGTGTAAAACAAAACAATGCTGAAACACAAATACAATGAGACATTTTTCCACAAATCTGTTATTCCAGTGCATGCTGGGAGACTTCCCTACACACCTCATCTCATCCCTGTTACAGCAGCAGATAAGTGTAGTTTTATTTGAGGTATCCATCTTTTAAATTGACACTCATTCTGTTACATTACCTGTTACCTTTGAGAACCCACAGACCTCGTGAAAATCTGTCATTGGGAACTATTCTACACTTGGTCCTTTTTTTTAACAACGCAGCCCTGATCAGAGACAGTTAGAGGCAGATATGGAAACTCACATTGCAGACACCCCAGGCTACAGTGCACTCCTCAGAAGTTGCAGAGGCTTGGTTGGCCTGACACTCTATACCTGATGACGGAGGGAGAAATGTGTCAACAAAGCAACTTAAAAAAACAAACAAAAAAACAGGCCGTCATGTCTGATGCATCATTTTGAGCAATGCTGATCAAAAAAGGAGCAACTCTGAAACAACGTGACGGTGAACTCACAGAGATCCATGATGTGGTTTCGACAGATGGCACAGTTATCCACCACAATGTCCCAGGCCCACAGCGCCACAGCGTTCCACTGGTGGGAGATCACAAACCAACATTATCTGACTGGGACTCTCGCTGCAGGTTGTCTAATTGACACTGATGTGGAGGATAAACTTTTACCTAATAAGTTTTACTGAATCAGAGATAAACTTTAAAGACTATTAACAATACCACAATAATGTTAATAAAGATTTTATTTGGGAGTTTATAAACAAAGATTAGATTTTTTTTAAACAACATTTTTACAGAAAAACTTTAATTACATAATTTTAAGACAAACAGGGCTGCAACTAACAATCATTTTCTATCCTTTTCTCCGATTAACTAGGTGTTTGGGACATAAAATGTCAGAATAATGGTGATCAGTGTATCCCAAAGACCAAAGTGATGTCTTCAAGTGTCACAAACAAAATAAATTCATCATATAAAACTAAAGAAACCAGAAAACATAATTAGGACAGTTTTTCATAAGAAATTACTAAATTAATTATAAAATTACAAATTAGTTGGCAATAACTTTAATAGTTCACAACTAATAGATTAAACAACAAATTGTTGCCACTTTAAAATGACATCCATAAACAGTGTGGATACATAACAAAGCATGTGAAGGCATTCATTTTTATTTAACTATTCATATACTTTGACACGATGTTTATGTCATAATTATCCCGTACGAAGAGATAATGTTAAAATAAGATGTATAACAATGACACTGCAATCCAAATCCTGATGTTTATGTCACTGTCAGTGTTAGTACATATGATAGATAATATTATTCTAACTGATAAACCGAAATATTGATAACATTAGATAGTTAGCTAACTGATAACCGCATCCTTTAATGTGGAGTTCAAAGAGTTTAATCGTCCTTATCGTCCCTTTAGGTTGAACATAAAGTCTATTTTTACATGTAAAGTGGATCATTAAAGTCTTGTTATTTCAGATATTGGCTCCGTGTCGATGCTAATGAATGAGGTTCAGCTAAACTAGCTTAGCTCTCAGACCTCGGAGCTTTCTTTGTTTATGTTTAATTAAAGATTGAACATCACCATTGGGACGACTTTCTGTTTCGCTGTTCACACCGTAGTGAGAACTGCGATTCCGACCACAACAGTAGTTCCAGGTTCTTGTAATCATATTTTTATCAGATGTTAGAAGAGAAGTGCAGATTCATGCCCAGTCTGAGGCAAGCTAACAGCTAGCAGCTAGCGGCTACCGGCTAACTAACGGCTGGTAGTTAGTTATGTGTGATGTGTTGACGCCTGACGCAGTTTATTAACACCACGACAACGAGTCTTTCCACACAGTCATACCTTCTTGACTTCAAACCTCTTCTTGCTGGCTCCACTGTTCGTACCGCTCGGTGTGTCTACATCCATCGCTGCCGCCATCTTGAGAGGAGAAGTTTAACACGACGAGCGAGTCACCCGGAAGAAACACGGAGACTTCCCGTCCTCGTATTAAATGTGTTAATCCTGGATTATACGCGTGTATGTTGTGATGTGCTAATTATGGAGAGGAATTGATCATGGAAACAGAACAATGTTTGTTTTCTCCTTTAAAATGAAGCACACAAAAAAAACTCAGGTTCCACCGAGATTTGAACTCGGATCGCTGGATTCAGAGTCCAGAGTGCTAACCATTACACCATGGAACCACTGAATTTGTAATTCGAATATCAGCAATATATAACTATCATAAAGCACCTACGTTGTCATTTTAAAATATAGACATATAATCTTTAATAATTTATGTATATTAGCAAATGTGAATTTATTAACTGTCCATTATTCGTATGAGAGTACCTTCAATTTGTACTTTTGCACAGTTCTTGAGTGAATGTTCTTAGTTACATTCCACCATTGCAAAGTTCAAAGATCTGCAGTAACAATTTTATTATTAATATTACAGTGTCTTCTTATTTTTTGTCATTTTTGGTGCCACGGCTTTCCCCTCAGGTTTGTTCTTGGTTGGTTTGGATGGTTTAGCTTTAGGCTTTGAAGGCCTAGCTTTGACTCCAGGAGCCTTCGAGAGACTGGGTTTGGGTTTGGCTTTGGGTTTCTTAGTTTTTGGAAGTCCAGAGGCCACTACAACCTTCTCGTCTGGAGGTGGGCCGCTTTCTGGGCAAGACGTGAAGACGCGGACGTCCCTGACTTTCTGACCTCTGACCTCAGGAGGGTGACTGCAGGTGGCGATCACCTCCAGACTTACATTCTCCATCCACCTGAGAGCCAGACACAATGGGACACAGAGCGAACAGTCAACTAATAATTACAATTATAAGTAATGTCATTACCAACTGTGTCACCCCCTGCTGCTGTAATAAAAAAAAAACACAAAACGTAATTCCAGGGTAACTCTGCACTGACCTGCGTAGCAGCAGCAGAGAACAGTCACACAGCAGGGGGTTCTCCTGTAGGTCAACCACCTCTAGGCCGGTCAGTGGGCTCAGGTCAGGAAGCTCCTGCAGCTGGTTTCCTTTCACAGTCAGAGCCTTCAGCCCTCCACCAAGCCCTGCCAGGGCGTCCCTGGACATCTGGACAGTGGTACATTTTAAAGATCTAATCAGCATCATGAATATGGCGTCAGTGAAGTGAATAATATTCAATACTTTGTTCTAATAAGAACAAATGCTGTGCTGTTCCCATGTTGAAATGAGTGATTGGTCTCTTCATTCATGGCCCCCAAAAGAAGAACTCCACTGACTTAAAACCAGATGTTTTGACAGCTATTTGATGCATTACAGTTTCAGTGATCCTTTAATTATTTTCTAGCGCCATCATCAGGTCAATATTCGCACTTGTCTGAGACTTTGGTTTATGATCAAATACCAGCAAAAATTATGAAATCAGCCTCAGCTGTACTTTGTGTTTGATGCTTATGAGCGGATGTCGGCGTGCTAGAAGACAAGATCTTCAAGTCTTAATACCAAAAATAAAAATATGTCTCAGTGGTGATGATGGGTTAGATAACCACTCTTCAATTAAAAGCTTCCACTTCCTCCCACCCTTTAACCCTCATTTGTATTCTCCAATGGCTAAAAAACAGGTGTCTCGTACCTTCTCCATGCCCATCTCATCCATGTAAAGCCTCTTCAGACTTTGGGATACCGGCTGGAACGCGCTTGGTCCCAACCAGCGAATTGAATTTTGAGACAGACTGAGCTCCTCCAGGTTCGGGGCCTTGGAGAAAGCGTGGGTAGGCATCTCCGATAACTGATTTGAATCCAGGTGAAGGGTACCTAGTAAAGCAGAGTCCAAGGCACCTTTGGCAATAGAAGTGATGGTGTTATTGGTCAAGTAAAGTTCCCTAAGTTGAGGAGTTGCTGAGGACAGCAACCTAGCGGGCTCTAGTTTGGAGATGGCATTTCTCTCCAGGTGTAACACAAACAGATTTGGTAACACTGCCAGAGCTGCAAAAGAGACACAAAATATGAGTTTCAGGTCCCTGTGAATTTAACAGACACATGTACTGTGTAATTCCTGTAATCTAAATACAGCCAGACTTAACTTGACTAACCACTGACCTGATCCAGGGAACTGTGCAAGCCGGTTCCCTTCCAGGTGAAGGTAGGTGAGCTCAGGGGCCCCAGCAAAGGCCCCTCGGTCCAAGAATGTGAGGTCGTTGTCAGAAAGATACAAATAAAACAGGTTTTTCATTCCCCGGAAGGCACCGTCTTCGATTTCGTGGATTTTGCAGGACTCCAGGTGAAGTGACACGACTTGGCTCATGCCTGGGAAGCTGTTGGTAGCAAGGTAGTGGAAGTGGTTGCTGCGGAGGTCAAGCAGCTGCGTCTTGGTGGGGAAGCCTCGTGGGACTTTGGTGTGGCCCCAACCCTCACATGTGGCATGCTGGGCTTCAATCTGGGAAGTCAAATCAGAACAGAATATATTAAACAATTAATCTTATCAGGATTTATTAACAGTGGTGGACAGTGTTCAGATGTTTTACTTAACACTTAGAACTAACTTAGTAGCACGCAACATTAGCGCTGATTTGAAGACGTGTTTCTGGCAACCTGATGGTTATAAGTCCAAGTTTCACTTTCCTTGTGACTGGTTTCTGAATAGTGGTGCTAGGGAAATAATGAACAGTGGGTTAAAGGAACTTTCTTCACTGATCACAGCTGCCTACTGTGGAGCAAACAATGCTATGAGAGTGGCGAGAGTGAACCAAATCAATAAAGTTGTATTCCAGAAAACCAAAATAATGAGATAAAAGATGTTAACAAAAAGATAATTATCTGTGGTTTACACAAATGTAGCTCTGTGATTCATTGCTTATATAGAAATATTATTTTTAGCTGCTTAGAGAAAAAGTAGCAATGTCACAATGTAAAAATACTCTTCTGCAGCGACAGTTACAGTAAAAATGTATTAGAAGTGTACCCTCACACACCTAAATATAAATATATTTAGTTACTTTCAACCCTCCTGATAAATATCTAATGTACAGATATATGTTTTATGTCTATTATAAAACACAGTTGCTTTAGTATCCTATAATGTTGAACAGTCATTCAAGTGACTTAACCTAAAATCAAACTTTTCGCACACACTGTACATTCCAGGTTAACGTCAAATATCAGTTTCTTTCTTCTGCCACTTTTTTAGAAGGCAGCTGACAAAGTGACAAAGAGAAATACAGTTCGTATCCCTACAGAAAACACTCACATCACAGTAACAGTTAACTGGACACTTGACTCTCTGCTTGGGCTGGACTGTGGGTGGGGTGCTTCCTGCGCTCTTATCCTCCTCCTCCGCGTCAAACTCCTCCTTCAGTGTCCCCTCCCTGCTGCGGCAGCGCAGGTCCAGAGGAGCCACGGCCTGCAGCGGCTCATCTGAGAGGTGAGGAGGTCCAGCACAGGCTCCCTGCAGCTTCACCCCACCGAAGCTCGCCCACTCCTTCAGCGGCCGCATGTAGCAGTTACAGTAGATTGGGTTGCCTTTAGGAAAAGTTAATGGTGCTTACGATATATAAAAGATGACACAAGGTATATTATAATCCTCCATGTCCTAATTTGTGTGTATGTCAAATGTCAGAACACAGTTGTACCGGTCAGGTTGAGGCTGCCCAGCTCCTTTGGGCCTGAGAGGGGCTCCACGTAACGAAGCTGATTGTGACTGAGATCCAAGTGGGAGAGGAGCGGGGCGTTTGACAAAGCCTGGTCAGACAGGTCCTGCAGGGACATGTGGTTGAGGTAGAGGTGTGTAAGCTTCGCCATGGACACAGATTCTTCCCCGAGGTAGGTCATGGGGTTGTGACTCATGTCCAGGCGGGTGACCTCACGGCATCTTTACAGGAGAAGAGAGCAGAGTAAAATGTGAAATAACACATCAGACCTAAAGATTTTTTTATACAGATTATCACTAGACTAGTACTTTAAACCACAGCTGCATTATAACCTACTCTCTATGCCCCATCCTTTAGATGGCTGTGCATTGTTGGGTTATTTTTGCCCCCTAGTGGGTTAATCTTGACTTGCTTGCTTGAACTTCTTTTTTTCTGTTTCATCTGTCATCTATGCCTCTGTTACAGCTCAGTGGCCCTAATACTTCTAATACTAACACTACCCTAATACTACCTAATTTTCCCCCAGTTATGAGGTTATACACACTTTTCCATATTAATACAACACTGGTATAATGCACATAATAGTCCTACAGATTGTCCCACCTGTTCATGGTCTGAGTGGGGAAGAACTGCAGCTCATTGTGGTCCAGGCTCAGACGGCTGAGGGTGAAGAGCCCAGTGAAGGCATCATGGGCCAAGTTGTTCAGCGAGTTATGGCTGAGACGAATCCACTTGATGTTGTTCAGGCCCTGGAAGAGGAAGTCAGATCGTTGTCGGATCACATCACCAAACATCATTATGTGTGCACAGTGTGTGTGCGCAGCAGCTTTCTTGCATTTAATACCCATAAGTCTGAGCACCTGAAAGGCCATGTTGGGGATGTAAACCAGCTGGTTGTGGGTGAGGGCCAGCATGTTGAGGAAACCGAGCTGTGTGAAGGCTCCAGGCTGGATCTCCTCCACACGGTTGTGGTCCAGATGCAGCTCCTTCAAGGAGGAGAGGCCGTCAAAGGACTCCTGTAACAGTCAGGTCACAGGTAGGGAGAGAAAATGAGCAATGCAATGAATGCAAAAGTGAAAAATATCATCTTCATCATCATCAGTCTCTTTATTGTTGAGGTTCTGCCCTCTCGTCTTACCTGGTAAAGGACGTCGATTTTGTTGTAGGCCAGGTTTAGTGAGACCACCCGGCCCAGGGTCCGGAATGCACCCTCCTTCACCTTGATAATGTTGCAGCGCTGCAGGTTGAGGTGGGTGAGGTAGGGCGTGTGGATAAAAGCCCCCCTGGACAGCACCTGCAGGTTGTTATTCCTCAGGTCGAGTTTCACTGTAATCTGTGAGGATAAAACGAGTGGTGGATGTTGGTGGACGCAGAGTTAAAGGATAGGACTTCTAATATTGCTGTCCAGACCCCGAGCAAGACATTTGATGCCCACTTGCTGCTACAGTTGAACAGCAGTATGAATGGGATACAAGAGGTGAGTGTCCATTTACTTAATTTCTTTTGGATGGGTGAATATTCATATTTAACATTCGAAATGCACCAGTATTCCACAGCTGCCATTCGATGTTCCTCCCTCAAACAGCTGCATGAAGTGGAACAGACGCACTACACTTTACATTTGAACTCCTCACCTCATCTATAGTCGGGGGAATCTCCGTTAAGTTCTTGCCAACGCAGGCGACGGTGAGTTTGGCGCTGTCACAGCTGCATACTTTGGGACATTTGCCTGCTTCAGCGGGTAAACTCAGTGCAAAAATCAGCAGGAAGGCAGCTGCACAGAATAAATGCATCTGTGCAAGAGAAACCATGTTATTTTAAATATGTTATTTAAAGTCAGAGCTGCTTCACCATTCTGTGTACACGATGAACGAGATTCAAGTCGAATTGTTCAAATTTGTACTTAATTACATTATTTCACATTGACCTGATATGAACATGTTGCTATGTGCAGTTTTCTTTTAACTAAAACATTTTAGGATTAAAAAAAAAAAAATCTTGAATCTGCACTCAAACCCCCTACACGTGTCAGCAGATCAAGTCAAAGAAAGAATCAAAGCCTGACCTCAAAATCCTTTAAAACCAAACTCATTCAAGAAAGAAAAGGTGGCTTACCTTCAAGCAGAATGTCTCCTTGCCACAGCTGCTTTGGTAACATGAATTAAAGGTGGATTATATGGGAATCTGCCAGTTTAGGCTTCAGTTGTCTGCCAGTGACTTTTTCATTTCACTCCAAGCATGTCCAGCACTTACAGTCAGTGGTCGAGCTGGCCAACAAACAAGGCTTCGGTAAATTCTTTTGCCATGACCTCTGACCCCTGTGCCCCCTCACTGCAAATTAACACCTAGGCTTTACATTTTCTGTCCGGTTAGAGACCGAAACACAAGGAGTGTGCAACAACTGCCACTTTGTTCATCAAATAAGTGATTAACTGACTATTTAATATTTAAATATTCTGATTTCTTATTTCTTTGACCTCCTGTGCCAAAAATATTTTTTGCAAAAACCTGCTATTTATAGGCAGGGATGAAAAAATCTGGAGAAAGCATAAAAATCAAATAAGAGCTATTGTGTTGCTCCGTTTTGGTGTACTTATGTGTTATTGCCACATTGCCTCTTTCAAACATCTTTTTATTAATTATGAAGTTTACATGTAGCAATGTAGTTTACATGTATATGTAAAGACTGTGAAAGACATTGACACTCAAATCAGCTTTATTTTTGCACAACAAATCCCCAAACTCTGCCATATCAAAGATAATACATTTAAACTCATTTCTTCCCTTTTGATTGTTCTATTGTTCTTTACAGTCTTATTTGGGTAATGTTTATTGGTCAGTTCATATTTTAATAATATCATTGTTTGACTACATTATCAAATTCAGTAAGCACTTAATATAAAAACAACAGAATAGTAAAAGGTAGATATGAAATAGAAAATGTACAACAGCTTAGGTTCTTATTCATGGATCTTAAGTTTCTTATTCACCAGAACGTAAAGAACATGAGGACCAAGTTGTCAGTGCTGTGGTTATGTGAGGTGTATGTGAAGCACTTCAGTTAGTCCACACTGTAAGAGCAGAGTCTACTTCATAACACAAAGCATTCAAGTCCAGTCCACAAAGACGGGTGTTGCTGAGCTTGTGAAGGACAGTGGTGACACAGCCAAGTGCGTCTGAGCGGAGTCTGTTCTTCCCAAGTGCTGCTCCACTTCCAATATAAGCTCATGTGTGCTAGTTTCCAAGAGGTCCATTGGTGATAAGTCAAAGTTCAGTCTGTGAATGTGTGTGTGTGTGTGTGAGCATGTGTGTATCCACAGTCATCAGCTCTCAGACCTGACTCTCTGCAGTGTTAACTGGAGGCTGTTTCTGGCATTACCACATGCCTCCAGGGCCCTGCTGCTTCTGTGAATGACAACATACACACAGTGAGAAGATCAAGTCTAAAAACATGTACACCTTAATACTTAATTAATTACAGGTAAGTCCGGTATTTCTCCTATTGTTGATAAATCCCATGAAACACCAGAACTCTACTGTTTATGTGCCCAATGCTTAATTTATTGTTGTCCAAAAACACCTCAGTGAGCCACGCTGCTACTCCTGTTCCCTTGTTCCTTATAATGACCACGGGCGCTATAGTTTGAGTCACACACACACTGTCCTGCTGCTTTAAATAATCACTAGAGAACCAAACATGTATAAATCTGCCTCTAAATAGTTCCCAAAAAAAAGCACTATTTCCTTCAGTTTGTAGAAAAATAGTGTCAAGGGAAACATCAGAAAAAGGAAAGTACACATTTGTGACTTGTTTTTAAAGAATTACCTGCTCAGTAGGAACAAAGTGATCTGGCATTGAGAGCCACGGACAGATTAGTGAAGTCAGAAAGTATTGAGAGATGGACCAACACAATGCTGGTTCTGCTCCTTATGTTGGATTTGTTGATGGTGAGAAACGAAAAACAGAAGATAACACTAACCCAAAAAGCGCTCATTCCAACACAAAAAGGAGTGATCACCAGAGTGTGTCCACCACTGTTACGATGCACAAAAACATTCATGTATGTGCTTCATTCCTGAAGATGGGTGGTAATTTTGTACCTGCAAGCCGCCTGCTGATTGGCTCATTCTGTCACGTCCTTACCGAGACAGGAAGGCCTCCAGCACAGCCACGTTTTCTTTGGGGAAGTAGTCCTGTCGAACCACATGCTCCAAGGCATGGAGGTGCCCGGAAACCACGAGCACGGGCTTCACTTTGTCCTCACTCTGACAGCAATGAGAGGAGTGTTAAAATAATTGCAAGTGCAATCAAAAGTAAGAAATGCAGAGAGGAGAAATATAAAAGGACAAACAGGACATCAGACAATGTCAGTAAACACTGATGAATATGTGCAGGGTAAACATACCTTGATAAGTCCGAGCAGCACTAACAAAGATGATACAAAGCTGTAGCCTTGGAAGGATGGAGTGGCAAAAGCTTTCTTCAGAAGAGCATCTGTGAGGAAAAAACACAACATTTTATTACAAACTTTTCTAAGTATTCTAATAGTGTTGATGAAGAAAGAAAATAATGTAGAAAATGTGTGTCCTGATAACACAGACCCTTCATGGCTATAGTCAATCATTACAGGAAAAATCCACTGAGGAGGAAGGGCAGATACATCAACAATCAAATCACCCAGTGCAGACAAAGTGACTCACCAATGCTGTCCAACACCGCATTCTTCACATCATTATTCTCCTCCTTGTACACTGAAGCAATCTTGAGGAAGGCCTCAGCTGTTTTTGTAGCATCTGACACATCCACCTGGACGCAGAGAAAAGAAGAAACATTAACTGATGGCCAACCTGCTTTACAGTGTCAAACTGTACACTATGTATTCAAAGAACCTGTCCTGTGTTTACCTCCTGCTCGATCAGCAGCGCTCTCTTGGCTCCCAGTTTGAGCAGTTTGTCTGGGGATGGAAAACTGAGGAAGGAGGAGACGTCTGGAGGCCGTGGCGCTGAAGCAGGGGTGGACAACTATAAAGAGGAGGGGGAGAGAGAAGAAAGTCAACTAAACCACAACATTAAGCAAACACGTACATACAACAGCAGCTAGTGTGGCCTTTAGACTTGACTTCATGTCACATGATTAATGACTGATGCTGCAGTGCAGTTGTGAAAAATGATATTTCCATTTCAAATCCTGTTTTTTTTTATAAAAGTGTCTCTAGGTGTCAGGAGAATTGAATTAGCCTGTAAAAGAGCTCTAATATTTGAGAAATTTGATGTTGTTTTCCCTTTCTATAAATTCTCAAAAGCTCATTGTAGCTGCAGTATCAAAATTAACTTAACGTTACATTATTTATGTATTATTATTATTTGGGTAATTAATAGCTGCTTTGACAACACACGTCATCATCTCACACTTCTCTGACCTTGGCGCCGTTGCTTTCCTCTTCCTCTTCTTCCTCTTCCTCCTCTAGTTCCTCCTCATCCACATCCTCATCTTCGTCCTCATCGTCTTCATCCTCGTCCTCATCATCATCTTCTGGCTCACCCTCATCGTCACTTATTTAAAAATTTAAAGATGACGCTCATTAGTTAGAATTTTGTTTGGTAATGGCATCCAAATTCCACGAGAATTTTTTCTAATATGAAATGCACGAATGGCTTCTGTTAAAAGGCTCATGTCTTGCTGTTGTATTATGTCGTCTCGTGCTATAAAGGGCCTCAAATTCTTTCAAAAAGAGGTGTTAGAAAACAAAGCATAGATGGATTTCATTCAATATACAATGGGAGATACCGTATGACGTGCATACCTGAGTGATCCTAGAAGCTCTCCCATGTTCATGCCCTCCATGGCATCTTTCAGAGCTCTGCAGCCATCCTTTCCAAGACAGTTACCTGAAAACCGAAGAGCGTCTCTTTTTTAACACTGTTTACTTTTGAAAAGGCTAAAGCTGTTTGCACCTTAAAAATGTGAGTATTTTATTTATGAAAAGACAGATGTGTGAAAAGCAGACTTAGTTCTTGGCAGGTTTGTACCATTTAGGTCCAGCTTCTCCAGTTTCTCCTTGCCCTTTACTGCTTGTGCCACAGTCAGAGCTGCATCCTCTACAATCTCGCCAAATGACAGATTGAGTTCCTGTTAAATATGACAGAATATTTACTCACAAGAGAAGAAAAATGTCAAACAAAAGCTCAGAAAAAGACAAGGAAATAAAGACCTTTAAGGAATAATATCCTACAGAAAAGATTCAAGTCCACAGGTGTGTGAGACCAAGTTTAGTCCGGATCAGTTACGAGATTATCCACTGTTCAAGTTGAATCCAGCCATCAACATGTCAGTCCACAAATTACTCTGACAGTTCAGGTGTGACCTGAACCAGCAGTAAAGTGAATTACTTACTCACCTTGAGGATCGGTAGTCCCTCTGATACACTTTCGGCAATAGCTATGGCTCCTGCTGGCCGCACAAGACAGTCTCCAAAGTTTATCACCTGGATGCTGCGTAGGTGTTTCAGAGCCTGTGAAAAAGACAGAGTTTATTTGCTTCCTCTTCATCAAATGTCACAGACTAAAACCAGACTAAAACATACATGGATTGCCAAATTGTTTTTTCTTTTTAAAAAAGGAAGATAAATTCCTGGTCCCTCTCTAGCATGGATAAAAAAAAAACAACAACAAAACAATATGAAAGCTTTTACACTGTGAAAGAGTTTTCACCACTGCAGCAGGCTGTCAGGGAAAAAAAAGAAACAAACAAAAACAACAAGTAACGTAGCTAGATGCTAAAAGTTTCCATAAAATGTCCTTTATGGCTTTATTCAGACAACAGAAATATTATGGAAAGAGCCACCCTGCTCACATGATATTTGGCAGCTGGTGCATAAGATGGAGCTGTGGCACCGTTGGAGAACAGTGGAACCCTGTTGTGTTGAGTTTTTCTTACCGCACGAGGTCAAAAATAAAACACTTGTTTTTAAACAATCATTTTTGACAGGAGCTTTTTCACTTTCAGCAACTGTCCCTTCAGCTACTAACAATCATGGTACTAGTGCCTGATGTCTCTGTACCTGAGCCATGGCGATAGCGCCCTTCTCAGTGAAGGTGTTGTCATTGAGGTTGAGGATGCGGAGGCTTGTGTTGTGCTGCATTGCTGTGGCCAGGGCTGTTACACCTGGGTGATTGATGCCATTCTGGGGCATGTGGACCTCCTCCAGGCTGCCGATCAACTGGGAAAACAAATGGTTGAGAGATTGCTTCACCTACACAGCGAAATGATATTTTTACACAGACTCACACAGTTTGTTCACGGTAACAGACTCATAGCTTTAAAAAAGTATGGTCAAGTAGTCAAATACCTCACAATTGATACAAACTGGTCTGTTATCAGTATTTGAAATTAATTATGCGAGGTGCACAAAGAATTTAAATTACAGTAAAACATAACATAACATGGTAACATAAAGTAGTGTGACAATGTGGCATTCCTCATCAGTGGTTGGTGCTGTACCTGGAAGGCTTGAGCGAGGGCAGTGGCTCCATCGTTCTCCAGGCGGTTCCTCCCAGCAACAAACACCTTCAGGCTGAGGGGGGTGCCCTCTGCACTGGATTTTTTATGGCAGTGGATCAATGACGCTGCCAAGATCTGAGGAGTCCATAAATACATTAATCTGCATTCATCTACACATTGGTGGACACAAAGTGATGTTTTATAGGATCTACAAAGCTTGTCAATGTTTCTTTGTCATTTTATTCTTGTGGATCACTTTTACAACCATTTTTCTTTGTTTAATCTGCAACAATTTATTCAAAAACTTTGAAAAATATCTGTCTCTGTCTTGAATTCAGTGGTTAATCAAATAATTAACAGTTATGGAAGAGAGGGAATACCAGCTGCTTTCGCTGGGTACAAGTAAACTTGAGTGTATTTATCTCTCTTTAACTGATCTCTCTCCTTACACTTCGGCTAACACTTCAGACCCCTCAGCTCTTCTTCTTTCAACAACAACAACAACAATCACCTTCTTCTTCTTATTTCCACAACTTCTGCTGTATTCCAAATGCTTTCACTTCTTACACTTCAAGTGACATCAGGTTTCACTTCATGCACTTCAGCTGGCACTAATTTCTTTCAGGCCGTTTCACTTCAACCACTTGACTACTTAGTACTTCCAGCCTAACTTATCATCTACATGCCCACGGACATTTCAACTCCTTTTATCTGTTTTGCTTTAATTATTCTTTCACTCGGCACTTACACCTGAACTTCACTTTACTATCTTTACAACATAGGTCACTGTCAGTGCTTAGATCCTCGATTCAGATGAGGCACAGAAACATGTCTCATCTAAAAAAGACTTTCTTGTGACGTACCTTCCCCCCTCCGATGCCCATGCCACAGTTGTTAAGCCGTAGCTCCTGCAATGTGTAGCAAGCACTGCTCTTCAGCAACTTTTCGATGCCTTTTACCCCATCTGGTCCAAAGGCGTTGTCACTGAGGTCTAAAACAGTCAGCTTGGCACCCGCCAACATCAGCGCGTCACCCAGTGAATTCTGCAATACGAAGAGAGAAAGACATTTAATAAATGTCAGGATAAGTAGGCCAATGTACAAAAAGACATGCAGCCATGTAATAATGCAGGACAATTGCCAGATGTGAAAAGTGTGCACCGTGTAACTGACTGGAAGTTCTGACTGGAAGCCTGTTTTGACAGGGACAATAAAGTTAAGGAGAAAGTACATTACCAGAGCAGGTGGGATCTCAGAGCGCAGACGACCGGTGAACATGTCACTCCAATAACAGCACTGAAAGAGAGAACAAAGACACATATTCCATTATAAAAACAGAAACCAACAACTAGGTATAATCATGTTTAATCTACTGTACAACATATTAGAGCTCAAACAAAAAATCAATTAGTTGATCAGGATAAAAACATTCTGCCAATATTTTAATTTCCTAGTTCCAAAAAAGTATCTAAAGGTTATTTAGGTGTTGTTTGGACACAGCCGGTTGATATTTATCAAGTAAAAATGCCAAACATTTCCTGGTTACAATGTCAAAAGGTGATGAATAAACACGCAAACCTTGAACTCGCTCTTCGTCTCGAGGGCCTTGGCGATGGCCTTTGCTGCCTCCACACCTACAGTGTTTCCCTCCAACCTCAGAGCCTGTAAACCCTTGAAGTCCTGGATCTCCTTCACTATCTCCTCCACTGGAGAGGGGGGGAAGAGCGCAAAGGGTCAGTCATGAAAACCAAGCCTTTAGTGCGTCTTATCAAGCCAGGACTTTTGTCACACTAAAGCACCGCTCAGTGACGCTCACCTGACTGGGCATCATCCAGCTTTCTCCCCTGGCCTTTGTAGCTCAGCTCTCCCTCCTCGACTCCAGTCTTGGCCAGGGAGTCGGCCAACTGCCCAACAATGTCTGTCGCCATCGGGACACCTGATGGACGAACAAATGATTTCACTTTTTCATCCTGCTTTGTGATAATCCCAGTGTCCAATCTGCCCAGTGACAGAGCTGTTTTTTCCTCTGCCCCTAAAGATAGCACCCATTACCAATAAAGCACCAAAACACAGACAACTTTATATATGCCATTTAAACTCCAAAACATACAACTTTGTTTGAACAATCTAGCTTTAACTACATATTTCTTTTTTTGGAAAGCTTAGTCCATCTTTCTGTTGCACAAAAATGCTGAAATCGCTGATTTCTTTGAGAGACAATCCACCCTAAAATAGTATTTACACCTGCTGTATATTACACTGCAAATCAGATTGAATTTAAAGATTGTACTTGTGAAAGTGAGCACATCTCTTACTATACTGATGATAATTATCTCATCCGACTGTAAGGTAAGGTTAGGGACAAATCCTGGAGCTAGTTTCACAGTGTTTTATGGTAACTTTTAGGGTTTTTATGGTAATATTGGTAAGGAAGATGGCTAATTCAGTGTCCAACTCGATTAAAAGGCATTTCATTGATGTTCGTTCACCACAGGAAGACCCTCTCCAGGTCTTATACTGACACACACCTGTCAGTAGTGTGAGTTGTTTTTGGGGTAGATTTTCTCCAGTGAGCAGCCGGCGGCTAACATTAGCTGCTAACTCACACAGCTACAAACGGCCCGGTGCCGGTGGACCGTGCTGCCAGCTGTCGGGTCGGTAACACAAGGCCTGCCTGCGGGTTGATTAACTAACGCAGTCCGGAGCTTACGGGATGATACAGCAGAAAACGTAGCCCGCTAGCAGCCACGGTTCAGCAGGACACAGCGTGGCTGTACCTCGGCCTCTCCGGTCAGCCAGCCGCTGTCTAACGTCTCCCACAGCGCCGTTAGTTCTCCGGTTTAAACCCGTTATCACACACACTGTGCATCGTTACTTTCTCTACTCCAAGCAGACATTAATACAACTTTTTTACCAAAAGTTGGTTGCGCTGGTTGAATCCAATCCGGTCCGACACTCCCGCTCGCTCCTGACGTTCAAAACCAAATCCAGCACACTGCCCGGCTTGACGGCCGCAGCGCCGAGCGACAAGGGACTTGTAGTTCAGAAGGACTACAACGGTGCGTTCAGGTACTTCTACAGGTTAATCTGAAGTCGCGTTCAGGCCCCGACTTTGCGCGATGAGTCCCACAAGTGCTTTCCTCTATTATATTTGTGTTATTCATATGCAATTTATATTTTATTTGATTAAGTCCTCTATGCGCTTGTGTATTTATTTTTGTTTATGGTTATTTTGGCCATGCTGTTGAATATGGAAAGACAAGATTTCTTTTAAGAGCACAAAGGATTGCTAAGCCCATGTCAAAGTGGATTCCTTAGAGTCAGATCCACTATTAGATGCTCTAATGAAGAAAAGTGATATTGAAAAAAAAATCCTCAAATAAAAAATGTAATGGTAGTTGTATACTTGGACACCAGTAAACACTGACTTATTTAATTACTGACATCCTTCAAATCAATTGAAATTCAAATCAGGATCAAGTTTATTGCCAAGTATGCTTTCAGAAAAAAAGGAATTTGTCTTGATATGCTGGTGCAAAAAAAAAAAACATTTCATTTTATTTTATTTGCTGATATCCCACTTTCTTTTAAATAATTTGTTATAATTTCGTATCACAGTAAAAAAAATGGTGAAGAAGAAGAAGCAGGAGGTGGAGCTACTTTTTCTGCAGTTCAGCTTCTCTCAGTGTCAAGTCACTGATGGCTCGCAAAGATTTCAAAGTGGCTTCAACTAAACCAAACAGTAGGTGGAGGTATGCACCTTTAAAGTTATTTTGCTAATAAACACACAGAAGAAGAAGCAGCAGCAGAAGAAATAGAAGAAGAAGAAGAAGAAGAAGAAGAGCTGTCATTAAAGGGCCAGTGTGAGGTTGAGCAGCTGGCTCATGGATGTGTTGTTGCTGCTGGGAATCGAAACTTAACCGGAGACAGTGAGGCCTCGGCGGGACTCGTCCTCCTCGGCTCGCCGCTGGTCAGCACCGGGCCGACCTCTCTCCGTCTCCCTCTGACCCCCTTCCTCACACAGCTCTCGTCTTTGCGCTTGTCTCCGACGCGGAATGGCACGATTTTAAACTTTGCCACGGTTCAATGAACTTCCTCACTTCAGCAGGTAGGTGTGTCTGAAGTTTGTCCCATGACGAGCCGCGACGGCCGGGGTGACACGCAGGGTCATGCAGGGTGTGTGTGCAGTGAATTAAACCTGTGCGGACACTTTACGGGGGCCGGGTGAGTGTGATTTGTGACAAAAAAGGTGGATGCTTCTTGCTTTCTGCTGTTGAAGGAAGTGAGGGTACACCGGCCACATTTCCACAGGCATCCCCAGCATACCATCACTTTTACCCCTGATCCACTGTGTGTGTGTGTGTGTGTGTGTGTGTGTGTGTGTGTCCCTCCCCAGTGAACAAGCATGGACCCTGCCAGACTGAAACGCAAAGAGGAGATACGCAAATCTCTGACATTCATACAGTAAGGTGTTTTCTTGTTTGCACTGTGTGGGAAAGTGAAACTTAGCTTGTCCCCGAGTGACTCACATCCGTGGTAGCTGAGCTGTGTCAGAGCTTTGTCTCAGCAAGGTTTCATCTTGTCTTTTAGGTCTTCCCTGGCTTATCCAGAGCCTGAGCACTACCAGGTACCAGCTGTTCTTCTAAACACACACTGTTGTTGTCTGTCTCTTCACTCTTGTCGGTTTCGTGTTTGTGTCCCGATGTGATCTCTGCTCTGCCTTTTCTCTCCCACCTTCTCTCTGTTCATCCCTGGCTGCATGTAAAGTAAGGGGTTTTGATTTGTACTGGCTATTAGATGATAACTTTATCTTAGTGCTCGCCTCGAAAGAGTTACTGGTCGGTGTAAGCGTTCCTTCTGTCCACACAGGCCTCAAAAGAAGAGGTCCCCTTGTAAGGCGACTCCATTGTAAGAAATTGGGGACAAAATCCATGATCAACCTGTGTAAAAAAAACAAAACAAACCCCCCCCCCAACATATATTTAAAAATCTGCTAAATGTGAGGCTTCAACGCTCTTGAGTCAGCTAACTCTGTGGATAATCTAGTTATTTTTAGTGTGCGTTTCCTCTTGGTGTTACTGCCTGTCTTACTACACTGTGCTCCAGCAAGATAACACTCCCAGATAAGAATTTACTCAAAAGACTGGAGGTGGGAAAATGTGGAAGATAGCCACATGATTTTCAGCAGCATTGCTGTGGCTTTTTGTGCAGACATTTTTTAGTCCCCAGAGGATGAATGACCTTTCTCCTGCACCACCAGGAGGTTGATAGTTTTAGTTCCTAGTGACGTGATGGATAGGCATTCATAGTTTCCAGACAATAATCCTAATGACTTTGGCTATCCACTGACCTCAGCATGTCAAAAGGATCGCCATGAAATGTAGTTCACACATTTGTGATTCCCTTGGGATGAGTTAAAATTATTTTGGTCATACCCTAACTTTTTATGTAGGAATTATCTGAGAACCTACCTGTGGGGGAGTATTGTGTGTGTGTGTTGTGAGAGTTTTGGGATGAACCACCAGCGTCTTTTTTTTTTTTTTTTTTTTCCTGCTTTCAAGGATTTTCTGACCAAGTTAGTGTGCAACCTGCTCGATGAGGGCAACGCCTTGTTCCGAGACAGAGACTTTGAGCAGGCTGTGAGAGAGTTCACTGAAGGCTTGAACGTCTCGAACTACGCTGCAGCAGAGGAGCACCACCTCTCTCCAGTTCTGATGGAGAGCCTGTATGTCAACCGGGCCGCTGCCTACCACAGTCTGGTGAGTTGCATTTGGTCTAAACGCCTCTTCTCCACACCCAGACCTGATCTGTGTGTGAGTCAGCAGTTGTGCTGCCAGATAAGCTGATGGATCAACCCATTATAATGACTTGTTTTGATATTTTTTCCTCCTCCTTCTACACCAATCAGAAATATTTTAGAATATGTCAATCATATGCAATTTTGAAAATAAGATATTTTATCAGCATTTTGTGCTTCTCCCAGTTGAAAACATAGACCTGTTTTACTGCTATCAGTGGTGTAAAACAACCTTTAACAATATAATGGAGCCATAACAATCTTTTATTTGTTTTGTTTTTTTGTGGTGGGATACCATCTTGTGTGGTCTTTATTTATTATTACATAATTAAACTTTTTTCAATCTGAACTGGGTTTTCAATAGCCATACAAGCTGCCAGGTATAGTGTGGTGTTTATTATGCTGTAGCAGGGGAAAGCCCACACATAAGAGAATGTGTGCGTCTCATACAGCATGTTTTATAGGCAACACATAATTTATACAATAGACAATTCATCATTATAATTAGAATCATGGCCCTTATCAGTAGGAGTCACAGGGAGGTTTTTAGCATGAGTTCAAGGGAAGGCCAAGGCGTATCGGGGGAAACCCAGGAGTAAATCTTGGAGTAATATATTATAGTGCAGAGCACTGAGCACAGGATAGTAATTCATAGAAAAATAATGCTTTTTAAAGACACATGTAGTTACATTTCCATCCACAGGTTCAGAATGAAATATCACCACAACTGCTCAATAGATTTCCATGAAAAAGCGTACAGACATTTATATTCCCCAGAAGATGAATCTTAATGACTTTTGTGATCACCTCTTTGTCCTGTTTGCTGGTGAAAGATAATGTTGGGTTCTGGGATGTTATAATGGGCATTTAAATGTACTGTACACAAAGTGATTGATTAGAATCAGGCTAGTGGTCATCCCACTGAGGCAGTAGAAAGTCAATGTGGCTGTCGGAGGTTCACAGCATGCATGTGTCCTGGATGATGTAGCCAAGCCCATTGTTGACCGACAGTCAACACAGATGCATCCTTATCCACACTCATGTTAAAAAAACATAACATTTTGGTAGTGTCTGCTTTAGTAGCAGTAATACACATGTTGAAGTCAAAAATGTAAAGATCAAATGTCTAAATCTACAGTGTGTGGCTGATATTCGTAAAAGGAAATATAAAATTAAATGCAACAACAGCACCTGGGAAAATCAGAACTTTTCACAGTCATCAGCAGTCTTTGATATATTTATATCCTAAGTTCCGAATAATATTGGGAACAAAAAGGAAAAAGAGAATTTTACATGTCAAAACACAACGCAGAGTTATCTGGAAATCAGATTATATGTCAGTGTAAACTTTAGAATCATTAATATATAGATCATAAACTCAGTTTTTCAACAAAGGAGGCCTCCTGTCCTCACCACTCGTCACAGCTCAACAGCTATGCATCTGCTTCTAAAAACAACACTGGTCTGGTTTCTACCACTAAAGGAAGTTGACCAGCACTAAATCATTTAGGTGTGTTTATCAGTACCAGGCCACTGACTTTAAACCCACATACCAGAAAAAAACTGCACCAAGCTGAAACTTTGCTCCTTATGAAACCGAGGCTTAATATTTTTTTAGTTACAGCAGTTAATTAATTAATTAATATCCTTCACTTACTTATACTTCACTTCTGTGCTCCTCATTCAAACACTTTTCAGCATGTCCTTTGCTTTCATGTCTCTTGTTCTCCACAGGGGCAATATGATGAAGCCGTGAGGGACTGCAACAGAGCTCTGAAAGTGTGTAAGGAAAGCCGCACGGCTCTGTACAGGAAGGCACTGTGTCTGAAGGAGCTTGGGAAGTACAGAGAGGCCTACAACTGCACCACAGAGTGTCTGCTCATCAATCGTCTGGTAAAGAGAGTCAGTTCTAGTGGTTTTTTGGAAAATGCTGTGAGAAGGGCCTAAATGTAAATCTACCCAGTTTGTGGGGGTATTGGTAAAATTTCTTTGTACCAGAATTGAACAGATGCAGTATCATACTGTATGAGCAGTTGTAAGAAGTGAACAACTTCAACTTTACTTTTCATTACTTGAAATTGTAGCTGATCCACTGACTTTTATCTTCCCTCAATTTATCTCAAAGCACATCTGAGCCTAAATACAGCGATAAGAGCTGCTGGCAAGGCCGCAGACTCTTTGTCTTGTTTCCTAAACTTTTAAACACCTGGTTGCTTTGCTCTTTAGTCATGAAGACGCTGATCTCCGTGACATCATTTCCATGATTCTTCTTTTGTCAAAACCAAATAGATTTCTATCTCTAATCTTGGGGTGGATTGGAGAAATGCCCAAAATTTCTACAGTTTTAAGCTGTCTGTTTTTAGCACTGGTTACTTGAACAGTAAATGCAAGACAGTAGTAGAATCAGCGGATTCATTTGTTGTTTTTTCCTTTTTTAACTCTTGACAGGACAAACAGGTTAATGAGCTTGCACAGGATCTGGCTGTCCATCTGAAACTAAAGAACAGAAAACCCTATATCAGCACAAAGGTTAGTAATATCATTATTGTTTCCATTTTGTTCACCAAGGAATACAAGTGAATAATAATTTTCTGAGTGTAAGATTGGAGGCAGTCAAGGGGTGGGCAATAAGATAAGATCTGATATCACAGTATCGGTAATTTTATATTGTGATACACCGACATATACATCAGGAGCATTTATTCTGTTGAAGTAACGATATTTGTTTATTCGGTTAATTAAAAACCTTAAAATTAAGTTATTCTATCAGAAATAAATGGCTACCACTGTTTATGCTGAAAAGAAAGATCTCTGACGGTTGACTAATTTTTATTGTCCTACAATATATCAACATATTGCCAAACTCGAATGCAGGCATGGTGCAGATTTGTCCTCATTTTTGTCCTCTCACATCTCATCTGTTTTGTCTTTCTCAGGAAGACGCACTTATCGCTGTAGCTGTGACAAATGGAAACATCGCTACTGAAGCCATCAAAGCAAGTCCCACGTTATCTCCAAAGTTCACCACCATACATTCAACTTCTAAGTTCTAAATCACAACACAATTTAGTTTCTTAAATGAGAAAACCTTTCTGCTGATTTTTTTTTTTATCACAGAATCGGTGACTATGCATGTTTTATTGTGTGCAGATATATTTTTGTTTAGCCTTGATTCATCTTCTTGGATATTCTCAGACCCTCTTCCAGACTTTTATTTTCCTTGTGCTTTCTTGTGCTTCTTTCCCTCTCACTTCCAGGTGTCCGGTGCTCATTTAGTAAATGGCACAAATCCTCTGAGTAACCTTGCACCAGGTGTGAATTCTCGACTTTTACATGATATGAATTGTATTGCATTTACAACACGGGCTACGTGTATAACTCCACCCAGTTTTTAATCATATTTGTGCAAAATCTAAATAAATCACCCCCCCCCCGCTTCTCTTCAGTCAGTTTTCCCAGCATGCCTCAGACCCAAAAACCTTCCACAACTTCTGTCTCCTCCACAGTACCGGACATAGCGGACACTTTGGAGGACTCTGAGTTGATGGGAGATGACTTAGACAGCCTGCTCGACTGCTTCCCTAATGAGCAGGAGTCAACTGAGGTAAATCCATGTTTGTGCTGTGTTGTCCTTGACAAGAGCGCAGACCAGTAAACTAACTGTTGCCACTGAAGACAGAATGTGCTCGGTAGTCGAGGATTACTACATTAATACTGTCTTTAAAAGTTTGTGAGTTACACACACTGTATGGATGGAAAAAAAAAGTTTTATTTCAAAGAACAAAGAAAAATATTTTGCTTTACGGCTGCTTTGCCAAACAGCATGAACTGAAAAAAAAAAATACATAGGCTTAGAAAAATGAGAAGAAGGGACAAAGATAAAGAAGAAACATCCTTTAAAGCTGCATTCATTGTTTATTTATTTTAAATTTCTGGCCACTTTATATTATTAATATTATACACTATTGTCATTCATACTTTAGAAAATCTCCTATTTACATATCCAGCAAACACAGAAACTTTAGCATTAAGTTAGAGTCGTGTTTCTGTCCACTTGCTGATTTTAGTCAAATATTCACTTTCTTTTTTTGCTCTGTGTTGGTCTCCATCAACTTCTGATGGACTCCTAAGGTACTAAATTTTCCATTTATTTTCCCCCAGCTAGTCACTAACACAGTCTCTCTGTCATTTGGTGCTGGTCATGATGTGTACAGAGTCTATCAGTGCTGATGCCTATTGTGGCTAGGAACAATATTCATGATAGTTTATAGTCATAAAACCAAAACAATAAGCAAAAAAACCTAAAAGCTCTGCAAAGCTGAGGGAAACTGCAGTGCTGGTTGATGATGATCCGTGTGGTCGCCACTACAAGTGTTTCCTGTTACAGTACACCTAGTCATTTGATTCATTATTTATGTAAAAATAGCAATTAGTGCAGCTTTAAGTATGAGCAATTTGTCATAAATAAACATTTAATGCAGTTGCAGTGAAGAAGAAAGAAAATCTGAATCATTTTGATATTGTCCATCAAAACCTTCAAATTGATCATTAAATTGAGGCATTGTGGCACTTTGGTCATAGTTTTTACATTTGGTTTCTTTTGTCTTTTTTTTTTTTCATCTATCTTCACTCAAGTTTTCCTCTCCATGTTTTCCAGACCCACACCCAGGCAGCCTTCTCAGTCCCCAGCAGGACATCTACTTGCACACACACAGTTCCTTTAGTCCTGCCTGCCCCAACGCCTCAGCTGCCCCCGGCCTTCTTCAGCTCAGCCGTCAGCCAGCTCAACTCCCTGGACTCCTTTTCAGGGGCTGGACGCAACACCACAACTGCAACACTGGATGCCCTAGACGACCTCACTACCTTGGGTATTGGAGGTGGCACAGGCGCTCTGAATGTGGCACAGACCCCCTTGGTGCTGGATACTCTGGATGCCCTGGATTCCCTGGATGACTTGGATACTGCTCAAAATGCTCCTGAGAATGAGTCCAAAATGGAACTGGACTCAGGGGAAAAATCCCTCGATGATTTGCTAGATGAACTTGATCCCCTGGACACTGCACCTGATCCAGTCGGTCAAAATGGCCCTAAAATTGGTGCGACCGCTGTCGACCAGCTGGACTCCCTTGATGCCCTGGACTCGTTTCCCTCAGTGGAAAGTGTTGGGGCAGCTCTGCCAGCAGTCTCCATTGGGGGAACAGGCCTGGACTCGCTCTCCAATTTCAGCTCAACTGGTAATTATGATTCATTGGTGACTTATTACATAATTGGCAGAACCAAAGACCTGTTGGTTTAGATGTTCTAACAGCTACTAGATGCTGAAAATAGCCAGAGGGCTTTGACCTACTCCAGCAGTTTGTTACCTTTTTGCCTTGTGGCCTCTTGAGTCGTAAGCAGATCAACCCAAGTGATGTAATTTTCTTCTTACACTGTTTCATTTTAAAGGGTTTAAAAAGGAGAAAAATTGTCATGTTAGCATCGAGGAGGGAAGGAAACTCTTTGTGTATGTCATGACCCACCTACAAATCTGTTGTCGATAAATTTAAGCTACATGACAAATGTATGATACAGGTACAAAGGGAAATGGAAATGAAGAAAATGAAGTAAAAACAAACACCTTATCTGAAGTTCAAGCAGCTTGACTGAGACCATGCTGGTGTTTTGAACATGTTTTAGCCCATTTATTACAAAGTGTGTACACATTATACACAGTTTGCTACTTCTTTCTCAGGTGTCTCAGGCTCCCACAGTGCAGCAGCTCCAGCAACACGATCTAACTACAAAGTAAGACTGCTTGTCTGGCTTGTGTTACTTGCTTGTTTTTTTTATCTGTTTTGTTGGCACTGAAATCTTATTCTTACTGTCGCCACAAAGGAGAAGAATAACCAAGCGCTGGTTGCAGCCTCCAACCCTCTGTCCTCGACCCACGAGTTCCTGCAGGCCTGCTCTGCCTGTTTCCCTCGCAAAGGTACTTTAGCAGCCCTGTCTCAAGCTAATGTGCAGCAAGAAATCATAATGATCCTGCTGCTGGTGATCATTTTAATCATTTTAATGCCCTTTTAATATTCCTTGCTTTGACCGTATCTTAAAAGGAACTTGTGGTAGCAGAGTGAAAATGCGAAGCCTTGACCAAAATGCAAAAATCTATTCAGAAAATGCCAAAGAAGATTAAAATACATGTATAACAAGGTGCAAATATTTCGATTTGTGTATCTCTGCATATTCAAAAACAGAGCATCCACTCCTGCTTTTTCTTGTTCTATTATCAGGTAAAGGGATATATACTTTTGTTCACAAGCCAGACTTGGTCCACAGCTGTAAGGGAGACATTCTGTTGTGCAGACGTAAGGCCGATTATCCTTCAGAGTGGACCAGGGTGCGACAGCTTCCTTCATGGACTTCCTTCAGTGGGCCCTTTGTACTTTGCAGAGGTAAGGAGCTCAAAATGAAATGCATGATTTCTATCAGGATGTTTTCTGAGGAACTGTTGGTATTCAGTGTTCGTTGCTTGTTATGACAGTATTATTGTAGTTAAGCTGATTGGTATAGTGCACGTATCATGACAACATAGTGTTTTTGTTTTGTGTGTTTCTCAGGGAGGTTGAAAAGGACGTAGTTGTAGTACGTTTATCCAAAACACTGTCGATTCTGAAAAACAAGCCTGAGCTTCAGCGATCATCTCAACGCAGTGGAAACATTTCCCGAACATTTGAATGTATCAAACACAACTTCTGACATGAATATAATATATTACAAAACTGGGAAGTGTTAATGAAATGCCAAAATACTTTTTAGTGGTGAAGTCACATTATTTTGATCTTCTTTTCCAACATGGTAATGTCCATTGTAGAATAAAAAAAATCAACAATTCTAAGATACACGTTTAAAATAAAATACTTTTTTTTTTTTCTAAGTTGACAATGTTCAAGTGTAAGTGAATATGTGTGTGTATGTGGATGTTTTATGGTGTTTGACTGGATAATTCTTGTAACAGACCTTTGGAAAGAGTTTACATCTCTGGGGATCACACTTGAGTTTCTTGTATTTTATGGCCTCGTGTTTGGTCTGATCTTGTGAGTTAAATCATAGTTAATCGTGACAGGCTACAAAACATCCCACTGTCTCTGTCTCTGTAATGCTCTGCACTTTAAAGATAATTTTGTGGGTACCTTACTTGTAATAGAAATGAGTGAATAATGTGGCTGTGTTTATATCACGTGTGAGAGAATGAGGCCCGTGTTTTCTTGCATGCACAGAGCTGAAGTCCAGCGATGAGGGCCTGTGTAAGTACGGAGAGAAATGCAATTTTGCCTTCAACGAGCTGGAGATCGACGTTTGGACAGAAGAGAGGAAGGGGTTTCTGGACAGAAAGCTGCTGTTTGGCACGGCACCTATCAAACTGGACCCTGTGAAACTCATCATAAACCTTCTACAGGAAAACAAAGGGCTGTTCAAGTTCCTCTGTGAGGTTAGGGCTCAAATACAGTGTAAATGATTATTCATTTACAGACATGACATCAAATCTGTTAAGTCAAATCATGTCTGTTTTACTTAGTTCTACTATTTAACTGTAATTATTTATTTTTTTTTTTTTATCTGTTATGCTCTTGTGTTTTTGTTTTATCTTTATTTACTATACATTTATAATACTATCCTTCTGTACCCTGTTTTTTTAAATCAGTTTTTCTATATTTGAATCTACATTTTATATTTATAATCTTTACATTTCTACTTTTATTTCCAGTGGTATTTGTATTAGACTCTGGTAAATAGGGCTTCTTGTTTTTTTAATCATAATAGATTTATTAATGTCTTTCATTTGTGTCTTTTCCTATCCTTCCTGATGTTGGTCTTTCTTTTTATTATTAATTATTTCTCCATCTTTTATTCTTGTTTTTCTGTCTCTCTAGGAATGCTTTGACAGTAAACCAAGAATCATCAGTAAGCGCTGCAAAGACAGTCCCTCCATCTGCTCTAACTTGGACGCTCGCCACAACTTCGATGCCAATAAGTGAGCGTGTTTACAACCTGTGTGTCTCTCATCCTCTCGCCCTCGCTTGTCTTACCTGTGCACTTACTCTCATTTGATTCTCATCTTTTTCTCTCGGTCTTAAACATGCTTTGATTTCCACCCATGTGTCCATCAGGTGTTTGGCATTTGTAGTGAGGACTCACAGTGTGAGCTACATGAAGGTCCGCCCACTGAGCGTCCAGTGCCACTTGGATTTGTGTCGCCAATTCATCCGTTACGGCTGCCAGAGAGAGGACAACTGCCACTATGCCCACTCTGTTATAGAGCTCAAAACGTGGGGGTTGCAGCGAGACACAGGTACAGACTGTCAGATATATGCAGTGGAAGCGACAGAATCAATCACCAAATTAACACCCGTTTAAATGACGGTGTAATGTAAAAGTGGTCACCTGTAGTGACAAATCAAAATGAATAATCAATAATCTTTGCAAAAATCTCTGATACACCAACTGTGCCCTGCCTGCTTAGCATCAAACAGCAGACGGACAGTTATCAACATATCACCTTTCTGAGGTGATAACATGTCAGTATTAACAGCCTGTTCTGTTTCCCTCAAGTGGCTAAAAAAGAAGCATTAAAGGTATTTTCTATTGATCAGTTATTAAAATCAAAGAGAATCACAGTTCTTTGAATATTGAGAGTGATACTCTTACACTGCCTGTTGTTGTTGTTGTTGTTGTTGTTGTTGTTGTTGTTGTTGTTGTTTTGTTGTTATTATTATTATTATTATTATTGTTATTATTATTATTATTATTATTATTATTATTATTGTGTAGAAACCAGAAGATAGCAGTAGCTTGTAGTGTTTCTCTTAAAATAAGTGCCAATTTTTCTGTGTGTGATTGTGCTTACAGGTGTCAGTCTTGATGAGATCGTAAAAATATCCACAAAATACGATGAGAAGCAGGAGCAAAACTTAAGCAAACAGAAAAGAAACCGAGTGAGAAACCATTTTCCTCTCCAATCATTTTTATAGTTTTATTAAAACATAATGATACTTTTCTCAAATATGTTCAATTGTTGGCTGACTTTAACTTTTTTTTTTTTTTTTTTTTTTAAGAAATTTAAATTTGAGATTATTTTATGGATTTTAGCTGATGGAAAATGAAAGATGAACAATGTTAAATATAAATAATCTTTGTTATAGCCTATCTTTGTCATCATTTAACTTTGAGCAGTGGTCTTCTGGAGGTAGTGGGGGCAAACCAAGAGGAGGAGGAGTTGGGAAGAGTCTGAACATGAACATGAAGTTTTCCTGTGCTCAGTGCTGGAGGGACCGCCTGATAAGTGATCCAGACAAAGCCCTGAAATATTGCAGTGCCAAGGCCAGGCACACGTGAGTGAAAATGATACGTAGATATATGATACTATAGTTCCACTACAAGTCTGGGAAATATATTTGATAGTCATGTTGTATTATTAAGAAATCCTGTTAAAATAGTAACCAGAGATTTTCAAGGTGAACTGTAGAAAGGCAAAACGATCTATCCTCTCTTAATCTTTTGTCATCATCCTCAGGTGGACTAAAGAGAGGCGGGTACTGCTGGTCAAGTCCTTGGAGAAAAGCAAATGGGTTCAGGTCCGACCACTGCCACATGCCAAGAACTTCCCTGTGCAATATGATGTAGGTGTGCCTCAGTCTGCTCTTGTGCACTTTAATACAACAAGTAGCTTCAACTAAGCACTCTGATTGATCAGACTTTCACACATTTCTTCTCTTGCATATTTTGTTTGTCTGGTGCTTTAAAGATGAATTGTGCCTGTTGGTGCTAATCCCCGTTTTACAGCATTATGTTTTCTCCTGGCAGATATGTGCACAGATTTTGGAGAAAAGGAAATGTAACTACAATGGGAAATGCACCTTTGCTCACAGCCAAGAGGAGAGGGACATGTGGATGTATATGAAGAATAATGACTGTGAGTAATGTGCCCACATTACCCACCATACAGCTCAGACAGCCTTGATTTGCTGTTTGACTTTGTCTCACTGAATGTGCTAACAGGGTTGTGTTTGTGTCTGCAGTGAGTGACATGCAGCAGATGTATGACATGTGGTTAACGTTAACTGCACACAATCGTGAGGCAGAGGGAGCCATGCTAACCCAGCCCGCCCCTGAAGACAAATACATCGTCATGCCAACTGACTACGCTGAACCGATGGTAGGCATACGTCTGTTTTTCAGTTCAGTAAAGTTAAAGATGAAAAACAGATGCACTGGCACCAAACTAAAACTTCCACATGTTGTGTTTCCTGACCATGATGCTCACTTTCTCTCAATTTAGAGTGGCTTCCACTGCCGTCTGTGTGGCAAGCACAGTAACAGTGAGCGGCAGTGGCAGCAGCACATCTCCTCTGAGAAACACAAGGACCGAGTGTTCAGCTGTGAGGGGGAGGACGAGGCTCTGACATGGAGCTACCGTTTCCCTGGCACATGCTTTGAGCTCTGCCCCAAGTAAGACCTTTTTCCTTGATCTGTTTTTCTGTTTTTGGATTCAGTCGGCGGAGGTGGGATCACTTTGCTGCAGTGATGTAGAAGCTGTTCTGCTGGGTGTGTCAGTGCACTGTATGGTACTGTACGGTTAAAGGTCTATCCATGAATAAGGTGGTCGGGCTCAGTCAAGTTCAGAATCATGTTAGAGGACTTGCTTAGTGTTCGATCTGTTCACGTGGTGTTAATTTTTAGTAAACCAGCAGTTATTTGAAGACAGTCTGACCATTGACACACACATTGACACACATAAAGGGACTCATTTCTAGTCTAATCCTAATACAGTCCTCTTTTAACTACTCCCAAAGATGGACTTGTTAGTTGGATTTGAATGCGATCTTTATCTGTTTATTGGAAATCATCTAGACTACCACACTTTGTTTTTGCTGTCCAGACATAGCGGACATTAACACAGATGCATGGTATAGACAGTTCACTGTTGTGCAGTTCTATTATACATAATAGTCCTGTTATATACACTATGAGAATAAAGGTTGGGGTTGAGTGCTGTTTGTGACTGCAGTTTAAACTTTTGATTTTGAGTTTTATGTTTACATTAATGTTGAATTAATACCTACGTTCCTAGAGCAACCAAATAAAACTTTATTATATTTAGAGTCAAATTGAAAAATGTCAAAACTGATGACATTTGGCATTTGACACAACATTTGGCATTTTATTAACGTTTGGCAGGCTGGACGGCGGCTGTTCTGACGGTGTGAGCTGTGACTACGCACACAGCCCCGAGGAGCTGCAGGAGTGGACCGAGAGACGGGATTTCCTGCGACAGAAGCTGGCCAGGGCCAGGGAAGACATGCTTATCATGCCTGATGAGTCTGACTTTGGGAAGTACAACTTTCTACTTCAGGACTAAGATTTTTTTTTTTTAACTTCTTGAGCCACTTTAATAACTGCCAAATTAGCATGTCAAAACCAAAGTTAACAGGGAATGTGATAAAACTATAAGTATAAAAAATATGCCAATAGATCATGTGTATCTGCGTTCCCAAACACGCCATATACTCTTTACTTTCAGTCAGTGAATATTTTAATTTCTTCTGATGGTGTACGGGATATTCCAGAGCTATTTAATTAAGGCTCATTTTGGTGCCACTCTGAAAAACACAGCACGCGCACACACAACATTCATCACAGAATATTCATAAAAGGTTCACATGCAAACATCTCTGTCCGATCCATGTGATGTTCACACAAAAAGTGTGTTAAATTGCTTTTTTCTTTTCCCTGCTGTCTGTCAGTTCACTGAGAGAGAGGATGTTCAGCTGTCAACAAAAGTCTCAGTGTTTACACAAATAAAACTCATGTTCAGTTCTGATTTGTACTTGAGAAAAGAGTGTTCCTGGTGGTGTGATTCAGCTTTATGCATGTGGAGCATTTGTGTCTTATTCTGATTCATATGGTTTTCATCATCAGAGTGGGATGTTTCCATGTTGGCCAAAGTCTTATTAAGAGACCAAGTGTTCTGTTCATTGTTTAACTAAATGAGAAGTTAACCAAATCAGGCACTGCTTAAAAAATATATACAGGGCAGAAATAGTTAGAAAATGAAAATTCAGTACAGTTTATCAGGTATTATACTGGCTGTGTTATTGGCAAGAATGTTTCTATGTTTGTGTATGAAAGTGTGTTATGTGCTGTATACTGTATGTTAATGTGATAAAAACTATTAAATAAAAAGAGGCAATGGCAATAAAGCCAAAAAGACCTTTTAACAATAATGATGACATGGTTATTAATACCCAGTGATAAGAAAGATCATAGAAATAATAATGCTAACTAATGAAGATTTGACACAGAAAACATGAGTTTATGATGCTTTATGGATCTAAAGTGATCAAACAAACTACACAGTAATATACAATAGCTGAGATAAGTTGAATCTCAACCAACTGCAACATTAAAACATGAATAAAATATTAAAATAGATAATCATGACCATGACTGTAAGTGCTTTTACTTTTAATGATCTCAGTAGTATGTATGATACTTTAACTGAAATTAAATTTTGAATGCAGGACTGTTACTTGTAATGTAAGTATTCTGACAGTGTGGTGTTGCAATGAATACTTCCTCCACCAGTTGCAGCACTTTGCCTGTATCAATATCCCTAAAACAAACACTATTTTTTTCATACTGTATACTATCACTTGTTTCCCTTTTAATTGTATGCTCTATATACTTTTCTAGTATTAAAATAAGAATGCTTAATATTTTACCCTTGGCGTTATACTTTTATTAAAACCAGCATAGAGAAAAATGATGGTATTAAAATGGCAAATGCTAATTATTTATTTATCAAAAAGTTAAATAAAAAATAATTTCATTGGTATTGTTATTTTAGTGTCATTTTATGGCTTTATGGCAAATAAAACATAACAATACAACAGCCCTTCTCCTGCTACCATAAAAACAAAAACCCATCCGGGGTTTATACTTTGTTGGTGCAGTGCTCGGAGTGGTCGCTAGGTGGCGCGGGGCTCACCTGTCCTCGAGCCTGCTCTCTCCCGCACGTGCGGCCCTCTGTGCAGCCTCGTTGTTGCGGCCGACCCTCGCGGGAGCCCGCCCCCCGCTCCCATTGGCTCTGCGCGGTGACGGACAGCCGCTTGCTCGGCTCTCGGCGAGTCAGTCTTGCTCATTATCATACGAGTTGTTTTGACACATGCAGGCGGCCCCGTGATGCCAACCTGCTGCAAAGTTGGTAAAAAGTGACAGAAGTCCGGAGCCGAGCGCAGACTCGTCTCTCAGACATCCGCAGGAGCTTTCACAGGCAGGCTCGTCATGTCGACAGCGAACCAGATCTTCTTTGGAGACAGGAGCGATGTTCCTGATCTCCTCAAGTCCTTGGCTGACTACTCTTTCTCCTTCCCTGCTTTTGATGACACCGGTAAGAATATTTTGTCATGTTTTTTCACTTACTATGCACTGTAAGCCTTAACAGACAGACAGACCAGTGTCCAGGAGTGGTGTCCAGGAATATATATTTATTTTTTTATTTGATGCTACATCTTTACTTCACTACATTCAAAAGGGAAATGCTGCAGTATTTTCTCCCTTGTTTTTTGTGACTGCATCTGATATGCATAGTTACTTTTTTAAATAGATTAAACTACTCAACAGTGTGTAAAGTAACTCAAATGAACTCCAACTCTACTAGTTACAACATCAGCAGTAAAGATAATCCAATCACTTAAGTATTTTTTGCTGTTAAAAACTATTTCAGTAAAACTGGTATTGCAGTACTGGTATTTTTACATCAAAGTATTGCTAATTGGTAAAATGAAAGACTCCAGTTCTTGTTACGCCATTATTTTGAAGTTCTTAGAAACAACTTTAATCTTGACCCCTCAGTACAGTGGGATTAAATGTTGTCTCTCTCACATTGGCCCCACTCCTGCTGTGATCAGGATGCTAATTGTGGCATTGATTACTGGAGTACAGGTGAACAGTGTGTCTGGCTGCTCAGATCTCCAAAACACACACACACACACAAACACACACCCCAAACAAGTGATCAAAGGCTGCATGATGTCAGTGAACCGAACCGTCTGCGGGGTTTCTCCAGTCAGTCTGCAACTGATGCAACAACACTGAAATGCGCCTCACTCAGGGTTTCATCACATCATTAGCTTCTCTGTGCTTACTTTCTGTCTTTTTTCCTTTCTTTCTCCTTTTTTTTAAAGGTTAAAGATTTTACAGCTGTACTTTCTGTACTTACTTGATCGCATCTTGTGGTAGGCCACCAGACCACAGACATGCCTGCTTTCTTTCTGTTTTTTTCTCCTCACCTGTACTCCACATGTCAAAACAACCCTCCTCCAGATGTCATCTCTCTACTTAGTTGTTATTCTCCTTTTACTATACTGCCTACAGATTTCATCACTGAATTATGCAAATATACGCCGCACTCTTAAAATTTCCATTCGCTATTAAAATTTGCCAATAAAATGTTGGTATGCCAATGAAGGGCCCGTCAGAAGGGTGGATGCTTGGAGGAAAACAGTGGGCCCGCTCACCCTGTTCTCCTGGTCCGTGTAGACAATGCAGATTAAACAGGAAGTTACGTCCTGTTTTGTGCATCTAGAAAATTTTTCACATATTTGCGTCATTGGTGCACAGGATAAAATCATTTTCATGTTATCAGTGCAAATATAAACACATGACATTTTTCATTGAATTTCACAATCTTGGAGTGCCAAGAGTGATGTTTGTTGCCACATTTGCTGCTTGTGCGGACACACGGATCAATTATTATGCCAAGCCCATGATGAGCCCATGGTTTTGCAGTAAGTCTCACAATATGGAGCAGGATACGGTTTACTTGCATGTTTCAAGACAAAATGCACAGCACAGATTTTTTTTTTAATCATCTGACTTGCATATCTCGATTAGATGAGATAAGAATCTGAACTTTTTCATTGAACCCAATTTGTTATGGCTGCTGGCCTCCTCATCAATAACTCATATATGACTTATGAAGGGAAATGATTAATTAACTGAAATAACCTGAAAATATGAAGCATCCTTTTGATGTTATAATTCAATGCGTTACCAGGATGGGGGGCTGCTACATGCTCCATCCACCATGATGTCATTTAATCTTCCAACGTATACCTTTACCTGTTGCCTTTGGTCCGTGGGTTTATGATCACTGATGTAGATACACATCTCCGGATTGAGAGTTTCATTGCCTTGTTTGTTGTGCCTGATAATAATATTGGGTGTCATCTTGCTGTCTGCGGTCAATAACAACTGTTTATTTTCTCTGTGATCTTTATTTCTCACCTTCTCCTTGTGTAACAGCAGCATCAGTGCAGAAATAATCTCTTTTTTTCGGCTTAGCATCAATATTATTTGTTTTAACGTTCATAACAAAGTAAAGATCAATTCATCAATGACCTGATCAGGACTGTAAGCAGAGTCAGTTGATTAATCCTCTGATTGTTTACCCTTCCTCTCATTATGTCTGACAGTGTCTCACAAGGAGTAAAGTTGCCTTGTGAAAGTGATTCCAGTGTTCACATCAATGTAAGAAGTGGTTATTCTAAGACAGGGACAGTGGATGTTTGCATGTTTTGCATTGTGCACACACAGCAGACTTGAACCCCAGGTTTTCCTTGTCGCTTTAAATTACATCTGCAGGACATTTGGCGAGTAAAAAGAAATTAGGACTTTATATACTGTGAACTGTTTGCACAAAACAATATTTAAGAAAAGTCTGGCCATTGTGCTACTTAAAAAGGCAGACAGACCCAGTTTCTCCTGCCACATTAAATCATCCTGACCATATGTGAGTCTCAAACTACAGGATGTCCCAGTTCTTTGCTACATAGTATTTCCAAGCAAATTTGTTGTGAACATTGACTAAAAAAAGTATAAAGTAAACTAACAGCAACAACAGTATACTCTGAAAATTAGCGCAACTGTATAGTGTTAGTACACGGTATGAGATCGGGACGCATCTGTAGTCGACAGTCTGTCAAGGTGGCAACAGACTGGTTTGACTGATTACCAAGATAATACTTTACACAACAGTGAAATGCAGTTTCATTTTCTAAAGGTCACGTCAACTGGATTGGAGTCAGAGAGGTTAAAGTATGGTTTTCCTGCAGTGCGGCATTCACAAAGCATTTTGGAATTTTCTGCCTTGCTTGAGGGAACTTCAGTCCCGTTGGGGGATGAAATACCAAAAACCTCTGACTCTGACTAGCTCACCCCTTGGCCTTTTGAGATAGCAACAACATTTAGACCATAGTTTAGTGACATCTGATTTATCAATAATACAGTGGACCAGATGAATATATAAATAAAATGTGACTTTTGTGGGGGGGTTTTTTAAATCTTATTAAATGTTATATTTTGGTTGGTAGCAAGTCAAAAAATGTCTTATCTGCTGAAGGAATTTCTGACTTTTGCACGAGTCTTCTAGATGATTTGAGAGTGTAAACATGACATCAGTCCGTCTGCACTGAAGCTGCCTGTGGGTCAGTCACAGCGGACACAGCGCACTCTGCCCGGTCATTGTGGTGAATCAGTGGGAAAACAAACACAGATTAGTGGTGAAGGCGTGGTGCTGGAAGGTTTGAACATCGTGTTCCTGAACTCAAACATCCTGCCTCGCGCGCTCACCGTAGCGTGCGGCGCGTGCGCGGGAACGTGAGAAACATGTGGAAGATTTAAATAGCATACAGATGTACTCAGTGTAAAACTATGACTGATGAGCGACGTGCAGGTGACGCCCACAACAAAACGAAACGAAACTGCGTTAAAACTATCTGTAGAATTATAAACGGACGACTTATTTCGGCTTCGTTAGCATACAGGAACAAGTGGTGGTGAGTCTTTCTAAAGACATCTTGATGTGAGGTCTGGAAACATCTTGTTCCCCCCCGTCGGGTCCCGTGCCAGCTGTTCGAGCGATGGGCGCGTGCCCGCTCCAGCTCGCCTTGGTCCGCACGTGCTGATTGTCTGAAGCCACGCCCCCTCGACAGATTGTACTTTCACGTGAGGAGGAGGGAGGCGGGGGCACGTGTTTGGCCACGAGTATGTCGCTGCGGAGGGAGCGTGTGGAGTTTAACGTGTTCACGGAGAAAACGTGTGATTTACTTTGCTTCAGCTGGATGTGTCGTTCACCTGCAGCGTGTACGCGCGAGAATACACACCCCGTACCAGACATGTGTTTAACGCTGACTGCACGAGACTGTGTGTCCCTATTTGCGGTTCACATCCCGCACGTATTATGGACTGTGCCGCCTCTTCTATATAAAGATTTTTACATTTCCATATGTACAATCCGCGGCCAGTGAACAGCCACACACACACACGCCCGTGTGCACTGACAGTGACACTCGTACGGACAGCACTGACGACCAATCAGCTGCTACTATTCCGAGAGTGGGCGGGGCTCCGGACTCACGCACGTCCAACTCGCGCGCTCTGTGGGGAGAGGAGAACAAGGGGTTGGTGTCGTGTTGATGTGCGCGAGTCAGGACGCGGTGATATTGACAAACAGGCCGACCCGACACCAGCAGCGGCGGTGAAACGAGCTCAGAGCGCTCCGTTGTTTCCCGGTGGAGGACGCAGGTACCGTCAGGGACATCGCCCCGGTGTGGCTCGGAGCCCGGCGCGGAACAATGCCCGGCAAAGCCGCCGAGACAGCGGCGCCCCAGCAGAAGTCCTTCCCGTTCGCGTTAAAGAAGATCATGGACATCCCCCCTCCCAACATCCTGGAGGAGGGCGACGACGGTAAGATCCCAGTGCACGAGCTCTCCGTTTCCCTGTCGGCGTCTGCCGCGTGAATGAGCGACGAGTTTCTCCGACGCTCGTTTTCCGAGGTGCATCCTCAGTAAGACGCGCGTGAGCCTGCTGGACATTGTGTGTTAATCCTGACCGTTAATCAGGCGAGATTAGGACGCACGTGCCGTATGTCGCACGGAGGCGGTTTCATGCGAGGCTGCGAGGAAACAACAAAAGAACAAAAAGTTCCAACTTCTCTGTGCGGCTCTCCGAGCAGCGCACCGGACTGCACACACACTGAGACAAAGACACCGCTCGGCTTTTCACTGAACACACTGCTCCACTGTTGTCTGCTCTGAGTTTGTGTGGTGGCGCTTTTCTGTTTTGCATGTGTGGAACAAGCAGATCTCTCTCTTTCTGTCTTTCTCTTCTTTTTCTGTCTCCTTTTTTGTTGTTTTTATTCTGTCTGTCATGATGTTATTTCACCGCCCACTTTCTCACCTCCAAACTCATTGACAGCCCCTTTTCTTCGGTCAGATGTCACACCCTGCCTCCTTCCATCCATGACTTGGTTTTCACCTGTGTCTCAGCCTCTCTTGAAGCTTGTGTTGTGTGCTCGGGGAAACATTTCACTTGCAGCCAGCAGCCTTTTAATTACCTGCTGTTCCCTCCTTTTCTTAATGCAGAAATTGAGAAAGAGAAGCTGTGCTCATCTGAGGATGTGGAGGGAGGCGGGGCTGGGGTGGCCAGTGCTGGTGGAGGCTCCAGAGGAGGTGGCAGCGGTGGCGGTGGCGGTGGCGGCGGCAGTGGAGGGGTATCAGCCTCCTTGACCCCGGCCATTTGGGAGAAGACCATTCCCTATGATGGGGAGACCTTTCCACTTAGAGTACATGGATCTGGATGAGTTCCTCCTGGAGAACGGGATCCCCGTGACCCTGGAGGAGGAGGAGCTGCAGAAGACTCTGAGTTCGGTGATAAGCAAAGGCAAATCCATCCCCAAGGTTATCGCCACAGCTGCTGCTCCTGCTGCTGCTGCTGCTGCTGCTACACCTACACCTGCAGCGCCCTCCCTCTCCAGCTCCGCCACATCTACGGCCACCTCAGATCCAGAGGAAACCATAACGGTTACCACACTACAGCCAGCTAAACTAGAAGAGGAGGAGGAGGAGGAAGAGGAGGATGAGGAGGAACCTTTGTCTGAGGAGGCAACAGCAACAGCAAAAGTGGAAGTGAAAGAGAAAAAAACAGGTGAGAAATTTAGATAATATGGATTTACAGGGGTTGATGTTTGTTAAACATTTGGACAGCTAATTGGACTCTTTGTACGTGTGACTCCTATTGGTTTTTATTATTCTTAACCCTTTTAAATTTCTACATCCCCATCAGACTAATGAGAATAAAAAGAGAAAAGCTATTTGTCTGAGTCGTTACAGCCACGTAGACGCTGGTGCAACATTAACTACCACTGCACTTGCAGACACAAAGAACACCCTGACCTTTGAGCCCATGTTATAGCTCTTATATGTGTGGCACATGACCAACATGGCGGTCTACATCGTGTGCTGTGAGAACCATGCATATAGAAAAACATGAGACTAAAGGAGACCCTGTTGTTTCTTTGTTAAATCCTACTGACTGTTGACCAAATTATCACTGCATCCACTACAATCAAAAATCAATGTGATGTGCTGATACAAATCAGTTCTCCTGATCCCCCTAAATGTTTGCTTAGTTATGTACACAGCAACCCAAACATGCAGCCATTAAATTCAGCTGGAAAAATTACATTACAGTTCCTTAGGAAAGACACTGGTGAGTTTGTTATTGTGTTAGAAATCAGTGTGAGGGGCAAAAAGTGTATGTAATGCAATTCCCCCACACAACAAATCCAGCCTCAAACATACCACAGAGTTGAATCAACACCTCCCCGACACAGTCTGAACCTGTGTTCAGACTGTGTCGGGGAAAGGTGTTGGGAAATCACGGGGACCGTTGGGTCACGGGGACCGAGCATTATAGTCCTCACAAAGATGGAGGGGTTTTCACAGGTTTTTTATATTGAATGACTATATATATTGATTTGGATAACAATATACAATTTGTTTCTTGTTACCTCAGAAAAACAGCAATGCTGTAAATTAATGGGTTCTAAATTAAGAGTTATTTTTATTATCTGTTGTTTTTTTTTAATTCATTGATAAATAAAGGAAACTGCCTCTCACCTAGAGTAAAGTATTCAGGCTTTTTATTTAGTTTGATTTACTGTAACCAGGAAATGTTTGCTCTTTACTAATAGGTATCTTTGACCAGTCATCTAAGCTAACACAATATATTAATCTAACAATATCTCTGAGCACTAATATTGTAATTTTTTGTCTACACGTGTGGTCACTTCTGTGTGTCTTGTGCTACAGTAAACAACTTTTTGGCAGGATTCAGTCAGGTTTTTACACACGTGTCACCTCCTTCACCCACTGAACTCCCCTGAACAGTGGATGAGAACGGTTTTGTTTTATTGGAGCGGCCTCTCTTGTATCCAGGCTTACTTTGTCTCTCTGTGCCCACGGACCACAAAACTGCAGAACGCAACACACCCTCGCCTGTCGACCCGGATGCCATCGAGGTGGACATCAATTTCCAGCCGGATCCCACAGACCTGGTCCTGTCCAGCGTGCCGGGAGGAGAGCTGTTCAACCCACGCAAACACAAGTTCTCTGAGGAGGAGCTGAAACCGCAGCCTATGATCAAGAAGGCCAAAAAAGTGTTTGTTCCTGATGAGCAGAAGGTAGGTTCACTTACTCTTTTTCCTAATAAAATAAAATATCACATCGACTTTACATTTACAGTATTTCTGACTGCAGAAAGGGAAGACTAAGTGTGATTGCAGTTGAAGACTCTGTGTTCTGGTCAGTCCTGCTAAAGATTAAAGCATTTGCAAACAGAGTGGTTGCTTGTGGATTAGAGATCAAAGATGAAGGGGGGCAGGGTGTCTTCCCAACACAGATGTTCAATTCAATTCAAATCCCTTGCTAATGTTGGTTACATTCAACTCGACCTCTCCCCTACACTCTCACCCCCCACAGGACGAGAAATACTGGTCCAGGAGAAAGAAGAACAACGTGGCGGCCAAGCGCTCCCGTGACGCGCGGCGGCTGAAGGAGAACCAGATCACGGTGCGCGCCTCCTTCCTGGAGCGGGAAAACGCGGCGCTGCGGCAGCAAGTGGCCGAGCTGCGGAAGGACTGTGGCCGCTGCAAGAACATCCTGGTCCGATACGAGGCTAAGTACGGCCCGCTGTAAAAGAACTCCGAATTAAGTCCTCAAAGCATCAAGAGACAAAAAGCAGACCTCCCTTCCCCGCAGAATTCAACACAGACACAAAACACCAAGGGAATCTAAATTTGCACTGTTGTCTTCGCTGACCTCCAGTCACTGTGTCGGACTCCTGTCGCCATTTCTAACACGGCGCTGGAGTTTTGGACGCACACTGGCAAGGTGGCGAGGGCGTGATTGGAGTGGTGATCACAGGAAGGCCTGTGGAGAGCGCCTGGCTCCTACACTCTGACAGGAAGGGGACGATTGTGGATACTCCTGCGGTCAAACACACACGGAAAATACAGCCAGTCTCAAAGACGGTTTCAGGAAAGTCAGGAAATATGAAAAGGGCAGACTGGTACAAAACAATCACAGGCTTTTAAACACCACACAGATCCGTTTTTATCACTGCACAGCACTTCTTCTTAGTGGACCAAAGCATGAGTAACGTCAAGTTAGAAGTTGTGTATTTAGACTGGTGCACACTTGCCATCCCCTCACATTTACTTGTGTTGCACTTACATTTGTGTCTGTTGTGTCTATACTTCCTATAAAATACTCTGGTCGAGGCTCAGGAGAAGGATGTTGATTAAACTCGTGGCAGGGGAGGAGAGGAACAGATGAATACAGGAGAAGGAGACGGTGGATTTGAAGTGGTGCTTCCAGGCTGAAGAGAGACAAAGCACCAAGCTCAGGTCGGCAGAGGGGAGCCCAGTAGTGGTGTGATTCAGTCACAGTTCTTCCTCTTTTAGTAAGTCACATGCACGCCTATTCGCTTTTCACACAAGCGTTTAAAAAAAAAAAAAAACTGATGACTATACTGTATATATAGTCATCTCCCTTCACCCCATCAGTGTGCAATCCATGTCTGCACCTTTTCCTTAAAACAAATGTAAAGATTATAGTGGTGGCACGTGTCTACCTTAATAACCACAAACACCACAGAAGACACCGTAGCTTATTTGGAGAAAAAAAAAATGCATGACCTACGGTTTAAAGCTACTAGTTTCCTTTTCAACTAACCTTGAATCAACTTCCATAGCGCCACACAAGATTTAGTTAACGAAGACAGACTTTAGGTGGTGATGATTTTACAAATGGAGAGAGGATTAGTTTTTCTGTAGGTTATTGTGGAAGGCATTTGTCTGATGATCTCTGAGGCCCTCACTGGTGGAGGGGTATTTTCATACGTAGGGATGTTTATTTTACTGCACACTGCAGGTAGAGGGCACTAGAGCTGCTGCCTGCCTGCTCACAGTGTAGAGATGGCTGGATTGATTTCTTTTTTAAAAATTTAGGCAGTCCCAGCATCAACTGCTTCTGAATCTTGTAAATAAATGATTGTCTCATGGTCTTTATTTCCTAAGACAGGGATACTGACTGTGTCTTTATTAACCCAATACTATTCCTTATATTTGCCAAATAGTCAATGAGTGCTGTATTTATTCTGATGGTAATAATGCATCTGTTGATTGTGATGTATAACAATATGTCAGATAATTCTATTTCCTTTGAGGAACAATACTTCTAATGAAGCCAATGCAGGGAATTCAATGGGTAAACTGTGCTTTTGGATGTTTGTTTTAAAAACAGATTTATATAGTTTTATGGGATTTGTTTTCTCTATATATACACACAGTATGTGTCTGACCTCACAGAGGACAGGGCACACTCTTATTTACCTCATCCAACACTTCCTGTTTTGAACGGTTAAAAGTTTAGTAGGGCTACAAAGTGGTGTTGGTTGGAGCAGAGAGCACATAAAAATTAGTCTAAATTAGTAAATACATTACAGACTGTTATGGGACTCAATATCTCAAGTGTCTTTGGCTGATGCATATTTTGTGATCGGCCGACTTGTGTCCATTATCACCATAATCTTGGAAAGAAAATAAATGTGGCAATAATACTCTGTTATGTAATGCTCGTTTTATTTCAGTGATGATGTTGTATGTGCTATGATGTACTAAATAGAAATGCCCCAAAGTCATTTGTGCTTCCACTTTAGATCCTCTGTAGTCTAGGATCCTAATGCATGAAACCCAGTAAACTTGTCTTTTTTTTCTTGACTATTTTACACCAAGTGTACTTATGTCTGTAAACCATCACTGAAAACTCTGTATGTTCTTAGATGGATGGGCTGAAGGTTCATTGTACAGAAAAAGCAGAACATCTTTCCTACGATGTGCTGTTTTTGATTTATGGCATAATAGCGCCACCTGTCCTCGTGCAGCCAGCGCTTGACCCCAGGCCGAACATCAGCTGAAAACAGCATCTTTTGATCACTGTGTGGATTGTTTTCTATATTTACTGAAGATTGATCTATATCTAGATACACTGGATCAGTTGGTGATTTTGTGTTTTCTTGATAGATTCTGTGTTTGTTTTGGTTTCCCGATGGTGTGGTATAACAGGCATTATATTAGTAATGTGTTTTATTTTGCATTGACATTCAGACTTGACATTGACTGCATTATGCTATTTATACGTGAATGCAGTTGATACATGCAAACATTTGGTTACCTTTTTGCTAAATTAAAAATGCTCTGCATAAGGTTGATCTTAAAGGTACAAGAAGTCAAGATAATTTTTAGTACTGCATACAGTATGTAGCAATCTCTCTTTTTTTTGGATGCAAAGCACCTCGCAGGACTGACTTGCAACTCACAAACCTGCTCCCTGGAGTTGAGCAGGCTGCAAATGCTCCAGGAAAGGAAAATAACATTAGCAGTGGCTTAGATCTGCAGATCTGTATATATCTTTCGCCACCTACAGACAAAGATGCTAGTAGCTGCTGCGCCACCTGCAGGCAATAAATGTTAAAGCTGCACTCTTTTCCTTTTTGAGGCAGTTGTTTTTATTTTTGTGTCTGCTGTTTTTATTTAGCACTTATTTCGTCTGTTGGCTAAAAAGACACAGATAACAGATATGATGTTATGTATTATGCCATAAAAATCCGATGCAAGTTTGCTAGTTTAAAATGTTAAGTCAATGTCGCACACAAAGAAAGTCCACCTCAAACTGCAGTTGTAACTTTCTGCCTGCAGGTGGCACAATGGCGAACTTGATCTGAAGGTCTAAACTGCTGTTTTTAAGGTTGCTTTGGGTACTTCGCATCAATGACACAATATTGTTTACTATTCAAAGTAGCTACAATGCTCCTGAAAAAAGATAACTGAAGGTCTCTATTGAAGACATTTTTAAAGTTTTGTTTGTTTTGTGGTGTTTTGCTTTATTTTCTCTTTTTATATAAAGGTGTTTTTGTTGGGTGTTTTTGTATCGTCCCGACCATGTATAGGATACATGCAACTGCAGTACCATGTCCTAACTGTACCTTGTATCATGCATATGAAAATAAATTGGGATTTAATGACATCTGGGCTCTTGGCTTGACCTTGCTTGAGTCACCGAGCAGCTGCGGCAGCTCTGATTGGAGGTATGCAGGCGCTGAGAGACAAAGAAACAACAGATAACAGAGGAACAAATGGGGACGTCTTTCCTCATCCATAACCTCATCCTTGATGCACACACACACAACACGCGATGCTGTTTTCTTTCAGACGCCTTGTTTCTCCATCGTCCCTTTGTTGCCTCGGTCCTGCTGCTCATCAGTATTCCAGAGGAGTCGGAGATGTTGCGTAATGATCACATCGACACACTGGGGAGCAGCGTTGCGTAACAGCAGCAGCAGCCTCAAAGACCAGCGGGATGGGTGTGTGTGTGTGTATAAGACGGAGAAAGGAAAGTGAGGAAGGAAGGGAGGGGCTCTGGGAATCAAGAAGGGTGGGGTGGGGGGCGAAGAGAGGAGCAGATCAGGTGGTTGGATGGATGGAAGGAAGAGGGGAGAGGAAAGGGTGCTGAGGAGGGAGAGAGGGAGGGAAGAGCAGGGGATGAAGGAGAAGGGGCGAGGAAAGGAGAGGAGCGGGTGGGTGGAGGGAGGGGGACAAGATGGCAAAGGGATGGACGTGGAAAGATGGAGAAAAGAGATGCAGTTAGAGAAGTGTGAGCCGAGGGAGGGAGGGAGATGGGATGCAGTGAGTGGGCGATGGAGGGTGGAGGAGAGCCAAGGAGGAGCCCGGCCATGCATGTTAATGTCACACCACTACATGTTACTATAGAAAGCACAGCCTTGGAGAGTGCACATGAGCGAGCCAACCGTACAGCTGGCTGCATCCGAGAAAGAGCTGCTCGCTCAGGACGGACAGACAGACAGAGCGCTGGATGATGAAATATGAAGTAATATCTGTTGGGATGAGTCCAGCTGAGGTGGGTGGTGAGCAATCTGGCTCCTCACCGTTTGAGAATTTCATCTTTGCTTTGAATTATTGATCAAACGTCACTTGAGTTTGTTTACTGCAATAAGAGGACACATCTCTCCGGCATCTCAAGCTTTTCACAGGAACACAGGGATCTACTTTTCATAATCTTTGATCTGCAATATGTTCAACACTAACTGGCGCACACAGACACCGAGAGGTGAGAGGGAGCCGGGCTTATCTACGACCAAGCTGAAGGTTCACAGTGACACGTCTGCATCACCTGTCCATTTCCAGTCACGCCATGTTTCACAGTCCTACGAACCCACAAACAATGAGGACGACACAATTAGCTTATTTTCCATGCTTATTTTTGCCAATCTGTTGTTTTTTATTACAAACTTAAAAAAGAATCTGATACAATAAGAAACTGCAGTAGTAACTCCCCATTCCTGAGGGGCAGCACAGAAAACAGGTCATTGCATTTCAGTAGTGAAAGATTCATTACACATCTACAGGGTGTACAGATCAGATACAAAATCGGAAAAATAATAAAATACAGGCAGGAAAGAAAGCACTATATTTATACATCATCTGAACTTTTAATTATATCTATTTTACTCTTAAATGTTAAATTTTACATAGAAAATAAACTTCTTTTATGACAATGAAATATTCCAAAGTGCAAAATAAAACGCACACATCGATATAAGCAAAGGACATCAGAATACAAAATTCTTGTTTTTCCTCTTCGTCAATGTGCAACCCTGATTGGAGAAAAGCCTGCGTTTAGAGTCGATTGGTGATGCGTTGGAAACACTTGAGTGCAAAACCCGAACCAGCCTTCACTCTGAAAGATGTGAGGGCAAACCAGCTTTTACAATAATTGCTCACATCTTCAAGATCTGTCACCTCATGAGCCTGATTTGTAAGCGGAAGAAATTAAACACACCTCGTTTTGCGCTGAATAATATGAAAGAAATAACGGAAAAAGGAGTCGCTTGGACATTTTGGACATGCATGCGACAAAAAGATCTCTCCAAGGCTTTTAAATGCACAATAAATGAGCAGGTGCCCCCAGGTTTGTTTTCCTACAGGCTATCTCAACCAGGGTTGACTAACAACAGATCAGGATCACATTCACAGCACATTCATTTCCTTCATCCTTCCAAACCTGCTGTAATACTGTCTTCCTATTGAGGAGATCTATTGGAATTTTTTTTCCAGGGTGCAGAGAGGTAGTAACCCCTTGAATCCTTCAGGGCAATTTAAATTATGGCATTACATTGCACTGGAGAAGGGTAAGCATCTGTGTAAGCAAAGACAGTCTGGGATATGGCTATAGTATCAGGACCAAAGGAGCAGGCTGATGGGGAGAAGATAAACCACTGAGAAATATGAGGCGAGAAAAAGTATGTGATGCAAAATATAATATGAGTAGGTTGGAAGGATATTTTGTTCTGAATAGATCTGGGTTCAGGTACTGTAAGGGGAAACAGACTTGTTAGTGAGTGGTGTTGATGTTTAATTGTTTAATCAATGATGGACAATTTTGCAGGGTGAAAAACAATAATCAGGTTGTCACATAAAAAGGGAAGATGGCCATTGCGCTCATAAATGAAAGTGAAATGTGGAGATTTTTGGTTTAAATGCACTGCCTATGGGAGTAGTGTTGTCAGACTGCCCTGGGAGCACAGACAAAGTGATATCAGCCATCTTTTCCTACACAAACCCACTGTAAACATTCACATCTTTAGCTCCATATCCAACTTGAAGAATTAATACATTTACCCGTCTTATTAGACAAATGCTGTACAGGGTACAATACACATTCAATACTTTATTCTGTACATCTTTATTTTTGTCTCAATTTGCATATATTCATGTTATTTTCTGAAAAAATAACCTCAGCATGTAAGAAACTAAACAAAGAATCTGAACATAAGAACTTTGTATATACATATTCCTGGACTTGTCATGTCTTACTCATACAAATGTAAGTGATAATTTGCAAAAACAAAAATATAGAAATATTGGAAATAAATTACAAAACAGAAATTATAAATGCATCTTTCCCTCACAATAACATTTACAGAGATGTGTACCTCCCCCACCCCATTCCCCTTGAAAAGAACACAAACTACAACAACAAAAAAAAAAAAAAAAAAGAAATAAAACTTGCATGCATATGACAAGCTGTCACATTGCAAAAACCAGCATGAGCACAAGTCAAGGGTCCTTGGATCATCTTATACAAAAACATTTATGGGTACTAGTCAAGAAGACATTCAAATAAAAAGGACAAGACGGACAGCATCTTCTCGCCAACGTGATACATATGAATACAAATTAAGCTCCTGTTTGAATCTAAAGCATTTTGTGACAGCTGAATAAAATGTGCCGTTACCAAACAGAGGGCAAAGGAATGGTCATATTTCTGGGCAACACAGGAGCCCAGTAATAAAGTGCTGGACAGCTCAAGTGGACATCTGGAGGGGTTACCCTTCCCTGTAGTGACTAACCAACAGTCACATGGACCCGGTCGGTAAACAAACCGTAGATAGAAAACAGCAGACTTCAACAGATCTGACAAGCTATCCAATAAAGCGACAAAAGCCACACAAGCCAATAAAGAACATTCATCTTTGCGCCTTTGTCAGCGTCACTGCAACTGGGGAAAAGAGATGGAGCAACCTCAACTGTACGCTTCCGTTTTTTCTTTGTTAACAGCCAGCGAAGCAGAGATCACTGAAGAATTTCAAGAGGAGGGAGAGAATAGTGTGAGCCTTTGGCTTCAGTACCATTTAAGCTCACCAGAAACGTGCTCTGGGTTTTAAAGTGCCGTTCGCTAAGCCAATACAGCCTGGACGCCACCGAGGCAACAGAACTCTCTAGCTGCTTCTCTCCTGCTCTTACTTCCTTTCGTCTCCCTCTCTGCTCTCCATGCAGAGGAAAACCTCTCCTTCATAGTCAAAGTCATGCTAAGCCATTTATCACAATCCCTACTGCTTAACTGCTGCATCCCCTCCCCCTCACCTTCTTCTCTGCCTGTTCACCTTCACACACTTCTGACTGGAATTGTGCGTGTGTGCATATATTTCTGCATATGTGTATGCGCACGTTTGTCCATTTCAATACACACACGAAAACCATAACTTGCATCCCTGTGTTTATAGTTGAGGGATCAGCACATGGTTATCATCTTAAAATGCAAATATGTATTTGCTTTTCACATTCACCAAGGTTTCCCCGACCTTCCCAGCCGCAGTTCCCCCTGACAGGTACAATACATTCTACTACATCACTCCCATGCTCCCTTTCTGCTCCCTCCACTGCTCTCACTTCATTTAAACACATGTCAGATACACGTTCCAGCAGACGATAAACCACTTCCAATATGCACTCGTTGACAACAGCGGAGTCAAATTGTGCCCGTGCATGAGTGTGTTTCAAGGGTAACGAGCCCACCGTACAAAGAATGAGTCTCTCGATCACGCTGAGCCACAACAAAACAGAACAGAACTACACATGCAGAGACAGCAGAGCCCCCCTCTCTGTATTTGTGGCAAGTAGGGCAGAGCAGATTGCAGAGCAAAGTGCTGAGCTTTCCACAGCCGTCGTTCCCTGCAGGACTTGGCGAGGTCCTTTTTCACAGCATGACAGTGCAGTGCAAAATGGAGCTATACAAGAGCCGGGTCCATTAAACTACAAGTCAAGAAAACAAACAGAAAAAAGTCCCTCACATCAACATTCAATGCAAAATAATAAACATAAAGAGATTGGCAGCGACTCAAGGTAGAAAGGATCTCACCCCCCCAACCCACTCTAGTCATCAAAGCCAACACGCAGAACGTGATGAGAAACATCAATGGACAAACTGGCAGGGTGCGGTTGGGGGTTTATGGAGGAACAAAACAAATCACATGAACTATTCTGTGGACGTGGTATTTTAAATCTTTGTAGTAAAACTAATTCTTAACTTGTATTAGTATTAGAACAATTTGTTAGAAAAACTGAAAATATCTGGATCATCATTGTCCTACACCCACCTCCTCCAACAATTCTCATCATTACAAACGAAGGCTTAGTTGGCCAGCACGACAGGCTGGAAGGACTGGCTGGGATATTGCAAGTTGTAGCTTCCTAAACCCTCGACAAATGGCGGCTTCTCCATGTAGGAGATCCCTCCGTTGCTGCCAATGATGCCCACACTCTGTGCTGGAGGAGGGCTGGAGAAGGGGTCAAAGGACGGATGGGCGTTGACGGTGTGGGGGGGTTGGAAGGGGCTGGCGTGAGGCTGCATGGGCTGGGTGTCAGCATCGAAGTAAAGGGGGCCTGGGGATCCTGGATAGACAAACTCTTTGGCGTTGGGAGAGAGCTGGCTGGCAATGGGACCACCGAGCGAGTGCAAGGAGAGAGACAGAGGCTTGTGCTTGAGCAGCTCCGGTGCAGAGATGGTGGTAGGGGAGCGGGAGAGCATCCTCTGGGCAGGCGGTATGACGACTGCAGAGCTTGCTGCCGACCCGGCTCCGCTGCACTTCTTCATCTTGGTTGAGCCGAATTTAGTGGCGGCAAAGCTGGCAGTGGTGAATGTGATTTGTTGAGGGCGGGCAGGGGGGAGAGCGGAGGGTGGCTGCTGAGTGGGGAGGTAGGGCAGCCCGCCGCTCGGAGGAGAAGGGGTAGATGTGTTGGATGAGTGGGCTGCAGGGTCGGTGGGCGTGCTGGAGCTGGGGTAGCTGAAGAGCCCGGGGCAGGACTGGGCAGAAAGAGGTGTGGGAGAGCTGGAGAGCGATGGCATGAGGGCAGGAGACGCCTGGCTTCCAATTGGCACAAACACCTGAGCGTCTGGGTTGAAGCCCAGACTCTTTGCCTCCTCCGCCTCTGCATCTCCTTTACCCTCTCGGATCACCCCCTCAGCCCTCTCACTGTCACAGCCGAGGCCTGGAGGGTCCTCAAGGTACAGAACCTTCACTGCCCCCTTCTCTCCAATCTGGTAGGATACCTCATAAGGATCAATCCACACACTGAGCTCCGCAGGAACATTTGCGCGCACTTCCTCCGTGTCTAGTCCGCTTCTCTTGGCAGCCAACTCCACCACGGGGTCCCTTGGTGCTCCCAGCTGAATGCAGCGGAAGGCAGAACCCCTGAGAGGAGCTTCAGGGTACCAGTGACCCTCAAAACGAGACATCAGTATCCTCTCCAGCTCCTCGCCGAACAGGTCAGCTCGACGCCGAGGCAGTTTGTTGTACAGGTAGGACACGATGAAGTTGAGGGCGACCTTCACTTCTAGATGCATGACTGTACCAGGCTAGCGCCGTCGTGGGAGCAAATTGAGCAAGATGGTGCTGAAAGTGAGGCAACGTAACTGTAACAAAGACTTCTTCCACTGGTTTATTGTAAAGTGTATGATTCTTTTAGTGTCATCATGGTAAAGGCACCTTAAAGGCCGGGGCAGCAGGTCACAGGTTGTTTGTTTCTCTTGTCAAAAGTATGTAACAATGTTTTCAGGTCCCAACTGTGGAGAAGAAAAGAGAAGAAAGCTGTCAGATCAAGGGAAATGGATCAAAAGTGTTATCCAGCTGTAGATAGTTTTCACAGTATGGACATAGAGAACCTCAGTTGTATGGGAGCTAGAGTGCGCCACCAAAATAAACCAACCTTTTAAGGTTTTCATTCTCTAGATAACTTATTTAATTCTATGCATTTGTTATATTATTATTTTAATGTTTTTTTCTGAACAGCACTTAAACATAATGAAACTTTCATATAAATTGTTGTCTGAAAGTTCTTTGAACAATCAGTTTTTACAAACAATGCACACATGCACACAAACCGCCTCACTATAAGATACATGATGCAAATTAAGGCACTTTTGGTAACAATAACCTAAAATAAAAAAAACAAGTGTAAGATCTTGATGAACACCTAAACGACTTGTATAAAACTAATTGAGTGGCACACTCTGGCCTCCATATAGACGCCTGAGACCAGTGGTAGTGTCACTCCTTAAAATGACACAAATTGAGCCATTTCTATACGAACTTGTGATTCAAATAATAAACTTGACACTTGTCTAATTGGTTGTGAAATGACTTTACAGCAATTAACTATAAACAGGGAAACTACAGGCAGAGCCAACCATAATGCCTTTAACCTATTTTATGGCACAGTCTATCAAAAACGCAACTTCTGTAAGTGCATGAATATCTATGAGGGAAGAGGGGAAAATCAGTTTCACTGAATCTACATATTACATATTCTTATACTGCAACACACAGCAATAAATTATGTTTTATATTTTAAATTCTAGTTTTATAAACTGCAGGATGTGCTGAGAATGTGGCAGATGCTGTGTTGTGGGCTTCATAAATCCTTCATAATCTGACTCCGATTCTGAATCCCTCCTGCTTAATGCTTTAACACAGTCACACAGAGTCCATTCATCTCCATGCAGAGTACAACTGAATGAAAGATTACATGCAAAAAGAAGAAAAAAAAAAAAACACTCACAAAAGGAAGAAGTGTAAAATGGCAGGACAGTTAATCGACTTCACAGAACACCATTTCCCACCATGCAGTGCGCTGCGATCACCCCACTCCCCTCCCCCATACACACGCACACACATACAAACAATTCACTTACATTCACTTCCCTGCCAGATAGGGATTCGGCAGCTAAGATTAGAAAGACGCCTCCGATTAAAGACAATTCTAATGTTATTACAGATAAAGCTGCACGGGCTGGACTGCTGCGCTATGGGAGTGACAGTTCAAGATGAGATTTACATTCCCCCCATCGCATGAAAAGGTGACATTGAAGGATAAGATGGGGGTTGGTGAAAATGAGCTATAAATAGGGCCCCATTTTGCATCCTCTATTTTGCAAATTCCTCCCCACCACCTGAGGTAAAAATGAGTTAAAGTGACTGAGGAAACCGCACAGGGGAATCCACCGGTCCATCACCTGCAACGCTCAAACGTCATCAGAAAAGAGAAGAAAAGGAAAAAACAAAAACAAACAAAAAAAAAAAAAAACACTGAGTGCACACACACAGCTAAGCTACCTACAGCTCCTATTGCATTCATTTCGTAGCTCTCCTTATAAAAAGGCAACAGTAAGTAAGATACACAGGAGCCAATGTCATCCAATGACAGGAGAAGCTCAGTTAATATGTGCAGATTTGTGGCTTCAGGGGCGCAATAAAATGGTCTAAATCGTAAAGCTCAGCTTTCCAATTTCCATAAAAACATCCAAACCCTCCGTGTTCGTGTGTGTGTTCACCTGCAGGTTACTTACACGGCTCGAAGGAGACAGATTCATTTTCACAGGCCTGTTGTTGCAGGTCAGAGCAACGGCAGGATCTATAGTGCTATTTTTGTTTACATGGACTCATTATCAGGGCTGAAAATGTGTGGCACTGTGTGCTGCAAAGTATCCACCTCACGTCAGGTTTAGTCTGTTAAAGCACCAAATTTATAGTGATCGCACAAGAAGCACGATGTGTATGTCTATGAAAGAATACAAGACCTTTAGAAATATTAGAATTGAGGGTTAAGAGCAACATATTGAGGCCTAGCCAGAACTAAATTGTCATCACACACATAAACCCACAATACAATAGGTAATGGATGTTATTGTGATTAGTTGAATTCAGCTTTTCTCCCATTTTGGCTTCAAACAGATTCATATTTTTAAGACTTCTTTGAATTGAGATTATGCTGCACACCCACCAGAAGCCAAATAACGGAGGCAAATAAGCAACAAGAGCGTGAGATTGGAGAAATATCACCTAGGTTTGATGACAAGCTGAGATAATGAGGCAGCAGGGTCTACCTGGGGGGATTACTGCCATATGTCAGTCAAAAGGCACTGGAGCAGAGGGGGAGCTGGTCCGGCTGACATGCAGGTGATGGATCCCTCCGTGCCAAATTGTCGCCGTGAATTAAATTATAAGGCTAATTAAGTGGTTTAGAGCCCATCGACCGAGTGTGTGTGTGTGTGTGTGTGTGTGTGTGTGTGCACGGTGATGAAGAGGAGTCCCTCCTTCCTCCTCAGCATAAACAAGCCCCGTCAGGCAGTAAATAAAAACGAACAGAAACATGACAGCTGAGCAGACTTTGAGGGGGTCTCTGCTGCTAACATATAATAAGATAAAAACAAGAGCTGGGTCTTTATTCGCGGTGCAGTCATTCATTATGGTCTTAACGCTTCAAACAAACACCAAAACACAGCCACATGCTGCGGCGGATGGACACGCCAAATGAGGGCATTTAAATGAAAATGAGCCCATTTTAATGCACCAGCTGGCATTTAATTACTCACCTATCGCCACTGATGCCCCGGCTTGACTCGTACTCCTGCGTTTCTCTTTAAATTCCCCCGTGTTGTCTCGAAATTCAAGGCGGGTCAGTCGGAGTGGTCGGTCCGGATGCTGACCAGCAGGTATTTCTTCACCTTGGCGCTGTTGTTTGTTTGAATGTGCTGCCCCAGTTCTCAGATGGCCGGAGGCTCTCCCACTTTGTCTCCAGCTGACAGCTCGCATGGACGGTCCAGAGAAACTTTACTGTTTGACAACCCGGCGTATTTATACACGGTGACTCGCCCACACACCCGTGACGGCAGGGACTACTTTCTTCATATTGGAGTAGCTGCTGCAGCGTTATTATGATGTTTTGCGTTATTATGATGTTATGATGTTTTGCGTGCTGCTGCATTAACGCACCTGCTTCTCCTCTCAGCGAGCCATTAACGCCAGCTCTGCGGGAATATATGTCATTTAATATGAACCCGCAGGACGATTTCAAAACAGAGGTGAAAAATAAAAATAACACATGTCACTGCTCATTTTCAAGACAAGATGTCCATTCGTGGGCTTCCTGGAAAAGCAGTGACGTCCAAAACACAGAAAATGTAGAGGTTTTGTTTTCATATAAAATCCAAGCTTACCCAGCGGACTCTAGTTTAAGCGGCGGAGGGATATTTGTAGTTCCCTACTGTGGTGAACAATTTGCTAAAAATATAAGCGGTGATAGCAACAGAGTCTCTATTGGCTGAGAGGGGGGCGGACCCGATGATTATTGGGCTGCAGCGTCCATTCAGCAGCTGAAGCAGCCGGACTTTAACTAGGGGCTTGTGGGAAATGACGTCTTCTTCGCAAAATTTGAAAATAAAAAATTATTGTCTTACTGGCTGCGTTTTGTTGTTATTATATTTTTTTCTCCCTCTATATATTTACATTATACATATGGTTATATATATTTATATCTGTACATAGCTTCTGTAAATGTTTAATTTCACCTTGTTGAGCTGTCCTTGTTTTAAACTATGTGTTTCTTTTTCTGTGTGCGTACAGTGAGAGTGTTGAAGAAGCCCTGTTGTAGTTGACTGCAGGTTTATTATGCATTCAAACATTTATTACAATTTATTGTACTATTCAGTTCTCTGTGGAATCTGTAAGTCTATATCTTTATACGTTTCATGGTGGTTATGGATTTTATATTCGCAAAATAAATCTATTGAAATTATATAGATAAGATAAGATAAGATAAGATAAGATATGAGATAAGATCCTTTATTGATCCCACGGTGGGGAAATTTCACTGTTACAGCAGCTCATCCACACATACACAAAGTAAAAGAGACAATAGACAAAATAGCACACAAAGACACACAAAAAAAACAATAAATTAATCAATTACTTATAATAAACACATCAATTAAAACGCACAAATCCCCAAATCTTAATCCAGTTTAGATAACAATATTTCGCACAAGAAAGTTGGGACAGACTTTCGAAACACAAGGAAATTCCACACACTAACAATAGAGATATTGCATTACGATAAAAATACTGATTCATTTTATATCATATAAAAGTAACTAACTAATTTTCGTCTGTAATTAAGTGAAATAGGAGTAGGCCTGGTTGTGACCTGGATGTCAAGTTATTGGCACATAGAAGTAATAGAAAAATTTAATATTGAAAGAGAGTTCAGACTGCAGAGAAAGGAAAGAATATAACTGCTTTGTATATCTCATCAACATGTTTATGTAATTCTTCTTCTTCTTTTTCTTCTGCTTACTATTATTATTATTATTATTATTATTATTATTATTATTGTTATTATTATTATTATTATTTAGTGTAATTATATTTTACTTAGCCGAATAAAATGTAAAAAAAAAAAGTTGATAAAACAATTAAAATAAAAACAATAGTCTACGATAACGGTCTTGATGAACCTTTGACGTCACATCAAGGCGACAATCATCTTTGTCAGTGAACAAAATGGCGTCTTACTGTTTGACTGTCGCTAGGCTGCAGGTAAGAAAGCGTTATATTACTTGTACAGAGTTATTGGCCGTCGTGCCGTCGTGTACACTTGTGCCAACAGGTATCTCCCGTCGTGTGATACGGTCGGCCCCGCTGCTGGTCGACCCACCGCGGGAGAGCTGAGCGCCGAGCCGCCGGTCGTCCGGTCACCGTGTTCCCGTTTGACTCCTGACAGCAACACATCGTCACGGTGTTAAAGCTCTTCCCACCTGACAGCCACCTGTATTAAATCGTGCTATAGTTAATATCTGTATCGTGTTAAGTCAACTTAAACTGAATAATTGCCTCAGACGGGTTTGTGTGGCCGAATGTTTACAAGGTGATCACAAGGTTACCGAGTTTTCTCACCGCGCCAGGAGACTACTGACAGCTGGGACTGATGGACAGCCGTGTGTTTAAGGCCTTCACACACTTTAATTACACAGAGTATGTCAAGTGACTGTATTAGACTGTGTGACATGTTTATTATCCAAATATTTTTATTGAAATTTAATCATATAAATTAACAAGCAATATACCCTCATAGATTGTGTTATCACACATGTAAACATTAACACATCCATTATTCCCATAAGTGAATATTGGATAAAGGAGAGAAAAAATCAAATCAGAAAGGTGAATAAACCTGGTCTATTATTATACACAGTCTAGTTTTGAAAATAATACAGTAATGTTTGCCAACAGTGTGCTTTAGTTGTCTGAGTGTGCGAATGTGATATTACCTTTTTTTTAGCCAACTTTGATAAGATTGTGCCTTTTGCTGCTCGAAGAGAATCAGTTGAGGTGGCATAGAAAAGGCCACCGTCTAACTTTTTTGTGACATATTAGGTTTAGTATTTGGATCAATATGAGGCTGATATAAAAGCATTACTCTGAGGTGACAGCTGTTACCTGTCCCTGAACCTGCTGCTGAGTACTGTGTCAGTGTGTGGCCACATTGCAGTGTCTCTTTCAGGACTTGTTTGAATGAACACACATGAGCTCGGTTTGAGAGACAAGACGGAGATTATTCTCATTTAAAGCAAAAGAAGAAACATTTAAATGGCAAAGGTGCTGTAGGCTGTCCTTACAGCACAATACTTGTCATTAAATGTATCTATCATAGTATTTGAATCACACACACTGATGTTCAGATGACAGGCATCAAGGTGCTGTGATGGTTCTCATTTTACGGACAGTGTATACGCACATATCTCTGGTGCTCACTGTCAGTAGCAGCAAAGTGGGCGAGGCTAACCCTTGCAATATGAGCTGCATAAACTTTCACCCGATTTTCTCTGAGCACAGTGACTTTCCACTAAATATCAACACTGATGGGCAGTTGTTAGGGAAATGAATACAGCTGCTTTAAAGATTTTATCTCGTGTTTCACCCAAGATCACACACTAACACAAAAGATTTAAATCCAGTCCTGGCTTTGACTTTGTGTGCAGTGGCAAAATACAACTCATAAAAATGCCTCAAAAACCTGGAGCAGTGTCCTTATCAAATTTAAAATATTTTACTACACAATAAAACTTTACATTTAAGAAACAGTAAAGTTATTGGTCTTGTAACACTTTATATAGTGACTACTGTGAGATGAGCGTCTGATATTGTTGTAGTAGGAATGTTTGGACAATATTTTTTGACAGCCTGTTTACATTACCAGCATAAACAAAATCTCGACATTCATTCAAATTAAGTCATCCTGGTACTGCACCAAAAAACCTAAATGAAAACCTTAAAATGAGGGCAGAGGTTTGTACCCATAATGTCTCAGTAATTGTTTAAATGACTGGTCATTTACGTGGCAAAGCCATAAGTTAGAGGTGGGCAGGATTTTTGTCAGCTGGAATAGAGCAAGATAGGATAAACAAAATTATCAGTGACTGATCAATTAAAATATGATTTGTAGAGCAACTCGAGACTTTCCTACTTCTCTTTCTGATCTGATGTCTAACTAAACAGACTGAGCCTTTTCTGACCACAGTGGAAGATTCTTTTTATGTCATCCTGTTGGCGACTTTTTTTTTTTTTTTTTTTACTGGTTCCACTTGAAAGATTATGTTTTTACTGTCCTCACATGGTGTCTCAGTCTTGCATTTAATTGCCTCTCTTTCTTCTGTGTAGTTATTATATAACTTGTTATTTCTAAACTGTATTATAAAAATTTGTTTATGACGTTATTGCTCAAAACTGTCCTCTCTTTTCCCTGTTCTAGCTGGCCCTTGGTACTGGAGCAAGGCGATTTCATGTCTCTGCTGTCTTCAGTGCAAAGGCCAAGGTGGCCATGAGCCGCTTTGAGCCCGGCACCAGCATTAACTATGAGAAGTTGCATGAGAACATCAACATTGTGCGCAGAAGGTCAGCAGTTGCCCTTCTCTGAAATACACAGATTGTTGATTACAGTTTGGCTCACGAGGAATGCCTGCTGTTCATTACGGCAACACGGTAAATCTCGTGACATTGACAGTGTTGACTTGTCAGGGCCAGCAAGGCCCATGGAGTTAACTTTGGATGACCTAGTGTCCCTGTCTTACTCAGCTTACCTCATGCTGTAATACAGGAATAGGAAATGCCTTTTGTGTGGCTATTAGGGTTAGCTGTAACCCTAGCCGTTTATGATAAGCCACAGTTATTTTTGGTGTCCAGAGCTTTTCCATGATTCTTGGCACCAGGTGGTATACAGTGCTTTCCAAAATTGAGACACAAAATGCAAAAGGGCACGGCAAGAAAATGTATAATACATGTGTATGTATAAATATATATATATATGTTAGAATTTGTATCCATATTAGAAGTAATTGATGTCAAATGTATAAACCTTATTATAGCCCTTATTTCTTTACATCATCTTTCCATTAATCTGCCCCTCCAGGCTCAGCAGGCCTCTCACTTTGTCAGAGAAGATCGTGTATGGTCACCTGGATGACCCAGCAGGTCAGGAGATCGACCGCGGCCGCACCTATCTGCGTCTGCGTCCAGACCGTGTGGCCATGCAGGATGCTACAGCTCAGATGGCAATGCTTCAGTTCATCAGCAGTGGTCTGCCCAAGGTGGCGGTTCCCTCCACCATCCACTGTGATCATCTGATTGAGGCTCAGGTTGGAGGGGTTCAGGACCTGCAGAGGGCTAAGGTGAGGACAGACAGAGGAAGGATGGATGGGTATTATATACTGTTTATTGTGCATATTGTATATTTTTTATGGTAGAGTCTTGATGAATGAGTATGTTCTGGCATGCTTATAACTATAAAAAAAAATATGGGAGTCTTTTTTTGTGATAATTTTTCTGGTTTGAAAATGACAAAACATTATCCATCCATCCATCCATCCATCCATCCATCCATCTTCCATCCGCATTGTTCCGGATGTGTTCCCTGCGGAGAAAACTCATTTCGGCCGCTTGTATCCGCGATCTTGTCCTTTCGGTCATTACCCAAAGTTCATGACCATAGGTGAGGGTGGGAACGTAGATTGACCGGTAAATAAATCGAGAGCTTCGCCTTTCGGACTCAGCTCCTTCTTCACCACGACGGTCCGGTACACCGACCGCGCATAACTGCGGACGCTGCACCAATCCGCCTGTCAATCTCACGCTCCATCTTTCCCTCACTCGTGAACAAGACCCCGAGATACTTGAACTCCTCCACTTGAGGCAGGACCTCTCCACCCACCCGGAGAGGGCACGCATGCCACCCTTTTCCGGATCGAGAACCATGGCCTCGGATTTGGAGGTGCTGATTCTCATCCCAGCCTGCTTCACACTCGGCTGCAAACCGCTCCAGCAGTACATGCTGAAGGTCCTGGCTTGATGAAGCCAACAGGACAACATCATCCTGCATAAAAAGCAGAGATGAAATCCTGTGGTTCCCAAACCGGACTCCCTCCGGCCCCTGGCTACGCTACGCCTAGAAATCCTGTCCATGAAGATTACTGAACAGGACCGGGTGACAAAGGGCAGCCCTGCTGGAGTCCAACATGTACTGGGAACAGATCTGACTTACTACTACCGGCAATGCAGAACCAAGCTCCTGCTCCGGTCATGTACAGAGACCGAACAGCCCTTATGCAGCAAAGGCCCCCGGACCCCATACTCACGGAGCACTCCCCACAGAATACCACGAGGGACACGGTCGAATGCCTTCTCCAGATCCACAAAGCACATGTGGACTGGTTGGGCAAACTCCCATAAACCCATCAAGCAACCCTGCGGAGAGGTATAGAGCTGGTCCAGTGTTCCACGACCTGGGACGAAAACCGCATTGTTCCTCCTGAATCCGAGGGTCGACTATCGGCCGAATTCTCTCTCTCCAGTACCCTGGCGTGCGTAGACCTTCCCTGGGGAGGCTGAGAAGTGTGATCCCCTCTGTAGTTGGAACACACTCTCCGGTCCCCCCCTTTTTAAAAAGAGGGACCACCACCCCTGGTTTGCCACTCCAGAGGCACTGTCCCCAACCTCCATGCAATGTTGCAGAGGCGTGTCAGCCAAGACAGCCCCACAACATCCAGAGACTTGAGGTACTCAGGGCGGATCTCATCCACCCCCAGGCGCCTTGCCACCGAGGAGCTTACAAACTACCTCAGTGACTTTGGCTTCGGGTGATGGGACGAGTCCACCTTCAGAGTCCCCAGCCTCCGCTTCCTCACTGGAAGGCAAGTCGGTGGGATTGAGGAGATCCTCGAAGTATTTCTTCCACCGTCCGACAATGTCCCCAGTCGAGGTCAACAGCTCCCCACCCACACTGTAAACAGTGTTGGCAGAGTACTGCTACTGCTTCCCCCTTCTGAGGCGCCGGACGGTTTGCCAGAATCTCTTCGAGGCCGACCTGATAGTCCTCCTCCATGGCCTCACCGAACTCCTCCCAGACCCAAGTTTTTGCCTCCAGGCCTCCAGGACCGTCCGGGCTGCGGCTTGCTTGCTTCAGCCTGCCGGTACCCGTCAACTGCGTCAGGAGTCCCACAGGCCAACATGGCATGGCCCGATAGGACTCCTTCTTCAGCCTGACGGCATCCCTTACTTCCGGTGTCCACCACCGGGTTCAGGGGTTGCCTGCCACGACAGGCACCAGAGACCTTGCGTCCACAACTTCGAACTGCTGCGCGTCGACAATGGAGGCAGAGAACATGGTCCACTCGGACTCAATGTCCCCAGCCTCCCTCGGAATCTGTGATGAAGCTCTTCCGGAGGTGGGAGTTGAAGACCTCCCTGACAGAGGGCTCGGCCAGACGTTCCCAACAGACCCTCACAATACGTTTGGGTCTGCCAGGTCTGTCCAACTTCCTCCTCTGCCAGCGGATCCAACTCACCACCAGGTGGTGATCGGTTGACAAGCTCAGCCCCTCTCTTTACCCGAGTGTCCAAGACATACGGCCGGAGATCAGATGAAACGACAACAAAGTCGATCATCGACCTTCCGACCTAGGGTGTCCTGGTGCCACGTGCACTGGACACCCTTATGCTCAAACATGGTGTTCGTTATGGACAAAGCCTGTGACTAGCACAGAAGTCCAATAACAGAACACCGCTCGGGTTCAGATCGGGGAGGCCGTTCCTCCCAATCACGCCCCTCCAGGTATCACTGTCGCACTTGCTGCCCACGTGAGCGTTGAAGTCCCCCAGTAGAACAATGGAGTCCCCAGTTGGAGCACTATCAAGTACCCCTCCCAGGGACTCCAAGAAGGCCGGGATACTCTGTACTGCTGTTCGGCCCGTGCATGCGTATGCACAAACAACAGCAAGAGACCTATCCCCGACCCGAAGGCGCAGGGAAGCGACCCTCTCAGTTCACCACCGGGGTGAACTCCAACACATGGCGGCTGGCTGAGCTGGGGAGCTATAAGCAAGCCCACACCAGCCCCAGCCGCCGCCGCTCACTCACCCTGGGCAACTCCAGAGTAGTGGAGGGTCCAGCCCCTCTCAAGGAGCTGGGTTCCAGAGCCCAAGCTATGCGTGGAGGTGAGCCCGACTATCTCTAGCTAGCCGCCAGTACCTCTCAACCGCCTGCACGAGCTCAGGCTCCTTCCCCCCCAGCGAGGTGACATTCCATGTCCCTATGTCCCTATTGCCAGAGTTTTGGTCCAGAGGATTGGGTTCGTTGAGGCCCCCCCCCTGCCACGACTGCTACCCAAACCACATTGCACCGGCCCCTCATGGACCTTCCTGCGGGTGGTGAGCCTACTGGAAGGCGGGCCCACCCCATTTCGCCATTTCGGGCTGAGCCCGGCCGGGTCCCGTGGGCAAAGACCCGGCTGGGCACCAGGCGCTCACCAGGCGCTGCTGCCTGAGCCCCAACTGCCCCAACCCCAGGCCTGGCTCCAGGTTGGGGCCCCGGTAACGCCAATCCGGGCGACGTAACGGTCCTTGTTCTTCTTTTTTATCCATGGTGGGCTTGTGAACCGCTCTTACCTTGGTCTGGCCCGTCACCTAGGACCTGTTTGCCATGGGAGACCCTACCAGGGGCGTAATGCCCCCGACAACATAGCTCCTAGGATCATTGGGCAGGGGCACTTTAAACCCCTCCACCACAGTAAGGTGGCGGTTCAAGGAGGGGACAAAACATTATGATACCATATAATGGAGGTCTCAGGTTAAGGCGATAGAGCTGGTCCATGTTTTTACAGCCAGTCACACACACACACACACACACACACACACACACACACACACACACACACACACACACACACACACACACACACACACACACACACACACACACACACACAGTTGCACACACACACACACACACACACACACACACACACAGTTGTTACCAAAAACAACAGATGCCAACAACACTAAGCCTGTACACTTGCAAACTGTGTATCTAATAGAACCCTGAAAACAATGAATGTGTTGGCAAGACACAGTTATGGAGAGGCTCTACAGCTTTATAAGTTTCTCCTTTGACTTTTGGCTCAGTTTATTATGAGGTTTTGTTAATTAACTCAATGGATAGAACAAGAGCCAGTTTCTATTGTGGGAAGTGTTTATACAGTACAGTGTCTTTTTTTAAGATAACTTTTCAATACAGTGCAGAATATTTTGAACTGTCAGTATTGTATATTGCCTTGAATTAACTTAAGATTTATTTTTTAAATTGATCTACATTTTACTTTACTTTTTTTTTGGCAACAGGAAGGCAAATTCCTTTTTTTGCATTTTTGAGCATTTTAACATTGTTTGGGCAGGATTTAATTCTCAGCCAGCAGGGATTAATGTGGTTGCAGAGGCAGGAGCCTTAAACAGTTTTCTGTGGGCACAATAAATACCATTGTTTGGTTCAGTATCTGATTGTTTGACCAAGTTACTGGTTAACCACGTGCCGGTAGGTCCAGCTAAATAAAAGGACTAAGGATTTAGTTGTGCAGCCAAGTTTAGTCTTATTTAACTTAAGGATACTCATGTATGAAAATAACTTTCCCCCCAATTACCCTTAACACAGGAAGTAAACGAGGAAGTGTACAACTTTCTTGCAACTGCTGCTGCTAAATATGGAGTCGGCTTCTGGAAACCCGGATCAGGGATCATTCATCAGGTACAGCACACTGATTTATATGGTAATTTAACTTTTTTTTCAAATCCATGTGAGAAACAAATTATTATTCAAAGGAAAGTATTTTATATGTCTTAAAAGATGTCTGCAAGGGATCTTTAATAAATTCTTGTCAGTGAACTTTCTGACACTGCCTGCAGTGAATCAGCAAGCTGTTCCTTCCAAACAGTATTTGTGCCAGAGTGATTAATATAACCTCTTGTCTCGAGCTTCCAGAACAGGACACATCCAGAGAAGTCATCCATTTCAAAAAGCAGTCTAAAAGAAATTTAAAGTCTCAAGAGAAAACTGTGACTGACTTTGAATGACCCCTTCTTTGGAAAGATCATCCTGGAGAACTACGCCTATCCTGGAGTGATGCTGATTGGTACAGACTCCCACACACCCAATGGCGGCGGCTTGGGTTCCATCTGTATTGGAGTGGGGGGAGCTGACGCCGTTGATGTCATGGCTGGAATCCCTTGGGAGCTCAAATGTCCTAAAGTGAGTTCTTGACATCTGATTCTGATTTTTCTCAACCGCTGAATTTCTCCACAAATGTCTTTTTTAAAATTTGTTTAATCCTCTGTGCATTTTTTTTATTCAGGTTATTGGAGTGCGGCTGACGGGATCCCTGTCTGGCTGGACCTCTCCGAAGGATGTTATCCTGAAGGTGGCTGGCATCCTGACTGTGAAGGGTGGCACTGGGGCTATTGTGGAGTATCATGGGCCTGGAGTTGACTCCATCTCATGCACTGGTAAGGATGAGATACGAAAACCAGACAGAAAGAGGAAGAACAATGGCAGTTTTGAATAGATACAGAATACATTTTTATTTCACTCTGAGGGTAAAATGTTACTCAAAATTTCCAGGAATGGCCACCATCTGTAACATGGGTGCTGAGATCGGAGCCACCACGTCCATCTTAATCTTTCCGTACAACCACCGCATGAAGACATACCTTGAGAAAACTGGTCGTGGAGGTCAGTCCTTTACTATTTGTCTTTGTATGTTTAGTCTTTATTCAACGTGTCTTACCTTCCTTCTTCATTCCCTCTCAGAGATTGCCTCTGTGGCTGATCACTTCAAAGATGACTTGGTCCCAGATAATAACTGTGAATACGACCAGGTCATTGAGATTAACCTGAGTGAGGTGAGTCAAAACACTTTGGTGTCGGGAAAGTAGTCATATAATGTAAGACATTATTATCGACATGTCCCAAATCCATAGTACATATTAATTCTTTACAGTATGATCCACAGGTAATGGTCAAACTATAACTTTAGGATGTCAAATCCAATCACTCAAATCACCCAAAGAGATGGCAAATTAAATATTTTCTTTCTAAGATTTCTCTGGAGCTTTGCCACCTCCCACAAATGATTTTACATTTTTATCCAATTGTGAGCAGCTTCTCAATTTCCTTTGTGCATTTCATTGCCAGAGGATAATATCCATCAATAGCAAACTCAAGAATGAACTGTATTCAGTATGCATGCTGTCTGGTTTGAGTGTAATTAATTTTTTTCAGTTTTCCTGTGTGAGTACACTGCATACTCAGAATGTGCCTTGAGTTAGGATTCTGTATGGATTTGGCACACATTGTGTTCCTTACCACCATAATACATGGTATGAGACTATGTTGTCATTTTATCATTGTGACATCAGATATCATTAAGAATCACTGACTCACCAAAATTTTTGTCAGGTTGGTATCTAGAGTAAAAGCTTTCCAGATGTGATTCTGAGTGCTGTCCATTAAAAAGCTACAGCACCAACTTCTCATTGCTGTGCCTTGTTCTGTCATGCGGTTATGATGGTGCATGAGGCAGCTTAAGTGCTTATTAGTGTTCCTGTTTTAAAAGTTTCCAAATTTAGTACAGTATTTATAGCATACACAAACATGTCCCACATTACGAAAATTTTTCCTGTCCTTCATTATACCTCTTTCTCTAACAGCTGAAGCCCCACATCAACGGACCGTTCACTCCTGACCTGGCCCACCCCGTGTCTGATATTGGGGCTATCGCCAAGAAAAGCGGCTGGCCCTTGGAGGTTAAAGTTGGTCAGTATTTGTGACACAGCTATATTATCTTCCTTTTTTTAATCTATAATGCTTTGTCTTGTGAAATGTGATATTTCTGTCTTTATTGCTGCTAGCTATGTTATTGAGCAGCTATGATCATATCACGTTACAGCCCTGTCATGTGATCTTCCAAAGTGGCATACCAGAACGAGTACTGAGGGCAATAGAATTGCAGACAATGACAGACTGATTATAATTATGGGTTCAAGATGTATAATTACAGACTTGCTTTTCTTTTGTGTCCTCTCCTCTTCTTCTCATTTCACATGCGAGATGTGTTATTAAAAATAGATGAGCACCTCCAATCTGCCACTGTAACCGTACACCCCCTCACTTTCCTGTTCTCCTCTTACAAACATTTAACTTATCTCTCGCAGGTCTGATTGGCAGCTGCACCAACTCGAGCTACGAGGACATGGGCAGAGCGGCCTCTCTGGCCAAGCAGGCTCTGGATAAAGGTCTGAAGTGCAAGGCCCAGTTCACGGTCACTCCTGGTTCTGAACAGATCCGAGCCACTATTGAGAGAGATGGATATGTGAGTCAGAATGCCCCCATCATTTAGGGAGTGACCCATATCATTTGGATGGTTTATCCTAGTCTTTTTTTTCCGGCAGGTTTTGTTTTACTTAAGACAGTTGTGTGTATTTGAAAGATGGAGGAAAAGATTTATTCAAATTCATGTTGTCCCTCTTTCAGGCCAAGATCCTGAGTGATGTTGGTGGAATTGTACTTGCCAACGCTTGTGGACCCTGCATCGGACAGTGGGACAGGTATACACTTCATTTGTGAAGGCTTGTTGTAAGCCACTGGCAGCAGGGCCACATCGGTTGATTAGTCAGATTTGCCAAAACCTTGATGTTGCCATGACATTTTATAGATGTATTCCCCAATGATTTCGTACATATTTCAGATCAGTATGCCTTCTTTACTAACACTGGTCACTGGTTCATGAAAAAAAATGACTGGAAAATAAGGGAAGGGAAAACTAATGATTGAATCAAATGCACTGTGAATATTTATAGTCCCTAGAAGATAATTACTGCTGGTTTTTTTTTTTTAGCTCTCACACTACCATCTTTGTAAATTTTACCAACTTAGACAATTAACTTTATCAATCTAAAGAGAGACTTATGAGAAAACACTTCATAAACTTCTAGTATCAATCAGAGGCCAAAGTGACATGTTTACATACAATATATCTCATAATCTCATCAGTGGATTGCTATGAAATTCTTTTATGCTTTTATACTGAATGAACCCTTTTGAGTTAAATGACCATGGTCTGTTCTCTAGCAAGACTGTGACAACAGGGAAAACGCCGTTGTTCTTACCAACCAGCATTGTTTAAGACTTCTAGTCTTGATTTGGCTCAAGTGAAATCTGAAGATCAAACTTACTAATATGTACTGTGTTTTGACTTTCTTCAGGAAGGATGTGAAAAAAGGAGAGAAGAATACAATTGTCACGTCCTACAACAGAAACTTCACTTCTAGGAATGATGCTAACCCAGCTACTCATGCTTTTGTCACCTCACCTGAGGTAAGACATACTGCAGGCTGAATGTCTAGTGAAAGACAAACTCATTAATTTATAATTACATGGACATCAATAGGTAGATGTACAGCATAATTGTTGTGATCAGTACAGGACTGGTTTCTGTATTCCCTTGCTCATCTTCTGCCTCCAAATGTTGGTGTTCTTAACACACACTTACATTTTTATTGTTAAATAAATACTTTTTATGTAATTCGATGTAGATTGTGACTGCCCTGGCCATTGCTGGGACCCTCAACTTTAACCCAGAGACTGACTACCTGACTGCTCCTAATGGAGAGAAGTTCAAGCTGGAGCCACCCACAGGTGATGAGCTCCCTTCCAGAGACTTCGATCCAGGCCAGGACACCTACCAGCACCCCCCAGCTGAGAGCAGCTCAGTCAAGGTGATTTTTATTAAAGATAAAGTATCTAATCTTATCTAAAGTCCAGAAAGCAGTACAACACTTATGAAAGAGACAGAGGTGAGATTCTTCTGTCTCAACCCAATAACAGTCCAAACAAGTACTAGAAAGAGTAAGCAAGTGTAAACTAACAGCATGATCAAGGCTTGTTTAGACAGAAATGTGACAGTTTTCAAGACAGAAAAAGCTTTTTGGTGTTAAAAAAAAAAACTCAGGTTGGTCCCGAAGTGAGTTGCCTCTCCTTTTAAAGTAAACCTGGAAGAACCTTTATGTCTTACCCTGATTTGATGTTGTTCAGGTGGACGTGAGCCCCTCCAGCAACCGTCTGCAGCTGCTGGAGCCCTTCGACAAGTGGCATGGAAAAGACCTGGAGGACATGATGATCCTCATCAAGGTGAGCAGGAAGTATAAAGCAAATTGTGGTGGAAGTGCAAGTACGGGAGAGCAAGCATTTTATCAGCAGTGGCACAGTTCTGTTAATATGAAAAGACCAAATCAATGTTGCGAACAATGATGTTTTGAAGAAGTAAGCCAGATGTATTATTCCTCTGTGCCTTAGAGCTCCATTGTTTTCCAGCAATTAAAAGCGCATCAGTGAGGCACATCATTGCACGTGATAACTTGTTCTTTCATTACGGAGAACATGGGTACTGTAGTTTATTTTGAGTCAATGCCACATACACCATCCTGCTGCTGAAAATACTGAGTTGAACCCAAATGTGGATTAATCTGTGGCTGAAAATAGGCCTTAGCAGATGCACTGATTTGGACTTTTATTCAGATTTGTTGTCAAGAAAAAGCTTTATCCTGTAAAGGAGAAATGAGAGTGATTAGTTCATAAGGGAAAGGATAGCTTTACTAATAGTAAATGACCTTCTCTGTTTTTAGATGATTTATTCAGCCGATTTTTCGAAAGGTTTTGTGCAAAGGTGACTCCACTGAATTATTTAAATGGTGTAGTGTTACATAGCCTTTGTTTCATTTCTTTATTTATACTCTTCTGCTCCTCCCCTTCCTCTCTTTTCCTGTATTGCAGGTGAAGGGAAAGTGTACCACTGACCACATCAGTGCTGCTGGGCCCTGGCTGAAGTTTCGCGGTCACCTGGACAACATCTCCAACAATTTGCTGATTGGGGCAGTCAACACTGAGAATGACGCTGTAAACAAGGTCAAGAACCAGCTGACAGGAGAGTACGGAGGTGTGCCTGATGTGGCTCGCCACTACAAGGTGAGCATGAGGAACGGTGTCTAAAATAAAAAAAAAAAAAAAGCAACAGACAAAATTATTGGTTTCTCAACGAGATTTTGCAGTTCCTGGTACCTTATTTGTGTACTCTTCTGTCTTCACCCTGAGAGCACTTTAAATTCTTCCTTTGTCTCTGTCTAACTGTATAATCCAGGCCAATGGAGAGAACTGGGTGGTGATTGGAGACGAGAACTATGGAGAAGGCTCCAGCAGAGAGCACGCTGCCCTGGAGCCACGACACCTTGGAGGACGCGCCATCATTGTCAAGAGCTTTGCCAGAATCCACGGTAAGTTTCAGGGCACAGAGAGAAAAAAAAACATGCAAACATCAAGTTATTATTCACAGTTTAGAGATATTCTGGCACCTTTGGGGGCAGTTTTATTATGCACTCACTCAAACGGTTCATTTGTTTTCTTTGTGAAAGGTGGAGGCAACATTAATATCTTAATAGTTGTGGTTGGTTTCCAGAGCAAGTTGATGATTATTTAGTCTGGCATGTTTACAGTCTGCCAGAATATGAGTCTTCAGCAGCGTCTAAGAGTCTCCAAGTTCTAATTACAGTCCATTTGTGCCAGTTGATTGCGTATAGGTGGCTGGATGCAGGTAAGTGGGTAGATGAAAGCCTGTCTGAAGGAAATCTTCTTTCATTTTTGTGAAAAGAAAACACAATTATCCAGATAATCCAGAATTACACAAAAATGGGTGCTGTTGTGTGTAGTTGATACAGTTTACACAGCTCTACACAAAGTTTAGATTTTCAATAGCTTGATTTTTGTGTAAATCTAACAGCTAGTTCATCATGAGAACTAGTGCTAATCAGTAATGACCCAACATATTTTTCCACCCTTTTTTTCCTCCTCACAGAGACTAACCTGAAAAAGCAGGGCCTACTGCCTCTGACTTTTGCTAACCCCCACGACTACGACAAAATTCGCCCTGAAGATAAAATTTCCATCGTTGGGCTGAAATCTTTTGCTCCTGGCAAGGTGAGTAATATTCTCTGCTAATGAAACATTGATCCAGTGGGCTGCCAAGCTTCTCTTAACATTGTGTGGAAGAAAAACTGGATGAATGATTGACACAATTTCATTTTTTGCCCCCTGTTTTCTCTTCCAGCCCTTGACAGCAGTGATCAAGCACAGTGATGGCAGCAAGGAGTCCATCTCTCTGAACCACACCTTCAATGAGACGCAGATCAAGTGGTTCCAGGCTGGCTCCGCCCTCAACAGGATGAAGGAGCTGCAGTAATTGGTGGGAGAGGAGGGAGATGGGGCCTGTAGGGGCCATTGAGGGGCCTTGGAGTGAGTGAAGAAGAGGAGAAATGTGAGCCTAGAGAGGTGCTTTGCAAAGAGGAAGAGACGATGTGAACAGTAGATGGTAACCAGACTTGTTGGTGTTAGTGTTGGTTTAGGGAGTTGGTTATGCTCAGATCAAGAAAGAATACACACACACTCACTCACACACACACACACACACACACACACACACACACACAAGGTCGCTGTACAGATGAAAAGCGCTTACACATACATACACACGAGCACGCACATGCACAGACAGGATTACTGTGAAAGTGTTTCCGATGGACTGGCAGGATTACTGTACACAAATGCATAACACAATGCTTAGGAGTGTGTGTCTCTGTTATAGGCAGTATCAGTCCTACTAGCAGCACTCCTCCATTTAAAATAAGATTTGTCAAGCTCATTTGTTCGAGTATAACCCTGTAGTTAAGCTGACTGTTTCACCCACAGACACTTGTCTTTCTCCACTGAACAGGGCTGTTCCTAATTTTGTGACAGATTGATATCACTGTATTTATTAAATGGAAGTTGTTCCAAGCTCTGCCCTACAGAAACAGGTTTAGTGGAAGCATTGGCATAACATTCATTAACCACCATACTGTATCGCCGTATCTGGCAGTATACAAGCCTGATTCACTTGAATAAATAAAGTTAGATACAGAACATCAGTAAAATGAAGTTGGTGAAGCAATGACGAGTTAACAATTTCCTTCTTTAGTATCTTTACTGCAAAATCCACCCCCAGGCCATTTTTGTTCTCCATTATACCTCTTTAATGTTTGTCTCATTAGTTTCCATCCAAAAAGTTCAATAAGCTGGCTGAGTTGTTAAACTCACATGAATGTACTTTTCCTTCATTATGTCCATACCTGTCACCCGAAGAACATCCTTTTGATGCATCAAATGGTGATGAACTCCAGTAGTCATCCTCATGTTTTGAGCATGTGGGTTTGCTGCTTTCTGATTGAACTATTGACTTGAACAAATGTTTCCTCACTCATTGAAGATTGGAACCACACTGTAAACGAACTACCACAATCACTAATTTACTGTACGCAGCATCAGTGACGTCCCATCAGCCCCTGTACTGTCACAGTACAACTGCAGCTCACCCATCTCACTCTCACTCACTGTTTTTACGCTGCTGCTGTTGCACTTTTCATTTTGACCTTTACCCAGACTGTGGTTTACTCCAGTACGTTTCAGCCAATGCATGAATCATGTACACTCCTCCTGCTTGCCTGTTGTTCGTCCCTGGCTGAACAAACTGCAGCGCATGCCGCCATTGTGTTTGCCACTTGTTCTTTTCATCTGTGTTTTGTCCTGTGTGTGATGCATGATCATTGTTAGCAGGTTAACATCAGTCTGTTATTACGGTTACATTTGTCTGTTCCTCTTTGCTCATTCTGTCTCTCTTTTTGCTCTCACCAGGCTGGTTCATGTGGTCCAAACCAAAACCTGATGTGTTTAGGGGTAGTAGACTGTAATCATATATGTTTTAAAGCTACACTAGGCAAGATTTTTATTGTCAATTCTAGTGTAGCATATAAACAGAGGAAATCTTAACAGTATAAAGAAAAGTCTTCCTAATCAGCCAGGATCGAGATCTGTTCAGAGAAAGCTCTACTTCTATGGTAGGTCTTCTTCATCCCAATTAAATCCTCTGGAATAAAGCGTCACAGGTCAGTTGGCTGTCCAGTTCAGACATTATGTTTTCTCTGTGTTAAATTTTCACTATTACTCTAATCAAGTCCTCACTATCATCTGGAGCTGCCAGTGTGTGAAATTGCCTTGTGTAGCTGTAATGGGAGATGACAGGCTGAGTTTCTCTTTGAGTTGAATGTTTTTGTTTTTCAGGTTGAGGTTTGGTCCTCTATAGCATGAGAAGGCCTGTTGTCTTCATACACAAACTAACGCACAATCTAGTGTCCAGATGCCTGAACACTAGCACTTTGTAGATTTAGAAAAATAGTTTTAGGTGTGCTTCGCCATGCTTTGTTCATCCTCTGCAAACATAGTGCTCTTCAGTGTACACCTCTGTTGTGTGTGACTCTCTAGGACTGACATACAACGTAATATTGATTATTGATACGCAAGTTTTAAGATAATAGAAAATGTTGATTCAAGATCATTCTTGTATTAAGTTTGGTATTAATCTACCTAGTGTATGCCACTGAAACAGTGTGATTATATATTTTGCGGGCCTAGGGACGTTTAAGGTAATTGCTTCTATGTTTTATGTGGGAGTACTGCTGGTCCTCTGTGTTTAATTCTCATTGTCATGCAGAAAGCCGATATATCCGTCACTTCTTCATTTTGCTGTCTAGAAAGTAAAAATGCTTTGGATTAATATTTACAGTTCCTGAGGTGAATCCCTATGTACTGTCACTGAGTTTGGACCTGTGTGTAAATGATGTGATATATAGCTGCACTTTGTATAGGGGTGTGTACATAAATAATGAGTCTATATAAAGATATATATATATATATATATATATATATATATATATATATATAAACAGAGAAAGAGAGAGAGATGCTGTTTGCTGCCTGTCTAAATGGGAGATGTTAACTCTGTGACCTCTTGTCACATGTCATGATATAGAGTCCCCTCTGTGGTCTTTATTAGACTAAACCTCTATTAATCAAATGGTTTCACAACCCAGTTGGCGTGGATTGTGAGTTGAATTTAAGCACAGATATTGAATTGTAGCTGTCGGTTGCTGCATGGGACTTTGACAGTGAAAAGGGACTTACTATTTTTAGGAACGTGATGCTTGATGGTTTTGTGTATTTTTTACAATTTTCTAGTTCTGGTTTTGTTCAAATTGTTTTCAAGGAGATGATCTGAAATGACAGCAGTCCAACTTGAAAAACATTTTGGACATCAATGACTCCATATAGAGTCACATCATCGCATTTTATTCCCTCATTAAGTCTGTCACTTTGATCGTTAAACACTCCAGTAAATCAGATTTACTGCCAAAGATGCCTAATGAGAATACTGAGATGTTCGGAGATTATTGTTATCCATAAGTTGTGTTTGAAAAATCACCCATTTTATGTTATCTCTCCAAAATATAATTATTTCCATTATTGCTTGATTATGTACAAGCTCATGTTTCCTAAAAAACACCAGGATCAATGTTAAAAAAATACTGATCGATTTCAATCTCTGTCAGCACATTTAAAACAGCCACTTGTGAAGCAGTTTGCTTTTACTGTGATATAACATAATGCTTTGTTGTTGACTGGTTCAGGGCTTTGAGTTTCAAAAGCGCTACTGTAAAGTATGTTGTTCATGAAGCCATTGTGTGGTGGCATGCCTACTGTGTCATTTTGTACTCAGGTGTGCTCTGTTCGGTCAGGCTTCCTCTGAAATTTTCAGCATCCTTCATTTGTTCAGATACAGCAAATAAAAAATTTAATTTGAGCAGTTTTTTTTTCTCATGGTGGTGGTTCCCCTCACACTCCTGTTTCAGCATTAAACTTGATTTTGTTAAAGTAGATCATTCGAAATGCGTGCAGTTTTGTAGCTTCTGAGATTTAAAACATCTTGACATCTTCAACATAACTGTTAAATTAATAAAGATACAATTCTGAAGTCAAATGTTTCTGTTTTTTTTTTTTTTTAATATGAAATCAATGATAAGACTGATCATGTGATTGTCAGTATTGCAGTACATTTACAGGTTTCCACCAGCTGAGGAAGAATTGGCTTCAGTTGAAGATGATGCTCTCAAGTACTCTTTGTATACTCCAACAGGCTTCTAGCAATTCCTTGTCATACAACCTTTACATATATTATCTGTAATTCATGATGTCAGCTCTTTATCTCCTTTTATCCTACACTTTTCATCTGTTTGTCCTTTCAAAACAATTACCACAACACCGAAATGTAAACATGGTTGTATTTATATTTACTCACAGTAAATCTAGCATATTACATACCTGTACATATTTATGTACATATAAATTCTGTATACTTTAATTTCTTTTATACTCATCTGTGAAACTTTGATGAATCACTTCTCTATGGAAATAGTAAAATTCAGATTTATATCATGTTATATATTGGATGGAAATGCAGTGAATACACTGCTTAAAATCATTACCTTATCGTTTTATTGCTGAATTCATGGTACGTTAATTAAGGATGTCAATAACAAAATGCAGAGGAAGATTTAGATATTTACGCTAACTAATTAAATAGTTAATTGACTTCATAACTATGTAAATACAAAATGTAACTATTGAAATAATACTACTACTAATACTACTAATAATAATAGATCTGTGAAAATGAAAGAAATCAAGTAGCACATTGTGGTCCAACAAATCATCATCACAAATATGACAATAATAACAATAATAGAGCTTTAAAATAGTTTACTGTACCTTTAAATTTTGCGACATGTCGTAAACACTCACTGTCGTAAATACTCACATGGAGACATCATGGATGACTGTCAGTGTGTACTAGATTTTTGTAGTTTTGCCGGAGATTTATGCCGGAGATAAATTTCGCAAAGTTGTCGATGTTTTTTTTCTCCGCTATAGGAAAACAGGAAATGCTGTCCTGAAGAGAGGCGACTCAGCTGACAGCTCCGTCTCACCTCAGCAGCTCTGTGTGAGCGTGTGTGTGTGTGTGTGTGTGTGTGTGTGTCAGTCAGTCTGCATCATGTTCGTGTTGGTGGAGATGGTCGACACTGTCAGGATCCCTCCGTGGAACTTCCAGAGACAACTCAACGAGGCCATAGCTGAGGAGCTGAACAAGAAACTGGCCAACAAGGTGTGTGTGTGTGTGTGTCAGTCACATACCTCAGAGTTGCTTCTAATTCATTCAGCTTGATGTGGTGTAAAGCAGAAGTTCAGTCTTACCTCGCGTTATAAGAGATGACATACTCTGACTTTACACTGCAGTAATTTCTGCATCCATACAAGTCAGATAGATGTTTTTGACGATACTTGACTCTGTTTACTTTTCCTTGTACATTTAATCTTCAAAACTACAGAATATCATAGAACTGAAGCAGAAATAATAATATGACCACAGTAAAGAAAAAAAAAAATGCTGAAATTAATTAATTTCAGCATCTCTGCATTTGGTGAGGTGTGACCTGCTCTCTTCACCTCAGGTGGTCTACAACGTTGGCCTCTGCATCTGCTTGTACGACATCACTAAACTGGAGGATTCCTACATCTTCCCAGGGGACGGAGCCTCGCACACCAAAGGTATGGTGTCGGAGACGCTGAACAGGACTTTCTCATTTCCTCATGCCTTTGCATCATGCATCACACCATGTACCAAACATTGCCACAGGATTGTAACAGACGTTCCAATTTGTTTATGATTGGACGTGTAAGTTCAGCCCTTTATTAGTGCAGTGGTTTTCCACACTCACCATTAGTTTATTTTTCTGTCAATACTGCTGATGAATTGAAGGGGGAAAAAACACTAACAAAAGAGTGTCATAAATGAAACTTTTACCTTGACATCCAGACAAAAACACTGCTCCGTACAGATACAGAAGAGTGGGATTGAGAGGGTCACTGTTTCTACCCCCCTAAGAGTAAATAAAAGAAACTCCTGAAGAACGCACTGATAGAAAGAAAATGTTGCGTTGTTTTTGACATCTGATAGTAAAACACTTTGACAGGCTTGCACAGTGATACTGTAGAGGTCAGCCGCCTTATTGCCATTGTTGGTAGTCAGATCTTTCATTGTGGTTAAAGTGAGCGTTGATGTGCTGTGTTACCTAACTCTCATCCACTGATACGTTCCCATCCTTTTTTGGTCTCTCTGTCAGTTCATTTCAGGTATGTCGTTTTTCACCCGTTTCTCGATGAGATCCTGGTCGGCAAGATCAAGTACTGCAGTCAAGAGGGAGTTCATGGTAACATCCGTCTTTCCACTTCAGCTTTAGCAAACGTATTCTCAGTACAGTAAAAATAAAAAAGTAAGAACTGTTATTAAGTTGTTATTTAAAGTTACTTTCTTGATTAACCGAATAATTGGTAAGTCTATTAACTGTCAGAAGGTGCCCATCATTACTTTCTAGAGCTCAAGGTGACTCTACAATTATCTTCACCACAAAGTCTGAATTGTGTTTTAAACTAGAAGATGATAAAGCTGTGTGTGAATACTCACATGTTCCTGTTTTCACCTGTAACAGAGGGTCTGTGGTAAACGCTGCTCACTGTAACCTTTCTGTTTCACAGTGACCATGGGCTTCTTCGATGACATTCTCATTCCACCGGAGTCACTTCAACAGCCCGCAAAATTGTATCCTGACCCTGAATGCACCTCATATTAATTTAACTATACTGATCTCAAATTGATTGTTACTGTGGTTCATGTAGCTGTCGAGACATCCTTATCCACAGCCTCAGTGATGAAGCGGAGCAAGTTTGGCTTTGGGAATATGAGACAGACGAGGGGGCCCATGACCTCTACATGGACCAGGGCGAAGAGATCCGTTTTCGGGTGACAGATGAAGTTTTTGTGGATACGTCGCCAACGGGCCCGGCCACTGCAGCGACAGACACGCTAGCTCAACCGGGACAGTCGACGGCGCCGCCGGTGGAGGACAGTGGGGAGAAGAAAGAGGCACCGTACACTCTGATTGTAAGAACACACTTAAACACACATTGACATCACCTGGAGATGCGCTCAAATAAAATTGTTACCCATGTTTCTGATAAAAGCGTAAAATATGTTATTCTGGTTTGCCAAACCTCCTCCTAATCTCACTAAATGTTTATTTGTTCCTCCAGTCGTCTAATAAGTTTTTCACTTTAAATTGGTTGCAATAGAGATTGCTGTAGTTTACCACTGGGAGTTAGAGAAGTAGTTACCGTGGCCGTCATCCTTCTGAGGCAGCTTCATGGTGAAAATGTTCAAAAGCTGACAAGAATCACCTAAACCCAGAGTTCAGGTCTCAGTCAGGCTGTGCCGTTCATCTTCAGCCCAACAACCTTCAGTCGTCCAAGGCTGCGCCAAGACGCAGCTCTTGAACTATGACAAGCCTTTTGGAGACCAGAAAGTGCCACAGCAGAATTAATTCTTCTGTGGTTCTGAGGTGGAGTGCAGTTGGCACCTTGCATTCTAAATTGCCAACAGCAAGGCATGTCAATGGTGGTGTATGGAGTTTATTGTAAACAAACACTTATTTATTATTTTTAGTGCGTATCCTCAGAAATGCATTTTCTTCCTCATCACACTTCAACAAAGCTGATTTTTAAAACTTATTTTAAATCCAGCATTGTTTACATCCATGATTAAATGCAGCCCTCTGCTCCTTTGTTGGTGTATTGCAACACATCTTGGCATTGGGCCGTCTATTATCAGCTGATATTATCAGTTTGTCTCAGACATATCGTGATCTACACCAAAGTTTGTTGGCCAGTAAGTAACAAGAAATTGCAGCACCAAAATGCCAAAAATGAAATATTTACTGCTCCCCTGGTCATAATTCTTTTAATTCTTTCACACACATTCACAGACTTTTAGGGTGTACTTTATACCCTTGTAATAGCTCTGAGCATATTCAGCCCCCCTGTTCTCCATTTCCCCTGCATTGTTTGCATGTAGTTCACACGGATAAGTTCACCACAGCTGAACTGCAGTGGTTTTGTTTGTTTACTAATGTCACAGTTTTAGTTGCTTTTGTTCAAATGACTCATAAAGGTGTCAGTCGTTCCGTCCTAAGAGTTGCAATAAAACTAACGGGAGAGTCGGGGAGCTTCACGTGCCCACACAGTTCTGAGAAGAGGACTAATTCATCAAAATGACTGAACCCACCTGTGTGGGTGTGAAGTGGATTTAACTTTGGCCAAAATGGAACAAATGAAACTTCGCGTCCGTCCTGACATGTTGCGCTGTTGTTTCAGGGGACCATCTGTGAGCCGGGGCTGGGGCTGCTGTCATGGTGGAACAGTTAGCAACGCAGAGGAAGAAGAGGAGATCATGTGGTAACGAACAGATCGACCATCATGACTGATCGTGACAGATGAGGCGCGTTCAGCTGGAGGCACAGAACCGTGTCGTCAAGACCTGAGGACGAGCTGCTTTCTGATCCGGATGTTGGTGTTAAGTGACTAATGCAGCCTCTGTCACATTGGGACTGCCCTTAACGTACCAGCTTCATGTTAACATGTAAAATCTACCATATGTATTTAATAACAGAATGATGGATCGACATTTACATTCGTTTGGTACATTTCACATGAGATATTGGCTACTTTTGTCAGACACACACGGGTCACAGAGTCTGATTATAATGGTTCACAAAAGGTGCTGGTTAAAACTGAGTTGAAAGCCAAACAGCATTTGTTACACGCATTTGTTATAAGGATAAATAAATGTGATGCCTGATGATGTTGAACTTGTACGAACACTTTTCGGGCCGAGTGAAGTTTTTTTTTTTTTTTTTTGGTTGATATAAATTGATCTGTGGGTCAGATTTCTAATGCATTTGTATCATCAAGAACCAAACAAGGGTAATATTGTTTAATACTCCCGGTTTTATTAACAGTCTTGTACTATTTTGTACATCTGTTTTGTCTCTCAGTAAAAGGGTGTATAACCAGTTCAGGTGGTTGGTGTTTGTGAATTTGTCATTTTGTGTGATCATAGAAAGTATATCAAAAAGGATTAGTGACCAGCCTTTAAATCCCACAGTTTGAAGGGCAGAGAAGGACGCAGTCCCACCAGTCTAGCACAAATCTGCGCCTGTATCATTAGGTCAGTGTTCATCTGCACACACGCGCGTGTTTGTTGCACATTCAGAAAAATGCAGCAGGCTGTGTTTCATGTGACAACTGCATGGCCAGTTTATGTTTGTCTCAGTTGTCTACTGAAACTGGGTCAGACTTTATGGAGTTCATATCAACAAAAACAAGATTGTTTGCATGTGAGCCCTGTTGCAGAAACATTGATGCAGAACACGGGATGAAATCCTTTACCATATAAGTAACTGCTGTTACTGCAGGCTCACTGGAACAATCTCATACAAACATAATATAAATAGATATGAAATAATATAAATAGATAAAAGATAAATATATATAAGGGGAATGTGACTCGCTTTATTTTTTGGTGGTTTTATGATAAAAGAAAGGCTTGTAAAACCCATTGTAATCATCCTTCATAATGGAGCAGCTGCACGAAGATTCAATATGATAGACCTCATAAAATCACGGCAGAGATAAAGAATGCCTTCTTACAGCGAACACACTGCATCCCCATCAGATTACATACGTGACAAGGAATGAAGAAAGTCATTTTCTGCACACACACACACACACACACACACACACACACAGAGTCGCATCACGCCATCGGAATCTCCGCCAGCTGCGCAGACTCAGCAGCCCTCACGCCGTCACATCGGGGTTTTTCGCGGATTTAGCCGACTTATTTATTTAATTACTCGTTATATAATAACACGCCGACTTCAGAGACGCACTCGCACACACTGGTCGCCCTCAGCTCCACCGGCGCACCTAATGCAGTAAGTAAGACCTGTCATTATTCGCATGTTGGGGGCGTCTGCAGGGGGGAGTGTGTCAGTGTGGCTTTGTTTTTTTTGGGGGGGGTAGATCGGGACGGTGTCTCCTTCGCGTGGCTGACAGAGTAACCGCTGATGAAAGAGGCAGGGTTTGCTGTGTGTTATACATGTATGTGTGTGTGTGGCTGTGTGGGGGGACTGATGGATGCAACGTTTGCTCCACGTCTGACCGCCAGCTGCTCTTTATGCACGGACCTCTCATCCTGCTTTTGTCCAAGTTATTTAGTCTCTTTCTCTCTCTAATTCATTGCTCCCCCCCCCCCACTCCACCCCGCTTGTCACACATTGTGAGGAATTGATGAGATAACCGGAGTCATTTCTACTGGGTGGAATAAAACCAGCAAAGAGATCAAATATGAGTTTGTTTGTATTTATTTATTTATTTATTTATTTATTCTGAGGGAAGTGTACGGATTCACTCTGGAGTCCAACTCTACACACACACACGCGCGGACACACAAACATAATAAAACACAGCTAATGGACACAGCTGTGTTGCAGGGATGGGATTTGTCCTCGACCCGGACCAGAGGAGTCACGACCCTCTTAACTCTTCACAGGCGCACATCCAGATGTTCCCCAGCTGCAGCCCGTGAAGGAGTGACTGAGTGTTTGGGTCCATTCACGGTGCAGCGGTTTCTCATGATTAGCCTACATTATTATTATGATTATTGTTCTGTCGTCATCGTGGTAAATATTCACGTCGACAGTCACGGCCGCTCTGCTCTGTGTGTTTTATCGTCACCCATCACTTTGATTGTGTATCACGGTGTGTGTGTGTGTGTGTGTGCGCGCGCGGTGCTCCTGAAGATTATGCGATTGTTCATTTGGGAACGTGGCGCTGACGTCACGAACGCGCCACTGAAGGCGGCGTTCTGCAGCTGTTCTGACGTCACGCTCTGCCTGCATCATCGCGAGCAGAGGAGTGGGCGTAAAGAAAAAAACAAAAAAACAATACACATCCTTCACACACTCTCACACACACACGTATTAAACAACGCGATATTTGTTGTTTTAATGGTGTTTCTGAGGTGAAGTCAGCCTCTTGAAAAATCACCCAGTAGTCTCCTTATTCTAACCTTGAAACAACCACTGTGAGGAGAAATCAGACTGGGACTGAAGGGCAAGGTCACCTGACCAAACAGGGATATGTTGTAGATTTTAGTGTTCATTAAAAATGAAAGACAAAGATAGACAGATGAATAACTGAACAAGCAGAGGTAGAAAATAAGTACTGGGGATGGAGGTGGGATTGAGGAGCATATACAGTATTTCTGATAAGCACTGAATGTACACTGTGCCCTGTAATGCACTGCACTGTTGTAATGCATGTCAAGTAGGTATGAAGAATGAATCTCCACATTTATAAACACTATGCTTTGGGTAGCTTCAGAGGTAAAGTGTGCAGTACAATAATCATGTGGGATTGCAGTGGAATGCAAACCAACTGAGCCGAAAGGAAAGTTCGCAAAGCTCCAGGTGAAGAAAGAAAAACAAGTGTTTCTGCAGGAAATGAAAGCTGGGGCTGATAATAATAGGGTGCTGCATCAATTTTACATCTCAGAATCAGAATCAGCTGACCATGAGGAGTAATGCTCACCTCGTGGAAACTGCTGGATGTCTTTTGTGGCTCTTTTTTTTTTTTTTTTTAGTCAAGTCTGAAAAATCACTCGGATTTTGATGTTCTCAGGTGGGGCGTGGATGCTGCACATTTTTAACAGAGCAGGTGTTACGAGCTGGAGGTGTGGAGTTTATCAAGGGGGTTTCATGGAAACGTGCAAGAGCATTGCATTATGGGAAGTGTAGACTGTTTTTCACTGTTTTTGAAGTCATGCTATCTACTCAAAGACACCTGATACTAAATAACCAGAGTGCCCCATCAGAAGCAATTTAAAGGACTTTAGACCTGACTAAAGAAGGATTAGCATCTATTTTCCAGTAGGAAGAAATTAATATAATATTATATATCTGACTTTAAATGATAAAACAATATATTGATAGACACAAGAAAAGAACACTGAAAAGGCATTTTTCGCCCTCATATGTCCCTTAATTTTTTGTGCTTTCTGAATATGCTCATTTAAGTCTAGAAGACCCCTCTCATCCCTCTTATATCCCTCATCTGGTCTGAAGTCACATGACAACTCTCTGATATTCCTCCATCCTTTCCCTGTGGTCTCTCTCATCACAGCAAGTCGCCCTGACAGACTTGAAGCGACAGCGCTGACCTGGATAACCGCTGAGCCTGTGTGCCACACTGAGGCAGGCCTGTCCAAGCAGACGGACTTACAGATACACCAGCGGACAGACAGCGGTGTCAGCAGCCCAGCAGCAGCCTGCGGCCTTGAGGAACAGCAGCAGCGTCCAACACTGCATCCACACCATCCTCCTCCTCCTCCTCCTTCACACATCTGACATGGCGGACCCCAGCCTCACGTCGCCCTCTGGGACGCCGCTTCGCTCCCCCAACTCCTCTCTCACCCTCTCTTTCCCCTTCCTGAGGGAGAGGAGTCAGGTATGGGAGGAGGGGAAGGATCATCCACTGCCCAGGGATTTACCCAGCCCTTTGCCAACCAAACGCACCCGCACCTACTCAGCGTGAGTATGACTAGTGTGTTTGCCAGTTATTATTAACAGGAATTAACACTGATATTCAGCAAATTCTGATGTCAGCTCCACTGATACTTTTTTTTTTAACCACTTGATATTACTATACATATCAAACTGACTGGATGCTATCGTGGTTGGTTTGCAGACTGTGTAGTGAAGGAGGGTTAAATGCTTTCTTGTTTACACTTTAAGTCGGCAGATTAGCGTTCTCATCTCTGCTGACAATGTGTTGTGACATTATGAGTCAGTGTGTAGGTGTTGATGAAGTGCTCTTCATCTTCCCTCTCTCCACCTTTGTGAATCCTTCTCTCTTTGTCCCTATACTCCCCCGTGTCTCTGTCTTGTCAAACACTGAGTTGGATTGCAAGTCTTTAGTTCTTCAAGCTTCTCCTTCTCGTCTTATGGAAGCACACTAAGATGAGTAATTTTATGGTTAATGTCACAATGTCATTGTTTTTCTCTTTGGCTGCAGAACGGTACGTGCTCACTCAGGTCCAGTGTTTAAGGGAGTGTGTAAGAACTTCTCCAGGTCACAAGGTCACGGCTTCATCCGACCCTGCCACGGCGGCGAAGACATCTTTGCTCACATCTCAGAGTGAGTGAAAAACACTAATAATCATACATTTAACACCCGTCACTGAAAATCACAGCAACCAAACGTGCATTAGCTGAATTACACAAGGCAACACCAAACTTTCTGCAGATCTGCAGTGTCAAGAAAGCAACACCGTTTACATGTGTCCTTTTTCCAAAAGGAAAGCTATTTTCCCAACTCTCCTAGGACACTGCGACACCTGCAATAAGTGGAAATGTACAGAGAGTACAGCAACGTCTCTGTGCTGGTTTTATTCGGGACAAGCAGTATGTCAAATGCGACTACAGCCTCAGCAAATGCAAATTTGTGAACTTTATACACATTGGCAGGATGATCCAGTTATCTTCTTATCAAATATGGGTTTGAAAGTCCAACATTTATCTTGTCTCAAATGTCCTCATTGTTTGAGGGTATTGTCAAACACTGTGTGAAGTGAACTGTCACTACTGACTAACTCGATTTGATGAAACACCACGAAGCACAAAAAATATTTGTTGTATTTGCCATTGTGTAGTTTGTTTTATTTAAATAGAAGTTAGTTATAAATCATATCAATACCAATCTATTGTAACTTCTACATTGGCTATTTTTTATTTGTGGCACTTCCTGTAACCCTCTGTGCATATAAACAGCAAGACAGTATGAAGTAAAACTTCCCATTTTTACTCACACTTCATCGTCTGCTGTTTCTCTGTTTCAGCATTGAGGGGGAGTATGTCCCAGTTGAGGGCGACGAGGTCACATACAAAGTGTGCCGAGTCCCATCCCGCCCAAGAATGTGAAGGTGCAGGCGGTGGAGGTGAAGATCACACATCTCAAACCAGGGACGAAACACGAGACCTGGTCTGGGCAGATCATCAGCTCATAGACCTGAGCTCCAGGCCTGGTGGGTCGTGCTGGCCAGGGCTGGGATGAGGGAGTGGTGGACCTTGTAGGACTGTGCTCAAATTTCTTCTTTAAAAAAAAGTTTTACCTACACAGCAAAGTATCCAGAGTTAATAAACGCCAACAATTCAGTTGTATTTGGTGTTGACAGTTTGTCCACAAACAGAGCTGATGCACTCTGTTTTAATGGCTACCACGCTGATGGATTTGCTGTGTATGTGAAATGTATGTGATTTATTCATTGTTCGGAAAAAGACACAATTGTTTTAGTTATTTATATTTTTGTCATGACTACGGTAATAAAAATCAGATTTGAGATGGGAGGCTAAAGTGACCAGCGGTGGATCAAACATCTAAACTGGGAGGAGTTTATAGGCCTAATTTTTCATGGATATCAGCCGTATAAAATATGAAACATGGGAAAGCTGTAAACTGTGGGGCAGATCTGCAGGCTGTGGCATGACAGCTGAGAGTATGTGCAACAAAAGAGAGCTACGCAGGAAAAGCAGCTGAATTCAGTTCTACTTCCCTTCTTTGCAGCTGTCATGCACTTGTTTACTTCAGGATCACATGTTAGGTGCAAGTGTGGGTCAAATGACTTTTTGTCACATACTACACAGTTTTTGCACCAAGTGCAGACTTTGGAAAGTTGAGAAGCATCTTTGAATTCAACAGCAGAGATAATGGATATGAAAGCAAGTAGTTAAGGGAACTGAAGTCGAAGAAGGAAAGAAAGTTAAAATGGCAGGTTGAGAATCCTCAGAGCAGTAAAACACAGCTGGTTTTACATTGAAAGTCAAATATAATCTAAACCTGAAATCACAATACCTAAATATAAACTGTTGTCTCGACAGGACGTCTCATGACATTTTGGTTTTCAGGTCACCAGTTTAGTAACATGGGAAAAAAAGAGGAAATCTTTTTTTGAAATTGAGAGTGAAACTGAGGGTTGAGGAGTGAGAATAAGTAAGAAGGAGGTTAGTTGGTCTTACACAGAAAAGGCATGAAAGGAAATGGGGATTAAAGCAGGCAGATCACATGAAACAAGCGTGGACATTTCAAAAACATATAATATAAATATATCTTTTGCTGTGAATGGAAAGCAGTTTTCCTGAAAAATGCATATCCTTAGTTGTATTGTCTTGTTTGTGATTATTTATTTTAATGATTTACTTGATGAATTGTTCGGACTGGTGTGTGTCCTCAGATTACAAGTTCTATATTTTGAGTTATACAGTAAAAATTTGCACTTAAGAAATTTGAACTTCCACAGTGCTCTCGACCTCGCCCCCAGGTTTTTCTCAATTTGTTGTTCTGTTTGGAAATTCCTGTTTTCAAAACGTCTGGGACCATGACTTGGTGATAAACACGACTATTTCTAAATCTCTTTTTCTATTATTAGAAAATCATGTGTCTATTTGTGATTTATTGAGCGTAGTCTGTGTGATGGTGAACTACATGACTTTGTAGTTGGTGCCAATAGAGGTCATTGTCACAGAAATGTTGTTTGTAGTCATTCAGGTTTTGCTCAGTTATGTACTGTACTGTAAGTCATTTTCATATATATGTGTTCCATAAAGTCTCTATGCATCTCGTCTGTCTGTCGGTGTCACTGCCTGAATTTGTTCGACATTAAACTGTGTTTATTTCTGTCACGTTAAAGGGCACTTTCTTTTGTGGACGAGCCACTGTGATGGTGATCCACATGATTTCTTCTGCTGAGCCTTGAAAGAACATTAAAGCATTTTATGATTCATTGGTCTGGTGGAAGATGTGTTTCTTGACTTGTGTTTGAGACTGGGGGGGTAATGTTCATGTCATTAACTGCCTGTAACATACATAGCGTTTTATATTTTCTCACATTTTTTTTTGCATTCTACGGCTGCCCTCCTTTTTTCATCATCACCTTTCTCTCACCCATGAATACCTTTATCAAAATATAGGAAGAACAATAACGGTGTCATTGTCATCGATGTAAAGCCAGTATCAACCTATTGCAGAGCAGCTGCTCAAGTAAACTTACTCCACTTGTTGCACAGAAACAGCTTAAACCACCTACAGGCCATGACAGCAAATTAGCAATTTAACACAATGACTGTTAGAACCACATTTTCTTTCTTTTTCTGCTGTTTGGTGTCTGCAAAACATAAGTAGTTGGTTAACTACTACTTAGTGGGTGGCACCTGAAGTTGTACAATGTCTTCATGGATCCATCTTCTTCACTTATATTTTACAATTTACAGTTTTGTCATCATAAGTGAATATATACTGACTTAATAAGTAATAAAAACACTGAGTGACATATACTGATTTCCTGTTGTTGATCTACTGTGCACACATCTATTGCACGTCTATCTATCCTGGGAGAGGGATCCTGTCTCTCTTGCTCTTAGTCATGTTTCTTGCATTTTTTTCCCTGTTGAAAGTTTTTTGGAGGAGTGTTTTTTCTAATCCAAGTCAAGGGTTGAAGGGCATACTGTAAAACTCCTTGAGACATATTGTAATTTGTGACACTGGACTATGTATATCGCAATCCACTTTTCTGAAGTGAAACTGAGTTCACACAATGAGTGTCACTGTATATCTTCTGCCTTTGGTGTGGAATGTTTGAAATACAAACCTGACTGTTAACACCAAAGATTGATTGATGGTCAGCTTCCTGTCAAAACTTAATATCAGGCACTACTGAGTATAATTAGAGACATTACTGATTGTAAGGGAACATACACAATTAATCTGTGTATAAAGTCTTCAAAACATAACATTTGATGTTAAACAGCCACAGGTTGAGTAGCACTTACAATTAAATTCTAAGCGTTTGTGCAGGCATTTGAACACGTCTGGCGACACCCAGTGGTAACATTAGAAAAGACACTGAGGAAGACAGAAATGTGTGCCGATAGCCCTAAAGATATTCTTATTGAGACAGTGCTGAGTTTGTGAGTGAGTAATGTGTAAGCCCAGTTTGATCCAACAGTTAAGAACGACAATGGAAAGCTGAGGTCAGCGAGATGATATCAAAAAAGTTTTATTACAATGGACACAAAATACATTTTTATTGACAAATGACTGAATGACACAAACAACCTTACAGCTAGTGTCAGTGAAACATTAAAAACTAATTTTCCGCTGTGTATGAAAGTCTTTCATCGTTGTCGTTGAGGTTGAAGGAGTGTCTGACACAAAAACTGCAGCTGATGTATCTGATATATCAAAAAGTCTCATATTCATAATAATGATACATCAAGGAGGCAGGACAGAACATTAACTTGACGGGAAAATCAATGTGACAATTTTCAGTTCTTTAAAAGTTATTTAAAAACCTTTTTAAGCAGCTGTTGAAAACAGCATAAACCTGAAAACAATTAGCAAGTAATCAAGCGATATGCATCAACACATACAGTCACCCAGTATACAGCGTGCAGGCCATGATACAGCTTGTAAAAATATTTTACATAAAAAGCTGTCATATTAACTGACAAAAGAGTGACTTGGTCACAGTAGCTTAATTCACTGGTTAAGATGAATTCATTTTGTGATGTTCTGTTACATATAAATCTGATCTGAAATCTTCACTTTAATGCATTTAAAGTAGGTAGTGGAGCGAAACAAGCAACGCGAGCAAACTTCTTTCATTTCCAGGAGCTTTGTGAGGTTAAAACAGTAAACCAACAATAACTCACATCCAGTTCAGAGCGTTGCAGAGACATTAAAATATTTGGAATGATTCATATATCCTCAACTCTAGAGGAAGAAAGACACATGTCTTCTTTAATGCTTCATTCAAATCTCAATTTCTCATTTCCTAAATGGACTCACAAAAGAACAAGTTTCCTCATCTGTTTTGATATCATTCTCCCTCATTCATCACGTACCTCAGCAGTGTTAAACAAGACTATACCAACAATTGGTAACATTATGACAGCATAAGTGCAAAACATCATTCTATACTCTAAATAATCTGGAGTACTAACTTTAAAATGCTGCAGAATGTTTTGTAATCTCTCTTTGCTTTTTTGTTAATTTTTATGTTACATGCTACACATCTTCTGGCACAGTATTAAAACGTACCCAGTTACTGTCTCTTTCAAAAGAAGCAGGAGGATTGATTGTACAAATTCAGTCAAATCATCCTGCTGCCGTCGACTTGTACTTAGAATAATCATATTAATAGCATAGAGAAACTCAGTAGTGGTACCTTCTAGCAGTTCATAAACAGCCTGGGCTCAAAATGCTTGTTTTCAATCCAGCAGAGACCCACAGGCAGGAATTCAGAGGGGTTTGTGGGTAAAGGGATTGGGGGAGGGTGGGGTCATCCCAGGACATCAGGACTGTGGTGGAGTGTCAAAGAAAAGCTCTCGACAGAGCCTGGCTGTGTCCGTCGGAGAGTACACTGTGAAGCCAATGGTCCGTGGGTCATTGAAAATTTCATAGTCGTTTCCTCCCTAAAAAGAAAATGGCAAGAATTATAAACTCTCTTAACTTACAACTCATAACATCTGAATCTGAGCCTGAACAAAGTCATACGATCACTCTAGTCATGTTTACAGCACCATACCACAGCTGTTTCTTTGTTTCCACATCCGCATCCTCTGTGGTGTTTATAGAGCAAATTATGAGCTTAAGTGTTTTACTGTACAATAATAACAACATGGTTGAAAATCTTTTTGTTCTGCATGCACATTTACTCTACGTATATACTGTATACACCTCCACATTCATTGCAACAGCAAAAATTTACATATGTGAATTTCTCCCTTTATAATCATCTTCACAGTGGTCTTCCTCTTCCCTAACTATCTGACCAAAAACATGTGGACACCCTTTCTAAAGTGTGGCGTCAGCTGTGTGAGCCCCCCATTGCTAACAGGTGCTGCAGAACGTGCTGTAATGAAGATCACCTTTCCCATAGGCTATTATGTCTCATCTCTGCCCAGCTACATTTGTGGTGGTCAACTGTGAGTGTTGTTATTGTGAATTAATGTGATTGTGTTTAGTTCCAGATAAGGGAAATCTTAATCTTAACGATGACACTGTAGGTAGTAGTGTGTTTCCAGCAGTTTGGGGAAGACTTTTTCCTGTGTCAACATGGTGATCCACAAAGCCAGGTCTATAAAAAAGCACTGCAGCTAACTCTCCTGTAAACATTCCCAGAGATGAACTTACATCTGAGGTCTCGTTGCCAAAGAAGTAGATGGCGTCCAGGCCTTCACTCTCCAGCAGCTCCAGGCACAGTCTCTTATCCCAGCCTTCTGGAAAAACGTCAAAGCTGATGAGACCACCTAAAACAAGACGAAAAAAAAACAACAAAAAAAACAGGACATTGCTATCACCGTCATTTTCATTACATATACTCGTATACAATCACTTCACTTTATATATCTTAAATTACTTTAAAGCAATAAAAATGAAACATTCTGGTGGCAGTTAACCAGTACACATGTTGAGGACTACTTTCACTTTTGCACCTGTATTTCTTTACATTTAACACCTCCAGTTCTGCAGAACAAATGTTATTTACACTCCCAGTAGTGGCTGTGACTGACGGTGGCTTTTTATCTGGCCTGTTTGTTCGGACTTGTTGGGAGAGAGACTCACCTCACTCAGAAAAAAGGATGTGTCCCAAGAATGGACCATCCCAAGAATGTTTTCTATTTTAAAGAAATCCAGAGACCATGGTAAGATGTGTGACTTAATTATGACTGCAGTTCAGAAAGTAGATAGATAGATAGATAGATAGATAGATACTTTAAGAATTGATCCAAGAGAAATTCACATTTCCAGCAGCATGGTGAGATGTGTAGAAAACTTAAGGGAAGGGCATGCAGTAAGTGCAGTAAGTAAGATAAAATAACTTAATAAATTATATGAAATAAAATAAAATACAAGGTAAAAGTACAATGTGAAATAACAATAACCGTAGAAAATTAAAACTATGAAATTAAAAAAAAAAAAAAAAAAAAAAAAAAAAAAAAAAAAAAAAAAAAATGAAATATAAAGTAAGTATTAGTAAGTAAGTAGTAAGTAAAGAAAGTAAGAAAGATCATGATTGTTTGTATTGCCAAAATTGCCCCCACCCCCCCACAGTCCAGCTCTTCATCACCGCTTATTTTTTAATCACAGACCAGCTTTTCATTTTAAAAAGTCACAGGGGAAAAAAAAGCTCTCTTGTTGCTCAGCTGGGAGTCAAATGACCGTAGTGACTTCTGAACTGTGAAATGTGGCTGCAGCACTTCCCTGTCTCTCTCTCACCCTCCCCCCCTTCTCACCTGTAAATTCTTTTCACTGACTTGTCTCAGCTGAAGGGTTTAAAGACCCAATAACAAAGGCTGCAGCTGAGGAGCGTCTGACCAATCAGACAGCTGTTTCACTCACACACCCTCCACACACCTTCAATCCCACACTATAAATGCTTGAACCACATCTACAGCAACCCCTCCCCCAACTCGCCTTTCTTACTCCAACACAGGGCTGCTAAGCTGCTGACAATGCAAATGCATAGATGTGTATGTGTAACCCTTCTGCATGATTGATTACCTGAATTAACCCTACAACCTTCCTTAATAAAAGGGTTACTATTTATGTTGTCAAATCTAATAAAACCACTATGCGGAAAATGAATCGTTGGAGGAAATGAATGTTCAACCATCCTGATATAGAATCAAGTATGACACACACACAAAGGGTCAAAGTCAAAGGGTCTACTGTTCTTCAACTAGATCTCCTCTATGATTGTAAACATTTAACAAGGAAACATCAATACAGGATAATAACTTTTACCTCTGACAATCAGTGTCTGTAATAAAAACACTGAGTGTCCCTCAGCGTTATGTTCTGAACACTGAGTGCGGATTTGATAGTCTCAGGTTTATATAACACCTACTGCAGGGATCGGCATCATCATCTAACCGAGGCAGTTGTGCAGAAGCAGATACACACGAAGGAAAGCAAACAAATTCATCTGAAAATGTGTGCATCCTCCAGATACGTCCATTTGTTTCCTCAGTGTCAGAGCTGAAAGAGTAATGGCTCCAATGTCGCAGAAACACACATCTGCTTTCCACCTCAGCAACCTGAGTGTGTGTGTGTGTGTGTGTAACTTTCAAAAGAACTGTCAGGAGTTGAAAATATTTTACAGGACTGTTACTGACAGTTGGTTAACAGAATAATATTGAAAAGTCTGGGCTTTCGGGTAATATCACATGTATATGTTGAACTCTGAACTCAGCAGACGTGTAATGTCGGATTACACTCAGCCGGTTTAAACACCAGGATCTATAACAGGAAGAGGACTGAAGAAAATCAAGCCCGTCTGTCTCATTTCATGCGTCATCAGCAGAGGCACACACCTCGCAGAGCACGTAAGCAAACATCAAGTACCCGATTCACCTATACTGCTGCCGTGCTGTCAGCGAGAAAGAGTGGGAACACTGTGCGTGTGTGTGTGTGTGTAATAGTTAACCGAAGGCTCCAACGTCCAGCACAAGGTCCTCCACACACTATGGGTGTGAGGTAGAGGGGTCTTTTTAAAATCAGAGATAAGAGACAACAGACAGACCAATATGCTGTGAAACTGGTTTGTCATGAAACCTTGTGTAAACAAACACTGATGAGCTCTTAGAACACAAAGAGGTGATATTACTAGTCTGACAACTACTATTCTGAGAACATGACCATTGACTGATACTTTTAAATCTAGTACAGTGGTATGAAAAAGTATTTCCCCCCTTCCTGATGATTTCTTATTTTTTTGCATGTTTGTCACACTTAAATGTTTCAGATCAAACAAATTTAAATATTAGTCAAAGACAAGCACAAGTAAACACAAAATGTCAGTTTTTAAAATGAAGGTTTTTATTAAGGGAGAAAAAAAATCCAAACCTACATGGCCCTGTGTGAAAAAGTGATTGCCCCCCCTGTTAAAACATAACAATACTTTGGATAATATTTAAATTTGTTTGATGATCTGAAACATTTAAGTGTGACAAACATGCAAAAAAATAAGAAATCAGGAAGGGGGCAAACACTTTTTCACACCACTGTACTAGATTTAAAAGTATCCAAACACACAGCAAGTAAGAGGGGTGTGGACTTCCTGAGAGGCATTTAGACTTTAATGATTGCTGGAGAATCCAAACCGAAGGTTTATCTCATCGTATCTTGACAAAACTCATCGTAATAATTTTTATATAGGAGGAACAGGTGATGCACTGGATACAACAGATTTTCACAGGGTGTGTTGCAATGTTGTGTTCACTGTCACTCCTGAACCAGTGACACAAACCACACCATGATCAGATTCATTTATTCGTCTGCTGATCAAGTGTTAATATGGCTGGCTCTTTTTTTGTCAGTTTTTCTGTACATTATGCCTCCTGCAGATGAAGAGACAAATCTGCCATGTCCCAACTCGAATGTAATTTGTGAATGTAATTTACACCTTGTAACTAGTCAGTGTCGGTATCAGCAGGTAAATATTACAGGATACAGTTGGTTGGCGCACCTGCTCGTACCTCTGGAACACTGCATCACAGCAGCACTGTCGCACAGCAGGATGGCCACAAAGCCCTGCCAAATGGGATTACTTCAACTTGAGTCCCTCTTGGACCAGACTTGAACATGTTTTTCAGTATATAAAGCCTCCAGCTTTTGACTTCCTTACCTTTAGTGAATCGTAGTCCCTTTCCAGCAAACTCCTCTTTCAAGGCAGCAACAAACTTCTCCCTGATTTTCTCTTTCTGTGGAAAAAGGGACACAGCAGTCAGACCTTGGTCTAGCTATCATCCTCTCTGTTCCCTAAGAAAGTTAAATGTGTGCACTTTGTCACCCGCATATTATGTTGGTTCATATAATCTGACACACATTACTTTTTGTGCAGACACAGCAGAGGATCCAGCTGCATAAATGTTAGCAGGTTTCTCAAGGGTTAAAAATCTCCTCCTCCGCTGCTAATTACGTCCTCCATATCGCCTGGCTCTGTGAACCATCAATGGATGGCCTGTTAAGCTGTTGTGAAAGCTCAACATTGTTTGACCCGTCTCTGTTTGCTTAATTGAGCACATTTCATGAGACAGAGGCAGAGAGAGAGAGAGAGGTGCGCTGTGACTCCCAGAGCCTCATGTCTAAAGGAACATAGTTTATTTAGCTTTGTTATTGCGTTTGGCTACTGTGCATTTTAATAAAGTTCTAGTAGGTTTCAGTTTCACTGAATTTAAAGCATGCAACTCTCCTACAGAGACATGCTGCAGCCACACAGCCACGGGTGAAAGTGAGAAGTATTTCACCTGTACACATGATTTGATGTTACCCATGTACCATAAACTAGGACTAACATTCACATTAGATGGCAATGCACATAACAGAAGACTGATGTTGCTTTAAACACTGCAAACAGTGACTATAGGTGACATCAGACTTGGCCCTACTCTGCATGATTTTCTAACCACCAGATAACAGGGGTTTTAATGTCACTTTGCCAAACTCTGCAGATGTTTTATTGAATTCAGACATCATGACGAGTTGAGAGAGAGCGGTAAGTGGAAGCAACAAATAAAAAAAAAAAAAATCACATTTGGTCACAATTAATGCACAAGTGGTTGAGTATTTTACCTTGTCGATTTCAGAGAACTCGATTCGCTCCTCCAGTGTGCAGCTTCGACCAATGGGGGAAATGTTAAGCATTCCATTTCTGAACTCAATGAACGTTCCCCTGCAGACAGAAAAGGACACACAGTTAGACAACATATTACTTGTTTAAAACAGCTGAGACAGTAAGCTGGATATGCTTTGACATAATAACGAAAAGTCTACAAACAGAGCCTGCCCCCCCAGCCCCCTATATAAAATAATATATAATATATAAAAAAAGACAATGTAGAAAAAAAAAGATGTTAAAAATTATGCTGCAACACAAACATCACAAGAGGCATGTTTTTGTTCTGCTTCGACAGGTCAGCCCTGATGAAGAAAGAGAACTGCATTCCTGCATACTGGGGGAGGGGGTCAGAGTCGAGTCGAGTAGTGCTAGAACTGTGTAATGGAAAAGCGTGTCCCCGGGGGTTTAAGTAACTAGTTGCCGAAATGTCTTGTGAGTTTTGTAAAAGTCTTACCTCTTCTTTGGCAGCTTGATGAGCCCCATGTAGCTGAGGCAGAAGTTGATCAGGTCCTGCAGCAGCTCCTCCCCGATCTGGTTCTGAATGGCCTAATGGGATGAAAATGCACTTCAATAAAAACAAGATGAAAGACTGTTCCATTTCCATGTGAACTGAAACTGATTGAAATTATGCATCAGTATCAGTCTCAGTATTCGTATGCTTGGTCAAGATGGAGCAAAAGAGGGTCACCTCAGTAGATTCATAGTTATGAGTAGACTCTCAACTTCTTACTTGCTATTTACTACACACATTTAGCAACAACAGACTTACTTTCCATTTCAAACAAGGTCTGCTGAACATAACCAGTTTTTGGCTAATTAATTATCTCATTTCTCTGATTTCTTTGTAGGCAAATATATGTTTCATCACACATAATATGAATAATCTATCTTGTAACATGAACATATAACATTATAACGTGTTGCTCTAATTAGATAATCTGTTTTTTCACATACTGTTCTTAAGACAGATACTGTGTCGCATACTAGCTGACACTGTGACAGAACATGGAAAATGTGTGTATTCACTCACATGTTTTGAGAGGAGCTTCCCATCTTTGTACTGCACTGTCCCGTTCTCAGCAAATACGTAGTCAAACTTGTGTATGACTGCAAGAGAGGAGACGGGTGAGATGTTGCTAAATGTCCTCACCTGCTTGTTTAACACCTATGCGTCCCACTGAATTAACAGTGACTCTTCCACTCTGGCCTGAATACGGAGGAACAGAACAGCCTGCTATATTTACCTGCCAGCAGATTACAGCGTATGTAACACTGGCTAGAAATATCAAGTTTAATCTGTCTGACCTTCCCACTCACTTTGGTCTGCGTGTTCTCTGCCAACAGCACTCAGCAGGGAAAGTCTGTAACTTTGCCTGCTTTTATCGTTTTAACAGCACGATCCAGCAAACTGATGGCCTGTAGAAGCTGATAACATGCTAACAGCTGGATTGAGTGATAACTTTACAAATAACTGGGTTAAAAATGTAATAAAACCGGATATTATAAATGTTATGTGATTATTTTGTTTATCCGGGGTGTATCACATGTTAACCGACTGAGTCATAAAGTTGACCATTTTGATAAATTTCACAAAAAAAACCCAAACTAACTAACTAACGTCATGCCACAACAACAGCTTGTCATTCCAATTTCAACCCACCTACAGGGTCATTTTATATATATATATATATATATTTTTTACACGTAACCTGATTCAGCAGTTACATCAGCCGCGGCAGTTTGCATCATGAAGTATAAAAAGATTCACCTTTGGCACACTTGGCGTGGTTATGAAACAACATGGCTCCCTCTTGGCACAACACATCTGCATTTCGGTTGAAGCCTAACATTAAGTGCTAGGCAAACTTTCAGACTGCACATAGACGTGTGTTCCCTCAGCTGACTAGGCTGCAGCACGAGAGCCAGTGTGTTTTGGCAGCAGGCTCGGGAGGCATGGCTTAGTCAAACTGAACTAAAGCGAACCACTGGGATCGCCCCTTCAGTTCAGATGTCAGCCAGTGTCACAGGCGACAAAGTTTAGTCCTGTAATTTTTAAAGCTGTGTCTCCCGATGTGCTGTTGCCACATCATATTGAGACATCCGTGATGAGTTGACATGCAACACTTAGTCATCATGAGACGATTATCAACAGAGCTCATTGCCACACACAGAGAAAAAGTGATAGAAGATTCGGCTGAACTAACCACTAGTCCTGTGTTGTCATCTGCTTATAGTGGGTCTCTGTTAGAAGGAAGCTGTGTTACTTTCTATTAAGTTGTATGACAGGCTCTCAAGACACCACATCTGGGTCAAATTAATGGGGCAAATCCTAAATTATTCCCAAGGATAATCTTCTCTCCTCCAGTCTCAGTGGACTGGTGTCTAATTAAGCAGAGGTTACCATAAAAAGTGTCAGGTCACAAAGTATCATGCAGTGATACAGCATGCAGCGTATAAACCGTCTGTGGTTAAGACAGGAAGAGGGCTGCTCACCATCATCCCCGTCCCCGAGCTGCTCCGCTATCTTGGAGTAGTCTGACCCCCCCACAACGCCGATCTTCACTTTCTGCCGCAAGCTCTGGAAAAACTCGTCAAGCTGGGGGTCGATTTTCTGCAGATCACAGAAAAACACACAGCACGGTATCACTTTGTGTTAACTGGTCCAGCTCCCTCCCAAAATGACACACACACACACACACACACACACACACACACGTACCACCATTAATAGAGCAACACACAGTGAAGAGAGAACAATGGGCGTGACAGCAGACTGTGCTTTAGTGGTTTTATAATGTGGAGCAGATTTCCAATTAAACAAACATATGGAAGAAAAACATCTGAGCTGCACACAAGGGAGACGTTATTATGTAATATCAGGGCGCTGGCGTGCTTCACACACACTTCACACACACACACACACACACACACACACACACAGCAGTTACCCTAGATGAACCCAAGCATCCAAACCCAATGACAGAAGGAAGAAACACGAATCATTACAAAGTAATTCAGGCTGAAAAATAAAAGACTGATGATTCCTCCTCTAAATCTACCACAAAGGTGTAGAGGTCCACAGCTCAAAAATACGTTTAGAAACATGGCATTTACTTCAGTTTTCCTCCAGAACATTTAAAAGCATATTTATTTAAAAACCACTCATAGACAGTGGTAGTGTGGCAGATAACAAATAAACAGATAATGCATAAAGGCAGGACATCAATGAGTCACCAGACACCAGCAGACCCCCCCTTACAAATAAAAAGAGTGTATGAGGTGAAGAGCACACAGTGTGCTCTCAGACAGTCTCCCACTCTGAAAATAATTCAGAGGGCGGAGGAGGGAGAGGAGCAAAGGGACAGTTATGGAAAGCTTACAGTGATCAATAACCGAACACGCTCCCGGTGCATTGATCAATCTGATCGGATGCGGGCTCACCTCTCTGGGCGGTGTTAAAGTGCCGTCCACGTCGAACAGGCAGAGGATGTTTCGCTCCGACGAGAAGCTGCCCGATTTATCCATTTCTTCTTCTCTTTTTGGGTCTTTTTTCCAGTTAATTTGCAAGTGTCACAGGTTCACTCTCGTGCAAACAAACGCGTAAAATATGCACGTTCCCCTGAGGGGCAAATGACCCCTCGGTTATTCAGCACCAGGATGAAATATTACAGTACACAGGACAGACTTCGAGGTTTTGAAGGAGGCGAATGAGCTCTTCTCGTGCGCGCTGACAGACTCTTCTTCTTCTTCTTCTTCTTCGGGTCTGCGGTCCTGTTGTCTCAGCTCGCCTCCGCTCGGCTCGGTTCCGGCTCACATTCAAACACGGCTTGCTGAACGTGTCCGGCTCCTTTTGCAACACTGTACCTCGCCCGGCAGCCAATCACAGCCGGGATATGCACCGTGACGTCGACGAGTGGGCGGTGATTTCCAGTTTGGTCAGCAGCCAGCTGACATTTGACCTACAAGAGAGGAAGGAGTGGAGGTGATGGACAGAGCATGGAGCAGACAACAACAGAGGTGTAAACGGTGTTTGTTAGAGCAGAGTGAAGCTGTTCTTATCAGTGACATGAAACGACATTAGAGCAGGGGACTTTACGACACTGACTAATAAACATGCACAAGAGTGATATAAGTATAAGATAGCAGATTCAGAGGTTCTAAAAGATATGATAATATTCATATACAGATATATATTTGGTTGCAGGAAATGACTTAATTATGCCTTGAAATTTCATTTGTTTGCGAGTATGAGTTTGTTATTAATACTCAATTACAGATCCAAATTAATAAAACAAAAGTAAAAGCCAGAGTCATTCTTTTGTGTAACTGTGGATACAGCCCCTCGAAGTTCACAGCCTTTAACCCAGTGGAGGCTTTTCTTTATTCCAGTCATTCATTCATTCATTCATTACAGTTAGAGAGATTTGATCATTTGTGAGCTGTTGTGGAGTATGTTGCTTCATTGAACAAGATAAGATAAAGGTAGGAGTATACAGTGCGTGATAGACTCTGATTAACAGGGTGACCCAAAGGGAGACCATTCACTGTGAGATGACACATTGATGTAAAGTTAATCTATAAAAGAACTGCTGTAGAAACTGTCGTATGCAAAATACATACAGTGCCTTTGAGGGTAGAAATATTATTCGGAGGTGAGATAGATGGATTAGCTGATTATCTCTAATGTTTAAAAAAGTCCACCTTGGGTCTGCCAAAAAAGCCCCACAACATACTGCTGTATTGTGTTGTATGCAGTAGCTTTAAATACCTCCATCTTGATTAAGTTACTGCACGACTGTTTGTCAGAGGTGCAATTGATGGGACTAAATTAAGGAGGGAAAGTCTAAAACAACCTTTAAAAACAGTTTTTAGCAACAATGTTTTTAGTTACAGTTGCTGTCATATTCTGCTGAGGACAGTAGATACTGTAAGTTCAGCCGTTGTCTTTCATTGTACTTACTAAAAGATATCCTCATGATTTCCTATAACATACACCCTAAACACCCTGCTCACTGTAATTGTCTGGGATTATTATCACCAAAAGACTGATGCTCAGAAACATCCTGAGCACAGCGAAATAAGAAAACCCAGGTAGAGGGCAGTCTCTGCAGGTACAAACACTGTCACACGCTTCTAGTGGGTCGTAAGTGATGAATAAGGACTATGAATTTTTTTTTTGTTTCTTTGTTTTTTTTAAATAATTTTTAGGAAAATCCTTCATGTTATACATTTGAATGGATTGCATAAAATTAAATTAGATACATTACACTGTCCAAAATATTTGAGGTTAGATTAGACTGAATTATCTGACATTAGGTTAGCCTGGATTAGATAAAGCAGACATTAGATTGGGCAGTTTGGTAGGTAGATATCATGAGATTAGATTAGATTAGAACAGATTAGAACAGACTAGAGTTGATGAAGTAGATTAGATGTCATAGATTAACTAGATTAAATTAGATTAGATAAAATAAACTATATTTGCGTAGAGTAGATTAGATTAGATTAGGTGGCACTGGATTTGTGTAAATAGTGTCATACTAGATCATATTTCAATAGACTGGACTGTGAAATTTGTCTTTCGTCATCAGCATATTCTATTTCACATAAAAGACAACAAACACAAGTTAGTACTTGCAGAAATAATGTCACACATCACAGGCAGACACAAGTTGAGTCTGTCTGTCATACATATGCCAATGGTAATCCAACACGCAGTGACTAGTAGTGTAGAGCTGTAGTACGTCTCATTTTCTAAAGATGTGGGCTGACACACAGGGCAGATGTTGTACTACTTTGAAACAGGTCAGATAACAAATTTAAAACCAAAGGCTCATGGTCTAATGCCTGCAATGACACCAAGTTATTACTCAGTTAGAGTGAATATTTACTGACTTCAGTTTGAGGAACTCGTGTCTGCAGCATCTCATCTCCACTAAGCCAACAAATCCACAAGAGGGCAGAATGAGAGTGTGATTGCGCTTGTACTGCTCATGAATTCTGCATTTTCCATTTGTTTGTTGTCCTTTAGTGAGCAAGTTGTATGGAAATATATATAAATGCCAAAAGTTTGCAAGGTAAATTTCTTAGCTTGACAGACATTTTTGTTCTCCACTGAGATTTACAAACAAAGCAAATCTGGAAAAACATGTAAGAATTTGTCAGTTGCGCTTAAACATTAAACCCCTCTCTAGATTTACATGAAAACAGACTCAACATGAAATCAGAATCCTTTAATTTAGTAAAATTACTGATGCAAGTATGTAGAAATACTCATACATTTTAATACGTTAAGTAAAAGTCATTAATTGAAAATCTACCAAAAACACAAAAGTATTATCAATTAATTGTACTTAAAGTATTGAAGCAAAAGTACTTAAAAGTACTTAAAAGCAGTTAAATGTCCCATGTGAGTAATTTATTATTATGCGTACATTATGATATTGTTAATAACAATGCATCAGCATTTTACTGTTCTAGCTGGTGGAGCTTTAGCTGGAAATCCAGTGTTTGGGCGGCACTGCTGAAGATGAATCTGAGGCTATGAGATTATTAATGAGGTAGGAAAAAAGAAAAAACACACATTGTTATAGATTTTTTTTTACATTTCAATAAAGTATTTCTTTTTTTTATGAAACATTGGAGAGATTTCAAACATTTTTTTCAATAAAACTAAGAAGGTTAATGAGGAAATCACTTTTTGGAGGAACTCTGGGATTTGATAAACCTGACAATGTGCCCAAACCAAACATTGCTTTTTTTAAGGTGTCACAAGCCAAAAAGATTAGGAACCACTGATTATTTTATAACAATACATACTGTTTTGTAAATGTAGCCAATATTTGGTATGTGAAATATTAATCTGAAACGTTAAATGTTGTATAGTAATAGCAATTAGCAATATTTCTCTTTGAAAAGTAATGCAATAGAGATATAAAAAAGCATAAAATGGAAATTAAATAAAATACCATCAAATTGTATTTAAGAGGTAAATGTACCTCCCACAAATGGAAATTATCACAATATGAAAAGGTCAAATTAAGGCCAGGGAAATCATGGAACTATAAGCTTACCATCCTTGTTAAATTTTGTAGATAATATTTTTAGAATGTATTATTTAAACATTTGACTTGGATTGATTTGAAGTATTTATTGTGTGTTGGTTTGTTTGTTCCTGTGTCACCTGGACTCTGGTATCTTTGCTGACTTCACATCATGGAAATAAGTCGACTTTGTTGCGTTATACTTGACATTTTCGCAGTTATGTGTGATTTCATATCATCCCTCACAACATGTTAATAAAACTAAACATTAACTGAACTAAAGAACATCAAACTGAATTACTTCATAGCATATGATGAAATGCTTTGTAGGAATTCTTTACCTGGGCAATTTTGCAACAGGTGACAGTCTTAATACTGGTATCATAAATCAGTTGTATGTTTTATCTTTTCTGCATTTCACAGCAATCATAAATCAACACTACAAGGACCTGAGGTTCAAAAATAAGTAACTATGTCAGAACACAAAGCAGTATGACCCATCTTTGTCTATTATTGTTATTTCTATGTTGGGTATCTTGACATATGTAGGCTATCTGTATATAGTCTGTTTTGACCATGCTGAGTTACCATCAAGCAGAGTTTCTGAGTTTCAGAGTTCCCCTCCATCTGGCAAAAGCCAAGCAATTTGGTGTTATCAAGGTTAGTTAGTTATTTATGCACCTCATTTATTAGTAAGCTGCCAATTGATATTGTAAAAGTGTACGGATGAACGAAGCAGGCTGCCGAGGGCAGTTGTTGACTAATCATAAACAGACTAATCATTAGCTTCTAAAATAATGAACATGCCTCTTTATCTGCTTTATCCTCAATCCCCAAGTTTCTTCCAACCCCAGCTGACATGGTCTTATAGCTTTAATCTTTATTCAAAGGATAAGGTTGTTTTTGCTCAAGAAATCCCATGAAAACACCAAAAGAAACATAGTCCATCTCTGTAACTTTATGACTTCCTTAGTCTTTGACCCATGTTCATTTGTTCCCACCAAAGATTTCGGTCTTTCAAAACAGGTCACAAATAGTTTCATTTAAAAAAATGCAGACTGCAAACTGCACACAGTTGGGCACAATAGTTTTCAGCAAATATTTCTCAAACAAGAATAAATAGTGTGTTTTATAGGGGCTTTTCCACGTGGAATGTAATCTACATGAGACATGGTGTTCCCTAAAGGATCATTTTAGGTCATACAAAAACATTTTTCTTTGTACCTACCCCAACTTTGTTCACATATGTGTGTGTGTGTGTGTGTGTTTGTGTGTGTGTGTGTGTGTGGGTGTGAGTGTAGCCTACTTAGGTGCTTTGTGAGTTTAGTTGAAGGTCTCCATTAAAACTCTCTTATCTACCCACAATCGGAGGGAAAGTGCTGGATGACATTTTCATAGGCTAACAATAGCCATTGTTAACAGCATTCAGTTTCTATTAAAGAGCCACGATGAGACATTAAAACAAACAGTCTCGTTCCTTTTAACACATTACTGTTTCCTCTGCCTGATAAAATGCCAGGATGTGATGAGACGGAAAGCCTCTTCACATGAAACTGTAATGGGACTAAATGGCTGTGTGCCCCAATCCAACCTTGCTATTACAGCGTCATACATGTATGTTTGTTTAAGACGTCTACCCTGTAAGGTGGCTGCCAGACAGGAAGCTGAGTGATGATACTGGAAAGACAGTTAACAGCAGACGGTTTTGGTTGGACATGTTGAACATGTCCAAATGTGTGAAAACATTGTTTGTTTTGTGTGGTAGAGTAACCAAGTGTAATGTGGTGGTGTAAATTGTGAGTTTATTGAAGAAAATGAAATGCATTCTTCATGTTTTTGTGATCTTCCACATATTGTTCTCAATGTACTTAACAGAACTTTTGAAGAGGTGATGGGAGAAATATGAGACTTTTCACAGAAAGCAAGCTGATTTAAATTCACTTACACAAATGTCATGTACATATCATCAAAAAAACAAAGAACATACAACAGTGTGAGAAAAACACTTCAGTCATGGTGTGATAAAAGAGCAGTCTGACAAGATTTAGGACTGGCAATAGGAATGCAGTGTGTTTATGTGAGTGTGTGAGGATATGTAAACAAGGGTGGAACAACAGATCAAAATGTAAAAATACTGTAAAAGATACAGCAAGCACATTCAAAGGTTTCCACAAGGTTAAGACAATAGTTTGATATAAGTATTAACACTATGTGTACTATCAGATTATTCCACCAAAAAGATGAGATTACATTTGTTTGATATTCTGGTGACTGTTTAGATGAATGTGTAGTAGCGAGCAGGTAACATGTAGCTAGAAGAAAAGTTAGCTAGTTAAATGTCTGAACTAAAATTCATGGCAATCCATTTCACATAAAGCCAAAAATGTGAACCTCATAGTGGCGCTGGAGGAAAAATCAGGGGATGACCAAAGTTAGTAAGCTTCTTCCTCTGGGAACCATGATGTTCAAACGGTTGTGCCAGCCCCTCAAGAGTTCAAATATTTCTCAGTGTAATTGAAATCTTTTAAACTTTTACCTTTAGAATATCACCTTATCTTTTATAAAACTGAATCCAGTCATTTTGACCTTGATGCTGCAATACAGCGAAACCAATACTGGTTTTGGATTGTTTTAACTTTGAGGTATTTATCTAGCATGTGAAAATTTGAAGATGTCAAAAAAATATTTAGATGCATTTAACAGCAGCTTTTGCAGCTCCCTTGCACCCAAAAGAATAAGAATACACAGGTCTATTTGCCACCTACACTGCACCAGTAGGATTAAAGCTTCTCAGAATGAGGTGACACTGGTTTACAAGCAGTTTAGCCAAGAGTTTTATAGGCTTAATCCACCCTGCTTTTATAGCAGACAATATTTATCAGCTCCAAACAAGCCTTCACTTTTATGGCCTCCTCTGACCTTTGCCCCTCTCACTGTGCAAGCCTTCCCCCACTCTGCTTTGTACAAAAAGTCTTCACGGCACACCTGACTGTGTAAAAAGGAAAAATGTTTGTTGCACTAATTCCACTGACTACATTTGTTTTTGTCATCAGTCTACAATACATACATACATAGCTCCTGCTGTTTTATTCTTACACTGACTTCAGGCAATCAAGGACAGACTGGTCCCTGGAAAAATGGAGATAATGGAATAGTGTTTGATGTTATTTAGATAGCAGACGTAATGTGGATTCAGGCCTAAACTCTGATGTTTACAAACAGGGTGAATTATGATCTCACTAAGTTCATTAAGTAAGGCTTCAGTCCAGATGGAGTGTGGGAGTCTTTTCTGCCCTGCCCTCCCTCTGACTGGTGTACTGACTGTCACTTAACAGTTGTTCATTAACGCATGGGGGACAGGTAGTGGTAGACCAACCTGCAAGGTGGAGGATTATTGATCTCTTTCACTAGAGGAACAACTGCTGAGAAGCTTGCGTTTCTTTTCTCTGTTTCTCTTGTATTATCTGAAAGTGGCCGGGTGCAAGATATCCGACAAAAGTCTTTCATTTTCTTCCCTTATCCTGATGCTGGGTGTGACTTCTGCTTATCACTTAAGAGCCCTCCTCGCTTCTGTTTTTGGACTTATGCCGTCAATGGACAAGATCTGTTCAGGTGGACGAATGTGAAAACCTGTCTTCAGCCTTCTGTTTATCTAAACAGAGTTATATATTTGTTGACATGTAGAAACTGTGGAAAGGACACACAATTCTGAGAGAAAAAAGGAAATCTCAAGGATCAAGATGTACAGTTTACACAGTTTACCTTACCTGGGAGTATTCATAATGTCCGTGGTGGCCAACCAGATGCTAAATGACTGTTTGGACTCAAAGCATAAATACACCATGAACGTTGTGCTGCTGGAGGACAACACGTATGGGTGGAGTGTGCCGTTTGTTCAGGCGGCTGTGGAACGAGCCATTGAAATGGACAGGCTGGAGAACAATAAATATGGTATGGACCACAAGTTCGAAAATAATGCTGAATGAACCTGACAGGTAGTGATAATTTAATATGATAAATAAAGGAAATAGCTTCATATCAGGCAATAAAAAAAGGGTTTAAAAACGTAAGATAATTAAAAAGAAAAACTAACAAAACAGAACTTAAGAATCAGTCCTGGCTGTCGGATAGGGCAAACGCACATTTTATGGGACAGGTGACACAGCTGGACGTCAGCGGTGTTGTAATAGCAATTTCGGGAAAACCATTAAACAGAGCATGAGAGAGTCAAGATGGCTGACTATAAATGTATCCATGTTATTTCCCTGTTAGACCTTTGTGTAAAAGAATTTTGTGGATGACAAAATGTAATTTATCAGCCCAAGATTATTTTTTAAATTTAGAGGATAAGATGGTTTTTGGAGTTTTAGACTTTTTAAAATCCTTTTTTTCCTTTGCTGGATGAAGCCTTTTTATATAGATATAGATATAAATAAGTTGTAGATGAATAAAGTAGCCTTTTAAAATAAATTCACAAAATGATCAAGCTTTTAAATTCATTTTCACAATCAATATGTCTTCATTTCTGCCACACTTTCCCAACATTCAGTCGATGTACCAGTACAGGCAGGTTTATATTATTGATTTTATTTATATTTTAGTAGTGCTGATAAGATACCTTATTTTGGTCTTTGTCTTTTTGTTACAGAACTTTGAAGAATATCACCATATTTTTCTCGAAACCATATTTCTTTTTATTCTTTTTAAAAATCAAATATCTTAAAACAAACAGCCTAGATATTGACATGACTGTATCTGGGGCCAAGAACTTTTTGATCAATAATAAGAAAAGGGCTTTATTAATCCCACATGTGGAAATTGAATTTCTCTCTGTGAGTTTTTGTACTTGATAGTTTTCAATACTATGGACACCTTGCTGTTGGTACCAAAAAGGATTGGTTTGGTTTGATACCTGAACCCCACAGGCGCATGGAGGAAACCTCTGGTTGTATGTGTTGTATGTTCAGTGATCACTCTCATGGCGGCTCTAAGATATATCTATCTTGTATCTATCATGTGTAGCGAAAACATTCTGGGCACCTCTGAAATCCTGTCCTGCTCACTTGACTATCTCTGAACAAATCACGGGAGGTTCTTGGATGTATTGGTGGCTGACTTGCTAGCTAAAAAAATGCAACATGTAAATAAGACAGAGATGTTGAGAGGTGTATTTTCTTCTTTTAACAGAGGCACTCGAAAGCTAAGGTTAGGCAGCATAAACTAGTGGCTCCAACCCACTTATCCAACCATACACTGTACCATCAATATCTTTTATAGATATATTCTGAGACCCAATCTACAGGTGGCAACAACTGGTGTAAACTGACTTTCTCAAACTCTTTAAGTCCATTTTTGGACATGAAATTGGAATTGTCTTTGGGAGAAATCAAAGGCTATCTTTCTACCAGTGGGCGAAAAAGACAGTATAATCTAGTCTTAACAGCTTAAACAGATTAGTGAGTTATTTTTTTATATTAATAATTCTTATCTTCTTTCCATGACCCAAGGTTTAAACTTCACTTTGACGGCTAACTACAGCGGGTTTGACACCGCCGATTACAACCGGCAGGGCTGTGGTGCCAGCACCTGTGAGGGAGTGACAATACTCAAGATGCTGCATGTGAGTGTGGTCGAAGGATGCAATGTCTAAAGTTTTTAAGTGCTTCTTTCAGTGCAAGAGGTAAGAGGTGTAAGATTTACGGAGGGGCTTTGGGATGCTGCCAGAACCACGGACCACTGTACCAACGTGAACTCTGTGACACAAGAGCTAGAAACCAGATGCTGAGTCACACATCTTGTGTTTGCCCCATATCTTTCTAAAATGTCACTGTAAAAAAGATAAGATAAGATCCAAAGGATTAAACATTTCTGCTTTCAGAGTGGATGCTGTGGCTTAGTGAACAGTAATAACAAGTTCCTTTTTTGTAGTTCAATAGTTTATTATCCCCAGATAAGCTTTTAGCTGGCAAAGCTGCATGTCTATTGCTCCATGACAGGATAGTTTACTTGAATATAAAACTAAAAATGAGGTATTTCTGCCAACTATTTAAAGGACACTTATAGAGACTGAAGGAATGAAAATGTCTATAATCTATTGCTATCTATATCTATTACTTCAAAACTAAATGTCAATTTTGGTGTCAGCACAAATGGTGTCAATGATCAACCATTTCTATGCAGACTCACCAACCATTGCATCACCAGTATAGGGGTTATCATTGTGGTACTAGAAGATCAACTTGCAATTATCTTCACCAATAGCAGCCTAAATAGACCAAAATACAATGCAGCCACATCGTGCTGTTTGTTGAGTTTAGTCGGTAAAACGGTTGGTTGATAGGACAAACTCTATGGCTCCTGCTTTCTCCACCACAGCTGAAAGCAACAGGTTCAGACAAACTTATAGGGGATTGATTAAATGCATTGTGTGAAATGTAGGAAATCTGTGGTCTTATACAGTAAGTGATACTCTTACAATGCCTCTGTGATGGCAGAATAACTACGTGCACGTGTATCTCTCTGCAGAGTAAGAATGAAGTTGGATGTGTCATGCTTGGACCTTCCTGCACATATGCCACTTTCCAGTTAGTGGAGTAAGTATAACTCTATTGTTGTTGAATTATATACCACCAAGAATCAGATTCTGACTCTGACTTTCACCCCGTTATCTGTCTCAGTAATGAAGTTGGCCCGAACATAAGCATTCCCATAATCTCTGCTGGGAGCTTCGGCCTCTCGTGTGATTATAAGCCCAAACTGACCCGGATCCTGCCTCCGGCACGTAAAATCTCAACCTTTTTGATCAACTTTATGAGGAAAACCTTGCCATATAAGGACGTTTGGAGCCAGGTCTATGTCTACAAGAAGTCCAACGACGTGTCTGAGGACTGCTTCTGGTAAGGCGACAACACAGGCTGCAGTTTGACCTCTGTATCTTCATTCAGAGCTCCAGCCTGTTCCACTTTTTTTGATTTTATTGTCTTTGTTTTTTTGCTACAGGTACAATAATGCAATGGAGGCAGGCTCTGCCAACTTTGCCTCAAACGTAAGTAGAGAGATGCTGCGTGGAGAGACAGAGCTGAAGAAAGCCCTCACCAATGAGAAAAGATACAGCAACAGTGGGTATTACATTGGGTTTGTCACTGATGTTTTTATTCAGAAGAACTGTAACCAGTGCCTGAGAGAGAGTTGTGTTAAATGTATAATTCAAACATTTTCTTCCCTGTAACTGATGTCTTTATTTCAGTTGTGATCATATGTGGAAGCCCTTATGACATTGTTTCAGTAAAGAATATGGTGGGACCGACTAATAAGGAAATCGTGTTCATTCTCCTCGATATTTACAAGTAAGTCTCTGATTTTACAGTTTTGACCACTAAGTTACTCACATGATTCTTCATGAGTTTTTTAAGTGTGAAACGAGACATCAGGACGCACTCTAAAACCTCTTGAGATGTGACATTTTGAAAGTGTAGAGATAATGACACACTTTACCTTCCTCCAGCCCTGAGTATTATGTCAACACAACTTCCAGTGAGGGTATGGAAGACGTACTGGTGGTCACTCTGCCGCAGAGGAACTACGACTATGGATCAAACTCAACATACAATAACACGGTGAGCAGCTACTTAAACACCCAAACAGGACTGTGTGGGAAAACAGCTCTTGCATAACTCTCAGACTCTTTTTTGTCTGTCTTTCTGTCTGATGTGCAGATAAATGACTATGTAGCTGGGTATCATGATGGGGCTCTGCTGTTTGGCAAAGTGCTCAGAGAGACAATGCTCAAACGCCGCCGACAACAACAACAACAATGGGCATCCACTGATGTGCCTCTGAGTTACAACCCCTTTGGAAACGTCTCCTTTGACGGTGTGTATGTTCAGTGATAACCCAACACTTGCAACACAATGGGAAGACAAAACTGCAATGCAAAAGAAATGTAACAAACACTAGCCAAACCCAGACACCAAAAGGTGTTATAGGTAAGCAGGACAGAGCCTGAATGGGTGCAAAATGAAGGACTGCTTGGTAAGATCATTCCTTAACTGCAGCAGAAAGACACATCGGAGCAGACAGGCTAACACAGTGGGTGGGATCATCATAACTGTTGTAATTTTATGTTTGTGTATTGTGCAAAGCCACAGGTGACGAGAATTGTAATACTGGTAGTTTATTTAGATGCTTTTCTGTAGGTTATTTTTGAGGTAGTTGCATGTCAGAGCACAACAAATACAAAAAGCAAATTCTCTACATTATTATTTACTGTTTACCAGTGAAAAATAGCTTTCCTCTCTTCAGAGGAAACACCGTCCCCAGTCCAATTCAGTTTAATATGAAAGTCAAATTACAGATAGCATCATCTTAGTTGGTTTTAGTTAGTTACTTTTATGGTTGTCTGGTAATGCTCTTCTGTATCTATGTATGTCAACGCCTCCGTCATTGAAATTTGCCTTAGTTGCCTTCACAGGTGTGACAGGGTGCAGGTCTAACACCGGATAAGACCGGATGAAAAGCAGACTTAATAATGCAGGGCACAACCAAACTGACAACATCCGGGATCTCTCTGGGTGTAAATGTTGCTTGTTTTGGAAGGCAAATCACAGATCCATGCTGCTAAATGTCCCTGACAGCACCACCGGCATTTCTACAATTTTCCCTTCTTGCAACTGCAGTACTGTACATTTTATTTATTTATTTAATTGAAGTATTTTTTAAAAGTTATTTTAAACACAAATAGCTTCTCAGATGTGAGGACTTGCTTTGTTCCTTGTCTTACACATAATAAACATAATATCTCTGTTTTGGGGCTGTTTGTAAAACCATCTGAAAAGGTCATCCTGGATTGTCTTTAAGCTTTTTTCCTCATCTACAAATTCAAAGCATCGACATCAAGGCCACTCATGTTTGCAGCTTTCTTTTACTTGTCTACAATAAATGTGTCTGTCCAATTTTATAACATTAGATTATAATTATTCCATTCAGGGTAAACTGAGAATGCTATTCTGTATGTGTGTGTGTTTGCTTCAAGCAGGTATGGGAGGACACTATGTGCTGGATGAATACGGTGACAGAGATGTTAACTTATCAATTATTTACACATCAACAGTCTCTAAGAAGGTGAGACCAGCGCCCAATCAGCAGTTAGCAAAGTCAGTGCAAAGTTGGACATTTGTTTTTATACTTTGCCTCTGTCTCTCCACAGTACACAACCCTGTTAGTGTTTGACACATCAAAAAATGAAACCAGAGAAGTTGATAGCAACCCCTCCCTGATTTGGGAAGGGGGCCGCTTACCTCCTGCCATACCAAAACATCCAAATGGTAATACATACATACAGATTGGTGTTGTAGATATAGTTTGTCTCATTTTAAGCCTTGATCATCTTATGACCTCACAGCAGCGATCTTGTGTTTTGAGAGGAAGTTTTGGCATGCAGTGCGTAAAACATCATCAAAGTCTGAGGATATGATTTAGAAATATTATGTGATTTCATTGTCTTTATTTCAGATGAGGCTGAAAATGCTTTCTTGTCAATTTCACTGTGTGTGTGTGTGTATGTGTGTGTGTATGTGTGTGTGCGTGTGTGTGTTGTGTGTGTGTGTGTGCGCTTTCAGACTTCAATGCGCACGATGTGATTGTGATCGTTCTGAGTCTCAGTGTTGTTGTGGTGACAGCCATCGCTCTCATCTTCTACAGGTAAACAGCAGCGAAATTTCATGGCTTTATCACACATGCTACATGTAGAATTTTTGCATTCTGACTTTGAATTGGAACAACATTCCTGACTTGAGTCCATGAGAGATCACAAGAATATGGTCTTTCTCCATGTTTACATGTATGCATTATGACATATGTAAAGCACAAGTGTTTTCTCACAAATACACAAATATCCTCAGTGCTCACTATGTATGCATTCACTTAGGCAAAACAGGAAAGAGCGTCTTATACAAAAGAAGTGGTCTCACATTGACCCACATCTGATTGGTCCACTGGATGAGAAGGAGGTCTCTCTGAAGGTAAACAGCCCCATCAATCACCTGTCAGGTGTCAGAAACTTTTTTTTAATATGATCTGTGTCAATGTGTGTCAATTTATAAAGATGAAGGTGACTGTAATGCCAGTGGTGATTGTTAATGCACATGTAGTTTATTTTTTAAGGTATGCTCTGTTAGTTAGTTACACTGTTATATGACCTTGTTTATCAAGATGAAAAAACAATAGGTCTATTACTTGAATAGGAACCTTTCGCACAGCTGCTATTTCACGCATACAAAACCATTTTAGACAGGACTAGTAAACTGGACATACAAACTAGTATGATCGCTGTCCCATGCTTTTGCTGCTTTGTGGCACTATATCTGGTCTGTATGTTGGTACTTTCAGCCGCACACATGATCTGATATATGATGATGTCTTTATTCCGCACTCAATCAAACTAAATCTCTGTACTAAAGTCTCCCTAATGTGCTCACCATCTCTGAATGGTTTCAATTTTAAGCAATATTCTCAGAGTTGTATGTGTATAGTCAGTTTTGTCATAGACAGTTCGTCTAGCCTAACAAGATGTGTGCTTTCATGAAATTAGGAAATGTCATGATGAGATGTAAAGAGATCACATGCAGTATGATAAGGACATGAAATCAGATAGGTGTGTTTGTGTGTCTGTATGTACGTAACAGATTGAAGAAGAGAAGAGGAAGGACAGCACATACTTCAATCACCGAGGCCGCTACGACATGAAGGTACAAACCTTTCAAATCTATAAATCTATAAAATAAAAAGAACAAAAACAAAGAGATGATCATGCATTTTCACTCACTGTTTGAGTCTGTCTTATTTCTCTATATTCTTCAGCCTGTAATCTTGAAGGAGCTGAAGCAAGCGGATGGAGACTTCACAGAGGACCAGCGGATTGAGCTCAACACTGTAAGATACCTCTTTATTATACCTCAGACTTTATATAAATTTGGACTTATTTGGACTCTCATATCATGGAGACTGTCCACTCTACTCTTTAATTTGCTGTGGGTTCATTAATCATCCTTTCTGTCAGTCCCCTGAGATGCTTTCCTGTTTACTTCCTGAGGAAGCAGAAATGTCATCAAAGAGTTTTATAAAGTTTTCTTTTCAAATAAAGCACTTTTGATTGACTAGTCTTTTTACCCCTCTTTTAGTTCTACATTTAATTCCAAACATAATTTTCAATGGAGATAAATGCTGTAGACATCATTGTGTGAACATTTGGATAAAGATTTTCCAACTCTGAAATATTTTTCTAGGTTTGTTAGCAGATAAACACATTAATCTCCCTGCCAGTTCAGTAGAATTGTGCTTTTGTCTTTGTGATAGAATTAAAGGAATGAAAATATTCCTCTCCAACAATGTGTAACAGACATGTAATTTTTAAGAAATCAGTCATGTCTTTGGTTTTAGATATTTGCCATTTGTGATGTCATAGCACGACAAGAGTGTTGCCAAACCCCTTTTAAACCTTTCTGTCCAACCTCCCTGTCCCTCTCAACTCTTCCTGTCTGTCCCTCCTCGCCTCCATGACTTCATGTTCCAGCTGCTGCGCATCGATTACTACAACCTGACCAAGTTTTACGGCACGGTGAAGTTTGAGTATGGTGTGTTTGGGGTGTTTGAGCTCTGTCAAAGGGGCTCCCTCAGGGTAAGAGCATCACTCACAGTGTCATTAGTCTTGCTGCCATTTTATCTTATCTACCAAGTTAGATATCTTGTGCACACACTGCCTGCAACAATGACCATTTGTGTTGCAATATTGATCTGACTACTGTATGGACAAACTTCTTGTTTATGACAAAGCTCAGTGGCCTCCTTTTTCCACAACAACTTTACTGTTCATTTGATAAGTCACAGGCACAGTTTAAAGAGCACTAATAATGCGTGCAGGAATGCATGTAACACACATCACACACACACACACACACACACACACACACACACACACACACACTAATGAAGTGTTTCACAGTTTCACTAACTGAGCCCAGCATGTACAGAGAGTAGTAAAAATGATAAACTATGAACTTTTATTACTTTTTATTTCTCTCCAGTACATTCTGAATGACAGGATCTCCTACCCAGACGAAACCTTCATGGACATGGAGTTTAAGATCTCGGTCATGTATGACATAGCAAAGGTAAAGGCCTAAATAGGAGAAAATAATTCCACCTCATTTACAGTCACTCCAGGTTGAATTAATTATTAATTTCAATTCAGCAGTATTTTCCTAATCAACCTGTTTTATGTGTTTTAAAAAACATAATCATCAGTTTTCTGTGTGTTGTAGATGCAGTGAAACACATACATACATCCTGCTGATTGATGTCCTTCTGTTTTATATCTTACAGGGCATGTCATATCTCCACTCCACTAACATTGGGGTCCACGGTCGTCTTAAATCCACCAATTGTGTCGTGGACAACCGAATGGTTGTCAAGATCACTGACTTTGGCTGTCACACCATACTAAGTCCTGGCAGAGGTGAGGCTGATTCTTCATCAACATCATTGATCTAAACAGTGAGAACACCATGGACTCAGCCTCTCCTCTCTTTTCCCCTCAGACTTGTGGACGGCTCCGGAGCATCTTCGTAAAGATGGGGTGTCTCAAAAAGGCGATGTCTACAGCTACGCCATCATTGCTCATGAGATTGTCATGAGGCGGACCCCGTTCTTTACACAGCTGTGCTCTAATCCTGCAGGTAGGCCTGGATAAACCTTTACACCATCACACTGTGGTAAACCTCAAAGCTTCTTTGATAAAATGTGAGAAAATTCATTCTTTTTATTTAAATAGGGGGATTTTATATGAACAATTGATTATTCTAGAAAACTGGGTTTTGTGTTTTTATACATTGACTGATTATGTAAAAATCATTTCATTTAGATGTTTCAGCTATCATTTTTGTTATTTTAGCGCAGAATTGGTGTCAGTACAAGATATCTCACAGTAAGATGGGATGTTGATGCAGAACACTTGTAACCATACAGACTCCATGATCATCTTCAAGTCCTACTTGCCTTGAGTATGTGAATGTCATTTAATCCCTCAGAGAAGATCTATAGAGTGCAGTATCCCAGCGGGGTGAACGTCTTCAGACCTGACCTCAACTTTGATGGGAAATCAGAGAAAGAGATTGAGGTAAGAGAACCACAGTTACAGTGAAATACACGTTTATAAAGGATAAAACTGCTCTGACTCTTCAAAGTTGACTTAAGAGGGACATACGCTCTTTTACTCTTTGTTATGATTTCAGACAGAGCTAGGCTAAGACCCCAAAATGCAGACCAGACCAGACACCAGAGGGAATGAGGTTAGAACACAGTTTAATGGAGGTTTGTCAAGGCAGGGATCAGAAAGCCAAAGTGTATTATTTTCTAAGCCAAGAGTCCGATTGCCACCACCATGCGGGGAGTTTGGTTAGCTGTGGGTGTTCGCAGCTTGGCATGTGGCTGACGGAGCAGGGGCAGAGCAGGCAGAGTGTGTGGCGTGAGGCCGGCGTGGTGAAGTCAGAGAGCAGAGGGCCAAGCTGTGCTGGAGTGATGCAGACAGGACTGCAGAGGGGGAGATGAGGCCAGGAGGAAGACGAGGGTAACCAGGCAGGCAGATTCAAGCGAAATCAGGAGTCTGAAGCACATAAACAGATTAGATCAGAAGTAGGCAAAAACTCAGGGAAGAAAAACTACGAAGAGCCACAAAGTACCAAGTTGGGTAACTGAACAATCTGGCAAAGAATGGATGAATAAGCCAGGGCTTAAATACTGCTGCAGAGTTGATTGAAGAATGACTCGCAGGTGATGCGATCGAACCAGGTGTTGTGATGAGTGCCCTGGAGTAACCTCGTCCTCCTAGGCAACAGACATGACAGACAACACAGACAGGGGGAGACAAACACAAACGGGAAAAAGGGGAACCAACACAGGGGAGACAGACAGAACCCTAACACTCTTTTTGTGTGTGTGCTTATATAGCTGTACATGCTGATCAAAAACTGCTGGGATGAAGACCCAGAGCGGAGGCCAGATTTTAAGAGAATAGAGTTAACTCTGGGTAAAATTTTCAGGTACGTTAACACCATACATTTATTTAGATTGACTTTGAAATATTTTACATATACACTGCATGACCAAATATACTGTGGGTGGACACCTGAACAAAATACGTGGATCAATACACCCATATGTGTGACACAGGCCTGTCAAGTTCTTTCACATGAAACTTGGAAAATAATTTCTTTATAGATCTGGTATTGTACATGGGGTCATTTGAGGCTTTTCAAATGGACTTTACTTAACTGGAGTAGGGTTTCCATTGAGGGGAATAACAAAAAAAAGAAAGGAAAATACATTTGGCTATGTAGCATATGTGATCCTGTTCATTGGTCCTGTTCAGAGATCACTCCTGCTGCACTATTCGCTTACATGAAGAGTAATTCATGAATTGATAGTAAATATTAATACAATATATTTTTCCTCTGACACAGTAACCTGCACAACCAAGCCAGTGAGACATACATGGACAACTTGATCCGTCGCCTGCAGATGTACTCCAGGACTCTGGAGCATCTGGTGGAGGAGAGAACCTCTTTGTACAAAGCCGAGAGGGACAGAGCTGACCGCCTCAACTTTATGCTACTTCCTGGGTAAGTTTATAATGTATCTGCTGATAATGACACGGTTACTGGCACGGACAAACCCACAAAGAATTATCACCCGACTCTGCAGTTCCCCTCAGTGATTTGCTTTATTGTTTTGGTTTTATGGCCCATAAACCTGATGCTTTCATCAGCATATTTTTTGGCAGCAACCAGCACCAAAAGGCAAACAGAGTTAGTGACTAGCCAGTTCACACAGTGGAGCGTTTAGGCAGCTAAAGAGCCAGATATTGTATGTCTCTCAGGAGAGCAAATTTTGAACCTAAATTAGTCACATTGCTTAAATTGCAACTTTAAATGAATGAATGCTTATGTTGCTCTATATCTGGAGGGTGTGTTAATGGGCAGCTGTGTGGACAGTTTGCCTTTATAACTTTACAAGGTGAAAGTGCCTTAGGGTTAGGTCGCTTGTTCTTTGTCTTGTTTCTTGTCTATTTATCACATAAAATAGACCCTGGAAGCATTTTGAAAGGGGAAATTTAGAAATGTTTCTAGTTTTTAAGCAACAATATACTTATTTACTTATTTATTGATGTGTGCTCAAGGCAAAGTTGTATTTGCATGTGCATGTACATGTTACATTGTTTTAGCATAATTGTAACTGAGAGTCATTTTCAAAAGTCAAATGACATAAATACTTTCCACTTTCCCTCTGTCTCCTCAGCCCCGTGGTGCGTTCACTGAAGGAGACGGGCAGAGTGGAACCGGAGCTGTTTGAGGAGGTGACCATCTATTTCAGCGACATTGTGGGATTCACCACCCTCTGCCACTACAGCACGCCCATGGAGGTGGTCGACATGCTCAACGACATCTACAAGAACTTTGACAGCATCCTTGACCATCATGATGTCTACAAGGTATTTAATGTGACAGTCTAAACACAGTCTACTGTCTAACCAGTCAAAGGGGTGGCAGAAAAGTTGTGAAAGTTAAGCTCTGATAGGCTGAAGTTAGAGTTAGATTGCTATATATGGCTTTATGTTTACTAAATACAGATATTGCATTTATCAATTAAGCTATTCATCCATTTTGTCTCAGGTTGAGACGATAGGAGATGCGTACATGGTTGCATCAGGTTTGCCCAAACGCAATGGCGACAGGCACGCAGTGGACATTGCCCACATGGCCCTGGACATCCTGTCATTTGTAGGGACCTTTGAGTTGCAGCACCTGCCTGGCATCCCTCTGTGGATCCGTATTGGAGTACATTCAGGTAACAGAAATTCATAATGATTAAATTTTTGTTTAATGCAATCCTTGTTCTGGCACATTAACTTCCCTCAAAATTTTATTAGTATATTTTATGGCAATAGCAGAGCAGCAATAACATATTACAAAAGAAGCATTCACACTAATGAGTCAGCAAACTCCAGTCAGCATAATATGTAACCATAGAAGTGGCAATTTTACAAATATGAGTCAAAAGTATAAATGAAGACTAAATAAAGTAGATCTCAGGATTATTAATGAAATTATTAGTAAAAAAAAAAACTTTGCCTCCAGGCAGTGATTACATATATTGAAAAGTCTATAATCTTCAGCTCTGCACTTTTCAGGTTTCTCTCAATCCAAGCACATCAACTTATTTACCATTTCCCATACACATCATTTCCCATTTTCATTCCGAAATGCAAATGAGCGCAAAGACTGAGAATAAAGAATGTAACAATTGAAGGGAGTGTGTCAGTGGTAACATTTATATATGTAAAAGTAATAAAAAAAACAGTAGGTAATAATAACACACTATCACAATGCCAAACTCTTAAATACTAGGAAAGAGAAAGTTCAAAATCCATATACATTTCTCATCATCATAGATGTTATAAATGATCATCAATCTTTTGTTCATTCAGACATTTTGAAATAGATAATTAAATGTGTGGGACGAGAGAAAAAAAGAAAAGTGAGGAACTAAAAAATGAGGAGGAGAAGAGATACATAGGAGATGTTTGTGCATTTTTTGTGTCTAGGGCCATGTGCAGCAGGAGTGGTGGGAAACAAGATGCCTCGCTATTGTCTTTTTGGAGACACAGTCAACACAGCTTCTCGCATGGAGTCCACCGGCCTGCGTAAGAGACAATACACACTCACACACACATTTTAACACAGTCAGAGTATTGGTATCATTTAGGTGCAGCCTCTGAACTAAAGGAAACTGAGAGTTTGACTCTTTCACCTGTCGTCTCTCCAGCTCTGAGAATTCACATCAGCAAGTCCACCATCAACATCCTGCAGAGGACAGACTGCAAGTTTGAGTACGAAAAAAGAGGAGAGACGTACCTGAAGGTTAGCTGGGCTTGCTTTGGGTTTTTGTGTACTTACCTATCTGGTGTTTATGTAAAATATTCATTATGAGTCTCATTTCCTGTGTGTGTGTGTGTCAATGTATACCTGACCACAGGGTAAAGGCAAAGAGGTGACATACTGGTTAACAGGAGTGGCTGGGGGAAAATACAACCTGCCAACACCACCAACAGCGTGAGTAAAACACATTCTCATCAAGATTTCCTCCAAATACTTATCTTGTATGAACACTGACATTTTAACACACTCTGGTCCATTTATTTACAGCCTATTTATTCATTTATTTGTTGAATCAATATTTATTCAACAAAACAACAGTACACTCAGTTGAAATTTTATGATTCAGTGGTACAAAATCAGGGAACAGCTTTTTTCATCCTCTCACATTTGCATCGATAATCCAAAAACTGTCATGTGTCTGCCTCAGGGAGAACTTCCAGCGGCTCCAGCAGGACCTGGCAGAGATGATTGTGTCCAGTTTGGAGAAGCGTTGCGACGGGAAAGAGTCCCTCAAAAAGACACTGTCCACCAAAGTCCAGCGGAGAAAGACCAACAGCAGCCTGCAGGGGGACAACCAACCAGAGTACTTCCACCTGGCTGGCACTGACAACCCCAGTACCTACCTGTGAATACCGAGGATGCTTCCATACAATACTGGGCAAAGGAGTAGACGTCATGCCTGTCTCTGTGGACAGCTCTGTTCATTTAGTGGGTGGAGTGAAAGCAGAGCAGCAGCGCAACAAGCATGTGTAAAAGTGAGACTCGAGTGTTGAAGTAATGATAAACGTGCCTACTACAGGGTCTCGGTTCTGTTTTTCCTTTTTGACGCTTTTCCCCCTTAACACCCATCTGCCGCAAAAAAATAACTGTTTATACGTCAAATTTTTCATTAAAAGGAAAGATTCACCCTCAGATTCTGCTATATATCATTCAAGATATTTGTTGAGTTTTGTTGTGGTTGAAGAGCCCCTATAAATAAGTCCCCCTTCTTTTATTGCATGGGACTGATACATTTTCAGATATTCTTTAAGGATCACAGAGCTTATTTTGACACTACCACTTGGAGAAATTGAAGTAAGACATTGTCAAATTCCACAAATAATGGCTACACATTGTGCCTAGAAAGGTCATGAGTCGAGTTTTTGGTATCATTGGATACCATAGCTTCCTCCTGATAACTCATGCATAGTTATTTATGTGGTCACAACTACATGGATTTTAGTGTGAACAGTCGTCCTTTGAGATTTATTAAAAAACCACATGGTCAACTCTCTCCAAAAGGAATCGAAAAGAGGACTGATGATTGTGAGTGTACTCTTCCTGACTTTTACTTTGAACAGTTTTCCGTTTATGTTTAGATGTTGCCTGCAGGAAGCTCACATTGATTGAGAAAGTTTGACAAAATTATTTACCATGTAAATAGCCTTTTCTGCTTTAAAGACATTTTAACTATATCCAAATAGTACTTGTCATAGTATAGCGGAGATCTGAGAATATTTCTCTTTCACACCACAACAATGCTACCCTGTTTTCAGGACATCAGAAATATGTCAATGCTGATTTTTATGTTTTATTAAATTATGTTTGAAAAATGACATACAGTTCAGAGCAGAGGGTTTTTTTGTCTTTTAACAACACTTTACAGTAATCTACACTAAACTAAACAGTTTTACACAATTATTGGACACCAATGTACATCATAAAACTTTTTTCAGTCAGTGAGAAAAATAAAAGAACAGCAATAGAAAATAATTAGAAAACCATAAAAACATGGAAATTTGGATGAAAACACTGGTGTAATCTCACCATACCAGGCATAATGTGCAGAGTACATGCAATGAAGAATTGCTATAGGAGCACACACATGCACACAGACACACATACACGCACGCACGCCACATGCACACACACACACACACACACACACACACACACACACACACACACACACAGCTCTACACAGTTTTTGTTGTAACTAATGCAGTGCCACCCAGCTCTGTGGCAGGAAGTGGGACCCTGTGTTCCCTCATTGTGCTGCATGTACACAACCCTCTGCCCCCCTCTATCCCTGAGCCTGTTTGGGCCCCAAGGTACAGATGAGGGCAGGGTGAAGGCGCTCCTGTGGCTCTCTGCAATATCTCAGCATGACAGTTTCTCTCTGAAGGCAGTTGGAAGAGTTTGGGAGGAGGCTCTGTTTTCTGAAGAGGTTCCTGTTGCCGTCCTGCATCCTCTGCAACACAAACAACTGAAACATGAGTGTGTCACTGAATATTCAAATGTCACCTAACGTTGAATCAAGCATATTGTGTAATAGGATCTCCTTTAACACACATGTGGATCTTTAGACTGAAGTAAAGTGCTGATGATTCAACACTGTGATAAGAATTACAGACACAATTTATGTTCGGTAAAGGAAACAATCCAAAATACAAAAAGGGAAAAGGAAGCATAATGGTCCAATAATACAGAATGCACCAACACATCCCACCCTTCAAAATGAACAAACAAACAAAAAAAAGTCAAGCAACCTGGGTTTTACATCATAATTCATCACTATAAAATTAGTCTTTAGACCATCAATTATGCTCAATTATGCAATTATGGAGTGTGGAAAAGTAAAAAAACTTCTGTTTAAATATATATCAAATTTATTTATAATTTTTATTCATTTAATATAATTTCTATTTAATATTTTGTTTATATGTCAGCTTATAAAGTTTCTGTATGATAGAAAGCAAAGTATACTGGAAAAAAATCATTTAAGATAGTTTTATCAGGGGGGTTTCCTTGCAATGCGTATCATTTTCACATATATTTGATAAACTGGTGTAGAAAAAAACATTACAAGCAACAGACTGGTGCATGAGATCACGTGTGAAACAATGGTGTGTTTCACAACAACAAGTGGAAAAGCTGACTACCCACACTCTGGTAATCTAGTTTTTTCACATTCCTGTGGCTAAATGTCTATTGTGAATCCAGTTTGTCCTCAGTCCTGGAGTTTTTTTTAAACTGGACTGAGACAGCACAGGAACTGCATTCCATAAAAATAGGATCACATTTTTATCCATTTTGATCCTAGAAAACTAGGATCACAATATATTTGGCATATTTTCCTAATTAAGCCCTAAAGCTAACGGAGTTGCTGCATATGAAGGCTGTCAGGGTGTCACAGTGTGTTTCACAAAGCAAATACACAAAGGCATCAGCAGCTTCCAAATATCAGGCTTTATGGATATAAGATGATGTCTCTCTGCTCATCCAGGCCACACTCATATAAAACATATTCATCTACCAACACAGACAGCTGTTAAACAACGTGACTTTCTGCATGACTTTTTGTCAGTTTATGTGTTTTCAAGGCCATGTGGAGACCCAGTTTGTTCTGCCTAACCAACGGATGTGTGTTGAAACCAGAATAGCTGGTAAGAGAACGGGTCTGACCCATGGGACGCCTGAGAAGAAGAGAACAGAAACTGTGGAGTTTCTACTGTGATGAACGTCACACTTCATCACCTGCCTGCCTGCGACCCCACTTCCTCCACACGACTCTCAGATGCCTGCTCTGCATGACAGATCCCCTACTCGCAGCAAAAGAAATGGCCGTCACTGGATCAACACTTTAAAAATGACATGTTGTCAATTACTTCCATCAACTATTATCGTTGATCTCCGGGGCTTAAATGATTCATTGCCTCACCTGACATATTACAGTATGTAATATCTATCAATACATGATTACCGGTATACCATGACAAACATAAGACTCCCCTCTATTTCAGCAGCCGCTTCTATACGGAGGGTTAAACCAGTTTAGGCATTTAAACATTAAACCCGAAAGATAACTGATTTGATTTAAACCACATTATGACAGTGACAAAGTGAAAATTCTAGGACATGTTGGCCATTGAATTTGTAATAGAATAAAACTAAATCAAATCAATTCATATCATACATATCATTGTCAGTTGCCGTTACCTGAGGTGCTGCTAAACCTGGTTTGTCGTTTGAATATGGTGAACCAGAGGGCCAGAGCTACAATGGACCCCAGTGTGGCCAGCACCACGAAGATCCACAGTGCCGGACTCAGCACCATCACAAAGTCTGTCTGGGCAGCGGGGGCTGTGGTTATCACCCGGACCCCAACAATCGGGAGCGTCTCTGAGGGGAACACAGTGATCAACTACCTCAACAGACAAAAACAGTTTACATTGACAACAGCTGTCAAATCATTATCATCCATATCGTGCATCTGAATAATTTGCATTACAGAGTAGAAAATGAATACAGGCGTTAGTCTCTGGTTTTAGATATCAAAAAAGAATTCAACTCAGCATCAAAAGTGGGCCAAAATGTCAAACTCTGCACAAAACCAGGACTAGTTTTATCAAGGTTTTACGACTAAAACCTGACTTTGACAAAACCAATATGCTCAGGAGGCAGCTAAAAGATCTCCAGAGAATTTCTTCAGGCGGAAAAAGAAAGAACAAATAAAACAAACGCTCACCTGTTGGTGGTTCGGTTCTGATTTCTGTCGTGCTGGGGAGGCAGACGTTGAGGAGGTCGTCCACCTTTGTGCCAGGAGGACAGTCCTTCTTGGCCATGGCTGAAGCAGGGTGAATAATGTGGAGACCTGCTGCTGCACTTGTGTTTGTGACACAACAACATGCAGCTGAAAACAGAAAACTGTGAGATGGAGAGGAGGGATGTGATGGGAGGATCTGTGATATGAATGCAGAGTGACTAACAGACATTTTCAGTTCCTCCATTTCATAGGAAAGGATGAATCACTACATGTGTCCCCGGGGGAAGAGAGAGAGAGAGAGGTAGTGCGCATCTGTATGCTGTAGCAGTTTGACCAAGATTAGACCACAAAAAAAGTTTGCCTATCAAGCCCCACAAAGGATGCATGCAATAGAAATTTACATGAACCCTGCTGCTTTTGTACAACACATACAAACAAGAAATTAAACACTCATTGTAAACAAATTCAAACACACCGGAGAGGCGTTCCACGAAGCCGGCTTAAGGGAAAGCCTGGCTTATTTCGATAAGTCTGTCTCATTTAAGAGAGAGTTCTGTTCCATCATCGTGGCTAATATGAATACCCGCTGAGTAAAAATTGGAAACTTATGTCGCAGAACTATCCTGCTCTGGGGCAGTCTAACTGTCAGGCTTAGTTTCTCTCTGTCAAACAATGTCCAACGGGCAGAAACGGACTCTTGAAAGAAACTTCCGCCAGGTAGATTTCCACGCTTCCACCCCACTTATGTCTTGTAAAAAAAAAACAAAAACAAAAGAAAGAAAATGAAAAGCTTGTGAAAATTAAGTCTCACCACTTTCACTGTCTACACAAATCAATCAATGAAACCACAGTTAAATGGCACAGTTCACATATCAAATGCAACTCTAAATATTGAACATTAAATTGAATTAAAAAGAACATGGTTGATTAAAAGAAATGCTGTATTACTCAGTTAATCCCCAATTAATTTTTTTTTTCATAATTTAGTGTGTAGCACTATAGTATAGCAATATATATAGCAATAGTAGTTCAAGGTAAGTTATAACTTGGAGTGTAAGAGGGCTAGATCTGAGAGAAAAAAAAGTAATGATTTGAAAACTTTGCTTTGCACAGCACCTCACTATGTGAATCTTAATATATGCTTACCTTAGTGTTCAGAGGTGTTATGAAATGTCAACACAATACTTCAATGACCTATTTTTGTAATGTTACGTCTCCTCCATAATGAAAGTAAAAAGGAAAAACAATAAAAAATTTGGTCACAAAAATAAAATTGTGTTGTTTCATTATCTCCAGTGTTACCTTTTTTAATTGCAGCCTCTTTTTCCATTTCCAGCCTTGATACTCCATGTATAGCTTTTCATTTTCAATGCCTAGCAGAAGATTACATTTGTGTACAGCACAGGATGTCAAATGAAATGTGTCAGTGAGTGAATAACTGAGTATGTAGGTGGTAACAGTAATAAGAATACTATGCAGTGTAATATACAGTAGGGTGTATGGGTGATAATTAGCTAATCATTAGTAGACTGCAGACACATCCAAACCATTTCACATTTGAGCTTACCTCTTTACATTTACCTTACCTCTGATATTTCTGTGTCTGCAGACACAGTCTCTTCATCAAAGGCTCGAGATGTGCTGAGGCCATCCAACTGCAAACAGAGGAACACTGCAGTTGTTGAAGTAGGAAAACACAGGGTTGCATGAGATGCACAGGAAATTAACTACTCACACATGTATTAGGCATGTCCTCAGTATCTAGGAAGTCAAGTAAGCGTATGGTGTCTCCCACCTCTGACTGATATAGGCATACCATTAGTTATTTAACTAACTGAGAGATGGACACCAATGGAGGGAAAGTTGTGGACAATACCTCTTACATACTCATCCCAAGCACTGTGTGGAATAAATTCCCAGGAGGTTCCCCGTCTATTCTCTCCTCTTTTGGCTGTCACCGATTGCTGCTCAGAGCTCCTCTGCTGTGTGAGATTTTCAGGTGGAGGTTCCCCACCAGTGGCAGAAGGCCTCAGTTCTGCTTTTTGGTGGCTACAGTGCAACATATTAACAGCTCAACACCTTTTTTGACAAAAACATTTCACATTTCATTATAGACTACTTACCACTCTGAAATATGTTTTGTATTTAAATTTAACCTGCTGCCAGGTTTGCTTCTGGCTGTTGAGATTGCTCCTGCTGAGATGTAACAGTGAGGAATGAATATGTATGTCGTGGGTTACTAGTTCAGTGGAGTTCACACATCTCACCCAGTTGGGCTAATTAACATTTAAATACATTGTGATTATGTCGGTTCTCTTAAGTTGGTCACTATTATTTTAAATGCACATCTACTTTTCATCCAGGGCATTGTCAGGGCGTCTTACATTTCCCAGGCACGCGCACATAGCCAGACTAAGGAAAACTCATTTGAATTAGAGTTGATTAGATGAGACTTGAAGCTTAATTTGGAAACAGCGTTAGTTCAAGCAAGGCTTTCTCGAGTCAACCTGGCTTTCTTTAGCTACGTTGATGGAGTACCGCCCCTGATCCGGCAACGCATCATAAAAGGAACGGACGTGGCCGAACTGAGAAGCAAGAATTAACATTTAACTATCAGATGCTGTTTGTTAGTATATTCCTCTTATTTAAACTCATTGCGAATTAACATTAACAGATCAGTAACGTTAGTCACTGAGGCTTTTGTCATACGAAATGCACACCAAGCTGGATCAACACACAACAACACAGATCAGCTGGCACCAGTGAAAATTTCTAAACCCAAGAGTCACTGTTGCCCAAGACAAGATTAAAGACAGGACTGTACTGATACAGCTGTAAAACTTTAATATACAATTGACACATTAAATCATGGCAGGATACAGCAGTGCAGCATTACAAATCATATTAGCAGAAACAGAGGCTTATACAAAAATACAAACCTGAGATATTTTCATTTAGCACAGGGTAAGAAATAAAAGCACATGAATAACAGCAACACAGGAGCTCAACGGCCCTGAGTATATCATTGCACTGATTGTTTCATATACCATTCAAATGATAGTGTTTGCATGCATGAAGACACCCAGGCCACCATAGTCATTTACTTAGTGCATTGATTCTGCATAAAATCATAAAGTTACTTTCAGTATTAAAGGCACAAATACTTGTTGCTATAAAAAACTGATTTCTGCTGTACATCGTCCACCATACCCTGAGATACATGTAAAAAAAATCTGATTTTCAGTTTGATAATTTGCATTTTATCAGGTGGGAGAAAGTACTGCAAGAAGAAAGTATTTGTTGGTGGTAAGCAAATCTGAAGTTTACCAATACTATCATCATTTTATAGGTGGTACCTTTGACCCTCATTATTCATTTCTCTGAAAGCATCAGACAGAAAGCATCTCTCTTTATGCCACTCTCACACACACACATACACAAACACACACCTTATGGCTTGAAGAGGAGTGGCTGCATCTCGATGAAGGTGAAGTTGTAGTACCCTGGCAGACCCTGGTGGCTGATGCTGCTGAATTTGTCCCAAAGGAACGGCGGGAGCCCGTCCTGTGTTGTTGGCCCGTTCACAGCCTCAGCTCTGAAGTCTCCAGCCATGAGGAAATCTGTTACCTGGACGACGACCAGCACAGGAACCAGAAAAAATCTGAGCTGAGCTAACAAAGCGTTTGATTTTACTAAACCTAGGTGACCTCTATTACTATGATGCAAGATCACTGTGGCGACAGGCCGCTACCTTAGTGTCATAGCAACCTCCTGGTGAAGGCTTCTCCGACCTCAGGTCATTACGGCAGCAGATGGATTTGCAGGGGTCGCTCTTGGAGTATGGATCCTTCTTGTAGTCTGAAAACAAGCAAACAGACAAACATAACTGATAGCATTAAATGTGATCACTGCCACATAAACAAAGGGGAAGTCAACCAGTTAACAAAGACGTTACTGTGTTTCAAACTGTTTGATCACTGTGACGCTAAATGTAAGAGAAGAGATACTTTAATCGCGGAGGAAATGTGAATGCGAGTCACATAAACTAACAAAGTGAGACGATGCATGATAATTCACTACATACCATTGAACCTCATGATGTGCTTCAAGGAGTCCAGGTCCTTGACTGCAGCCTGGTCACGGCGGAAGATCTTGGCTCTGGGACAGAGGTCATAGGAGAAGTCCTCGCCATATTCCTTCCACATTTCTCCATAACCACTCAGCATGTAGATCTTCTGGTGGAAGGGAATGTTGTAGGATGGCCAGTAACCTGGAGCAAAAATAGCCAGCGGAGAAGCTCAAATCTACAAACGTCCAGATGAACGAAATATTGTATAAAATATGAAAAGGTTCTGTTGTTACCTCTGCGCAGAGCCTGTGTCTGGTCCGAGTACTCCACCAACCCGGGGATCTGCTCCACCACAGTCAGAGCGCCGTCCTCAACACTGTGACCGAGCTTCACTTTGCTCCTGTCCAGCACCATGTACTGGTTGTTGTAGGTGCCTACAAGAGTTGACGGTGGGTGGTGGTGGATAGAAGAGTGGTGCATAAGCAAAAAATGTCTGTAAAATGATGCGAGTGATGCACTGAAAGGCTTCTGATCAGATCTCCACATCTCTCTGCTGCTTACAACAAAACAAGTTTTTTTTTTTTTTTTTGTGAATTCACTTGAAGCAATTTAACTTCTTTTTACATATGCAGTAGTAATCACCAAGACCTGCAAACAGACCTTGATGTGTAAAATCTGGGGGAAACCCTTTAAATAGTGATTTTAACGTAAATAATTTGTAAGTGTGGTTGGTGTTATGCACTAACAATATATAATCACTCACCAGAATTGTACATGGAGAAGATTTTGGCCCACTCTTCGCCAGTATGTGCCAAACTGTGAGCCAGCCTGACTCTCTGCCATGCCAGCAGGCTATTGGGAGTGATTATGTCAAAAAGGGAGGAGTTGAAGACATTATTGGTGGTCTGGGTCATCATCAAATCACTGCCCAAGAGGTAGAAGTCATCCAGAGACACCAGGAAACCTGAAGAAGAACATAGGCTGGGGTTATTTCTGACAATCTTCATAAAAAACACAAATAACTCTGATTGTAAATCACTGCTGCTGTACTTATTATTTTTTAAAGAATTCTTGTTAGTGAGAATTCTTGGTTTCAACATACCAGGATAGCTGCTGAAGGACAGCTTCCCAGTAGCCGTGTTGGGCTCAGTGATGCGGAAATCCCAGTGTTTGTAGATCCGCATTGTGGCAGCGTAAGTGTACCAGCTGGAGTGGGCAAACAGGAGGTTCTCAAACCCGGGCAGTATCTGGGGGAGAAGGACAGAAAACAATAAGGTGGAGTTAGATTCAACAGTCAGTATTGCATTGTGTGTGTCAGCAATGGTACCATGCAGAGACCCAGTTTAGACACAGGTGAAAGCCCGCCACTGACACCTCAAAGAGCTACCCTCGTATGGACTATGTGCCAACCCTAACCATCATTCTGACAGACTTTCACTTACAGCTTTCTGTAGACATGCCAGAACCTGGAAAAGAGGGTCTCTATCCTTTCAAGTCAAGATATGTTGTTTGTTTTTTTATGTTTGTGTGTGTGTGTTTTTTTATTTACTGTATCTCTGAGATGGAGAGGTTCATACCAAGTGCTGCTAACCATGAAAACTGCCCAAAAGGCGGTAGGAAACCCAGACTTGATCTATGCCAAAACCTGCAGGAGCGATTCCAAAGATGGCATGGATTGATTGTGGCCAGAGGAATGTTCAAAAGCCTTGACACATCAACAGGACTGGCAAGCGAGAAGTCACCTGAGCGTAAGGACTCAGTTTTCCGCAACACTGAGACGTACAGTATCTTTCACACAAATTTAGCAGGACGCTTATTTGTCTATGCAAGCAACTGTTGAAGATGCCACTAGCATAAATGTTAAATCAAATTCAGTTCACCAACGTGGAAATGGAAACATTTGATTGGTATGATTTGAGTTACTCATTTCATGAAACTAATGAACGGTGTGCTTTTCCATCATCTTTTTACTCAGATCACACATCTTATTATTCTGATTCGGAGTCTGTGGGTGTAGATTTCTGCTTTGCTGAGATGTCTGTTAAGTTTGCGATAATGATTTTGAACATTTCCTGTGCGGAAGAGCTTTGACGAGCACCCCTTAGATAAGTGGCCTTGTACTGGAACATGTTTTGACCTCTGACCTTGATGAGTGCTGAGCAGTGTCCCATCCCTGGAAGTTTGAAGTCTCTGAGTGGAGAGTTGGAGGTGGGGACCAAAGCGGGGATCAGATCCAGCAGGTCTCCCACAGCGTTCAGGAACTGGATGGCGAACAGGGGCAGTGGCTATGGGAAGGACACAAGATAATCTTACTGACTTTAAATTCATGCTATAAGAAAATAAAACAATGACATGCTATTTGCAGTCTGTAATATTGTTGATTATATCGATAGTAGTGAAATAATATCAGGACCTTATGTGGTCTTATACTCTGAGTGGGATATAAAATAACTTTAAAAGAAGATGTATCTGCTTTTGATCTTAAGTGACAAAATGTGATATCTGATTACATGTTGGCTTTGCAAAATGAGGTTCCTCATTTTAAATAAGACCTGAAAGTAGTGTGCCAGTCAGATGAAGCTAACATTTTAGTGACCTTAAAGTGGAATTTCTAGTTTCCCTTACAAAGATAGATTCAGATTGACCACTGTTTTAGTCGTCACTCCCATCAACCTGTACAAACATGCATAAACTATCATACCTTTTTCCCTTGTTTCTTGGCCCAGTGAGCGACTCCTGCTTGCAGCCCGTCCATCTGGGCCACGATGAAGCCTGCATGTTTCCACAGAGGATCAGAGCTCTTGTTCAGTTTCACCTGCTCTCTGGTCCATGAGTCCTGCTTCCTACAAGTGCAAGAATTACATTTGCTGCTCATTGTTATCATTGCTGGTTATAATTATTTACTGTACTGTACACTTAAAGGTAAAGAGCTAAACATTGAGCTCATGATCAAAATCTCTGCAGACATGTATGCTAAGTTATAAATGTTATAAGAAACATAAAGCCCACTTAAAACCTTGCCAACATTGCAATACCAAAAAAAATCCAAGTTACAGATCTGTAATTCTGACTTAAACAATAAAACAATATTGTTCTTCTCTTCCTGCTGAACTTTATATAATATAATTACAGTGCAGAGTTAACTACATTGAGCTCAGTGCCATTACAGAGAAAGCTTAAATATTTTTAAATATTATCACACCTTGAGCTGGGTGCAACATGAGCTAAAATGAAGAAACTCTGAGAAGAGGATATGAAAGATGGTGACACTGATGTGTGTGAATCAGATCCTGTACTGTATGTGTCTGCGGCGCTGCTGCTGTGGTTTTTCACTTTTATAAAGGAAATAAGAACAGACTCACGCCATGAAAGTCTGAACCGGACCGAGGACCTTTGGGTCGTGGATGAGCTGCGGATACATGTTGGCGTAGTGGTCCATCATCTGCCTGAGGAAGGAGTGTACATGTGAATGTTGATGCTTTGATTAGTCACTGATTTTCTATTGTGCTTTTGATTTAGCATTTTTCTACTGCATAATGAGGGAAGCTCACGGGTCAATCATTTCTCAGTTGTTCCAGAAGGTGTCAAAGGTCAAACCTGATTAAACACACTCCACACTGACAGCACTGACAAACCAATAACCAATTTGATTATTTGTTTTGATTCAATTATCAGATGTGTTAGTGGCATGAACAGAGCCCCTTGTGTAATGATAAGGACATTGCAGGAATAGTCAGCCTGAAAGCACATTCATGACACTTACTGGGCCGTGAGGAAGCCCTCGAGGTAGCCGGCCAGGAAGAAAGTGACCTCGTCCGTTTCAGGGGTCTTTCCGTACCCGGCGCGGATCTCCAGGATACTCCAGCCTGTACTGAACAGGGTATCATTCAGATACCCGTACGCATCCCCCTCCGTCTCCAGCACCCCCTCCTTCAGATTGACGAGTTTGTGTAGGGGGTCCCAGTACACTGTGGCTGCTGTCATCTCTTTGAGAAGAAATCAAACATTGACATAAACAAAACAAAATGCCTGCACAGATCTGCAACACAACAGTCATACAGCCTGCTGGTTGTGAAAGACAATAATGATGGAGCATTGACTTTAAGAAAAACAGCTCCTTATAAGCAGTAAATCTAAAAATAAACACTTCAGATTTTTACTTTTTAAGATAATACTGTCATATTCTAACAGTATATTGCTGCATACATAAAATACATGTACGTTTTTTTTATCTTGAGAGACAGATTAAATTGGGATAGAGGACTAGATATCCCACTCTGTAAAACTCTCATATCACGCCTCGTGTGTAGCTCTTTCATTAAGGTAAATGTTTCACTATAGGCCTATGTTAATATGGCCTTCTGGAAAATGAAAGTTAAAACTGAGGTATTTCAGGAGAGCTCCTGAGTTTGGGAATTACCCTGCAGCACAACACACAAAACATTCACCTCGATCTGTTATCTCAGACACACACTTTAACTTATATCAGCAGACAGAGAGCGAGTGAGAGTACAAATCATCAATATAAAGCAGCATGCATGCTCACAGCCGACTACCCTTAGTTAGATCCTGAAGAAATCCTTACACAATCAGCCCGCGATTTCACATAAAGACGACCTACTTACTGTCAGCAGAGGCGGATATCGCAGCCACAGTACATGACAACAAAACACACAGCCTCGTTATTAAAAGCATGGCTGTGTAAAAACTGTTCAATAAAACATGAACTGGCCCACAGTTGATCAGACGAGGAGAAAATTAGTTGTCATGTGGCGGTGGGAAAGAACCGGAGAGTGAGCGGAGCGTGTGCTGATTGGCTGCGGACCGAAGGAAAGAGGAACAACATGGTTTACGTGTGCACTTTGAGAGGGAACACAGCCGAAATGCCAGGCCCGTAATCACTGGCGAAATAACATTTAATATGATTATGCAATTTGGTGGTTTTACGTTTAAAAAGTCAAAGTTAGGGAAAAAAATTACTTCCACCCCAGATGGGACTCGAACCCACAATCCCTGGCTTAGGAGGCCAGTGCCTTATCCATTAGGCCACTGGGGCTCTGCAGCTCTACTGTAACGCCACATACTCTTTTATAGGGGTCCCATGGTTATGAAGGTTAAATATTTCACGGCTTCGTGGCACTGGTTGAAAGAAAAACAATTTTAATTTTCATTTTAATCGTTCATTTTAGTTGGAAAAAAGACAGAAACTATGTTTCCCTAAAATTGGCCACATAGTTTACTTATTTTATTTATAGTAACAAAAAAAACAACAACACACACACACAAAAAAACAGGCCATTTTATGGATCATATGCTAAACGGAAGTGCAAATAAGGAACTTATTTCTGCCAACATGCTGAAGGTGTCTGTGAATTGATCAGTCTAAGACACAATAACAAACAGTCCCTCTCATTCAAAATGTTTCAGGTATTAAGAAAGAGAAAACAACACAGGAGCAAAATGCTTTTTAATTCACTCTTTGCTGACTTCAGGACAGTGCGATGCTGCCACCAAGTGACCCAACAGGAAATCATGAAACAATTAATCATATTCTCCTGAGGACTAAACAAATGGCAGAAAATTGAGTCATACGGGTGGATAATTATATTCACTATATCATGGAATCAATCTTGCTCATTAAAACGTTTAAATATCTTCTGACAAAAAGAATAAATATAGTGGGAATAACCAGAAAGTTACAACACCCTTTCCCTTCGTACATACATATTAACATGTAGTGTTTGCATTTTTTCAATCTGTGTCCGCACAAATTAAAGCTCTGTGTGCGTCCATTAGCTTTCTCCTCCTGGACAGAAATGCTGCTGGAACCAAAAAACATGCTTCTGAGGGGAAGGAAGGAATGCAGGTGAGTGTTTAAAGTGTCAAAATAACACATTAAACGATCTTAAAAAGACTTTGGTTGTGGAGCTTTTCCAGAGCTGGACACTGTGGCAAACGCAAGCTCTCCCTTGTGAAACAACTTAAAATGTGCTGAGATGAAAAGAAAAGCAAAGGAGTGTAACAGCTGCATGTAACAAACACTTCATGTAGGAACAGATTCAGATCTGTGTCACTAATCATCTTCATTTTTTGTGAATTTCTCCATTAACTGCCAGTTGTTTGTTAGGCTGAAGAGAAAATGCCTCTGTAGTGACAAGTGCTAATAACACAATATCAGTTTAGGTTGCTAAATAAGTTCAGGTCCAGGTCCAAAATACGACATGTTTGTAGCAAAGAAAATAACACAATAGAAATGTAAATATCACGATATAACTTTAACAATCCACAAAATGCACAGTGACAAGCATCCCAGACAATTTATACTTCATTAAGAGCTAAGAAGGCACACCTCATATGCATATAAATCCTACTTTGTGGCTTTAAAACACCTCCAGAACAAACATTCAGATTAAAATGAACATCTGCCTCACAGTCATCATGTGGAGGACAGTCAAAAGAAAAACTGGACAGACAATATTTGCAATTAAATAATGACCACATTTTGATTTTAAAGTGTCCCAGAAAAAAAACAAAACACCACAAAAAGACCAACATACAGGATCACAGCAGTGATTTTCAGTAGTCTTCACCTTTGTGACAACAGTCTTATCCATTTGCAGTCTTATTCTCCACTGCAAAGATCCCTGCTTGCTGAGTGAATTGACATTAAATGTAAATGTTAAATGGGTGGACTTCCTCTCCACAAGAACACACACACACACGCACGCTCTCATTCGTCATCGATCAATTTCTCAGCACCGTTCTCTGCTTGTCTGTCTGCGCCACTCCCTCCTTCCTCTCTGCCTCCCTGCTCCTCCTCCTCCTCCTCCTCATCTCCAGCGTAGGAGAGCGACTGGCTGCTGTAGTTGATCATGGTGCGGGAGAGGTCCACTTCGATGGGGAAGACGTCCGCCTCCTTCAGAATGGCGTAGCACTCGTCGTAGTAATGCGACATGCCAGAGACGAAGCGCTGCAGCTGGAACACGATATCCTGGACTGAAAATGAAGAAGAGGGGAGGGGGCTGGGGGTTATTTTTGCTGCACATCTTTACGTTTCCTTGCATTGCTCATTTGTGCATTTCTGCTGATGAAATCCTGCTAATATACTGGTTCATTCAAAGCACCATGATCTCACAAGCCCCGTGCTAATATGAGAATGTGTATGTACTGTCCCACGCCTGTGATCTAATAGGTTCCTGTCACTGCTGGACCATTGGTTAAACAACTAGTGGGCAGTGAGTGACAGAAAGACAACGAATGGCGACAGACCGTGTTTCTGATCCAGCAGCTCTATCTTCTCCAGAACGTCCTTTCTCATTTTGGCGAAGCGGGCCCGAGCCTCCTGCCGACACCGCAGCACCAAACGGTACTCATAGTTTCCGGTGCTGACGCGATACAGGGGCTCCCCCATGGCCTGTGGGAAGAAGAAGCATGTCATTCGCTGAGATGGAAGAAGCAAAGCACTTTTCAAAAAGCAACCTGTACATCTCATTTACATCTCACTGATATAATTCCCAGTAAGAGAGTTTAAAGGGCAACTCACAATACTGCTGTATTCTTCATCGTCCATTTCCTTCACCTTCAGGCAGTACGACTGAAAGACATGCAGAGTTCACACTGTTTCTCCATTGACTGACAGTGGACTTGTTGAGCAGATTTAACAAGCAATAGCACTACAAACCAGAGTGCTGACAACTTACCAGGTACTCAAACTTCACATCAAGGTACTTGCGGATGGTGAGCTTTGTGTCGGGTATGGCCTTGTGGAGGTACGTGTTCAAGTCATGGAGCATCTGCACGACAGGACCAGATTGATCCAAGATTACATATGAAGTCAGTCATGTTTTTAAATCCACATGTGACAGACAAAGTGTACCAGTGTTGGATTAACTCTGGAAAAGAGGCACATTAAAGCTTGAATCAGCACTCACAGGTTTGATGGTCTTCAGCAGCTGAATACCGTATTTCTCAATGCTGCGGTGAGCATCAGCAAATTTCACAAAAGCCTCGCTGGCTGCAGCCTGGGGCTCTCGTACCCCGATGACAGAGAAAACATCCCCAAAAGCTGGACGGGTAGATTTTCAAATACCAATCACACATGTTAGACTCTTAATCTGAGATGAGGTGAGATATAATAAGATGTCTTGTGTTCTTTGCTGGTTAAAAAGTAAAAACCAAGGTGCACTCTGTTTTCTAATTTTGATCACAGTATCTCACCTCTGTGGGTTTGAGAGAGCTCAAAGAAAGCGCGGAGCAGTCTCTTTGTGTGCTCCATTAGCCCTACAAGCAAGCAGCAACAAGTGAATCTTTACAGTAACCCACTTTAACACAAAGCGTATCTGATTAAAACATCACATTAACCTATGATTACTGCTGAGTTAGCACACTGAACCACAGCATGTTTACTGAATGCTGGTTGGGATCATTCTTCACCTTTGTAGAGCTCTGCTGTTTTCTCCAGCTCCTCCAGTCTTTTCACCAGCCCGTCTGTGGAGTGAAATAAATCCATGAGTTGGTACACACGTAAATCAACTAATTAAATCATCATCCTCATAATAATAATCTCACCGTTGCATAGGATAGCTCGACTGAGTCCGAGAGCGTCTGCTGTACCGGAGCTCATGTTCTCAACCAGCCGATGTTTCACTTTTTTCAGCACTGAAACACAAAAAATCTGTGTTTTAAGGACACAACCACAGATATAAGTTATCTTAATAGATAATATAAAACGCAGTACTTAACATTAAAATGCATACTCCACACAGAGTACGATTTACAAACAATGAATACTGTGATATGTGTCCAGTGGATGAGATACCTATATCCAGAGACTTCCCCTGTTTCGGGTCTGCCTGAAGTTTGTTGTAGTGGATTGTCGCTTCTCCCTGTGAAAACATTATTACCACAGACTCAACAACAAACCATGAACTTTAACACACACGTAAAAGGAGACCATCTTCAAAAAATATTCTATCTTCAATTTATTTCATCTGACAAAACTCTAAAGTGAACAAATAAAATGTGTTTTCAGTTCATGTGTTGTTTCTGAATTAATCAAGTGCAAACTTTTTCAACTTCGTGGTGCAGCGGGTGAAATTCACGTGCAGTATTTGCTCTGAATGAACAGCAGCGTATGTAATCCTTTAAATCCCACACCGAACCCTGTCTTTAATCCATCGGGCGGGAAGTCATGAAATTTTCTGGGCACAAACAATGGGTGCCAAAAACAACACAGCCACTCTGCATCAGTGACGTAGTGCCACACGCTCTGTGCTATTGTCCCTAGCTCTTTTGTGCAGCTGAGCAAGCCAGCAAAGTCCCTCTTCCACACAGTCTGATGGTGGGTTTGAACCCAAAATCCCTAACCTGTTGGACTATTCATTTCGGGACACAAAAATGTGAGTTATGTTTTATTCCTTGTGCTTGTTTCTATTATTGTTTCCTATGTCCATATGTGCTTAATATGTATGTACCTATGTATAGATGCCGTGGAGTTTAGTTTGTGTGACTTTCAATTGTTAGACCAATAGCCAATTTACACACTGAGGAATTCCTGAGATAAAAGTATGTTCAAACAAGTGTGAATGTATGATGTGGAAAATGGTAAGGCAAAAATAAACTCACAAGCCCAAAACATTATAAATATTATTTTCTATCTTAATCATAATCTACTTTAATCTAAATGAGAGGTGTAGCTACAGAATAATAGAGGAGGTGATGAATGGTAACAAGCCATATAAGTAGATCCTGGTGTTGTTTAGGATCATACATGACTATGGACTGTGATCTCACTCCCAGCAGTTGTGTACCTCGACAGCTTGAATCATCTTGGCCACTTCCACTTTGGTCTTTCCCTTCACTGGTTTCCCATTCACACCAGTGATTTCATCGCCTGCTGCCAGCGTCCCATCCAGAGCTGCTGGCGTGTTATCAAACACCTGTGAGCCAACAGAAACCACATTAAAAAGGTACTGGACCCTGACGGTAGACACGTCCCCTCTGACTTATTCAAATAACTCCTTATTATCACTGTATCACCTGATGCCTCACAATGCCAAACACTACATACGGTCTTACTTTTTATAGTTTTTGTTATAAAACTTGAAACATGTTTTCTCACAGATTCATTAACATGGATATGATAAATTGTTTTGTACCAACCTGGACAATGTAGAGACACGGACAGTACTGTGCCCCTCCACCAATGCTGATCCCAATGAGGTTATTACTGTCCTTCTTCAGAGACACAGTACCAGGTACTGTTGGTATCCCCCTGTTGAGGAGAAAACTATATTTATCTGACCCCGGTTCTATATAATTTCGACAGGGTTATAAAATAAAGCTTTTGAAATCAACAATTAGATCAATAATCAAAGTAATGAGTGCAGAGTTTTCATTTGTCGGTGTATGAACACACAATGTAAAAACTGTTAGACACACTGAAACACATCATGGGTTGGTGCAGGCTATAAAAAGAGAAAACATTAATGTGACTCACAGTTTGTCCTCCTCCAACTCGTAGTCCATGTCTGTGAACATTGTGAGACAGAATCACTCCTGTCACTGTAAAATCTGTGAGAGAAAACAAAACACATTAACATTGCGTGACTGAGTAAGTACGGAAAAAAGAGATATGAACACACACATATGAAGGCAGAAATATGAACACACACATATGGAAATGGAAATATACAGAAATATGAGCATCTCTCTCAGTGTGAGCTACCAATGACATAAAAACTTATTTAAAGCGAGTTAGGTCTTCCCAGAGAGAAAAACAGTCTCTCTCAGGTGGAAATGTGTCCTGAATGAAGCAGATAATTCAGTCACAAGCTCCTCACATGGAAACTGCAGCTACAGTCTGCAGCTTCACTCAGCTCATCACATTGATTTCAGCAGCAGATGGTCAAACAGCTGGTGACTCACATCGCATCAAAACTACCTGTGGTCAGCCAGGTAAACGAATCCAAATAAGAATAACAGTTAGATTAACTAAATCGACCTATGTGTGTAAAAAACAGTTCAACTAATGTTTGTTTGTAAAATCATCTGCTTACTAGCTGCTAGCTGCTATGACGTCAGGTGGAAACGCTAATGTTGCGTGTTAAGAAACGTTAATACGCTGATAAATATTTACCTTTAATGTAATATGCACCTGCTTTTCATACAAATGCTCCTTAGTGTGCATATAAAGCAAACATCTGTTGAAAATCGCTTCCTTTAGTCGCAGTTTTCTAAATTTATGGATGACAGGTCCTCTGTTTACTTTATGTTGTCACTTCCGGCAACGCAGCGGAAGTTGTTGTTGAGGAGGTTCATATTGTATTAATTGTTTTGGTCACAGTTAGAAACAATAACGCCACATTATTAAGTGAGAACACTACAAACATATTTATATATAGCGACTATCTGTATCGATGCACATGTTATCGATGGTATCAACCAATATAAAGCCGATATGGGCCTTACAGAGAGCTTATTTATTACCAGAGTTTTGTCGCCTTCCAGTGGCCACGATGAGGAACTGCAACACAGTACAGCTGTGACGCTGGCCTGAATATTTACAACGTTGTACCATATTACCACTTAATGTAAATACTTTTAACATATGGCGGTTGTTCTGATTACAAGCTTCACTTCAGAGATACATTAAACCTTTATTGATTTTTTAAATCATATTTGACATCATGATATCATGATATAATACACATGATTGTCTATCATGTGTATTATATTATGTTGCACTCCTGTACAATACCTTATACTATGTTCATTTTTTCTATGTTATAACATAACTATACTACCGTGTATTACATTGCTGTACTTTATACTAATACCATAGTAGGTTATATTGCTGCTATACTATATAATTCAGTTGTTGCAGCAACACAATGACTGTAGTCTACATTTATGTGTAGAGGTAAAACAGCAAACACCAGACAAATATATGATGTGATTAAGTAATGGAACTTAGTTTGTCTGTATTATAATCAGATGTAATGGAAGTGTCAAGAAGTGTAGCAAAATATAAAATCAAAGAGAGGGGAGGAAAGTGTCTTGAGTGAACCAGACACTGGAAAAACTAGCTCTGTGAGTGTGTTCTCAAAGTAGAGATAGTCTTACAAGAGTAAGCAACTTTAGCACAGTTAACAAGAAAAATATTCCACCACTGCCATCATCTCATGTAACACCTGGCAATGACTGAATTTGACTATTTAAACAGAATGCAGTTCCAAGTTGTGGCCATAGAGGGTGGTAAATAATTATAACAATTGTAATGGTGGGATTGTCTCCCTCCAGTGCTCACAGTGAGGAACTGGAATAATGCATAAAGTTTTTGTTTATCCAGACAGGACAGCACGCATCTTTTTGGGGTGTGTAAAAAGAGTTGGTAATCAGCACATTTAAGTGTGGATCAAACATTAAATTCTACCAGTTAATCCTGTTTGTTTCTTAGAATGAAAGAGTCATTTAAGCAGGTTCTTTTAATGTTTTTGTAAAGTGTGTAATTATGTCAGCTATTGGCCGCTTGAACACATTGAATTAATAAAGTCAATATCATGCCAGCTTAACAGCACTGAACACTATGGTTATCAGTGCTCCTGGAAATGGTCAAGAGCACAATACTTTTTTCAAATTAAAATAAGGTTTCAAGACTATTTATGTTATGGTATGTTTGTATTTTCTTCGGGCACTTGACACTGAAAAATTCTCAATGACTAAATTTATGGAAAATGTAACGAGGAGTTGAAAACACAGCCACTCTAAATATGCATTAGGAAGTCAAAGGTTTTACAGCCAGTGAATTTGCAGACCTTGAACAGACTCTAGCTTTGACTGCTGAAGGACACAAAATTCACCCCAGTCTAAATGAAAACAAATAGCCTAAAATAAATATGACTTAGCTGAGATGATGCTATAGCCTGGTGTGTGTGAGCTCTTGTTTTACATACAGCTGGTTCTGTGTTTTACAATCAAAGTAATGCATGCAACCAAAGCTCTCTGTTTACAGTTGTTCTGACTGTCAAAAAAGAAATGACAAAGTGTGTGTTCAGATCAATTTGTAGACTGAAGGAAACCTTATGTGACACATTTAACTTTACTTCAGTTCAAAATGATCCACTCAGTCTTCATGCCTCTTTTTGATGTAGCCTAACTATGTGATCTCAATTTCATATAAAGAAAGAATATAAAAAAGGATAATAATGGTAATCATTAATCATAACAACAACAACACCATCTTGATTAACCTTAAAAAGACAGACATTTTGCCTTATTATATTATATTATATGGATAGGCAAACAATGAATAAGATTCTAAAAATTGTTCTACAGGTTCCCCAAGGAACTTTCTATCGGGGAGGCACTGAGAATGACATGGAGCCAACTCAGAGTCAGTCATTCCACTCACTCACAGTCAGTGAATGAATAAATAAATAATAACAAATAAAGACATGAAGAGCATTCAGATTAATCAAATGTGCTCCAGTTTAGATCTGCATGAAGAGAGGTACATGTCGTGAATAGCCTGAGGATAAATAATGTTATGATGATATGACTATGATAGATAATGATCAAACAATGACAAGGTTCTGTAATTCATAGTTTATACTTGCGTGGTGTTTTTGCTCCAGTGTTATCAGAAAAGTCTTGCAGAGCCTCCTCAATATACTCAGTGGCTCCCAATCTAAAAATACTGAAATGGCTCTTGGCTGTTGTTTGTTCACTGTGGCAGCTGTTACTCATGACTTGTTCCATGATCAAAGAGGCAACTCATCTTATCCCCAAAATTAGATCAACAGCAATGATTAAACAGGGCAGTGCTTCTGCATTGAATAGACTGCTTGATTGTCATTATGATGAAAGGGCCACATCGGTGAGTCTTTTGTGCTTTACATTATAAATTAAGTGAAAGTTCACAGTCACACTACTCACTTTTTGTCTTCCAGGACAGGAGACTGTGTACCAAGAACATCTTCACACATCTTCCATCAGCTCCGGGACTCTTGACTAAAACCAGCACCCAAAATGAGCATGGTGAGTTTATCTGCTTTGTTTCTGCTTTTATTTTACTGTGCATTAAGAAAATATAGATTTGCACCTAGCACTTTGTTGAATAAAAATACCTGGCAGATAACATTTGGATGTCCCCAAGTCTGCTACCATTGCACCAAACAGTCACCATATATTTTCTAATTAAGCCCTGAATTCCTAAACTGTGTTTCACAGCAGCTTGAACTGAAAAACATGAATCTGAAAGCTGGAGATCAGCTGAAAATTAAGGGGCTTATTCTGCATGATGCCGAGAGGTAAGCAAGCCGAACACATTGACTTCACTTTGTATTAGGCTCTTAACTACATAAAATAATGTGGTGATATCTGTGCAGATGCATTTTAGTTCACTGCTGGAGTGAAAAATTCATAATTGTGAAAAATGTGGATTTAATAGTTTGAATGGACTGGTGATTGCGTCTAATGTTGAACCTGTGTGGTGTTTTAAGTCCTGTATATTCATTATAAAGACTGCTGTACGTTCACTGTTTAATCTCTGATCCACTCAGATTCCAGATCGACCTCGGCTGTGACCCAGACGACCTGGCGCTGCACTTTAACCCTCGTTTCCATGATGACACAGATGGAGCTGTTCTTGTCTGCAACTCAAAGGCTGAGGGTTGTTGGGGTGATGAGAAACGGGAAATACACAACCCCCTGCAGAGGGGTACAGATGTCAAGGTGAGAGAATCTGACTGAAGGGAGGATGTATCTATTTTGTGATAAAAAGCTGTGGAAGGTTTTGCTAGGATTTTTAAAGTGCTTTTTAAAGGACCAGTTCACTGGAATCACAAGAAACACATTTCGTCACTTATCCTTTTTAATGTTTAACCATGCAGGTAGCTGTTTTTTTAAATCAGGAGATGTCAGGAGAGGACTGTGTCAGAAAACCTCTACTAAAAGTAAAGGAAAATAAAAAAAATACAGTAAGTATCTCTTCTATTTCAGATTGCATTGAAGCTGGCTGGAAATATGTTTGAAGTTGAGCTTCCCAATGGACAGGAAATCCAGTTTCCCAACCGTGAGGGCATGGACGTCATCAGCTACATAAAAATTGCAGGGGACTTCAAACTGACTTCATTCAAGATTTGTTAAGAGACACAATGGCTGTAAAACATGCATGCATTGTTTATCAGTTTGGTTAAAGACAAGACTTTGAGACTTGGTCAGTTGTTGTAAAAATCATCAGTCATTAACAGATGTAGATCTTCAGTGCATTGGAAATGTATCTTTATTTAAAAATGTCCTGTTGTGCACAAGAAGATAAAATGTTTACATTCAAATGATCTTATTTTGTTGTCTTTGCAGGGTTGTGGCTTAGTTCTGGCTTTGAAAAATGTTTCCCACAAACAGTAATACTAATTTTATATATGATATAAGGTTTCTTTCATTTCCATGTTAAGGCAATTATAAAATTAAACTAAGTGCACACCGTGGGTCATTAGGGAATGCCTTTCTACAAACAGCACACAGGCTATTCAGGCATGTCCAAAAAGTGCATTGTCGGATGTCATTTGGGTAGTTTAGGCTGTTCCAAAAAGTTTTAGGTTTTTACTGTTACTGTGCCCAGTACGAACAACCGGTTGCAAGGACACCCCTCAGGAGCTGGTTCACCACGGCACACTCACTGCACATCCTTTTCTATTTGCCATGTCACTGGTCAGCTGGTAGGATAGTTTCTGGTTCTTTGACAGATGGTTCCGGTTAATACAGGTAGGACAGAGCATCAGGTTTGGCATTCTGAGAACCCAGCCTGTAGGAGAGGGTGAACCGAAACTGACTAAAGAAAAGTGCCCACCTTGCTTGAGATATTCCAAGTTCTTATGGTCGGTCCACACTATGAATGGTTGCCCCCTCCAGCCAGTGGTGCCACTCCTCCAGAGTCACTTTTATGGCCAGCAGCTCCTGGTTGCCAACGTCATAGTTGTGCTCTGCGAATGACAACTGACAGAAAGAAAAGAACATGGATGAATGCGGTTATCCGAAGCAGACTGTTGAGAGAGGATGGCCCCAATGCCCTCATTAGACGCGTCCACCTCCACCACGAACTGGAGCTTGTGGTGAAGAGTCTCTTGAATTTTTGGAAAGTCTCCTCGGCCTGAGGACCCCACTGAAAGAGAACTTTGGGAGATGTTAGGGCATGGAGGGGCGCTGCAATGGCACTAAAGTTTCTGATAAACTTCCTATATAAGTTAGCAAAGCCTAGAAATTGTTTAACTTTCTTACGTGACGTGAGTGGCGGCCAGTTAGTGACCGCACTAACCTTTTCGGGGTCCATCTTGATTTGGTTAGCTGAGACGATAAATCCAAGGAAGGAGACCGGGGAGGCACGAAACTCACATTTCTCGGCCTTCACATAGAGCTGGTTCTCCAGCAGGCAAGTCAGGACCTGACGGATGTGATGCTGGTGGGTGGCAGGATCAGGAGAGAAGATGAGTATGTCATCCAAGTAGACGAAGACAAAGTTGTTCAGGTAATGATGTAGTACTTCATTTATGAATCCAAAGGGCATGACCAGGTATTCGTAATGGCTTGTGGGTGTGTTGAATCCGGTCTTCCACTCATCCCCCTCCCTGATCTGCACAAGGTGGTATGCGTTCCATAGATCCAGTTTGGTAAAGACTTGAGCCTGCTGGAGTAATTTGAAGGCAGAGGAGATGAGAGAGGATCTTGACCGTGATGTCATTGAGGGTGCTGTAGTCAATACATGGCCAGAGTGAACCATCCTTTTTCCCAATGAACGAAGAACCTGGCTCTGACCGGCGACGATGGCGGGCAGATGGTGCCGGAAACTCAGCGATGCTTTTATGTAATCATCCATGGCTTTCCTCTCTGGACCAGAAATGAGAGACAGGCCTCCGGGATGGGAGCTCCCGGCAGGAGGTCAATGACGCAATCCCAGTGACGATGAGGGGGCAGAGAGGTGACCTTGGACTTGCTGAAGACTTCTCGCAGGTCATGGTAGCAAGGTGGGACTTTAGACAGGTCCGGATAATTGACCCATTGACCAGGGTAGAATCCACCGCATCCTCCTTCTGACCTGTAGGCAGAATCAGAGACAACAAGACAAGAGACATGACAGACAGGACCCCATTGATTAACTTTCCCCGATTCCCACATAATGTAGGGATTTTTCAGCCATGGAAACCCCAAAATGAGGGGATGGTGAGCACAATCAAATATGTGGAACTGAATAGTCTCTTGGTAGCATGAGTCAATGGTTAATACAAGTGGTTGAGTCCAATGCGTAATCTTACTCAACAGCTTCCCATCCAGGGACCTAGCACTAACAGGCTGGTCAAGAGGCTGAGTCTTTAAGCCTAGTTTTTGAGCTAACACCCTGTCCATTACGCTGTCATTGGCCCATGAGTCAATGAGCACTAGGTGTGGAGTGGTGTTACCGTCAATGGTGAGGGTCACTGAAGTGAGTGTCTGAGGAGGGAAATCCTGAGGTTCGAGTTGGCTCACCAGTGCCCTCCTCATGCCTGGTGAGCCCCCTCTTTTAACAGGCAGGAGCCCACTCGATGATCTGGCTGTCTGCAGTAGAAGCACGTCCCCTCCTTTAGGCATCGCTGGCGTTTCTTGGGGGCCAACTTGGTGCATCCTAGCTGCATGGGCTCCTCCCGACCGGTAGATAGTGCTGGAGTCTCCACAGCAGCAGCTGTGGAGCATGTGGACCGGCGAAACTCCCAAGGCGCCCACAGCGCCCCCTGAACCCTGCAGGGCCTCCTGCATGCTCGTCGTCTCTCCCGCTCCCTCTCCTAGAGATGGTTGTTGATCCAGGTAGCTAAATCCACGAAGTCTGCCGGCAGTTCATGGGGTGCCAGTTGATCCTTTATTTCTTCGGATAGACTGTTAACAAAGGCGTCTTTTATGGACGATGTACTCCACCCGCTGTCAGCCGCCAGCGTGCAGAACTCTATGGCATAGTCAACAACTCATCTGGACCCTTGCTTCAAGCCTAGCAAAGCTCAAGAAACCTCTCGGGCCGGAGACGAGTGATCAAACATTCTTGTTAAAGTCTGTGAAAATACTTTGGTGTCTTTACAGACTGCTGCCCCTCTAGCCCATTCCACCATAGCCCAGGCTGCCGCACGTCCGGTCAGATGAGACACCGTGAACACCACTTGAGCTTGCACCGATCCGAAGGCAGCTGGATCTTTCTTGAAGTGTAGATCGCATTGGAGAACACCCGAGTCTCCAGAGTATTTCTCTGGTGAAGCCAGACGGAGGTGTAGCCAATGGTGGAGTCAAAGGCGTGGGAGGCTGAGCACACGCTAGTGTGGCTGGCTTGGGTGCAGTGAGGTTGTCCAGACGAGCTATGACACAGTGGAGTTGTGTAGCAAGGAAATTCACCTGACTGGCGACTGAGGACTGCAGCTCATTTGACGTCAACTCTTGAACACCGCGGCTGATTGAGCACAGCCTCGTGCTGGTACAATTTATTCTCCTGAGATGACAGAGCAGTCTTCACTGTGTTAATGTCCGCTGGGTCCATGTCTGGCCAGATCGTACTGAAACGCTTTACGCACAGAACAGGTGGACCCAAAAGCAGGACGACACAGACACAAGAAAAATTCTTCTTTTTAATCAAAAAGCAAGATCTTATGATACAGGCTTGGTTCAGAATAGCAAGGCTTGAGATGAGGGTTTGATCACGGAAGAACGATCTGGCAACGAGACAAGATGCGCACTATACATACACATGAGGTAATGGGGAACAGGTGGAAACAATCAGGACGGGACAGACAATCACACTGTTACTGTTATGTCTCGTCAAGTTTGTTAAGTGTTAAGTGTTGAGTTTGTTTGTCACGTTCTATTTCCTGTTCTGACGTGTCATGTTTTATTTTGAAATACTAACTCTCTTCTCGTTTCAGGTCCCTTGACTTCCTGCCTTTGTGTGTTTCCTGCCTGTCTGATTATCTGCCCCGCCCTGATTGTTTCCACCAGTTCCCCATTACCTCATGTATATATAGTCTGTGTTTTCCCCTGTCTTGTTGCCAGATAGTTGTGTCAAGCTTGACAAGTCATGTCATGGTTCTACGTGTCATCATTCAGGCATGTTTGTAAGATCTAGCTTTCTTATTAAAATCTTTACAACTGGTCTGCCTACGCGTCGTCCTGCATTTGGGTCTGCGTGCCTTGTGCCATTCTTATAGTACGATCTGGCCAGACATGGACTCAGCGGACGTCAACCAGGTCAGATCTGCTCTGACAGTGACAGTGACTGCTGGAGAACCAACTTAACGTCAAGGTGGAGAAATGTGAGTTCCATGCCTCCTCAGACTCATTAATTGGTTACGTCATCTCTGCAAACCACATCCAGATGGACCTGGAAAAGGTTAGTGCAGAAGTTTATAAGAAACTTAAGTGCTGTGGCGGTGCCCCTGCATGCACTAACCTCTACCAAGACTCCTTTCTAGTGGAGCCCGAAGGCCGAGGAGGCATTTCAAAGACTCAAGAAACTTTTCACCACAGCTCCTATACCGACGTACCCCATGCTTCAGTTCGTGGTGGAGGTGTTTAACACGGGGGCATAGGAGCCGTCCTGTCCCAGAGATCTGCCAACCGCATCCATCAATGTGCCTTCCTCTCATGTAAGTTGTCTCCCTCAGAAAGAAACTGACGTCAGAAAAAGAGTGCTGCTAGCCATCAAAGTAGCCCTGGAGGAGTGGGGTCAGAGCAACCATTCATCATATGAACTGATCATAAGAACCTGGAATATCTCAAGACAGCAAAAAGACTAAATTCTCGTCAAGCAAGGAGGGCACCTTTCTTTAGCAGGTTCTGGTTCACGGTCTCCGACAGGCCGGGGTTACAGAACGCCAAACCAGAGGCTCTGTCCCGCTTGTATGAACCAGAACCAACTGTCAAGGAGCCTGAGACCATCCTACCACCTAACCTTGTGGTAGGATCGGTAACTTGGCAGATAGAAAAGGATGTGCAGCAAGCATGCCATGGAGAGCCAGCTCCTGAGGAGTGTCCTTGCAACCGGTTACTTGTACCAGAAGCGTTGTGTTCTCAGGTTATCCACTGGGCACATACCTCACTGCTCACATGGTAGCACGACAGTGCTGATGGTGGTCGACCGATTCTCTAAAATGACTCCATTTATCCCATTGTTCAAGTTACCCATAGCCAAAGAAACTGCTCAGATCATGATTAAGTGTTTTGCATGCATGGGTCTCTACAAAGGATCTCCCTCTCCATGTGCACACCAGAAAGTTGGCTCCCAGGTTTGGCTCCTTCCCAGTCTCAAAAGTTATTAACCACGTCTCTGGCAGTTAAAACTCCCCAGGTCCCTCCGGGTGCATCCAGCATACCATGTGAGTAAAATCAAGCCTGTCAGAGAGAGTGCCACCTGCCAAGCAGCCTCCGCCGCCCAGAATGGTTGATGGAGGACTGGTCTATGCAGTCTAGAAGCTGCTGGCTGTGAGGAAGAGGGGCAGAGGAAGATAATTCTCAGTGGATTGAGAGGGGTATGGACCAGAAGAGTGTTCCTGGATCCCGGCCAGCTTCGTGGTGGACAGGACACTCGTAGAAGAATTCTACCGCTGCCATCCGGAGCAGTCAGGGCCACCTGTTCCCCATTACCTCATGTATATGAGGTATGGGAGATGTCTTGCTGCCAGATCATTGTCTCAAGCTTGCAAATTCCTGTCATGGTTCTGTGTGTCATCATTCAAGCCTGTTTGCAAGATCTCGTTTTCTTATTAAAATCTTGCTCAGATGGAAATGACACTATTGAAGCATTGAGAATGAAGGGAAACATAAATTTACAGAGAGCTAAACAATGAGCTGAAATTCTATATGAAGCAGAAGGGGGCTAGTCTTTGGATCATCACAGTGAGTGGCCCCTTTTGCACTACAAAATTGCTTCACATTTCATGGACAACAATATCAGTTTGAGACACTTTATCTTAGTGTCAGTGTAATCAGTGAATGCTAACATTAGAATCTCACCTGTTTGCTGAAACACTGAAGAATCAATTTGTTCTTCTTGGGATTTGTGGTCCAGGTGTTCTTTATGCTCTTTATTTTTATCATACATCAGCCCACTGTGGCAATTTTCAGAGACCATGAATCTATTTTCTCCAACAGAGCTATTATCTCACTTTCATCCGTCATACTTCTTCTACATGTGTGATATCTTTTTTCAACAAAACTGCTGTTAGCTTTCAAGTCTCTCAGAGCAGTTTCACATTTTTCATCTGACTCATTAGCCACCACCATTAAATGAGCCAGTGATTCTTTGCCAAAAGTTTTTCCTAACCACTGCACTCCTGAATGGTAATGGCTGATCGCAGACCATTTGGTAACAGTAAGAGAAAGGCAAAAGGTCCCCTATTTAATGGGAATTTCTCAATGTTTTGTTGACCAAGCATGTTGATGATAGAGATGTGTCGACCACATAAATCATACAGCTTGGATGAAAACTGTTCCATATTTGCTTGTTTTTCATTGTTTAATTAAGTAAGAGGTTTTTGGATCCAATCTCAATTAAATTTGCGTCACCAGTCAAGACAAGTGTGAGTTCAGACATCACTGAAACAAAATAAAAGAATAATCAGTCTGACAGAAATCCATGAAACACCACTGAAAAAGAAATCCAGAAACACACTGAAAAAGAAATCCAGAAACACACTGACAAAACTAAACCTTTTAAACTAATTGTCACATTCACACGATTACTTTTAATAATTCATCACATTATTGAAATATAATGTATAAAAATTGTATAAAAAATAAATAAATCTACTACATCTTATATATAAAATTTTGTGTATTCTGTCATAACAATCATTTCATGGTGAATACATAAGGCAGATCTATTTGAAAATGGCTAATGGAGAGAAATGGCAGGACTATCTCAACTAACATCAACACACCACAGTCAGACAATCAGAGCTTGAAACATTTTTATCTCTTAATTAATTAAAATTAAAGGCTCATTAAATATACAGGATCATGTGTGAGAGTGTGTGTGTGGCCGGTCATCTCTGATTCAACAGATTGTATTAGGGTTAAGACTTGATTTAAAGGTTAAGTTTAGAATCAGGGTTTAGGTTAGTGTTCTGGTAAGGGTTAGGATCAGGCATTTAGTTGTCTAGCTCAGGTTAGGGGGGCTAGGGAATGCCTTATGTCTATGAGGGTCCTCACAAAGATGGAATGGCTAACACAGGTATATGTGTTTTTGCAAGCATTTTTAAAAACATGTCTTTCAGCAAGTTAGTCAGAGCAGCAAAGACATAAAGTAAAAATATAAAAACAATATGAAGCTGATGTTTGAGAAGTTCAGGGCCTGTAATGTAACTGTACATGCTCAGATTTTAAGCCTGTTCACAAACACAGTTTGTGTACAAACTCACTTTTTTCTTAGCTCTGTCCGATCTGTGTAGTGATGGCTGTCTTGTCAGAAATCCTTCTATTACCCATCCTATATATAGAGTGAGAAGCCCCTCACAAACCCCTCCTACTTATTCATAACTAATCTGATGTGATGTGATTGGTTACAGGAGCTGGCAACTCATGTGCATTATTTTCAAATTTGTGACGACAAAAGGAAAAGTGAAACTAAAGCAGCCCTATTTCTCTGAAGCCGTATGACTTAGAGGACAGCACAGCACGGCTTAAAGGACACATTACCCAAACACTGCCAAGCACATACTGCTGTCAACACTGAACACCTGTTGCAAAGCTGAAGCTGCAATTAGAGCTCACATCTGAGTGCAAAGTATCTACAAAGAGATTGATATTCAACCTATAAAAACAGGACCAAAAAAAGGACAGAAGCATAAACTGAGTCTCAGGCTTTTGGTGTACTTTCCAGCATCAAGCTTTCAGTTTTAATTTAAACTCCTATTCCTTTTTCATTCAGTAGAGTGACCTTCTTCTAAGGTAGTGTTACTTAGGTGCAGCACAAGCAAGTGGTGTTGTTAGGCTGACAATTCTGGGCTTTTAGGCCTTATTCCAAATATTTGTGTCTTCAAAAACTGACATTTTTATAGCAGAGTAGAACTTAACCTGAAGGGGGAGTGATGTCACTCTGCACATAACATGCACATGGGGGGGGGTTGTTCAGTTAAGCCAAGTTAACTATTTATTTGTTGTTTTGTGCAGTTTGTAGATATGTTTTGGTTACATGTGTAGCATAGTGTCACTTTTTTGTAAATAAAACACTTTTTGTTATCCTCACATCTGCCTCCTATCACCCTCCTTCAGGCTTTATCACATCTCTATGGCATGCACCGTGCTGCCTACAGTAAATGTCACAGCAATTAAGAAGAACTACTTGGCCTATTTGTTGCCACTTTTGCATTCCTCATTCCTGGTGCATGCATATACATGCACTATACATACAGTGCATGTATATGAGAGCTACAGAAATACGCTAGATAGAAATACAGATAGAAATACAATTGCACTAGTCGTCAATGTCTTGTGCATATGGCCACAAGTTTTCATCCACATCACACTTTATGCCATCTCTTGTAATACATCTGGGCAAGAATCTTTTTGGACATCTGATCGTCGTTGCTTGTCATAGGAAAAGACAAGGAAAATATTTCTGTTATGGCACTGAGGAATGAAGAGTAAGGTGAGTAACATGTGGACATTGAATGCATTTTGTGTAAAAGAAATGAAAGTGATCCACAGTCCACACTGACTTCTTCTGTGCTTTTTATTGTTGTTTTAAAAGTGAACTTGTGTAGAGAAACACACAAGACTTTGCTATTGTAAAAAAAATGTTATATGTCTACTGATTCAGCAGCTGCAGACAGTTACCACAACAACCCAGTAGAGGGAGGTCCAGTAACATTTTAATTTTATTTTGCTTGTGACTGCACCACTACTCAGATCACAAGCTTGCAAAGTTGGAGACTTTAAATGGTACCTTTGTCACTCTTGTTAAGTCATACAAATACATGCCAAAGACAGACAGGTGCCTTTAGTCAAGTCAAGTCAATTGATAGAAATTTTTGTAACTGTGACAAATTAGCCATATTGGATGATTTTAAAGTGTAGCCTATGTGCAGGTGTAATGACTGTGAACTGTAGAGTTCACATTTTAAGAACACATAAAGTACTTTTAAAGAAAGACAGCAATACATAAAACATAAAACAAAGCTGTAGGTTATTTGAGTACGATAACTTAAAAATGTCACCCCCGTCCTTAGACCCTCAAATCGGATAAGGAAAATAAAAAAAACAAACAAACAAAACAAACAAAAAAAAAACTTTAAGGGGGAAAAATGGACTCCTCCAGGACTGACAAACATGCCATAAGTGATGACAGTTCAGAAAAAATATCAAATTTTATTGATATTTGTTGAGCTCATAGTTCATGCACATCTTATTTCTACTTTTGAACAGGAATGTCGATGTAGCCTGGTTGGTTTTACATGACGGATGTGTGATACTAGAGACTGATGGAAGAGATCTGATGAGGAAGATGTTGTGTGTTACAGGTAGCAGCTTTACATAATAGACAGATACTTTTTTCAAACAGGAGAAATAAATGACAACGATGATGTAAATACCGCTGTAGAGTGCAGTAAAGCACAGCACGAATGAAAAACATATAAACTCCATTATGTTTTTTTCCATATAAGAAAAAAGAAGAATTTCTAGAGAATTATGATTTGGATGCAATGCATGCTGGGAAGTACATGTTAATAAGCTAACAGTGTTTCTAAATGAACATTTAGTGAACTCATTATTTCATTTTAAGACTGAATTCATGATTATAAGTTCTTAAAGTGATAGCTACACTATTTAAAATCAGTTACAAAAAAAACTTACAAACTTATCTAATTAAACTCACCCTTACAAGAAACATTTATTTAATATAACTTCTTATGAGATTTTAGTTAACTTGGTTTTCCTGCATTTCCCAACTAAAGAACACAAGTCAATAGAACCTTCTCAGTTTATAATGGATCAGCTTTGGTGGAAAAATTTGAATCTTTACTTGTTTTCTTAGTATTGTTAATGGTCTGTCATATTCAGTCAATTTTTGAAAAATCATCTTTAAAGAAACTCACAAAGAGAACATTATTTTATTGAATTTTTAATATTAGAATAGTGAGGATAGAGCAAAAGTGTAATGAAAGACAATAACAAAACTCATGTAATGTGGACATATTAGCATATTGGTCAAAATGAGATTAACATATATATATATATATATTATATAGTTGAACACTATAAAATATATACTGACCATCATCAATTATGATATCTAACATAAACATTAAATTTAAAGAACAGAAAGTTGGAGCACAAACAACAAAAAAGACAATATTTCTTTGACATGGTTTTCAAGATGGTTTTTAGAAATTTGTCAAATATGATAAAATGAAGTAAGGCAAAAATACAAAAAAAAACCCATTAATCTTTTCATTGTTAAAGTTTAAACAAATGACATAATGTTCATAATCACCATACACTATGTTTCAACTCAACTTCTTGCACATTTGCATCTTGAAACAATTTTCATAAACATTGCATGATATGATAAGGAAAAAAAAAAAAAAAAAGTTAACTCATGACTGAGACTCTTATCTGCATATAACATAAAACAGTAAAAATATAAGAGTTCAAATATTTAATGACAGTTTTATATTGTGAAAAATAAAACATTTATTTGAGCATGATACATAAAACAGTTTTCCTGGTGTAATTTTTCATGGAGTTGAACTGTCACATATGGGCAGCATCATCTTGTAAAATGATTATGTCATAGTAGTTTCAATCGATTCAATCTGTTAACCTCTTACTCCTTTGAAAACATGCTCTCAGGTCACAAAAAAATAAAACAACAAAATTAAAACTCACACGGACAAAATAACAAATTAGTTGAAATTAGATAAAACAAAAGCTTCAAATACTTCACATCAAATATTCAGAAACATAAAGCATCCTTCATTACTTATGTTTGATATTCTCTTATGATTCATCTTAAAATGTTGATACATTCAAAAATACAAACAGACATCGTTGGAACAAATTTTTAGATGTGAATGGATTGACAAAGAAATAAAACGTCTGTTCCTCCTATTGTTAACTAACTTATTAACAGTTGATAATTTCTGACTAAATATGTCTCTCACCCACCCTCTCACAACTCTTTCCGTGTTTAAGTTTCATGTATTATAATTTAATAAGAACTAAAAATATCCATCCTTACATGCAACAATGCAGACATCAAACACCAGTCCTCTTTCTCTTAAAAGCAAAAAAAAAACACAACATATTGTGATGAGTTTTGAATCCACAGCAACAATTTTTATTTCCTGAAATCCTTATCCACCAACTCTGTATATGGCACATTGATGTAATATTAACACATTATACTATGTAAAGATAATCTGTTTTATGACTCACTCCATTCTCAAAATATTATTGTTCATGTGCACTCTTTAATCTGAAGTGTTAATTTGAATAAAGTGATCAGATTTCTGTACTCCAGCCTGATCACATGTAATTTGTACTGATTCAATTGACTGTCCACATTTGTTACTCACAGATAATTTCCCCTATGATCGATAAAGTCTATGACTGTTGTTTTATATGAATTTGATGAATGAATAATCATGTGACAACAGGTACTGTGATTTTCAGCAGGGCTGTAGTTGTGTTGGCTCACTCACTTATTGAACATTTCATCCAGACTTTTAATAGCATCTTCTTTTGAGTGTGTTTTCCACTCGCTGGGAATTTCACCACGACCCTGGAATTTTAATTTATAGTAGTCTTCCAGTTCTTTCTGAAATCGACACACAAACCATGTCCAGTATTTCAGCTTCGACTCATCAGGGGTAATTCTCCAGTTAGCAAATCTTGGGCCAGCGGTTCGGTACTGTTTATAGGGAAAGAGCTCTTCTGAATCACCATCAGGGTAAAATTGTCTATCACTTGCAACATTTGTTGTGCAGAAGTCAACACTCAGTTCCACTGTGTTTCTGTAGTGAAAACCATTGACTGCAAGCAGATCGATGAAAAGGCACACTGTGGTCATCAGGACTGTGATCCTCGAGTGTGTTGGTGCAAACAGCTGCACAAAATGGACACGTTACCCAGCAGCACTGACACAGCTGATCGATGAGGATTTGATCAGGCTGTAGCCTGAATTCCTTCATCTTATCCAGTGACAGGCTACTCATCTCCTCTATGACGGATTTAAGGCCTTTCTCTGTCTCCTCTTTGAGAAGGTCAAATTTGTTTATGTCACAGAAGTTTTGACAACAAATGGTGTCAAATGTTAGTTCATCTTTTAACAAACTGGAAAATTCCTCCACCCACTTTTCAATGTCTCCACTTTGGGTTTTAACTTTGTCTGTTGCAGTAAATAAAGCTCTACTCACAAGTTTTTCGATGTCGTCAATGTTTTTCTTGAGTATATTCAGTGCTTTAGTTTTGTTCTCTGTGAAGATGTATTTCTGTACCTCCTGTTTTATAAAAATCTCTGTTTGCTTCCTTGGGTGTCGGATGTAGGTGATGAAACCATCAAAGTGCTCCTTCTCTGCCAGTGACTTCAACACATGTTTCTCCAAGTTCAGCCTGTTCCCACTGAATGCTGGGAGACCGCACCTCATGTCTGCAGCGAGATCAATGGCAGTCTTGTTACAAACAGCCTCAACACTGGAACTCTTCAGTTTTTCACAGATCAGTTCTCCAAGCACAACAGCAGATGAGTTTTCCTTTGCAGAAGCTTCTGAAAATGTTGGAATATTGCTTTTCTTTGCTTTCTAGATAGGTGAGTGCATTGTTGTTCATCCTGAACGTCTTGTGGGACTCTGAAAGCCAACTCCCTGCGCCATCAAATACATACAGTAGGAGATCAACTGTAAACGCTTTCTTCAGAGCATATTTCCTCTTTGATTCAAATTCTGTCACCGCCTCTTTTACACTGTTGGCGACTTCTCGTAAGTAAGCTTTATTGTAGCCTCTTGTAGCGACAGGTTTGCTCTTAATTATATCAAGGGACAGTTTCTCAACATCAGAAATGAAAGATCTGATTAGTTTCTGTTCTTCATATGGGAGACGAGTCTTTGAGTCATTCTGTTGTGTGGCTGAAGGAGATCCCCATAAATGTCCGAAATAACCAAATGCAGCTGTTTGTTTTCCTTGTTTGTCTTCATTTTCCCTCTGATTACCCTGTGATTCTGTATTTGTGTCACAGACAGTTTGGTGCTTCTTTAGAGTTATATAATCTGAGTAATCCCCAACCTTTAATATGCTGTTGTATCTGCCATTGCGTTTGGACTCATCTATGAAAGACTATTCAATACCAATCTCTTTAAGGATGGATATTTCATCTTGTTCCAAGTTGATATCTTCAATAGGCTTAATATCTGCAGTCAGTTCATGAACCCAGCCACTCCTGACAGAGTTGAACTCCTTTTTAAGTTCTTCTTCATTTTTTGCTTTGTCTTTTAGCTGATGAGCGAGGTCTTTGCTCTTTTGTAGCAGCTTGTTCTCAAACTCTGTCTTCTTAACTCTTTTTTCGAGCATTTTTCTGTTGAAGAACTTCATCCAGTTTTCTTTTAACTACTCCTACTTGTTCATCGTGAAACTCCTTGATTTTGCTTTCAAATCTGCCTCGCCACTGAACCAACATTTCCTTGTCTCTGTTGTCATCAAAGTACTTTGTCATTGCTTTTTTGATTTCACCATATGTTTTGCCAGTTTCTTTCAAAAGATAACTGAGCTCAACCATGTCAAGTTTTCCATTTTCAATTCTGGTATAAAGCTGATTTTCAATTGTCAACATGTTCTTCCTTAAGGCCCAGGTCCAGTTCCCATACTCAACCTCAAGTTTTCTGTACACTGCAATTTCAAGTGTGTTTTTGAAACTGAAAACAAAGTTTTCATTCAAAAGGGCATTCCACAGGTCTTTGATTTTGCTTTTGAACTCTGAGAGAGTGATCCCAGCAGACTGTGAAGCTTTAGACAGGATGATGTTCTTCAGCTCTTGGACACTCTCACTATAACCTGGATTTGGAGAAGCCATTGGTGGACTTCCCTCCCACAGTTGGGCAAAGTATTTCACATCCTTTTGCACATCAAATGCAATAATGTCACTGAAGCACTCAGCCTCACACACCTCCTCCTTGGCTGCTAGTTGGGCCATCTGATCCAGTTTCTCTTGCAGCCGTCTCTTTCCATCCATGTTTTTCTCTGCAGCTGCAATATCTGTAACATTCTGGTGAACAAACACACAACTTGGAGAAAGTTGAATTTTCTTCATCCTCATGAAAGCCTGAACAACAATCTGCAGAACATCTTGCATCTCAGCTGGATTCTCACCAAAGATGTTGATCAATGTCATGTTTCCCAAACCAACAACAAACGTTGCCAGTTCATTGTCATGGTGAAGGGTGGCCTTACCTGCCAACTCAAAAGCACGCAGTCCTTCAGTGTCCACCACCAGAATGTAGTCAAACCGAAAGTCTCTCTTGATCTCCTCTGACACTTTCACCAGGTGCATGAAGGCACCCTTGGTACACCTGCCAGCACTCACTGCAAACTGTGGTCCAAACATGACATTCAGCATTGTGGATTTTCCGCTGCTTTGTACACCCAACACTGACAACACAAAAACTCTCTGGTCGCCCAGTTTTTTGATGACTTCATCTAATAGACTTGAGATCCATGTTAAAGGCACATGACCTGCATCACCATCCATCAGCTCCATTGGGTGTCCTGATATCATCAGTTCTGCAGCCAGCTCGGGGTATTTAGACCAGTCAGTCGGCCCCCTCTCTGTTTGTTGCTGCACAGATGAATGAGCTTCATAGATGTGTCCCATTTCTCTAAAGATGTGCTCCAAGCCAAAAGTTGCTGACTGCAGTTTTGTTGATATTTGATCAAGCTCACTTTGGCTTTCTTTTAAGCTCAATAGATTTGTCATGTTTCTTCTTCAACGCCAAGACTTCAGACCACTTTTCATCGTAGCTTTGAAGAATTAAAGACAGAGCATCTGTGGAGAGGGCATCTATCAAGATCTGAGTCCATTTCAGGAACATATGTTTTGTCTGGTGATGGCAAAGAAGAGAAGCTTTCAGTGAACAGCTTCATGAGCTCACTACAGGAAGTATTGCATTGCTCGTGCCGTATTTGCAGCAGTTCCCCTTGTTTTTTACATTTCTCCTTCTCAACGTGTCCTTCAAGGTGATACAGTTCTTTGTTTATTTTGCACCACTCATGCCACAGTTTTCCTTGACAAGGGAGAAATTTATCTTTGATCTCTTAAATATGCATCCCTTGAAGCAAACGTACTGTGTTGACAGCAGCAGATTTCCCTTGTTGGCAGATTTCGTCATCTTCATCCACTCTGATTCCAGAGACCTCAGCCATGGTTTCAAGCTGGAAGGACGTGTGTGGTCCAGACAAAATCTTTCTAATGAATCCTTTCACTTCTTCAGACACATCTGACTGACTTCTGTCCTTCAGACCCATTTTGTATTTTCCCTCTTTCAACTGAACTGCACCACAGTCATTATCAGCAATGAGAATAATGAGAGGCTTTTGAGACTTGAAAAGGGCTGAGATAACAGTAGTACTTTTCTGGCCTTTTTCCAGAGTTGGTACAAGAACAACATTGACTGAAGATTTCTCAATCAGTATGTCACGCTGTTTTTCAATCAACAGAGCATCGCCATGAAGATTACAGAAGGCAATGCAGTCAGTGAAGGCATCATTAGGTTTTCCAGCAGGGCAATACCAGGCAATCTCTGCCACTCCATCCATCAGATGGCGAGATTTGGTGCTACCTGGGCAGTTTCTGTGGAAGAAGGTGCTGTGACGGTCGTTGATCAAAGTGTTCATCAGCTGAGATTTAGACAGCGATAGTGAACCCAGGCGAAGAAATGACACCATGGGTGTCTCAGCTTTGCAGATGGGCACACTCTTCATTGTAACAACGTTTGAATTATCTTTGATCTCAGTTACCTTCCATGTCTTTATTATTTGTCTGAATGTCCACAGAGGACAGTCAATATCCACCGTAACTGGGTCAGGAACAAGCAAAGGCAAGGCGTACTGACATTGTGATAGCTTTGTGATCATGTTCTGTTTAAAAAAGCTGTCTGAGCAGTGAAATACTGCCATTTGAACATCCATTGGATGGACATGAGTCTGTTTTTATTGAGCAGATTCTACACTGGTGCTAAAAAGAGCATCGAATTTTCGTCTGCCAGTGTCAAATACTGGAACAGGCTTTGACTGGCTCACCTCAGGACTGTCTTGTTTTACATGAATATATCTGGCTCTGTAGTCTAACACCATCAACCTCTGGAGAAAAGTGTGAGCTAGATCTTTCTCAGATATGTTGTGATCCTGTTTCACAGGTGGACCGATTTTAATAAAGTCTGCTGGTGTGAACTTCAGTTGAGGTTTGTCTTCAAGGTGAAGTCTGCCAAGCAGTTTTTCAAGATATTGTGGTTTCCTGTTGGTTTCCTCAGAAATCTTCACTGACTTCTATAAATAAGTAAATAAGGTAATGCAAATGTCATACAATGGGATACAAATAAATACTCCATAAGAACCTGTAATTTAGTATTTGTAATTTTCTTACCGTGTCCTTTTTTATTTTCATATCCACATCATAGGCACCTGCTGGACAATAATTAACTGCATTATAACAGGACCAGAGCAATGTGATATTGAACCAGTATACTTACTTCTATTTATAATGTTCATTTTAAATAATTCTAAACATTATAATATGTATTTTAAAGTCAAAACAACCAAACTCAGAGCAGACACAAGGGTGAATAAACAACTAGGGAACAACTAAGCAAGAAAAAACTGCTTTTTCAGCAAAATATACCTCATCAGCACCAAATTTTTTTTTGCAGAGATGCAATAGAAAACTGTTTCAGAGCAGACACATGTTATTGCAGATCAGGGGACCTCAAAGAAAATGAAAGATTTCTCACATGGATCTTTGTTAACTTTTGAATGTGTGACTGGATGTGGATGAGGAATTGTTGACCTCTTTAACTTCATCACCCTCTCCTGTTAAAGTCACAGCCAACAAATATTGAAGATGAGTTTAAGTAGAAAGTCCTCTTTTTATAATAGCATTTTATCTTATTGAAATATCATTTTCTTATTCTGTCAATAAACATTTTCATAAAATGTTACCTTTCTCATTGGTTGCATGGTTCAGACATGATCTCAGACTCTCCTAAGTTACCTTTCTCATGAGTGGTGGATGTTGTCATTCTTCTCAGGTATAGGAGGAAGTAACAATTAATTTCTCCTGTTTGGATACATTTGATATTAACAGTTTTTCAGTTACGGAAACTAGGAGAACAAAACAACAATTTAGATAGAATGATCAATAACACACAGTTGCACCACTTCCCTCAGGTACGTAGTTTTAGAAAACAAAGGCTGCTTTATAAAGTGATCACTAATTAAAAATCTTACCTTAAACTTGGTTTCAGTTGCATTGTCCAAACTTTGTATCTGTATTGAAATGTAATAATGATAACAATATTAAGGTTTTAAAAAGGGTTAGAAGGGTTAAAGTGTTAGTATTTAACACTTTTTCAGTTAAACTCCATATTTTCTTTACACTTTTGTGTTACAAGCGTTATTTTTTTTCCCACTTGCTTTCACAAATGAAAACATGATTTTGTGTTTCTGTCCAGTTACTGAACACAACCAGCAAACATTATCAAGACAAAGTTTGCTCTTATAGAAGGGAGGATGTCAAGTGTTGTATATAGACATGTGCTTGGAGTCAAGGTGGACACAGATAAACAGATAAGATGTTAAACACATAATGCGTTGGAATATATGGCAAACCTGTAGGTGAGGGCTGTAAATGTTTCTGTGTGTTGTAAAGGCACTATATGGTATAACCGGTGGACAGAAGTGTTTGGATGGCCAATATTTTAAAGACAAACAACCAACATTTGGCTACACAAAACTCTGAGTTCACTTCTCTAATCTTTGCTTTTTTAGATATGAATGATTACACTTTTTTTTCTGAATACTTGTTTATTAAACATGTGAGAAATAGGATCAAACTTGAAGACTTGATCAATCAAAAACCCAAATTGTGGACAAGGGGCCCCACAGACTTTGTGTCAAGGGTTATAGCACTGGGAGAAGTTTAATCTTAATATATATTGTAAGCCATAGTTTTTATTATGTAAAAAACCAAAAATAACAAAGTACAATAAAAAACATAGTTTTGAATGCAAGAAAAAGTTTTTGGCTCCAGTACATTTCATTTTGGGTTAATACATTTTTCATAAACCTGAATCAATTGTTACTAAAAATGAGGCTTTGGAAATACAGTCTTCACTTCATTTATATTGAAATGACGTCATTATGCAGGTTTTCTTTTCTTCACTAAAAAAGAACACGTGAGTACCTGTACTGTATTTAGATTGTTTTTCTTTTGTAGTAGTAGTAAATTAAGGACTACTCGACTGAATGGGGATGTATTAGTACAGTGGTACACTGAATTCAGGATTAGCCTGAATGGGAAAAAATGTGTGTTTTATTTGAAAGCAGAAAGTAATGGTGCTGTAACTAGCCTATGTATTTTGTTGTGTTTTTGACATTATGGATACTGGTGTTGGTAATTAAATCCCGCTGAGCAAAGCTGCACTGACCACAAGCACTGTTGCCTGTCTCATCCTTTCTCCTGTTTTTACAGGACTCTTATCTGTTCATGGGCACTGCGTCTGAGACCTGTACAGCAGCAGAAATGGCAAAACACAAACTGACATATCACCTTTTAAATTGTGAGAAATTGCAAACTTGTTAAAGAAATGCATTTATTTAAGAAGTAACTTTTTGCATTTATTTAAAAAATAACTTTTTGTCATTATTGTCAACACTGGTTTGTTTTCTGGTTTTGTTTAGGTTTTGTATGTCATGTCTCTGTTTCCTTGTTCTGGCGTGTCGTGTCATGAAATTTTGAAATCAACTCTCCCTCAGGTCCTTTTCCTCCATTCTGTTTCCCACCTGTCTGACATATCACCTTTTAAATTGTGAAATTGCAAACTTGTTAAAGCAGAAGTAGGTCATTTATTTAAAAAATAACTTTTTATCATTAAAACCTTAAAACCAATCTTGCCGGGAGTCGTGTCCTGATTTGGGTTCTCCTGCCTGGTTTAAAGAGTAACAATTAGTCCTACATAAAACAGATAATCTGTGAAAGAAATCAAACTACTGTGGCACCACCTGCCGCCTCTAAGGCCACTTGACAAGAATCCACAGCAGCGCCTGACTCAAAACAACCAAACAGAACAGAGTATCTGATGGAGCTTCTGAGGCTGCTCTTATATAAGACAAGCAATGAAGAAAATCGAGCTAAAAAGAAAGAATTAGATGGAGCTACACTGCGGGGGGCCCACTGTGGGGCTTTGGAGCTGAACTACAGCACACCTTAGCGAGAGGGGGAGGGACCTGGAAGTTGTACTCGCTCAAATTTTCAAGTTTAGTCGACTCCTCTAAACCCTGCCAACTGTTTTAACAGTTGTTTATATATAAACCCACTGGGTACAGAGCAACATTATAATTTATACATACAAAATATTAGTACATAGTCAGTTCAAGTTCCATCCATGGTATCTTTGTGAATCAGTGTATGCCAAAATTAAAATCTCACCTGTTTGACTTTGTGGAAAGACTGAGGAATTGATCCTTTCTTCCAGTAGTTCATGGTTGCAGTGTGGATCATTTTCAGAGATCATGTCATCTATTTTCTCCAGCAGAGCTACTATCTCTCCCTCATCCCTCATACTTCTTGTACATGTGTGATATCTTTTTTCTACAAAACTGCTGTTGGCTTTAAGGTCTTTCAGTGTTCTCTCACATTTTTCATCTGACTCATGAGTCACAACTATCATTAAATGAGCCAGTGATTCTTTTCCAAAAGTTTTTCCTAACCACTGCACTTCCTGAATGGTAATGGCTAATATGCAGACCATTTGGTAACAGTAAGAGAAAGGCATAAGGTCCCCCATTTAATGGGAATTTCTCAATGTTTTGTTGACCAAGCATGTTAATAATAGAGATGTGCCGACCGCACAAATCATATAGTTTGTATGAAAACTGTTCCATGTTTGCTTGCTCTTCATGGTCAAGTAAGATGTTTTTTGATCCCATCTCAATGGAATTTGTGTCACCAATTAACACAAATGTGAGTTGAGGCATCACTGAAAAAAATAAAAGAATAACATCACTACACCACAGTAATAACTGGAGTAGAATTCATAACAAAATAAAAAAGTAATTAAGTAATTCTTATTGTCTTTACCATCATTGGAAACAGTCTGCTCTTCCTAGAACCACCTACCTTATTCATGGTGGAGGAGTTTGAGTGCCCTAATGATGCTAGAAGCTATGTTGTTGGAAACAGGGCAATTTGCCCCTGGTAGGGTCTCCCAAGGCAAATTGGTTCTAGCTGAAGGGCCAGACAAAGAGCGGTTCCAAAGACCCAAATGAGGAAAAAGAACATGAAGGACCTCGAGTACCCTGCCCGGAGGTGTACCGGGGCCCCGCCCTGGAGCCAGACCATGGAGGAGGTGGCTCGCCTGGCGAGCGCCTGGTGGCCAGGCTTTTGCCCATGTAGGCCCACCACACGCAGGAGAAACAATTTGGGTTCCTGCAGTGTGGATTGGGTAGCAGGTCAAGGCGGGCTCTGGAACCAAAATCCTTGAGAGGGGTTGGACCCTCTTCTATACTGGAGTTGCTCCTGGTGAGAGGCGGAGAGCAAGGGTGAGCTTATTGATAGCCCCCCATCTCTCTGCTAGTACGTTGGGGTTTACCCCGGTGGATGAAAGGGTTGCTTCCCTGCGCCTTCGGGTTGGGTTCTGACTGTTGTTTGTTGTTATGCTCCAAACAGCAGTTCAGAATACCCACCCTTTCTTGAGTCCCTGGGACAGGTGCTAGATAGTGCCCCAACTGGGGACTCCATCGTCTTGCTGGGGGACTTCAACACTCAATTGGGCAATGACAGCATGACCTGGAGGGGAGTGATTGGGAGGAACAGTCTGCCCGATCTGAACCCAAGCAGTGTTCAGTTATTGGACTTCTGTGCTAGTCACAGCTTGTCCATAATGAACACCAAGTTCGAGCATAAGGGTGTCCACAAGTGCACTTGGCACCAGGACGCCCTAGGTCATAGATCGATGATCAATTTTATAATTGTATCATCTGACCTGCGGCTGTATGTTTTGGACACTCGGGTGTAGAGAGGAGCAGAGCTGTCAACTGATCACCACCTGGTGGTGAGTTGGATCAGATGGTAGGGAAGGATGCTGGGCAGACCTGGTAGACCCAAATGGATAGTGAGGGTTTGCTGGGAACGCCTGGCTGAAGAACCTGTCCAGATGGTCTTCAAGCTCCCACCTCAGGCAGAGCTTCGACTGCATTCCCGGTGGATATGGAGTTTGAATGGGCCCTGTTCCGTGCCGCCATTGTTGAAGCGGCAGTCATGAGCTGTAGCTGCAAGGCAGCTGGGGCTAGTCGCGGCGGCAACCGAACCCGCTGGTGGACACCAGAGGTGAGGGGGGCCGTCAGGTTGAAGAAGGAGTCTCTGAGACAGGGCATGGATGGCCTGTGAGACTCCAGAAGCAGCTGACGGCTACCTGGCGGGCCAAACGGTACGCATGGCTCTGGGCAGTCGCTGAGGCAAAAACTCGGGTGTGGGAGGAGTTCAGTGAGGCCATGGAGAAAGACTTTCGGTCGGCCCTGAGGTTATTCTAAGAAACCATCTGGCACCTCAGGAGGGAAAGACGGCAACTTACTCACACTGTTTACAGTGGGAGTGGGAACTGTTAACCTCAACTGGGCAAATAGTTGGGCAGTGGAAAGAGTACTTTAAGGATCTCTTCAATCCTACCGACACACATTCCCTAGAGGAAACAGAGCCCGGGGGCTCAGAGGTGGGTGCTCTCATCTCTGGGGCGGAGGTTTCGGATGTTGCTTAAGCAGTTAAACAACTGCGCAGCAGCGGTGCCCCTCGGACAGGGGTGGATGAGATCCGCCCTGGGTACCTTAAGGCTCTGGATGTGGGGAGAGGGCTGTAGCCCTCCCCCTGCAACCCGGCGGATAAGGAGTGGAAGACGGACGGAAACTTGGTTAAAATTTGACCTTTCTCATTGGTCGCAAGCTGCTGCTGTAGATTCTACTCTTCTCCTGCTGTTGTGAATCGTTCTTCTCATCAGCCTCACCAGGTTAATTCACTTGTGGACATCTCTGGAGTGGATTAAAAATAACAATTTCAGTGGTGACAAAATCAAGAAACATAAACATTTTAAATGGATCAACCACACATAGTGGCACACTAATTCTTAAACAACATCACATCAAATGAAGCAAAGGAATTAATATACACTGGATGGTCCCTTATTAAGGGACCCACCCTACCATGGAACAGACTCAGGTGGTGGCTACTGAAGATAAAAGACCACCACTCTGGTTTCATCTGAACTCTTCCCCCAATTATCTATTGCAGGAAATGTAAGAAAAAACAGATTGCACTGTATCAAATATAGAAGAATATAAAAAAAGGGTATTTGGTTAACTAACAACCTATCTTCATTGATAATCATTAATTTCATCATCACTGGTTTTTTAATGAACAGATTGTAGTTTTACCTTTGTCATTTTTCACAGATCGGATTGCAGACTTTGTTGTGTTGTCATGGTCCTCCTCCTCCATCTCAACTCTTCTTGCTTTATAGTGACATAAGACAAAGTCATTCAGACAAATGTAACTTTCAGGCTTGTTTGATCAAGAGAATACGTTTAATTAATCAGTTTTCAAAAGTATATACACTGCTAAAAAAAAATAAAGGGAACACTTAAACAACACAATGTAACTCCAAGTCAATCACACTTCTGTGAAATCAAACTGTCCACTTAGGAAGCAACACTGATTGACAATCAATTTCACATGCTGTTGTGCAAATGGAATAGACAACAGGTGGAAATTATAGGCAATTAGCAAGACACCCCCAATAAAGGAGTGGTTCTGCAGGTGGTGGTGACCACAGACCACTTCTCAGTTCCTATGCTTTCTGGCTGATGTTTTGGTCACTTTTGAATGCTGGTGGTGCTTTCACTCTAGTGGTAGCATGAGACAGAGTCTACAACCCACACAAGTGGCTCAGGTAGTGCAGCTCATCCAGGATGGCACATCAATGCGAGCTGTGGCAAGAAGGTTTGCTGTGTCTGTCAGCGTAGTGTCCAGAGCATGGAGGCGCACCAGATAGCCAGGAGACAGGCCAGGCAACAACCCAGCAGCAGGACCGCTACCTCCTGCCTTTGTGCAAGGAGGAACAGGAGGAGCACTGCCAGAGCCCTGCAAAATGACCTCCAGCAGGCCACAAATGTGCATGTGTCCGCCACCTCATCAGGAGCATGCCCAGGCGTTGTAGGGAGGTCATACAGGCACGTGGAGGCCACACACACTACTGAGCCTCATTTTGACTGAGGAGTTGATTTTGTTTTAAGGACATTACAGGCTGATCCAACTTTGATGTAGTGTGTTTTTCCACTTTAATTTTGAGTGTGACTCCAAATCCAGACCTCCATGGGTTAATAAATTTGATTTCCATTGATAATTTTTGTGTGATTTTGTTGTCAGCACATTCAACTATGTAAAGAACAAAGTATTTAATAAGAATATTTCATTCATTCAGATCTAGGATGTGTTATTTTAGTGTTCCCTTTATTTTTTTGAGCAGTGTATTTAACACATACTATTTTGTGGAAAGGAAGCAAATTTGTTTCGAAAATATTTTTAAAAATTGCAGTATAGAGTGAAATTGATGTACAGGGAAAATTTTAATGAACAAATAATATATTTTGGTCTTGAAGGGAAGCAAAACATCTTCATGTTGTTTGGAAACAGTGCAGCCAATGAACCATTGTGTCACGTAGAGAAAAACAAATCAAATCTATCTAATCAAACCAGTCCTGCTTGTGTGGTCTTAAACTTACTGACGCACTTTATTTGGATGATAAGAGCAAAAAAATGTATAGTCTTCCTCTTAGATTCTTACACTGCAAGTTCTGTGCATATTTGAAGTGTGTGTGCGCATTTTTTAACATAAAAGAGAGACATGAAAATTGTGCACATTTAGAAATATTTCAGCTTTGAGTTACACTGGAGTGAATGAAAGAGAAACAAGGTCTCCAAAAGAATCATGAAGAATAAATAATAAATTGTTATACAGTATACAGGTTACAGTCAGGGAAAGTGTAGTTACCGAGCAAACTTAATTAAACCTTTTTCACACAAGTTTACACATATGTCAAACTACCTGTAGTTTTGATGTTTGAATGACGTTTCTATGATGAAAAATGTGGAAGGAGTTACGAATCAAAAAAAGTGAGCGGAATAATAATAATAAAGATTTAGAAGAACATAGGTTTGAATGCTTTCAGCATTCACACCAATAATCCTATATATATGTTGCAGTGATCACATTGATTTTAGAGGAATATCAGCTCTAACTGTACAACTATCTTAATGCTGATTACAGTTAATCTTATCACAATGTAGAGGAGTTTTTATCAGACTTATTATAAAACAGTATTCCTCAAACTTCTGGTTGAACTTGGTGCATCTTTGAACCTGAACATCTTTATTCATATAAAATACATTTTTCTGTCAAACATCATGATTATGTAGTCAGTGATTATGTGCAGTGTGTTAGGGTCCCTGTCTGTCTCCCCTGTGTTTGTTCCCCGTTCTCCCTTGTGTGTGAGCTTGTCTCCAGCATTTTCACTGCGCATTTATGGCCTGATCAGAAAGACTAAATATGTCACACACATTCATTAAATATATTAGACAGACTGTGGAACGTCAGCATGTGTAGTACACGTGTAATCAAACTTGTATAATGGCGATATAAAGAGAGACAGCAATGGGCATGCGCCAACTGCCTGCGTCAGTCAGTGTGTGTGGCACAGCGCCGGCACCTCGCTGTTCTCTCATGTATTTGAACAGGAAATGCGTAAATTTAGCGATTTTGACCATAGAAATGTTGAAATCATACAGAAAACAAATTTATAGAACAGTCATCAGCTTAAGTCTGAATTTCCTCCTATTAATGAATAAATAAACCACAGCAAGTTTTTTTAAATTATATTTTAACAAGTTGCTTCCCCTGACTGAACGTCACTGAAGCCTTTGCATATGCCAACTACCCTCTAACCACATTTCTTTCCAGTACAGAACAGAAAACAGAAGCTGTGTAGCCTTGAACAATATCTGATAACTGGTGAAGCATGACCCAGCCCCAACTCGCTCTTGTTGGTATCTCACTATAAATATCTCTTCTTCCTGTACTATGTTATTAGTTCCTTCATGCAATAGACTGACACTCTATTGACTGACGGCACATCTTCTTGCAAGAACATATTGAAAATATAAAAGACAATTCCGTTGGATCAATTAAGGGATCAAAATCTAAAAGTATGGTACACCAATAAATGCACTTTGTTTCCACTTTCCACAGACTGATTCAGGATCTGTCTTCTGACAAAGGTTTCAAAGGTTCAAAATGAAAACATTTACTTATTTATTACTTATAATACTGATTTTTCAGGCGCATGTGAGTCCAATATTCCCCTTCTTTTAGCTCTTTTTTGTCTCATGATCTCTACCAACTCCAGAAAAAAATGTCTGTCTTTTTGATTGATAAATCAGCCACTATGTTCACCAGCTAGTCTTTAACTGTGTCTGTCTGCTGTTTGGTGCTGTTAAGGATGTGGGTTTTTAGAGGGATTTTTCATGAAAACAGCTGCCTTGTGCAGCTGGAAACAACACTATTGGAGCTTTAAAAATTAAACCAAAGAGTACATTTACAGACAGCTAAACAATGAGCTGAAATTATACTTGAAGCAGAGGGGAGCTATAGATCCAGGTGATCATTCTTTGGTTCATCACTATGACTGACTCCTACAAAATTGCTTCCTATTTCATACACAACAATATCAGCTTGAGACATCTTTTTTTCTTCAGCAGAGCTATTGTCTCTCTATTATCCATCATACTTCTTGTACATGTGTGATATCTTTTTTCAACAGAATTGCTTTTGGCATCAGGTCTGTCGTTGTGTACTTTCACATTTTTCATCTGACTCATGAGTCACAACTATCATCAAATAAGCCAGTGATCCTGCTGCATGCAAGCATTTTTAAAAACATGTCTTTCAGCAAGTTAGTCAGAGCAGCAAAGACTCAGCAAAGTTCAGGGTCTGTAATGCAAACTGTACATGCTCAGATTTTAAGCCTGTTCACTAACACACAATTTCTGTATGAACTCACCATTTTCTTAGCTCTGTCCAATCTGTGTAAAATGGCTGTCTTGTCAGAAATCTTTCTAGTACCCATCCTATATATACAGTGAGATCAGAGGACCCTCACAAACCCGTCCCACCTATTCTTAACTAATCAAATGTGATGTGATTGGTGACTGGAGCTGGAAGCTCTGCATGCACATTACTTGTGAATTAGTGGTGACAAAAGGAAAAGTGAAAGTAAAGCAGGCCTATTTCCCTGAAACCATGTAAGGCTTACAGGTCACATTTGTACAATAGACATAAATATGACTTTTTATTTCAAATAGAATTTTTCATAGTTTTTATATATTGCATGTGTGAATTTGTGCGCTTTCTTAAAAAGAAGATAGTTCTCCCCTTTTCATAAAGGCTTTATTTTATTTTATTAGTTATTTTTTCAAAGAAGTTGAGATGAACCTAAAAGTCAATAGCCCAGGAAGCTAAACTGGAAAACTTGTGTAAGACACATTTTAATTGGCTCAACCAAAAATCCTTTTAGTTAAATTGGGCCTCATTTGCTGAAATGTGTTTGTTATAAATGAATATGCAAATCAGGACAGAATTCATATCAGGATGTATTGCGTAGATTTTTAACATCGGACCAGACTTCCCCTCTGCAAAGCTGCATTCATAATTGTACAGTCTGTCGGTTTGTGTTTAATATTCAGTTCATGGCCTTTCAGCCTTTTTTTTCATTAAAATGGTCAATGCTGGTCTTGACAAATGATGACTATGTTGGACATATAAATTAAAAAGTAATTAAACAATTCTCAGTCAATTTTCAGTCTTCACCATCTTCTGAAGCAGTCTGATGTGTTAAAATTAAAATCTCATCTTTCTCATTGGTCGCAGAGGACGCTGCTGTAGAGTCAATTTCAGACTTATCTTCATTGATAATCACTAATTCAATTTACAGATTTACAGATACAGTTTTACATTTCTCATTTTTCACAGATAAGATTGCAGACTTGATTATGGATTCCCCATCTGTGTTGTCATGGTCCTCCTCCTCATCTCTTCTTGCTTTACAGAGTCATAAGACAAAATCAATAAAGTTTTTCTCTCTCTTGAGAAAGAGTTTCAACACCTAGACTTTGATCTGTCTTCTTTCCATCTTTGATCATATTTAGCTTTTTTTTTGGAAAAAGCAGGAGAACTGGTGTCCCTCCACCATAATGACGAGACAGCACTTCAGCTGCCCTCTGGAACCGCTCTGCCTCCATTGTTGGTTCTGCTCTCTGAGGAGACCTAGTGCTTATGTCTGCTGTTCTCACAGACCTCCTTCCTTTTGCTCTGTCCAAGTAGAGCTATGAGAGCACCCCCTTCCTGATAAACGACTCGCTACACATGGAGGGGTTGGGAGAAGACACCCCAGGGCTCTTCAACTCATTAACAACTCCTTAACTAATTAAAAACTATACACTAATTGGCTGAATAAAATATAGCAAGAATATAGCCTATAAATCCAGTATTTAAAGTGTGATACATTATTTGCTTTGGAAATAGTTTATTTATTCTGAATGGAAGACCACCATCAGCAAGTTATCCCTTGATAATCTTGCTGCTTTACTTTCTCTTTTTCAGTTGTCTTGATTGACCTCATTTGTCATCTGCTAGCAGACATTCCTGGTAAACTTAAATAAAGATATTCAGGAATATTTTTCATATCAACTTCGCATAAAATGACTCAAGGCTTTTGTTTATCAGGACCAACAAACAAAAACCTGGTTGGGTCATTTATCGGGGCCAACCAGCATCAGTCTGTGACCTGAACCAACCTGACCAGAGTTTAAATGCAGGTAAATCTTGGACATATATTTCACAGACTGCCAGATAGAGACCTCCAGTGGGATGCCCATGTTGCTATGTGCCTGTTGGATATGTACATACTACAGGCAGTTGTTTGGTCACAGATTAGCGGTGACAACTGTTCAGGCTAAATGCTCAGTGCTGTGTGTTGTTGACTGAGTCTGTATTTGACACTCAAGAAAATGCCACGACTGAGTCCTCATTCTCGTGCCACTTGTCTGGACTTCAACTCATTATGAGACACCTGTTGAGGGAATTTGGTGTGACTTTACAATGTTAGACAAAAAATAGAAAAAAGAAAAAGAAATATCATGAAATGACTAGTCTGTTGCAGGCTTTTATTACACCAGTCATATCACTTTAGATAAAAAAACAACTAAGTCTGGGAAAAGCTTAATAAACAATCCTATATACATGTTGCAGTGATCACATAAACCTTGGAGGAATATCAGCTCTAACTGTACAACTATTTTATTGCTGATTACAGTTCATCTAATAAGGATGGGGAGTGTTTTTATCACACTTGTTATAAAACAGTGTTCTTCAAACTTCAGGTTCAGCTTAGTGCTTCTTTGGACCTGTGAAAATCTGTGAAATCCCTGTGAAAAAAATATAAAAATAAAAGTCCACTCAAAATTCATTGTTCTCAAGTAAATCCAATCAAGTGTCATGAGTATGATTAATACAGGTGGGACATTCAATCTTTGTTACTGATAAATCTAACATGTAATCATTAAATTTTATCTCTGGAAATTAATGGCAGCAATGCAGTGTCGAGACAGGGGAAGGTCCAGGATCAAATCAACATCAAACATCCATCCTGCAGAAAATGAACACAGACCATCTGATGGTTCATCAGTGATGTCTCTGTGTAGATGAACGTGTGAAGAGGAAGACTGTTTCTGTTGAGGATCAACAGATTATCACACAATTTTCAACCTCTCTGACTTGAAATAAAACCAGATCTCAGGTCTCTGGAAAGTTTTAATGATTCTTCTCTCTCTTGAGAAAGAGTTTCAATGCCTAGACTTTGATCTCTTCTTCCTCCTCGGAAAAGCCATATGATGTTTTGCGACTGTGGGAAGAAGCAGGAGAGCTGGTGTCGTTGCTCATCCTTGTTCCCCTTGTGAAGGATCCTCCACCATAATGACGAGACAGCACTTCAGCTGCCCTCTGGAACCGCTCTGCCTCCATTGCTGGCTCTGCTCTCTGAGGAGACGCAGTGCTCACGTCCGGTGTCCTCACAGACCTCCTCTCCTCCTCTTGCTCTGTCCAGGTAGAGCTACGAGAGCGCCCCCTGCTGTTCACGCCCCTGGTGAACGACCCGCTACACATGGAAGTGTTCGGAGAAGTCACCCCAGGGCTCTGCACAGGCGTCTCTGTTAGAGAGGTGTTATCCTCTTCCTCTGCTTCTTCTTCTCCCTCCTTCCCATCTGCTGCCTGGCTGTGATTGGACATCTGAAGGCAGCTCGGGTTGTCAATCAAGCTCAGTACCTCAGTCATGAGAGAAGGGCCGAGGTCTACGGTAAACGAGGTGAGAGAGTCTGAGCGTGTCAGTGTGATGCCATCGTCTGACAGAGACCCTTTCCGGACATCTCCATCTTGAATCTGTCTGTCAAGGCGAGAGAGGCGCGGCAGAGTGACAAATCCAGACTGCAGACCTGCAAACAGACAAAAGAAAACACATCAAAGTCACTGCAATGATCTGAACTACTGAAAAATCTTTTCAGGTGTGGATGACGGCATCAAATCCTACAAGAATAATCATAATGTAGGTATGTTACAAAGAATGTTTAGGGGGCATGTGTAATAGTTGGATATCGGGGTGAAGTTAGGTAAGTAAGGTTTCTGCTACACATGCAACCTTAGAACCTCTAACAACACTCAAAGGGAAATTCAACCTAAAACAGAATGCACTATTTTAGTGATTTGAACAGTAAAATCATTTTTTACAAACACAATGTTTAACAAAGCTGCAAATCAGATGAATAAACTCACTGAATTTTTCCATGAGCTCATTTACAGAGACGTTCACAACATTCTGAATAACTTTACTTGAGTAAATCTCAAAGTTATCTTTCTCTCTAGTTAACTTAACTCTGCTTTTGTTACTACTCCCATTATTCACTGCTTATGGAGCACGCTGACTGAATTAACTTGGTAGCGTTCAACACCTTCATCTACATCTTCAACCTTCAATCATGTTCTGAGCTGCATTTTATCAGCTTTGACTGTTTACAATTATCACACTATCCAAAACATAATGAGCTGGACAAAATATTGAACCATTTTATTTTTAGCTAGAGAAATAATACATTTGGACATTTGAAGTATAAGCTATCAAATAGGGGTACAGTACTGTAAGATTAGCCATTACATTCTTTCACCACAAGATGGCAGTATGTAACAACACAGTATATCACTGCTGAGAGGTTTCAGCCTGCTGAACAGACTCAACGTTTCACCTGTCAGACAGAAAAAAACAGCAGGAGATCTCAGAGTGGTATGATGCCACTGAAAGGAAGACAATAGACAGACAGATAAAGATATGAATGTAACGTCACTGTAAACTAGAAATTGCCTGTGTTTTTTATGATGGGAGTCCAGTAAAGCCCCTGATGAAGGCCACGAGTTGAAACACAGTGGTCTGATGATTGAAGTTGATCTTTATACTACAAGTGTTGCTTGAGGTTTTTATTTATTTATTCATTTTTCACATCTTCAGACTTGGACATAGATGAAGTTGCGCCAGAAATCCCCTACTCTGCTTCTTCAGTCCAGTAAAGAGTGAGTGATGCTCAGTTGATAAGTGTTTTAATAGCAGGTTAATTGATGAAGAATAAGACTTGTACAGCACTTTGTGAGAAATTATATTTACTTTAAATGACTTGTTTTTCTTTCATTAATTTAATTTAAATTTCAAGCTTATTCAGATGAGTTGTGCTTTTTCCCAACCAAACCCAAAATGTACCTATAGTAGGGATAGTTTTAGAATATTCCACCTTGATTTTTCACTTTAGGTGAACTTGTCTTTTTTTTCAAAATTGATATCTGAAAGGGTTAAGGGATGAAAACATCATCAAACTTATGTAAATAAAAAAAAACTAGGAGAACATGAAAAGATGAATGGAAAAAATTATATGGATGACAAACTGAGAAGAAAAAGCCACTGACGAGAAAAAGCTTCCCATCATCCACCACTCAATTATTCTCTATCCCAGCTCCACATCACTCAGTTAGGGCAAATTCCTTATGAATTGGGTAAGAAATCTGAAGAAGGAGAGGGGATTTCCAGGCCGGACTCAGCACACTGCTGCCTGATAAGCTCTGATTGGTTAGCAGATACAATGAATGGTGTATTTATGCTGTGCATTCAGGCAGAGACACATGCACACAGAGATGACAGGAAATGCCCACTAAGTATATTTTTTCTCCCAAACCTGCTGTGTGTGTTTGTGTTTGTAGCCCTCATTGTGTACAGGTGTTGCCTAGGTGATTCCAGATGACTCAGAAGCAGGCCGCCTGTTTGCTGGTCGTCTTGGAGGAATGTGGGAACGATGTTGAAAGGGAGAGGGCAACCTCACCCTCTCTGTTTGTGTGTTCGCTGACATTTATAGTGCTGTTTGCACCAAGTCAGCTCTTTATGCTGTTTGGTCTGCTGCAGAGTGAATAGTGAGAGCTGTAACTGTAATGATACAGTTTTATTTTCTTAATTCATGATGACTAATGCAGGGCTGCTCTACCATTCAGCTTTAGCCCATAACTAGGTCACTTATCATTCGGTTTCCAGGACCTTTTTTATTTTGCTCCTGAGTTTACTGTAAACCAAGGAAGGCAAAATATGGATGTATATTTTTAACTATATGCCTCTCTTAGGATCTTCGAAATTTCATACAAATGCCACATTTGATCTCATGTTAGAGGGGTGTTCTGAACCTGATGAATATGATCTTATAACATCTCACATTTTTATGATTATTTATTGAAATTACTTTATATTACCACTCAGAAAACACTTTTCTTGATTACTTTCTCTGTTGATGTTAATGTTAAAAAGCAAATATATACTATTGTATACTATTAATACAATACTTTGCAAATTTGAAAAGATGAAGTCAAATCTGGGCTTTAATGCAAAATGAACTGAAGACCACTTCTTCCTCCTGTCAGTATCAATCACTGACAGGAGTCCATGGAGTCCATATATCCATTTTTTATTTCAATGGCTGTTTCAAAGGCTTTGCATGATGTCAAATAAAGATTTGTGTCACAAAAATGTCCATAGCTTAAAAAACATAGTACCTGTGATGGTGTCTGTTACTCAGACCTGAATGAATATATAATGCCTTTTCTGTTATCAGCAGTCTCAGAAACAGGACAAAAGTCCACCTGAAAGCTAAAGTAAATCAGTTCTGTGTGTCAGTGGAAAAACTTTCTGCTGTGCTTGTTGAGTAACAAAGCCAAAGTATACCTTATTCTACCAAACTTCTTTGACATGTTTAGCCTGTTAGCATATAAAAGACATTTTGAAAAAAAAAAAGATTTACTTCATTAATCCCTTTTAATCCCTGATAAAATTCTATTTTAACTGTGCAGCCTTGTTTGGCATGTACACTTTTGTGTTGGATGGAGGTGGGATCCGTACACACACACACACACACACACAAACACATGCACACACAGTTGATTCAGTGTGAATGAATCTCCTGGAGCTGTTGTGACACTCCTAACGCCTATTGTCTACCTAATAAACTATTACTGTGTTATGATTACATTATGATCTCACTTCTCTTCCAGCACAACATTTTCTCAGATCACCTTTAATGAAGATAAATTTGCTGCTGAGATACTTTATATAAGCCCCTCTCTAAACACTATCCCATGCTGGATGTGATTATCTATATTATCTCACCATATGTGCAGAAGGAGTCGTCTGTTGAGCTGACGGAGCTGGGGAATAGCATCCTCTGTAGGCACCCATTGGGGGAGTCCATGTTCAACTGGGGTAGGGAGATGGCATTCTTGATAATGGGTGAGATGTCTGGAGGTGGGGATGACAGGTCACGGGACCCCCCTCGTGGACGCGGCCCAGAGTTCTTCCGCACATGTCGAAAGGTGCGTGTGAAGAACCCAGTCGACCTGGAGCTGTTTGCTGAGTCTGGACTTCCCGGCTCCTTGATGCCACCGTAGTTGCTAAGGAAGGAAGTGTCACCAAACACATCCCCGCCACGACCAACATGCATAGTGTGTCGGAAGTCACCCAGCGGCGGGCTGATCATGTCCACAGAGAGCTCGCTCTTGAAACGGCGTTTCCCCTGAGAGCCAGACACAAGGCCCTTAATCCCTGGCAGCTTTCCCAGACTCATGGTGGCATAAAAGTTGTGTAATTTCCCTTTAATTCAAATGTGAGTATCTGGGCTCTGATACGCGTCAGTCAAGTTTGGATTCCAGTTTAGGGTCCACTGTAAAACCGGAGAGAAAAAAGATGTAAATGCCAGGACAGTGAGAATAGAAAACACAAATATGTGGTTGTTCAGTCAGCAGAGAATGTGTTTATAATCCATTCTCCACACGGCCAGAGCCAACTATTCATCCACTGTCCACCCACGGTTTCTCTTTTGGGTCTACACTGAAAGATGCCAGTATCCCCATCTACATCCTGCTCTGTTTCTCCTCTTTCTCTCTCTTCTTCTCACAGCTAGTGCGACACGTCTGTCCAAAACGACAGGCGAAAACGCGGAAACGCTCGGCTCACTTCTGCTGCAAAATAACAAAGAAGATGAATTACAGGGTCACCCTTTGTTTCCTCTGGTTACCACAGTTTATGTGGTTGGAGAGTTTGGGGGCTGGCCAGATTCATGTTCAGATTTGGTTCAGTGAGTAACAGTTTAGACAAAGTCCACATTACATTGAGATGGCAACTTCAGGCTGTTAGTGACAAAAGAAATTAAACAGAAAGATATTTACACTGTGTTCATTTAATTTTGTGTGATTTGGAAAACTGTCTTGTTGTCAGTCCCAGCTTGTGTTTTTCTTGCAACACAGATAGGATCACCTCACCAGGAACCCTTGTAAAAACAAAGTATTTCTAATATGCCTTTTACCCAAACCTTGTAATAGAAACCTTTAAGACTGTGGCTTCCCTCTTCACTATTATTTAGGTTTCAGGTTAGCCTTCAAGGATTAGTACCTGAGTTTATGTTTGAAGTGTTAATCGCTTCTCTGTGGTTTTTACCTTTACTTTAGCATCCCACCCACACTACATCAACTGTTCTCAGGCAGTGATGAAACACAATCATGATCATCAATCATTCATCCTAGAAAACTCCATCCCTTCATTTACTGATTAGTGGTCATGATATACACTTCTCTATCTTCTGCTTCTAGTTTCAGACAGCCTCTGTAACATTCTGTAATCCTGTGCTTTTAAATAAAGCCATTTACAAAACACATGGCTCAACTCTCTTGCTTACTGGTGGTGAATCCCGTTTCATGTGTGTTCAGTAGATCCCAACTTCTTGTGAGTCTCATCCAACACGTTGTCCTACACTTGTCTTCCTTAAAGTCCAAGCAGAGAGAGCGGGGGGTGGGGTCCACTGCCATGCACCGTCTCTCACTAAAGAGGTTTATCCATGTGTGGCACCACACTGTCTGTGGGACATCCTGTCACCAGGCCTGCCGCTTCTTTGTCCTCCGTTCCCTGGTCGCTCAGCACCCAAGACGCCAGCCCTTTGAGAAGTTATCAGAGCAAAGGAAAAAGGAGGGTGATGCTTTCTTGAAAAAGGCAACACAGTAAGGTGCAATAGTCCAGCAAGTGTTTTGTCTGCATCATCCTGGAAGAAAGATAAGGCTCTTCCAGGATTGCCCGTGCACTGGATTAGCTGTTAATCCCTTCTGTACCCCCCCCGCCCTCTGACTCCCTCACTTGCTCTCTGCCTTCTTCAATCCACTTAGTTCACTGATGGTTTCCAGGTAGGGGGGGCTTCTGTGTTTTCATTCAGTTCACTTAAGGCCAGCTAAAATGGAGAGAAAAGGGGAGAGATGTGAGTTACACACTAGACCGAAAACTAAAGCAGGAACATTCAAGATCACATAAATGTGTCAGGCAGACTAAAACCTTGGATTGACTAATGCTGGGAATGTTTTTCTCTCTCTGTCGCCTGAGAAGTCAGCAGGTTCCCAAGAATTTGTTAAGGGACTGAACTTGACGAATAAACCTGAGTACACTGAGAACTTTGAAGAGTCTTTTATATACTTTCTAAGTCTGACTCATATGTTTATTTTTCATTTCAGTAGAAGCACTTTCCATTATTCCCACCTAAGTCCCACCTAACAGTACTTTGCTACACTTGAAATTCTATTAATTTTAGCACTGGATCAATTAAGTGAGTGGCCAATCGCCAAACGTTAACTAAAATTTAACTAATTAAAAGTTATCTATTATACCTAAGAGGTCATTTTTACAATTTTGTGGTGTGATGTGACGTCCACATTTTCTGTTTTCCTCGATACACTCTGACCACCTACTTCCTGTCTACTAAAGACATCACTCCAAGTCAAATGGAGGACTAAAGACATCAGCTCCAAAGTCAAATGGAGGACTGACAAGCTCCAAACACGTGTCCTCCAAGCGACGGCTAGTGTTGGATTAATGTCACAGGAGTTACTATGTCACAGGAGGCTGCTGCCAGGCCAGTCTGGACCTGTCTGATATAAGGCTGCAATTTGAGTAGGGTGATTGCCAGGCCAGTCTGGACCTGTGATATAACAATTTGAGTAGGGTGATTGTACAGCGATGGTGCCACTGTAGCTGGGCACTGGCCTGGGCTCAGATTACCTTCCCTGAATCTTTAACTAATCCCACTTTGTCAACAGGGACACATTTTCGGTTGTGGCCACTCGAGAGAGCATTCACTGTCTGTAACCCTAGAAAAAGGGAAGGATTGAATATGATGCAAATGCGGGTATGACAGAGGAATAAATCATCTTAGGAGAGTGACTGCTCATAAAGAAGAGGAGATGCGGCAGAACGGATTTTAGACATTGCCTGACCACTTCTGATCCCTCGGCTCAGCTAACATTTAGCTTAAGGGAGCGATTAAAGCCTGTGGGGCACGAGAAGGTGAGATGCAGATAAACATAAGCAAGGGAGACAAACATCTACTGTCAGTGTCAACACCCAGTTTGGATCAAGTCATATCAGAAACTGTTTTGGGTGGAGTCCCAAATTGATGAATACCTTATAGGCACAATAAGCACAATTTCATCCCTAAATCCCTTTTTTTTTCTTTTACTCTTTTATCTGTCCTTTATTTTGGTGCTGCATTTCATTCAGTCATCTGATGCCTGATGCCTAATTCACAGCCTTTCAAGGTGTAATTGACATGTTTTCTTCCTGCTTTTACAGCCAATTTCTCTTACCCCCATCTTGGCCTTTCATATGGGTTTCCTCTTCCTTTGTGGCTTTGAGAGCAGTAAACGCAGCTCAACTCCATAAAGTGTAATACGGGCATTGAAATTCACAGTGGGCCCATTAGGAAAACACAGAAAGACATTTACATCTGCTAAACATGTTATTTACCCCTAAATTGTACCTGCAGAAATTTATAAACAACTGTGTTTTGCATGAGCTGCCTGACTGATTTCAGGGTGGTGGGTGGGAGGGGGTTAAGGGGGTGGACAACGTAATGGGAACAGCGTGCAGATGAGGAGAGCAGACCGGACGCCATCTATTATGGCCATCAAATAAAAGATCTGAGACCTGATGAGAAACACGTTTTTACCTCCTGTCTTTATGGGGTTTTTTTTCTATTTTAGCCTTTCTTTAATAAATCTTGCATGTCTTTTATCTCTGTGTTTTTCCCTCATCACAAACGTGCACACATACACACACACACACACACACACAGATTGTCAAACTTACTTCCCTTCCCTGTCACTCTCCCTGCTGTAAGCAGATTTACTGTGTTAGTCAAACATCTGGTACCACAGAGCCACAAATTGCAGGAAAGGGCTGTGATGACATTTGATGGACCGTTCGAACATAGTGGTTCGGAAAGAGGTTCGTCTGTGCACTTGTACATACTTATTTACACACACACACACAGGGCTGTGTCGCAGCAGGTCAGCTCTGAGGTTGCTTCCTTCACTGGACAGGAGAGCCATGGTCCTTTTACGGCACGGCACCAGAAAACTGTGGTTGAGGTCAGAACACCCTGACCATTACGCATGGCTCCAAAATACAATATGCGCTCAGTTTACAAGGATCTACTGCTGCAACGTGGCAATACACTCTGAGGCCTACAAGGTCCTTCTGGTGAGAGTGCCTGTAATCTGACTGCGGTGACAGCTAACTGTGGTTATGATATCTGATTGGGAGTGTGATGACGTGGGTTCATGATGTTGTCTGATGTGAAAAATGAACTTCCTGTTCACCCCTTCTCACACTTTCTTTAATGCACTACTGAGTCAACAAAATTACTCACAAGAGAGGACATTTGAGATAAGAATTCATTGCACGTTAGACCTCTGCAACTAGTTCAATGACTTCTTTTACAAAGACATCAGAGAAACTATTACAAAACAACAGCAGGCTAAGCAGCCAAATCCATCTTTATGGTCAGGCTTAACCCTTTGCCTCATTCAATAGTTTCACCAATTATTTTTAAGGATGGGACTTTTGTCAACAGAACAGAGGGGAAATGAGGCTAAGCAACAGTGAAGTGCAAACACAGCTCATTCCATTTCAATAGCCATGCTGAACAAAGAGCATAAGGAAATGTTGCCTCTTCAAACTTCCACACAGCAAACGTGGCCATTTAGAGGAACACTTAGTGTAAGTCTTGTTTAAAAAGTCTGTTACCATGACCTTTATTCCACTCCATCACTGCAGGTTGCTATGATTTTTCATTCTGGTGTGTTTTTATATCACAATGTCATGATCACTGCCACTGATCTGAGATCTGGCACAGCTCTAGGACAGTCGTTCTATGGTTCCACTGGAGGAGCACAGTAACGAATTGATTTAGATTTTTTTCCACCAAACACACTCTAACCACTTCAGTTAGAACCAAGCTGCAGTTCCTGATACTCTGTAGCATGTGTGAGGTCATATGAGATATAAGGCTTACGGCTCATATTTCAATAGCAAGTCTTTTTGAAATATGATCTAATACACAAATCACCAATGAACTTATGGGAAGTAATGCTGTAGAAGAGGATGTACGGGGCCGTCAGGTAACATAATGTAAGCGCTCATGAAAGGGAACTTCACAGTAAGTGTCTCACCATTGCAAGCACTGATGAATAAGTAGGTTGAATGACAAATTGTAGTATTTGGAAAAGTTATCAATTTATGACAACGCATTTTTTTCCTCCTTATGTTTTGAGACTCTTTCCCTTGACATATTTTTACTGAACAATGATGCAGACCTTTGACAGGTGCAATCTGCAATCTGCTACAGGCTATTTGGCTTCTGGAGAGCTGACATTGGTCTCAAGCTTGTGCCAGATGTTACTTAACAAATGCTGCTGACTGACATTCAGGTATTTTCTAGACCCATGTTGCAGTGGTGTGGTGAACTGTGTTTAGATCCATCCATGGGTTGATTAAGTTATCTTTGCCCGAATTAGTTAAATACCTGAGAGAAACATGAGCTCACATTTTAACCAACTGTCAGCGATGCTTCCTTTTGAATAAGTGCAGACCACATGTGTGCAGAGTCTACAGACATCCAGCAGGTGACAACAACGTGTCTGTCAGACGCACATGAGCGTCTGTTGAAAAGCTGGTTATGGTGATTTTGTGAGGAGAAACTTTGCTCCTCCGGTTGCGCCTACCACCCTCCTCTTTTACGCACGGAGATGCGCTGAACGTTGTTTTACGCAAAACCGACAGGACGTCATTAAATTAGCAACCTCCTCGTTGCAGTTGATTTTACATGATCATTAGACGTTCTCAGTGCACCTTACGCAACCGAAGCGACTCTCAAAGTTTTCGGAGTTATCTTACCTTGCAGTAAAGTCGGGGCGCAGTCCCCTGCGGAAACAGACAGCCTCACCGCCTCTTGTCTCTGTCAACCTATCGTCGGTTTGCGGTCTGCACAGTATGTTTCCGCTTGGATATCAACTTTGTGTTACCTCAGTGCAACGCAGCGGTGCAGCGGCTCTGTGCTGCTGCAGACAAGTGGACTGAGAGGAGATGGAGAGGAGGAGGAGGAGGAAGGAGGGCGGGAACAGACTAAATAATAATGGACCCTGGGTGAAACCCAAACCCTAACCAGAAAGAGACTATAGATGTATGAAGTGTGTACTGTATTGCACTGTACACTGTACACTGTATGTGTGTGTCTGTATAATCTTTTATGAGCCAGCACTGACTGTTTAAAATGTCTTGAACTTTGCCTCTCAAGGGGCTCCTAACAGATTTGTGGAATATATGGGGCCATTGCTTTCAATGAGCATAAATCAGGTCATGTAAACATCTATTTGAGCAGAACTATTAAAAAACAAACATGCACAAGACACAAGATCACACAGAAAATCGAAAAAGAGAGAGAACAGAGCAACAGGAAAGTACGACAGCGTGTTAGTCCGAGGTCATCAGAGGACCCAGTGTGATGAAGAAAGACAGGCTGCAATAATAAACATTGTGACTCTTCCCACAGTGTCCTGTCAGTGTGTGTTGTGCTTGTGGCTAAATATGGGTATATGCACATGTTCAAGAGTTGTGATTATTTTTCTGTTTGTGTGTGTGAGGAGCCTCCTGATGCTTGAACTCAGCGGGTCTTAAACTTGGATCTTCTCTGTCTGCCTTGGACAAACGTTTGACATGTGAATCCGGCTTTAAAGCGGGGATATGCTGCGATGGCTTTTAATAAAAAACATGGGCTAAGATATGCAGCAAGCACAATGAAACACACTCAAACACACACAGATATCATCCCTGACCTTTACTCTGCTCTGTAAACATGATCCGTTCCCACGGGTGTCATCAGCATTTCTTGTGTGTTTTCTCTTCACTTCACTCTTGACAAAAATACACTCATCACCAACTTTCAGTCACAAGTGTGTAGGAGTGTGTGTGTGTGTGCATAGAAGATTAGCTACCATATTTGAAATGGCATTTTTAACCATCTGATCTGAATTTCAAGAGGCTTTTTTATAGTAATACCAATTATATTGCATTTTTTTTTGTGCAAAGCCCACTGCAGGCCATCAACCGGTCCATCTTCTACCTTTGTTTGGTTTAACTGAACAGATATTTGAATGCTACAGGAGTTTGACAAACACGGTGTCAGTGTATAATTCTGTCTTATTTTGTGTGTGCTTTGGTGTTCATTGATCTTGAACAGAAATATAAGCTCTGATGCACAAGCTAGCGAGAGAGTGTGCATTACCATACATACAGTACAGTAAATTTATCAGGACAAGACAAAAAAGAAAAGGCCAGAAGATGTAGTGGCTAAACATTATACTAAAGGATACCTAATGATATTCTAAATTGATTCATCTCAATAAACAGTGCCCAAATGCAGATTTCACAAACAGCAATCAACCTACAACCCCAAAAATGAATATCAAATAATGCGTGGGAAAAAAAGTGAAAACTTTGGGATGAGATAAAAGGGAAAAAGGGAGTAGGGTGGACACAAGAGAGGAGGCTGAGGAGAACAAATCAACACTGAGTGAGTGAAGACAGCTGCAAAGTATCAGACGGTGTGTGATGAGCACTGAAAGTGAGGGCAAGGAAAATAAAACCAGGAGACGCATGGAGGGAGAAATGACAGGAACTGTGACACCATAAACCATGAAGTTTAAAATGGCTGTTGCCGCCATCAAGGATTTGATGAAACTGTATTTTAATCATTATTGTGCACTTAAGTGACATGCAAAGATGTGAGAGAAAGATGTAACAGAGATACAGCATGTATGAATGAGGAAAAACTGAATAAAAACATGAATCTCATGAGCATGAAAGGAGGAAGGAGAAGGAGGCAGGGAGGAAGGAGTTCTGGTCAAACAGGATAGGAAGTCTCCGAGACAGAAAACGTTTTTCTTTACAGGAAATGACTTTCTCTCAAATCAGAGAGGCAGCCAAGAAGCTTTAACTCTTTTCAGACGCTGAAACTCATTTAGCTCACTGTCATTACTGTCACTAAATAGGTCCATTCAGTAAAACACACTTAAACGAGTATGAATTAGTGTGAAGGAGGCTCCATTTCACCCAGAGCATCACTCTCTTAAGTGTCTGCCTGTCTGGATGTATTTTTGGGTTTTGTGAATCTGGCTCCTGGTCTGGGGGGACAGATCCAGGTTAGACTCCTGTTCTCATAAAACCCAGATGTGCATTTGGAAAACACTGTTAGGGCTGCTCAGAAAAGTGGGGAGGGGGTGCTGTGATGAGGTTGATATATGGAGGGTTGCGATGAGGGGTACATGAAAGAAGTCGACCCCCGTGTCTTTGTTTGGATTGCACTCCTGTTTCCATGGATTCTGACCCGTCAGGAAGCTGAGTGTTGGCCCAGAGACAATAGAGCATTGTAATGTCGGTCCTCAGTGCTTTCTAGGCTTCAATAAAAAATAAAAAAAATTTTAAAAACCACAAACACACAGACCCAAAGTGGAACACTTACTTTGGACAGTCACTGTGTCAACCTTTGTTAGAAACCTGGTCTTAATTTAGGAGTTGTTTTTCAGAAACACTTCAAAAGAGGACATAATATCTCAACAGCCCTGCACTGTGGTTATTCCCTGCTGACTGTTTCGCAGGGAAAAGAAATTAAAGAAAATTAAAGGAATAATTCAATTATATGTATGTACTGAGTATCAAATAAATTGTATGGTATTAAAACATCTACGGAAGCATGTCAAATCATTCCTGCAACATAATCCACTTCTCAGTCATTGATATTGAGTTTGCTCCAAAATGCTCACTAACCTAAATATACGTGTGCATTATAATAGCTTTATTGGGTGATTCAGACATGGACACGTTTAATATGATTTTAATGGAACACCATGAATTTAAGTTGAATAGATCATGTTTTGTTCAGGAGTTTAAGATCTTGTCAGTGTTATATAACAATCCAAAAAAATACTGATTGTTTAGAGCATAGTGAACATATAAAACAATGATTCAAGAGGAGAGCTTCAAACTTTTAGAGCCACATTTTAAGACTGTATGGCCTGAGGGTTCAATAATCACATGATGGAGAGAGTTAATAAATGAGGAGACAGAGGATTATCATTTTTAAGATAATAGCTCAGATCACATGGGCTGACTTTCTGAACTTTCTACTTCTGATGATGTATATAAACACTATATTGTGTAATACACTGCATATGTATACTATACTATACGGCCCCCACAAGGTTGCATGACTATATTCAGAGGTCATTAGATGTTTTTCCAGAAAGGATCTTTTTACTCCTTTAAACTATTAGTTAGTTGTGGCAGTTCTCTGTCTTTAGACAAATAATGAACAATTCATTCATTTAATTTCATTCCTTGTCAAATGGTTTAGGAATTTATATGATGATTGGTGCTGTGAGAGACTATCCTTAAACGGGCCAAAAAACATTGAGGATCATCATGCTGGAAAACAATTAACTACAGTGATGTGCAAACCATCTACTTATATTGTTCAGTGTCATGCCGGCAGAGTTTTATGGAGTGATCATATACGGCTTGAAAGCATACCACAGTGAACATGAGGCAGTAAATTGAAAACGGAGAAAGGAGAAAAAGGAGAATAAAGTAGTTTTGAGACACAGAGGCTGAGCAAGGGTTAATCACTGGTCCCTGGATGTCTGCCTGGTGGAGAGACAGATGATGTCGTCTGGGAGAGCTGGTGAGCATTGAAGCCAGCCATTGTGCCTCCAGACATATTGTATTCAAGGTTGGCGTGTGCATATAGATACTGATAGCGCTGGACATCGATACAGAGACTAAATATTGTCAGGCATTCGTTGGGAAACTAAATGGCTTCCTGTAATCTTGATGAATAACTCACATCTCCAAATTCTTGTAATATGAAATACTATTGATAATGAACTTGTCAGCTGACCCTAAAAATATTCTGTTTACACAGACAAACATTGTTGTGTAGACCTTTAAATAGTCTGACCATACTGCTGCTCTCTTACTTTATTGTTATAATTCCCAAGAGGAATGGTTTTCCTCCCGGTGTTTGTTTTGTTGTCAGTTAAAAAGGGAATCCTTAAAACCAGGGAAATGTGATCCAGAAGAGTGAGGAACGTGGCAAAAACAGTGTCCCCCCCATGTGAGCTTAAACATACACACATAAATACTCAGACAGACGTGTGGACTGTTGATGCTTACTGTGACTGCTCTATTACTATATGTAACCCTGTCCCTGTTCTGGGGCAACTTTTAGCATGTGGTTAGCGATAGTTGCAATTTTAGAAGTGTTTGTGTATCTGGAAATTGACCTGCAGTGGTTGGTAAAGCTGTCTATGTCTGCAGTTCAAATGTGTGGTGGAGCTCAGTTTTAGACAGCTATGTGACACCCTGTAATTCAAACGTCAACTCAAACCTCACTGCTCTGGAAGGAGAGTGACAGGAAGGGGAACAGGCCGCGGCGTCAGTCCTCACTGGCACCACAAATGTGTGTGTGCGCATTTAGAAAAAGACACTCTAGGCAGTACAATGAGTCGATCAACAGGCCATTCGTTCATCATACTCTGCGTGTTGTACACTGCTCAAAATAAAGGGAACACTTAAATAACACAATGTAACTCCAAGTCAATCACACTTCTGTGAAATCAAACTGTCCACTTAGGAAGCAACACTGATTGACAATCAATTTCACATGCTGTTGTGCAAATGGAATAGACAACAGGTGGAAATTATAGGCAATTAGCAAGACACCCCCAATAAAGGAGTGGTTCTGCAGGTGGTGACCACAGACCACTTCTCAGTTCCTATGCTTTCTGGCTGATGTTTTGGTCACTTTTGAATGCTGGCGGTGCTTTCACTCTAGTGGTAGCATGAGACGGAGTCTACAACCCACACAAGTGGCTCAGGTAGTGCAGCTCATCCAGGATGGCACATCAATGCGAGCTGTGGCAAGAAGGTTTGCTGTGTCTGTCAGCGTAGTGTCCAGAGCATGGAGGCGCTACCAGGAGACAGGCCAGTACATCAGGAGACGTGGAGGAGGCCGTAGGAGGGCAACAACCCAGCAGCAGGACCGCTACCTCAGCCTTTGTGGCAAGGAGGAACAGGAGGAGCACTGCCAGAGCCCTGCAAAATGACCTCCAGCAGGCCTACAAATGTGCATGTGTCTGCTCAAACGGTCAGAAACAGACTCCATGAGGGTGGTATGAGGGCCCGATGTCCACAGGTGGGGGTTGTGCTTACAGCCCAACACCGTGCAGGACGTTTGGCATTTGCCAGAGAACACCAAGACTGGCAAATTCGCCACTGGCGCCCTGTGCTCTTCACAGATGAAAGCAGGTTCACACTGAGCACATGTGACAGACGTGACAGAGTCTGGAGACGCCGTGGAGAACGCGTTCTGCTGCCTGCAACATCCTCCAGCATGACCGGTTTGGCAGTGGGTCAGTAATGGTGTGGGATGGCATTTCTTTGGGGGGCCGCACAGCCCTCCATGTGCTCGCCAGAGGTAGCCTGACTGCCATTAGGTACCGAGATGAGATCCTCAGACCACTTGCAAGACAAAGGCATTGATGCTATGGACTGGCCCGCCCATTCCCCAGACCTGAAGTTGGCGGATGCTTTAGTCCAGGTCTGGGAGGAGATCCCTCAGGAGACCATCCGCCACCTCATCAGGAGCATGCCCAGGCATTGTAGGGAGGCCTGGTCATACAGGCACGTGGACGTGGAGGCCACACACACTACTGAGCCTCATTTTGACTTGTTTTAAGGACATTACATCAAAGTTGGATCAGCCTGTAGTGTGTTTTTCCACTTTAATTTTGAGTGTGACTCCAAATCCAGACCTCCATGGGTTAATAAATTTGATTTCCATTGATAATTTTTGTGTGATTTTGTTGTCAGCACATTCAACTATGTAAAGAACAAAGTATTTAATAAGAATATTTCATTCATTCAGATCCTAGGATGTGTTATTTTAGTGTTCCCTTTATTTTTTGAGCAGTGTATTATTCGGTCCCAGCCGTAAACCAACAAAATTTATCCAGTGTTTCCAGTGCTTCTTATGGACTGGTGAAGCCTGTTCCAAGAAATGACACGTAGTGATTAAAAAACTTTTCTGTTGGATCACGCCTTCCTGCAGCCCCACCAAGTTTGTCCAGATGAGATTCTGTGAGGTCTAATTTGTTTTGAGAAGGATCAGCCACGTCGTCTCCATATGAGGCTTTGTAAATTATTTCACGCAGCAGGTCAAGAAAATTGAATCAACAAGTTTTGCAAGTTCATTCAATGATAAATAAATACTCCCCAAAAGTGGTCTCTGGTTTCATTTTTCTATTTCTTTTGTTCCGCTCATTGTTTTTCCAAGCTTTTTGTTGGCATCAACAAGAATTCCTTCCCTCTTTTGGACCCTTTGGTGTTACTGATGTTGAGTTAAACAGGAAATTGATAGTACTCTGGGATATTTACAGGATGTCATTAAACTCCAGTGATGCTGCCATATATGATGCAGCGCAGAGCTGAGAATCAGAGGACATATTTACTGTACAGACCACAAGTGGCTTTCTTTGTTATCAGTAAAGCACAGCACTCTTAAAAATATAACTTCCTCTTTACAAGTGGAGCGCAGAGAGAAACATGTATAATTCATTTGTGCCTGACATTTATTTCTCAATTATAATATTTCATTCCTAATTTTGTCATAAAACATCAAGGGTATCTAGAGTACCACCATCCTGATCAATAGCGAAAGCTGCTGTCACAGTATCCTGCCTGCAAAAGAAGCATAAATCACATGTCAAGATTTAAATCTATCTCAATTACTCACGCACCCATCCCTCTCTTTCTCTGCCTCTGTTTTCCAAAAAAAAAGCCAGAAAAGACACATTCTTCACAGGCACAAAGGGGCGATTCTGTGCAGCCGCCAGCCTTGAGTCATAGATGGAGTCATGGGGGGCCAGCTGCTGGGTGAAAAACCGGGCCTGTTGTGTGCCGGGAAGGATCAGAGTGGAGCAAACATAGAAGTGAAACTCACAGACACTGGTGATGTTTAAGTATTGTTGAATCCACAAAGCTGTATTTAAATCAATGCAGATGTCGGGTTTAATCCTGTACTGAAAAGAGTTTGCACGTGGGGAAAACATTTCTTCAACATTCTAATATGTAATTCAAATACACAGGTATGTGCAAATGCAGAAGTGCAGCAGTGATGGCTGTCAGTCCCTTCCAGGTCCTGCTGCTTTGAAGCTGCAGGTCAAACAAAATGAATGCTAGGTCAAAACAAATTTTTCAGCTACATTTCCAAGGCCATGGTGGTCGACTGGTTGGAGTATTTACCTCATAAAAGAGCCAGTGAACACCTGTTCAGTCATCTGTTGTCTGAAGAAAAAACTTGCAACAACCCAACTTAAATAGCTACAAATTACAACCTATACTTCACTAAAGGAACTCTGCACAGTCTATTTCTGTGCACTGGAGTGCCACAATATCACACATTCCAGCATGAGCAAACTGTGGGGTGCAGTGCTGCTGTCAATGGCTCCTCTGTGGTGCTGTCACCTCAGAGACAACAGGAATGCTCATCCACAGAAGCCCTTCCTCCCTCTGCAGACCAAAGGCTGGGCGGACTGTTGGAGAATGGATAGGACTGTCGGAGGACGAGGCAGAGAATAAATGACAAAGGGTGAGGCAAAGAGAGGGAGGGGCGAAAAAAGAAGAAGAACAGAGGGAAGAGTGGGCGAGAGAGAACGATAAAAAAGGGACAGACGGAAAGACAGAGGAGGAGTGACTTTGTGTGTCATAATCAAAGATGATGTAAAAAAAAAGATGTTACATCACAATATAATATAAAGATAAAATCACAAGGAGGAATTTGGCATTTATGTGACCTATTTCCTGTCTGTAGATTCCCATATTCCAAATCAGTCACAGGATGGACAGATAAAAGTTTATAGAATCATTAAGTTTCTACACATCGTTAAGATAATAGAGTTCGTTGTGATATGTACACAACTACAGATCATTTTGAGTGTAGGAAATGAAATGATGTCATCAGTGCTATCTTGTACAGCTTACCACACTCTAAGTCTGTATACATTTCTGCAACTACCTCTCCAGTTTATTCGGGGGATGTTTACAGAAATAGCATCCTCGCCTCACTACGCTTCCTGTCGTGTATGGGTTGACATGACTGACAACTTTGCGTCCTCTGCCTACATTAATCCACGATGTCTTTCAGCGGCAGTACTGAGACCTCGAACAGGAGGCCTATTTATTCAGAGGAGGCCCAGAGACAGAGGGCAGCCCGACATTTCCTGTCCATATGCCAAGAAAAAGACACATTCCTTTGCCAGGCACTCCATATTCCCTGTCTGCGATTCTACTGTATGTAAAAGATTTCACACCACACCCTCCCACAACTGAGAGTTACCCACCTGCCTCAGAAGATGAGGAGGAATTTGATATTCATCATATGTGTAAATACGTTCTTATGAAATATGTATTATGTTATGTGTCTAAAATGTACATAGATTCAATTGTTACAGAAACACAAAGTCATTTTTTCTTCCTCTTAATACTCAGCAGGCCGCTAAATCTTTCACCTACTGCTAAATGATTTCGAGTATGCACTGTAATCGTCACACCAGTTTGCATAAAGCTTTTTTTGGCACTTGCCTCTACTTGTTGCTTTCACCTCACTTCCTGGTTTCATCACTAAGCAAAACAAATGAGTGAAACTCAATCAGATCTTTTTTTTTTTAATAATACAAGTACTTAATAATGTTTTGCTAAATACTTAATATTCCATTCAATAAAGTAATTCTGTGGGTAGTGCTAGAGACATCACTAATATATATAGGTCTACAAGATAAAACAAACAAACAAAAAAACAGTCAGGATGAAACTCTGTGTCATTGTGTTTTCTTGAACCAGATCAGTCAGATTTTCCTTAGCTGCGCTGGTGACTAACCTGCTGTCCTCCAGAGTCCTCCAACAAAGGGCTGTCACTCCTCTAGTTTTAAAAGGTAAAAAACTATTGCAACGGGACACCTGCAGGGTGACTCACGGGGCCAGTGAGTCATGCTCTCTTTAACTCATTCACATATTGACGTGCCTTCATTAGAAAACTGGCAACGAGACGAGACGCGAAGAGCTGAATGAGGATACTTTTTAAAGATTCAGTTATATTCACGGTGTCAGTGCTGGGTAGTTTGACAGGTGAGCAATCGGTTAGCTGAAAGCGCCACCTGGTGCTGACATTACACGCGGATCGCCTCTCACAGAAACTTCCCAGACCAGCTGAAGGTTTTGACAGAAGGAATCCGATGTGATGCCAAGAGGGGCTTTTTTTCGCTCTCCGGTTGGTTGGTCGTAGCTGGCCGAGGGCGGAGGAGCTGCAAGGTGTGCGTAAAGGAGGACCTGCGCGTAAAGGAGGACCTGTGCGCTCCGATCACTTGGCGCTCACACAGTCTGACCTCAGCGCTCAGTTTCACTCCCAACTCGTCTCCGGACCTGAATGGGATGTAGAGGACCTGATCCCACTGCGCTTTACCTGGCCTCATCTTCAAAACTGATCCTAGAAATGAGCGGTAAGCCGAGATGTAAGGTTTCAGCTGTTAAAAGCTGCTTACTTTATTTGTTTGTTCGCATTTGCAGTGCAATTTGAAATGTAGTTCTGGGAAATGAATGACAAACCTGCAGTCGTTTTATTTAACACCCACCATATAACTACGCCTAGTGCTCGTTATCAGTGAGAAGGCTCTCAGGTCCGGGTTCCGGTTTGTGTAAACAAAAGAAACAGCTCTGTCTGAGCTATTAAAGAATTTCCCCTAAATATAAAGTATTCAGCCACAGTCTAGGTATGATGACATTATTCAGTCCTCGCAAAATCAACAGTCAGGTCAAATGCAAAATTACATCTAATTTTGATAAAAGCTGCAGACTGAACTTTACCTAATTTCACACACAATTAAAGCATTTTAGATTTAAGATTTAAAGATTTGATAACGAAAAGAAAGCAAATGTATGATACTCCTTCACCTTCTTCAGCAATCTTCTTGTTGGAATATATTATCAGTAGATAATACTGATAATCATTTGTGTCATTATTTGTTTTTTAATGATTAATGGAAAGGAGATCTTTAATTTGCAGAACTTTTTGAGACTTTTTTTTTTTTACTGAATCAATTATTTTCAAAGAAAAAGTGACTAGACCCAGGACAGTATTCCAATGTGTTTTCTATTACTTTGAGTGTAAGGGGGGGAGTTAGGTGGCAATCACATGAGAACAATGTCTCAATAGACTGTTTATGGGTAATGGCAGAGATTCCAGAGCATCCAGACCTGCCTCAGCCTGCCTGTTAGCTCAGATAGGTCAGATCAGCTGCACGCAGCAGCACCTCACTCTCATATGGGTAAATAACTCAAATGGGCAACAACAAAGATACACAGCAGGTAAGTACTTAAAGGCTTGTCATTGTTATGCGACAAATGCCCATCACAAGTTATCATCCAGGCTGATGTCTTTACATTTATGTTTTAGGCTAAAATGAAATGAAACATATGCTGCTTTGAATTTCAGACTGAGAAAAAGAAACTGGTGACTCTGTCTGTGATTATAACGCACTCACTATATGAGTTAAAACAACAGAGGTGAGACATGGGGGTTATGCCTGGAGATCAGCACAGCTTTGGGATGTTCAGTTGTCATAGTGCGCCTTGTTCAGCAGTGACTCACTGGATTTAGACGGCTGGTAAAAACTTTCCTCCCCTTGCATCATGATAATTGTGTATATAAATACTGTTTCTTCTTATTATTACTATTACTGTTTACTATTTATTGTACATATTGTGTTTATATATTTGTGTTTATATTTCTCTCTATTATTTAATCTCTGTCTTTAATTGTTGTTTTTTTTAGCTATTGTAACAGTGTAATTTCCCCACTGTGGGATCAATAAAAGATTATCTTATTTTATCTTATCTTAATTGAGAAAATAATTTGCTGATCAGATGGTGTAAGTATATATTTAGCTGGTTTTAATAACACTGGAGCAGCAGGTTTATTCACTTTCTCTCCTTTTCTCCCCCACATTGTGAAGTGAAGGGCCCAGAAAGCTTTTGTCTGTTGCCCCTGATGTGTTTTTAGGAGTGCGATATGAGTCATGCCAGTATTTTCATTCCTGCGCCCTTAGACACTGACCCACAAAGTGCCCTCCCCACCTCCCCACTTTAAGACCCTCACAACAGCAGACTCTCAGCTCTACAGGAATTTAACACACTAAATCACACTGTGTATAAAATATAAGTTCTTGTTCACTAGCACAAACATTTATTGGCTTTCACTTAAGCAAGGTGTCCTCTTTTGTGATATATAACATGATATTTGCTGTCCGTCTAGCAAATGTCTACGTTTAAATGTTCATCTGTCAGACTTGTATTATGAAGCCAGTAATTCCCCTTCAGTGTTCTCTGGAAGATTTCCAGCAAGGAGCTCTATCTCATTCCTTCACTATGCAGCAGTTATACCCCATTAATTCTTACATCCTTAAGAATGACTTTTCTTTACATTTCTTAACTGGAAAAAGAGGATCAGCAATTTAATTAAGGCTGAAATTAGAGGCATGTTAAAATGAGTCGCAATTTTGCAACTTCACATGTGTTTGCTTCTGATGTCTTATCTTGTGAAAATCAGACAGGCTGTGATTGTTTAGAAATCAAACTAGTAGCATACTGTAATGACCCACTTTTGATGAAGAGTTGCAGCAGCGCAGATAAGCTTAGTCAGACAAAAACAAATTCCAGTGGGAAAATATTTTGTCTAGGACTGGACATTAGATATGTCTGTAAATCTGGCCCTTGGGATTGAAGGGGGGCAGTGACTGGAGACATGGTCCAAAGTAGCAAATCAGTTCTAGAGTCCCTTCATCATTGTGAGATTTTTTAAAAAGAAGTGTTCAAAATGTCTTTTTGTCTCTGTCAGTACAGAATCATTTTATAGAACTCAAACCTCCTGAACTGCAGGTAAATGTTCCTTCTATTGCAGGTGTCACACTTTGGGCAGAGGACAGGGACATGGCTCAGGAGGAGGTGCAGTCCTCTCTGCCCTGGTCAGAGGAGCGCTGTGAAGAGCTTTGGGATCGCGTGGAGGGGGTGCGACACAAGCTCACGCGCATCCTCCACCCGGCAAAGCTCACGCCGTATCTGCGCCAGTGCAAGGTCATCGATGAGCAAGATGAAGACGAGGTGCTCAACTCAACACAGTACCCACTGCGCATCAGCAAGGCCGGTGAGAGGAGGAGAACTTAAAGACATTAGTAAATCAGCATACAGTAGTAGCATGAGCTAAACCAAATCTCAGACCAAATCCTCAGGGCCAAAAAAACTGATACGAATAGCTGTATTTATTATCATATTATTATTATTATTATTATATGAGCTTCTTTGAAAATTTTCTTTGAAAATGTGTAGCAGTATTGTGGGTAAAGTACAGTGCATGCAGTGTGGTTCTTTTGTAAATTTCCCAAAGAAGAAACATAATGTGTGTTAATGATCGTGCAGCATGTTGTCAGAGAGGAACAGGTGGGTAAAGATAAATGTTGCAGGGAGAAAAACCAGCAGGAACTAAGGAGAGAGTAAGATGAAAGGCAAGGCTAAGTAAAGGGGACTGTGAGGCAGACACAGGAATGAGGAGTGAAAGAAGATAAAGAAGGGGGTGTTGCAAGTAAAGACAGGACGAGGGCAAGCACCTAAGCAGCAACTTCATATCATTGTTGTTTCACTGCCAGTGAATTAGCTCATTCATCATGGGCATGTTTGAAATACCTTTGTAACTACAGTGGTAAATGACACACATCAAAGAGGTCTTAGTTTTGCGGTTGAACTCTGTCAACTGTGATAGTTACAGATACAGTTTTTAATGTTTTCACTGTTGAAGCAGTGGTGTGCCTGGGATAGTGATTAATTCCACATAGTTACTGTTTGTCAGACTTTGCTTTTCCGTTTCATTGAACAGGTCGTTTGCTGGACATTCTGCGCGGTCAGGGCCAGCGAGGCCTTCAAGCCTTCATGGAATCGCTGGAGTTTTACCACCCGGAGCAGTACACACAGCTGACTGGAGAAAAGCCCACACAGCGATGCTCCCTCATACTGGGTAAGCAGGGATTTCTCTGCATGTTGAGGATGGCAGAGGCATGGACTCGCCACGTGTGACAGAAGTACAAAAATATTTATATGAGCTCCATTTCATGTCAGGAATTCTTAATATTTTGTTGACCAAATATTGTATATAATGACAGAAGGATAGAGAAAAAAGGGAGGACAATATCTTATTGTTTTAGGATGATTTCCATGTTTACCCTTTGAATGAAAAGACAGAAATCTGACATGTTTGCAACAGAGTTTCTGTCAAGACTGGTATTTCAGTGAGTACGTTTAATTATTTGATTTAACAGGGTTCCATCTTTAAACATTGATTTTGATCATAATTATATCAGGCTCAAAACACAAAGTTTAGTACTTAAACTTGAGTGTGTGTTGAGGCTTAAATCTGATAAAAAGATCTGGATAAAAAAAAGACCTATTCACACACATGTTGGCTGAAGGCATCTATGTGGTAGGTTGTGTAAAAAGATTCTTCTGGCACATAGTAAACACACTAAACTAAGTTATTCAGTCTTTGAAAAGAACTCACAGAGATTTATAGTTAAATGTTACATGGTCAGCAAACAGACCTCAGAAACAACCACGTAGGAAAGTGGTTAACAGTGGTTAATAGCCAACTTTTACAGTGTTCGATGTTATCTAGTAGATAAGTACTCTCTGAAGAGCCGAGCACACAATTCTCTGTTATTACGATGCTCAGGAGTGTTTAACGGAATGAATGGCATGTTAAACAAGCAGAATATAATGAAAGGCTTTTCGATGTTTGCCACTAATATCCTCTAAGATTAAAAAATGTAGAGCCAGTATGAGAACTTCTTATCATGAAAGTTAATTACTCCTGGTAGAGTTTGGCCTCTGGCGCTCCTCTGCTTTCAGTGCACCCATATATAGTAGGAATGTGAATGCATGCTTGTTACTTAGAAGTAAGGCGCGTATTCAAACCTGTCCTGTCTCTTCACACATAAAAACAAGCCTCTCATGTGAGTTTTCCCATACATTAACCAGTAGCCCGCATGACCTACGACCTCCACCTGTCTTTCCTCCCCAGATGAGGAAGGTCCAGAGGGTCTGACCCAGTTTCTGCTTCTGGAGGTGCGTAAACTGAGGGAGCAGCTTCGCAACAGCCGTATGTGTGAGCGGCGCCTGTCTCAGCGCTGCAGGATGGCGGAGGAGGAACGCAGCCGCGCTGAACGTAAAGCTCAAGAGTTGCGTCTCAACAGGCTGGAACTGGAGAGGTTTGTTGTTTGCGTCCTGCTATTGCCAGGCTGTGAAAAGAAAATCTTCTCCCAGAGAGTGAGACTCATGGGTAGGCGATGAGTCATGGAAGAGACTTTCACCAACAGTTGAGCCAGGTGAATTTGTCTTGTCCACTGCTTCAAAAGGGCAGTGAGAGTTAACTCTTTAAATTGTTGCACATCAACATCCAGTTGTACGAATGTGCTTACAAAGTACTGATGTCTACTTAATAACCGATTAATCTAATGTTAATTTGGGTTTCTATAAAGGGCTTCCATGTGGGGTTTGAGATTTTAATGATAATTTCTTCACTTTATTTGGGCAAATATCTCCTACAATGAAGAAACTAAGATTCTATTTGAGAGGTGTCTGTGAATTAAAACTAAACTGAATCTAAGTAACTTCCCAAAATGACTTAATGACCACAAAATAAGAGAATGTGTGCACTGGTTGATTTGTGATCTCAAGGCTACGTCAGGACTGGGAGTCAGCCAGTCGAGAGCTGGGTAAGCTGAAGGACAGGCACCTGGAGCAGGCTGTGAAGTACGCCAGGGCCCTGGAGGAACAAGGCAAGGCCTCCACCCGGGAGAGAGAGCTACTGAGGCAGGTAGGTCGGTTTGGAACAGCCTATATATATAAAAAAAATAAAAAAAAACAGAAACTGCACACTGTACATGTAAATTCATGTAAATGTTTTTATATAATATTTAAACTTTATTTACCTTGGAAAGGTTAAAGAGAATGGATGTTGTTTTTCACCCCAGCAGGGTTTTAAAGTCTTTGAACTCACAGATTTTGATACCTAAGGGTCATCTAACACACCCACAGCAGGCTCTGCAGTATTAGGTGAAGTGAGAAGATGACTCATTCCCTTTCTACCACCACATTCCTCAGCCTGACTCTGTCTCTAAAAGCAGCTTTGAGCTTGATGCAGTAATGACATTTTTTTTAATAACTGATCTTTTGTCCTCTTTTGGAATCCTTATTGGAGTTAAGGTGCTGTTTTAGGTGCTCCATATGGGCCAGAAAATTCTGGTCTGTTTTTCACAGTCTGTTTCCCTTTTCGGAAAGCTATTTTTAGAAGGGTTTTTTTGTTTGTATGTTGTTTGACAGTATGACTAGGCAGCAAATAATACCATTCCAAGACAGTTCAAGTGAAACGCCGCTGCCATATGAGACCTGTTGTGAGCACTTAAAACCAGCTGAGATGATGTTATCAGCCTCCCTTTTATACAGGATGTCTGTCACAACATGTCGTCCATATCACTTTAACCTAGCTGCAAAAGTGTGTGTTTCATTTGTTTTCCCCTTCTGGGCATGTTAATAACCAACTATATTATTTCCACTGTGGTGTTGTTATCGTATAAACAGTTTGCCTACTAATGTTATAGTAATAGTAATGTAGTAGGTATTTTAATCGCGTTTATTAACCCCCACCTCCATCATTCCTGGACTAGAAGTTTGGAAAGAAGATGTGTATTTGTACCACATATATCTGTTTTGGCCTACGTTTCAAAATAAGAGAAGAGAAGACGTGAATATTCTTTATTTACTCTGAGGAAGGTTGTTGAGCAGCACTTGCAGTTTGTAGTGGGAAAGAGGGTGCAAATATATACAGTGCAGTATAAAATATAGATATCAGCAAGGTGCAAATCCAAAATATGCGCAGTGCCAAAACTATAAACAGGTTAATGATCGGTTTCTGAGTTGCATTAGATATATATGAGAAGTGGCAAATATTTTTGTATGTACAACATTAAATCTGAACTACAGGTATGTACACATTGTTAGCACATTGAACATTGTTCGAAATGTTCATGATTATCTCCATCCTATTGTACATATTTCTTAATGGCTGTTTTGCTTGTTCTCCATACAGGTAGAGGAGCTAAGATCCAGGTTTACAGAGAATCAAACCACCGATACTCCAGGGACTACTACCCCAGCAAAAAGAAGTTTGCTCTCTAATGGAGTAAATGGCTCTCCACCTGCTTTACCAGAAAAGCCGCTGCACCGCGCAGAGGTTAAGAAAGCTGAGAAAACAGGAACTAAGAAAGGAGACTCAGTTCCTGCCACAGGAGTCGTAGTAAGTTTACTACCTGAAAGCAAATTTATTTTTTCTTTTCTTTCTTTCCTTCAGCTTTTGTCTAGTGATGTCTCTGCATTGTTTTCTGTTTTAAAAATGTTCTTTCTGTGGTTTGCATCAGGCTCTGATGGATATCCTGCAGCAGGACCGCAGGGAGTATGCAGAGCAGCGGCAGGAGCTTTGTGATATCATTACCAGACTACAGGGGGAGCTACAGAGCGCAGAGGAGCACAGAGACAAGGTGAAGAGTTGGCACAAATGGACTATAAGATTAGGTTTTTATCCCGAATCAGTCAAATAACTTACAACAAACTGTTTGTAGCTTGAGAAGCAGTGCGAGCAGCTGCAGCTGAAAGTGAGAACGCTGCACCTGGACTGGGAGACTGAGCAGAAGAGGAGTGTGTCCTATTTCAATCAGATCATGGAACTGGAAAAGGAGAGAGACCAGGTGAATGGAGGCTCTGAATGGAGTCTGGACTCATGGTTCACATATGTAGCTCTGCCCAACAGTCTTTAACCATGTCACAGTAGTTAGTTGTGTTGCATATAAGTCCACCACTGTGTAGCTTTGTGCAGATTTTAGCTCCCCTGTATTAGCATCTCCAACTAGGCCAACTTTTTTTTTCTTTCTTTATTCATCTTTTTATCAGGCTCTGCGTAGTCGAGACAGCCTGCAGTTGGAGTACACTGACTGTCTGCTGGATAAGAACCGTTTGCGTAAACGCATTGCAGAGTTGCAGGCCAACCTGGAGCAGCAGCAGAGGGAGCTGGAGAGAGAGAGGGAGAGGAGCCAGGAGCAAGTGGAGCAGAGCAGTCCCTGTCTGCACTGCGTGAGTTAACATGGACTACAGCAAGTTAGGAGCAGCGCTGTTTGTTCCATTTTATGAATATGTTATTCCCTGTGTCTGCTCCCCAGTCTCACCTGTCCCTGTGCAGTGAGGACCAGTGCTACGGCCCCTGCTGTTCCCTCGGCCTGGAGTTGAGGCCCCAGGCCAATACAAGCCGTCTGCTGCTACGAAAGGTCAGGGCTGGCACTGAACTCCGTGGCTACAATATCTATTATTTTACTTACATTCACACAGACAGTAGAATCACCATCAACCAAGTCATGATTTGAATCAGAATCAGCACTCCTGATGAGAATTTATTGATAACTGATTGCAGGAATGTGGTGCTGTTGTCAATCACTGGAGTTGTAGCTACTTGTTTATGTAGTGCAACTCCTTCTATTCCTGCTCTGTGTACTGTAAGGGATCATTTCCTACAGCACACACCTGTTTGTTGAGATTGCAGCAACATGTTTTCTCACCTTGTCATTCCATTATGCAAGGAATATAGCTTTTGAACTGCAGAGTAAATTTCTCAAGCTAGAATAGGATCTTATTATTATCTAGAGTATGAGACACTGTAGTGGATTCTTATGCAACTCGTAGCATGTTTGGTCTTGCACAATACCTCTCACTTGCTGTGAGGTCATACTATATTTACTTTTCCGTGCCACAGACTCCCTCTACAGGCCAAGCCAATGAAAACTCAGAGGGTGAGTTGTGTGCACTGACACCTGAGAGATCCTTCTCAAGTGTTGCACAGGAAAACATTTGTATTTAAGTATTTCATTTACTTCATACAAATATGCTTTATTTATTTAAACATTCTCTCTGCTCCCTCATAGATTCTCGCTCCAACTCAGAGGAGAATCTCCTTTCGTCTGTGAGTTCACAGCTCTGCTCATTAACAAGTACAGGGTTGAAAGACAATAACTGAGAGAGTCTCAATCAGTGTCTTTAATTACCTTTCTAGCCTCAGACAGAAGACAATGAAAAGGAAATAAATCGCCTCTCCACATTCCCCTTTCCTCCTTGTATGAACTCCATCAACCGACGATTCAACACAGAGTGAGTTCATGAGCCCCACATAACCCTGTCATTCTCAGCCTGTTATTTCTGCCTGTTATAAGTTATTTCTTCACCTCTATTTCATTTTATTATTTGCTCTGAAAAGGTTTGACTTGGAATCCTGGGGCAGTGATGAGAATGATAACATTACAGGTACATTTAATTCAGTCATGTTTTGCATGAAAAACTATCACAGTCTTCTGTGCAAACAAAATGAGGACAAGCCTCATCAATCATACAGTAAAAAGCACAACTTCACCTCAAAACAATTGTCTATGATTCCCTCATTTTTTCATTTGGCATCAGAGTACAATAAAACAAGACAGAAGAAAGGTGTTGACTCCAGTTCTGGTTTTACCTCCTTTGCATGCACATGTACATTGTGAGTGTAAGTAAAAAGGCTCACTGATGTTTTCAGGCGAGCAGGGTGAACCTTCTTTGTGGGATTCCTGTTACTCCCTGCACTCTCATCTCTTCCCCCCTGACCTGGTCAACCTATCTGCAGTATCCCCACCCCAAACCAGTCCAAGTGTTCCCAGGTACAACCCTTTATGTCCCTAAAACTAGTGTATTGATAAGTATTAACATGTATAATGTTCTATAATCTGCTCAGTAACCCAAAATGTCACTTATCAACTGCTCGCAGCAACTTCTAACCTTTGGAGATAAGAATGATGACCAGCATTATCTTAACTTGTTTGTGGAAGCCTCAATTTGCAACCAAAAAAATGGGCAGAGACAATTTAGTAGAACTAAGGAATCTCATTGAACATCAATAATTGGTTCCTTTAGTTTTGAAATTATTTTATACTTTAACTGAAAATGATAGCATTACATACAAAATGATGTTCATATGTAATAAAAGAAAAACATTTTAGACCACAGACCAAGCAAAAACATCGACCTTTTGATTATATAAAGTGAATAAACTCTTGGAGTTGTACTGCTCTTTGCGATATCTTGCCTCATATACATCATATACATATGCGTCACACCATCCCATTACTGCCCATCCTTGTCATCTTTCAGCATACCCTCCAGCTCACCGTCTTCAAGTCCACCCACCTCACCAAGGCTGAGAAAAGCCAGTCTGACTGACGATATTACGATAGTTGGAGGAAACCGAACAGGGATCTTTGTCAGCCACGTGAAACCCGGCTCCCTGGCGGAAGAGTATGGACTGAAGGAGGGCAGTGAGCTGCTGGAGGTGTGTGTCTGTCTGGGTGGTGACTAAATCATGTGTGAGGATTATATGTGCGAATAAATGCTTCATAAACACAATGTTTGCTTCAGATAATGCTTACATATGTATTTTTTGGATCTGCCTGCAGATTTGATTTTTTTCATCCTCCTCAATTGTGGAAAGCATAAATGAAGTGAAAGATAAGAAAGAGACAAAAATATAAACACAAGAACGTAAGGCTGGAACATAACATGCAGTTTTTTCTTCATGTTTTTCAGCTGGAGCGAGTTCTGTTTGGTGGGGGCAGCGTGCTCCTGAGCCAGTGCACTGCTGAGGTAGCCCACTTTTCTCTGCAGTGGTGGACTGAGCCTTCAACACTCAAACATCGGAGCAACCCAGAGGGTGAGTTTGTTTTTCTCAAAGCTTTGAGTGATAAATATAAAACAGAAATACTGAGTTCTTTGAAACCTCTCCCCATGACATGTTTAAAGTTATGTTCATTAGTGTCTCATAAAGGTGAGACTAAGCTGCCCCCTCTTCTGTTTCCTGTCCTTAGCATACTCTAAGCTGTGCTCCCAGCTATCGTCACCTACTTTTAAGGGTGCCGACTCCTTCTATGTGCGGGTCAACCTCAACATGGAGCCTCACGGTGACCCACCATCTCTGGGTGTCTCCTGTGATGACATTATACATGTCACAGACACAAGGTACAATGAAAAATACCATTGGCGCTGTTCCCTGGTGGACCCACACACAGCAAAGCCCCTGCAGACAGGAACTATGCCCAACTACAACAGGTCAGCCTATTGACTACTACTGTATATTTTAGACTCTATTATAATTCTGGCCTATGAGAATTTGTACAGTGACTCTGAAACACAAGTGTTAGCCTGGTTTGAATCATAGTATGTAGTATGTTAAAACTGAGCCCTAAGCACCTTATTTTTATGACACAGAATTAGAGTACATTAAGTAAATAACCTGGAGTGTGTTTTCCACCTTAGGGCACAACAGTTGTTACTTGTAAGACTACGAAAAATGGCCCTGGAGCAAAAGGACTTCAAAAAGAAGATGGTATGTCTACTCATAGCATGACAAATGACTTGAACAGCAGCCTCAAATTCACTTACTGTGTTTCACCAAACTGTTAGAGAACTGGTATCCACAATAAAAATAACTATTAGATGTTTATTTCATTCCATTTGCCCACATGAAGTTCCCGAAGAAAGCATCAGGACGTGTACGATTAGTCAAGGCAGTGGACCCCAGTTGCCGTGGCATTGGCTCCTCACAGCAGGTCCTTTACACACTCAACAAACGTAAGATCTAGCTGTAGTGTCCCTGGCATGCACCATCAAATCTGTGTGATCAGTTTTCTTTGACAGGCTTTGTACTGTATTTGTGCTCTTTGCATTAATGTGTGCATGCCTTTATGTGTGCCTGTCCCCTCAGGTCATGAGGACCACTTGATCCCGTACAGTATAGTGCAGCCGGTGCAGGTTCAGACTCAGCGGCCAGTCATCTTCTCCCCCTCTCTTCTCTCACGTGGTCTCATAGAGAGGCTGCTGCAACCAGCAGAGTCTGGTTTGAAGTTCAACACCTGCCCACCAGGTATGTGCACAACACACACACTTATTCACCCACATGATGCCCCAAACACTGATAAAACACAGTGAACAAAAAGGGGGATTCTTCATTTGGCAATCACATGATACACCACAGTCTCCTCTTTCTTCTGTTTCCTGTGGGTTGCAGAGCCTATCCAGGCTTCAGAGAGACAAAACAAGAGAGTGTTCATGTTGGATTCCTGCAGTCCAGAGCAGGCTCTGGGCATACGGCTACAGTCAATACAGGATGTCATCAGCCAGGTAATGAGAAAAAAACACATCATCTGCACAAGCATCTCAAGTCTTATTCTAGGAAATGTAAGACGGCTGCTTGTGGGTCGAATCAATAAGCAATTTATCATAGCTAATACCTGTAACATTCATTTTATGGAAAAAGAAGATGTTCATGGTAACAATAATGGAAGTATATTGTCGCACATTATTAAATCTCCCTCTTTGTCTCTGTCTCAGGATAAGCACTGTCTACTGGAGCTGGGGCTGCCTAGTGTTGAGGGCTTATTAAGACAAGGGATTTACCCCATTGTGATCCATATCTGCCCTAAGAACAAAAAACACAAGAAGCTCAGGTAACAGAACATTGCCTTGCGAGTACATTAAATTCAGTGCTACACGAAGTACACATCAGATCAGAGCAGCATGATGTTTCCTCATTCAAGCCGGCCAGGTTCACCATACACTTTACACCATTCAGGTTGTTGTTTGGTTAATAAATATAATTTATATTCAGACAGTGTGGTATAGCCTTACCTTATAGATAATTATAGCAAAAAGTCTTCTTTTGAAAGAAGCCAACATTTTTTCAACTAACTTGATTATGACCTTCAAACATTTGAAACAGGAAGTTTTTTCCACGGTGTGGAGAGGACAGCATAATGGAGGAGGTGTGCCAGGCTGAGGAGCTGCAGCTGGAGACCCTGCCCCTGCTCTACTACGCCCTGGAGCCCAACACCTGGAGCTGCACTGATGAGCTGCTGGAAGCCATACGCAATGCCATTCACAGCCAGCAGAGGGCAGTAGCATGGGTGGAACTGGACAGGCTGCAGTAGAGGAGAGAGAGAGAAGCAAAATGTGTATATCCACTAACTAGACCAAACCAGGTTTATTTATATATATATATATATATATATATATATATATATATATATATATATATATATACACACACAATGGCATTTAGTATTAGATCATCCTACTGTTTTAAGTAAGTGGATCACAGGAGGCTAGACTAGGCCCATGTGCATGCAGGCACCTGCGAATTTCATAATTTTCATCTGTAAAGCCAAGCTGGACTGGCTACAATGAGAATAGTTAAAATGTAAAAACTAAAACAGTTTAATCTTCACATGGTACATGTTAGTACAGACCTACCTGTAGCTAGCTGTTTTTATCAACAGCTATTGTCAACTTTTCTTTTCATTCAGACACTTACTATACCATACAAAGTTAACAAAGTTATATTATGTAAGTGTACCATAACAACTATGAGGGATCACATAGGGTACCCATTTTTAAGACATTTGGATCAATGGTCATTCACTTATGTTTTTAATGGAAATTTAAGCTGTGAGGACACAAAGAGAGATGAAAGGTGATTGTGGTGTCTTGTAAGCAGGAATATAGTGAAGGGTACAAATCTGCTTATTCACTCTTTTTTTTTACTCAGCAAAGACTGTGCCCTTCTTTTTGGGCTTATATAATCTTTAAGACGCTGCATTTTTACTGACTCTACATTGTGCAACAGACGCTGTAGTTCACCACGACCAAGGGTTGTTGTTTTTTTTACTGCCATTTTTTTCGTCTTTTGCAGCCAAAATAAATAAATGCAAAAAGAATGCTCAAATACACAACAGATTTGATCTCATTTTTCTATTATTAACAAACTCCTGCACACTGTTGAACTTGCAATAATACATTTATTTGAGACGTGTCTGTGCTAGACCTGCAAAAAATCTAAATAAAATTTGAATAAATGTATTATTATTATTATAAGTGTGTGAGAGTTCGTTGCAACATTTAATGTACTTGTCCCTCTCCTACTCACCTGTTAAATGAAACAGATGTGCTCGTGTTCTTCAGAATTGAAATATAACAACGGCATACAGCTTGATTCAGTTAGGACACTATATATTTAAACAATCATTCGGTAGACAACATTTTCATTCATTTCCACAGTAAAAAAAATACAATATGTTTCATTAAAAGAGACAAAAATGCTGTTTTTCTCTGGGGCAAATGTCCAAAAAGGACAAAATATTCGTGCTCAGAGGACAAAGAAGAAGATCCTGTGATAAATGAATTAATTAAATAAATAAATAAATTCCAAAGCAGTGCCTGGGCAGCACCACATTTCCATATTTTTGACCCACTTGTTTATTTATACCCGCTGTGTATGACATCATGTGCTGGGTGCTCTGACGCCCCCTGCTGGAGGCTGCCGGCGGCGGCCCGCTCCTCCTCCCCTCTCTGAGCAACAAGCAGCCTGCTGACATCATATGCTGCCTAAAACCTCCACACTGAAGCAAAATGGCCGATAGTAAACTAACCGATCACACAGCGTCTGACAGTCACCAAGGGGTTATGCATGTTTTGTTTACAGCTTGAGGACTACAGTCGCTCGAAGAGGATAGTCGCCTTCACGCAGTTTTTTTTCTACTATTAACATTTCGCCTTTCGGTGATGTCATTTCTTATTCAATTTAGCCTTGAAAGCCTCGAAGAACTAGCTCGCTAGGCTAGCTGCCCTGCTAGCCTGCTAGCGGTGGGTTTGCAAGAAATTTTCGCACAGAAGCACTTTATGTCCTATGTGATTCCCGAGGTGAGTACTCAACCTTAAAGTTAAACGCTTCGGCAGCTTTAGTAATGTATGTGTTGCCCTACAATGTCACATATCCCCGCGGCTGTACACAGACGTAAACATTTCTCTGTTTTCGAGCAGCTTCGTGTTGCGATGCTGGAGAAACGTCACCGAAGTTCGTCGTTTGTTTCGGCCCTGTCGACCGCAAAGTGCCGAGCAGCCAGCAGCACGTCCGCTCACTTTACTACCGCGTTTCTGCTCCCACTAATGACTCTAAAACATGTTAGTGAAATGCACTGTGTAACAATTAGGGGAAGAAGAGCGGGGGTGTACGTCGAAGCTAATTGTTGTCTGTAGTCAGCTGCGTAGAGGTTAGACCCGCCGCGCAGACCGACAGAGGCGCCTCGCTCCCGGGCAGCTTGCCGCCCACAGCCCGCTGCTCTCCTCCGGGTCACTGCTCGGTGCTCACCTGCTGCTGTGAACCCGACTAGCACTGTCTGGTGACTTCACCCGAGTCAAGCTCCTCTGGTGCCCCCCCCCTCCCTCAGCAATAGTTGCACAGCTATCCCTGCCTGGCCTGTTATTTACATGAAATCCAGGTTGCTTGATTCCCAGTGCGGCTGCAAACATCTGGTCCTCAAACGTGACATGAATTTGTTATTAAAGTGGATGTCAGCTGGTGCGTTTATAAAGGATACAGTGACATGTTGAAGCCATAGGGTGTCCTGTTAGCTTACATTACCGCTGAGTGACATGGTGCTAGTTATGTGCAGCTTAGCTGACCCAAACACTGGGCCCAGGCGTATTTACAGCTCTCTGGTATTTGAGAGATCCCTTTACTTCTCCACTTATAACCGGGGTTTCTCAGCCTCCCGTGCTCTTGTGGTTTGTTTACCTCACCGCAAAAACGGCCTCACATAACTTGGGTATGAGTTGTATTTTTTGCAAATTGCATAGGTTTACTTTTGGCAGAGTGGGAGGCCAGCCAGAGTGTGCCTTTCATAAACACTAGATGGGTCCCTTCATGTACTTTTTGTGAGGCTCTACAGTCTGTTCTGTGATGCAAAAAAACTTGACTCCTCCAGAAATGGTTCAGAGTTTGAAGTCACCTCTTTGTTTGGCTGCTGCCTGTGTTGTCTTGCTGGTTGGAATTGCAATCGTTTGCTGGTTAATGAATTATGCAGTGAGATGCTAGGCTACCAAGGGCTGTTGTCAAGCTGTCTGCCCCTGGTTAACATTACAGTCCCTACAATGCCGATCCTGTAGGAAAAAGCTTGGCAAGCTGTCTGATGAAATGTATATTATTCATTTTGATTTAAAGTCTAAGTGTGTGTGAGAGAGAGAAAAGGGTATGCTGTTTGCAAGTTGCACATTCCGCTCAGCGTGGCTTGAGATGTAACATAAATAATTGAATATGTACATTTCTCTTCACAGACAGGAGAATCAGGAAAGGGATCAGTAGTTCATGGAAGACAAGAAAAAAAAGAAAGAAGATAAAAAGAAAAGGGAAACCTCTCAGAAGGTAAAAAAAACCCCAAAATGCACAGCTGTCTTTGCCTGTATATTTTGCAGTGAGTCTGTGTGATGTTCCTGATACCTCTACTTACTTTGCCAGGATAGTTTCTGTTGAACTGCAGCAGATGCGTCTCAAAATAAATTTGCCATATTCAATGATTCAGGTTTTATTAGGAGTTTTAGAGCTTAGAGCTTTTCGGAAAGATTTTGACCAAATAGGAAACTGTACAATGAACTTCCAGCTTCATCCTTTTAATGTCTGATTAAGCATTTTGTCTATTTCTCAGTTGTAGTAGACTAAAGCCTAATATGACCATACTTGTAGGTTAGGCTTGTAACATAGATCTATGTAGGTAGTGACCTTGAAACATTGTCTTCTTCCTTTGTATCTGACTCACGTTTTCTTTCTATTTTAGGTGCCAGAACAGAAAATCAAAGGTATGTTTTTTTTTCTTTTTGCAATTTCTTTTCTTTGATTTTTGTTATTGTCTCCTTTTTGTAACTCACTTTTCCTTATGATAATGACTTCTATATCTTGTTGTTAAATATGCTTTAATCAGCAGTACCCTCTTCCTATAATAACTTATAATGCAGGGGTATAAGGTTATGGATATATATGCTCACACAAGACTTTTACCTTCTTTTTTTAAACTTCTCTTTAATAGTTGTAGCTCAGTAACATACCCACACTGCCTCTTGGCGTACATAAGACTACCAGTGATTCAAACCCTTTATTCTTGTATTTCAGTGCCAGAATCAGCCAAGCCCTCCTGTTCCCAGCCGCTCACCACCCCAGGCTCCGTGTCCCCCAGCCCTGGCCCTGTTGTCCCCTCATCCCCCAGTCCGGGTGCAGCCGGGGTTTCTGCACAAGTTCCTCCTGGTGGCGGGAACAATGCAAAGCAGCGGACTGCTGTGGCCAACGGACAGCCCTCCTCCTCCCCCTCTGGAAGCCAGACCTCCCAGCAGCAGCGATACATGTCCAGAGAGGTTCCACCAAGATTTCGCTGCCAGCAGGACCATAAAGTGCTACTGAAGAGGGGCCAGCCACCGCTGTCCTCCATGCTGCTGGGGGGAGGAGGAGGAGGAGGGGAAGGGGGTGCAGGAGGGGTTGGAGGAAGCAGTGGCTGGGTAGCCACCCCACCTCTTTCCTCACAGGGAGCAGATAACCCCAATGCAAACACAGCTGGAGGCGCAGGTGGGTTTAAGTCTCAGAACAGAAAAAGAGAATCAAGCTTGATATGAGTAATATATGCCACCTAAAGTTATGTTCCTCTTTAGCAAGTGTCCAGGAACTTCCTTCTGTTCACCACTGTGTACTTCACAGTTTATCCAGCCATTTTTGTATTGTTGATGCTTAAATGATCAGTTAAATGAACGTCTCATTTTTTCCCATACAGATTCCAACCTGGGTTCATCCTCCGCTTCATCCCCCAACTCCTCCTCATCCTCATTGTGTGTCGCTGCTCTGTCGTCTTCTTCTACTACTACTACTTCAACTTATGCAAATTCCACATGGGGGGCAGGCTCTGGCAGCCCGTCCTCTTCTCAGGGCTGCGGGAAGGTGATTGTGGATGGGACTGACCTGGGGGAGTGGCCCAGCATCCTAGGCGGGGCCAAATTGAGTTCTGATGGGGCTGGAGGAGGGGTGCAGGAGCAAGACTGCTCCGGTAACAACAACAGTAGTGCCTCATGGAGTGAGAGAAACATCCAGCAGAAGGGAGGAGCAGTAGGAGGAGGAGCAGGGAACATGGACAATCCTTCCTCACCTCGTTCTTCTCCTCTTTCCTCCTCTTCCTCACTTAATGAATGTGTTCAGTCAAGTGGTGGCGTATGGGGCTCTTCCACCTCCTCTCAGGTGGATGCAGGGCTAGGATCAGCAGCATTTTACAATTCCAAAGTCTCCCATCTTCTTCCTGAGCCTCAGGAGAACCCTGTGGGTGGCAGCAGTAGTGTCCCTGGTGCCAATTTCAACCCCAACGTGAACCCCTCCGCCTGGCCTGCCCTAGTGCACGGTGGGACATCATCTTCAGCTAACGACGGCCTTCCACTACACTCGTCCATTACTTCAGCTTCCTCGTTCTCTGCCAGCACCACCCTAATCACCACTCACTCTCTTTCATCTGTGAATCAAACTGGTCTCCATCAGCAGAACACCGAGACAGCTGTGGGAGCCAGAAGTGGAGAACAGCAGCAGCACTTAGGAAACCATGGGCCAGAGTTAGGTTCAGGCGGGGGAACACGAGGAGCAGGACCAAATCAAGAAGATAGTGATCAGAGGGACTGTGGGGTTCCCAGTGTTGAAGGAGAAGGGAGTAATCTTTCTGGCTCTTCGTCTTCCTCCTCTGCTGGCTCTTCTTCTTGGAGATCCATGCCTCCAGTGTCGTCTGACCTCAGTGCAGGTGCCTCACAGGCAGATGGATGGGGCGGAGGAGGGACTGGAGCTCAGGGGCAGGAAGGGAATGCGTGGGGCTTTGGTAGCCAGGGTGACAAGACAGGGTGGGGCAGGGGAAATGATGGTAGCTCAAATACCCCAGTGGTATCTCAGGGAGCGTGGGAAGGAGGCAGTTCAGAAGCAGAGTGGGGTGGCACAGCGGGAGGTATAAGTTCAAGTAACTTAGCAATAGGAGGTGGAAGAGGAGGAGATGGGAGCAGCAACAGCAGCAGTAGTGGAGGCAGTGTAGGTATTGGTGGCAGCGTTTTGCAGGACTCTGCCTCACCAAAGTTTGCAACTATGACAAAAGCTTGGGACAATCAGAAAGGGACAGAAAGTGGGGAAGGGGCAGTTGAGGAGTGGGGTGGAGGAGGAGGGCAGGGTGGAGGCACTGAAGGTGGAGCACCCTCACCCTCTAGTGGAGGAGGATCCGTTGCTGGAAGTGGTGCAGGAGGGAGTGATAGCGGACATAAGCAGGAGCGAGCCTCGTCTGTTCGCCAGTGTTCCCAACAGACCTCCAATGCTGAAGTGGCCTTACTCAGCATGCTCAATCGATCTGACCTAGACCCCAGGGTTCTCTCCAACACAGGCTGGGGGCAGACGCAGATTCGACAGAATGTGGCCTGGGACCTGGACACCAAAACAAGAGTAGGAAACAGAAACGAGAGAAGCTCTGCACCTTCCACTGCATTCTCATCAGCAACCATGAACACTACCACTAGTCGCAGTCCTGGGTACCCGTCTAATAACAGTTCAATAACGAATGATCCATCTGCTGGCAGTCACACAACCAGCCTGAGCTCTGGCCCTGCTACAGTGAGGGATGCCTGGGATGGTGGTCCAACACAGTCCACCTCTGGTCCTCACACGTCTGGTAGCATCATAAGGAAGCCAGGAACGCCAGAAGAAAATATGGAGGGTAACCAAGGAAAGGCAGCGGGAGGCTGGGGTGATCTCCCACCCGAAAACCAGGGAAAAGGATGGGGGACAGAAGAACAGCAATGGGGGGATCACAGAAGTGGAGGAGGGAACTGGAGAGACTTTGGAGAACAGGGTAGTGGGTGGGCAGATGGTCCAGAGGATAAAGGGACAGGGGGTTGGACGGGGACTGGAAGAGGGGAAGCAAGTGGTTGGGGGGGACAGTGTGGAGGCGGAGGAGACTGGGGACAGAGAGACTCTATACCTGGAGATGGGCGAGGCAGAGGTGGAAGCAATTCTGATGAGGGATCTTCCTGGGGTAATTTGGACGAAGGGGGACCTCAGCGAGGTGGATGGGGAGGGGGAGATGTGGGTGGAGGGAAATCTCACCAGGACTGGGGGAGTGCCAAGCCCCACACAGCAGCAGCAGCAGCAGCACAGATACCAAACAGCCAAGTGGCACCAATGAAAGCCCCAAATCAACAGCAGCACCAATCACAGGGCCAGCAGCCACAAGGAGGTCCCATGCAAGGTGGGTGGAATAGCCGGTCCAATGTTGGAGGTGGAGGTCCACCATCCAAGAATCAGAACCAAAGTTCGGGCTGGACTTCCGGCCCGATCCCCCAAATCTCTGGGGGTGGGGGTGACTCCCTAGAGCCCAGTGGCTGGGAAGAACCCTCCCCTCAGTCTATCAGTCGCAAAATGGAAATTGATGATGGCACTTCAGCCTGGGGAGACCCAACTCGCTACAACAGCAAGAATGTGAATTTGTGGGACAAAAAGAGTGCTACACCTGGCCAAAGCCACAGTCAGCAGGCCCCACCACCACCCATGCAGCAGCAGCCACCTAGAAGACAGCAAGGGATGCAGCACAGCAGGGACGCAAACTCTGGCAATGCTTCAGTTGGTAAGCAGAAGTTGCACCATTGCTATTGTATTTTGTAAGCTACAGCCAAAGTACTTTGAGCATCAGCATTTAAAGTGTTATTAAATATAGCAAAATTTCCTTATTCTTAATTCAGGTTAGTAGTAGAGTAGTAGCAATGTAAGGAACAGAGAAACCACAGTATTTGCAAATGTCATTTTCTGTGACTTTGACTCTTGTCATCAAAAGCACACAATTTATACAACATAACAGGTAGTGTTCAATTTCATCAATCTCCAGGCCCAGGTATGTGGGGAGGAAGTGCACAATCTGTGGATAATGGTACTGCTGCCTGGGGCCAGGCATCAGATGCAGCAACAGGTTGGGGTGATTCAGATGAACCCAGCAAAGCTGCTGGCTGGGGGAACCCTTCACCTAACCCTGGTAAACCTGGTAAGGATAGAAAAGACTCAAAATATTACAGTATCTGCATTCAGAGTTATAAATATTCACTCTTAGTCTCAAATCAAGCAATTACACACCTCTCAACTTGAATTTGGTTAAGCATTTCTTTCAAAACACAAGTTCCAAACAGAGAGAATCTAGAAAAATGAGAAATTATCAACATTATCATAACCATCTGCTTTAATTTCGCTGCAGGCACAAAGTCTATGGAAAGCTGGGGTGGGAAGGGCGAGGGGTCTGTCGCAGCCTCTCGTCACCCCAGCTGGGATGAGGAAGATGATGGTGGTGGAGGGGTCTGGAACAGCACGGGCTCCCAGGGAAGCAGCTCCTCCTTCAACTCTGGAGGCTGGGGTCAGACTCATGGAGGAAAGAGAGGCAACATCAAGGTAGGGAAAATGAGGCTATAGGACACAAATAAGTTCACATAGTTGTTTCATTTCACTAAGACAAAGCTATTATCATTTTGTTTAGTAGCAGTACTTTGTTGACAATCATTTGTACTTTATTATTCCCTTTTAAGATTGAGAGTAATGTTTAAATTTCTTTTCAAAAGAGTGGAGGAGGGGACAGCTGGATGAATCCAGTTTCACGTCAGTTTTCAAACATGGGTCTCCTGGTAAGATGTTAATTCACTAAAAAATAATCTCTATTTCTAGCTATTTGAAACAGCATTTGTAATTTGATGTTGATATTGATATTTTACTTGAATGTCTTGTCTGTCATATTGCTGTTTTTTTCTTTAGTTACTTAATCATAACTCAGTGAAACAAATGTTGTGTCACCCATATTGTGATGTTGTTATGATGGATGGATTATCAGCGAGGCCTCTGTTACTGTCCTGTGAGCGGATGTGGGGTTGCTAAATTACTAAATGACTTCATTCTTAGGGTGATGATCCAAGTGTTGACAAAAAGATGGAAGGAGACAAGAGAGGAATAACTGACTATAATGGAGAGATGCGGAGAGGAGGAAGAGGAGGTTACCGGATGCCTAGTTCCAAAGACATGGGTCCTGTAGACATGGGACCCTATGGTGAAAAGGTATGAGTGTGTTAACTGTGCTACTATTACAGACCGCACATTACAGACCTTCAATTTTCAAAGTTAGCTCTCATTTTCTGTTATTTTAGCTTTTTATAGTAACAGTATCTGCTACATGGGTGTTCATGTCTTAGTCAAAAACCATTGCTCTTGTTTGTCTTTCCGTCGTGCTCCAGATGGGTGGCCATGGAGTGTTTGTTGGCAGTGGCGGAGGGATGCCTCAGCCTCGAGGGATGCACCAGCCTGGCATGCATCCGATGAACCCTTCCCAGGGGTTACGTGCTCAAGTGCCTCATCAGTTCCTGTCTGCTCAGGTCTGCTGTCCTCTGATGTTATTAGCTATGTTGAATGTTTTTTTTTAGGAGAGATGGAGAGTCTCCTGAATCCTTCCAGTATTGACTTCACACAAACAAATTTTTTTTTGTTGTTGTTGTTTTTCTACGAATTGTAGTATGATCTTACAGTTGTCCATAATGCTAATACGACATTACCATAAATATTTGGGGGCAAAGTCATATGCAGTAAACCCATGCTGATACTTTATTCATGTTAGTAAACTCAAACAAATTGTTTGTGGGGCTTGCTAGCTGTTGAGCGGAATTATTCATCGCCTGATTGCCTTGTGGTCTTGCAGTAAATCACACAGCAGTGGCTGTGTGGCTTTTAGGCTAGAGGGTAGCTATTGACACAGTATTTGGAGATCATAAAATAATCTACTGCATCTTATTTATTTCCCGTCCACTGTACATTAACTGTTTGTTTATATTGTTTTATTTTCCCAGCATTCCTTTGTTCTGTTTGTCAGCCATATTGTAAAATAGTCTATTATATTATTGTTGTTGTCATCTGGCCTTAGACAGTAATACAACCCCACACTCATCTGGAAAATTTTAAAAACCAGCTGTTTAAAATCGGACCCTGTCCTGGTTCACCTGCAAATCTCTGATAAATCCCAATCCCTGGGAAAAAAAGTTTTGACAGTTTTTGATGCTATGCATATGTCGCATGTGTCACTAAAAGTCTTGAAGTTGTTAATTGTGAATTTAAATTTGTTTGGTCTATTTATATCTTTGGAATGAATGGAGCTCTGTGAATGCAGTGTCCCTGTTTTTCATATTACAAGCGTCTGTATCAACAGCCACATATAAAGAAATTCCTGTGACATGCAGGTGCCGGGTCCTATGCTGAAGCAGATGCCCTCCCCTGGTGGCAGTGTGGGTGGAGTGGTTGGAGGAGTTGGAGGAGTTGGAGGTGTCGGAGGTGTTGGTGGCGTTGGAAGTGTCGGAGGGGTCGGTGGTGTTGGTGGAGGAGTGTTCCCTCCTCAGATTTCCCCACAGCAGCTAGCAATGCTTAGCAACATTTACCCCCACATGCAGCAGTTCCATCTGGTACGTGACTAAATGCTAGATTGTTGATTGATGAGTTGATTCACCACATGGAAATAAATATTTCATTGTTTCCTATTTATATAAAACAAATTGCCTTTGTGTAAGTTTGTATTCTTAAAATAAATGGTGAATTGTAATAAACTTGTAAAATAATCACATTTTTGCATGCAATATATACATTCATATACATTCTTTGTTTACCTCCGTCTCTGACCATTTCTGCCCACCAACTCACAGGCTTGTCAGCTCCTGCTACAACAGCAGCAACAGCAACAGCAGCAGCAGCTTCTGCAGAATCAGAGGAAGTTCCCTCAGCCTCAGCCTCTCAGGCAGCAGCCAGACCCACAGCAGGTGAGCATGATCAGGCAGCAGCCAGACCCACAGCATGTTCTATATCATACCATGCAGTGAGACCTGCCTGGATGTCAGCTATGACTAGTGTATTTCTTGCGCGCTATGTCAGATAAAACTAAATGGGAAGAACAACAGTTAGGAATTTTTGGGAAGAACAACAGTTAGAATTTTTTTTTTTTTTTTTAACCTGGGTGAAAAAAAATAGATTTAGTTGAAAAAGTATAAACTATGAAGACTTTATAATCTGATTATTTAAACCATCTGATACTCCACTAGTGTGGCTACAGATTAACCCTAACCCTCAGGCATATAAACTAGAACCTGTACATCTCTAAATGTTGTCAGATCTGGTTTTACTTCACCTAGATTATTTATAACAATTCACTGGTCAGTGTAGTTAATCTGAATTCTGTGAATCTTGTCTTTCTCAGCTGGCAAGGATTATGGCTATTCTGCAGCAGCAGAGACAGCATCAACAGGGTGGAGTTGGGGCAGCAGGAGGGGGGAGCTCCAAACTCTCCCCCTCTCATCTGGGAGGAGGCCTGTCCAAACAGTCCATGGTAGACCCCCTTTCACATCCCGGAATGGGCGGGCCCTTATCAGACCTTCATGCCAAAACGCAAGGGATGTACGCAGGTGAGTCTAAAAAGGCAAAAAGCGTGTGTGTTAGACTCATTGGTTAGATGTGACAGAGACAGCTGGGTAACTGAATAAAATAAAACTATTATCTTTACTTTTAATGGTGTTTCCCAGGCTGCCAAAAGAGCATTGTGGAAAATCAACAGCAAATCAACAAGAAATTTAGGGTCAATTGCACTGAGGGTTAATGACATACATATTGCCTACCTGCAATATAAAAGTCTCAGTATCCTGTTGCTAGTCTATCAGTTTGTAAGGTAATAAGAACCATCCAGTTATATCTATCTAGTTTGTGTAAACACAGACATATTACTTTTGTAATCATTGTTACTATAACAACAGTCCTCCATTTTGAATGGTCTTTAGTACTCAGTGTGGTGAAATAGATAAAATATACTTACCAGCTCAGCCAAAGGCTGTATTGAACTGAACATTAGTAGAGTGTAATGTGCTGATGAATGTTTGTGTTCCACTTGTCAGGGCTTGCCCCCGGTGGTAACCTGTCAGGACTGGAGCTCAGTCCCATGATGGGGGGGATGAAGGACTCAGGAGGACAGCAATCCCGCTTCAAATGGATGATGGAGGGACACTCCCCAGCTCCTTCTCCCCCTGATACAACCCTTCACAAAAATGGTAGGTTAACAGTTGTGCTTTCACAAAACTGACACTTTGTGAAAGCACACCTCCCAGGCTGTTGTCAATCTGTCTTAACTGCGTTGGTAATCACCTTCATTCACAGTGTATTTGAATGAATCACTGCAAAGTGTTCTGAGACATATTCATGTCCATCTGTTTGACCTTATTTCTCTTTTGTGCACTCTTCCCAAGGCCCTTTAACCAGTGCTATAAAGGTGAGAGGAGGATCCCCATACTCCCAGTATGAAATGCTGGGTGGTGATGGTTTAGGAATTCCTCCTCAAGGTTCTGCAGACAACTGGCACCGGACCCCTGGGAGTAAAATGGGGAACAAACCTGCCACATCCAGCTGGCCTCCAGGTGAGTGTAAACAGAGACAGTAAACAGGTGTTAACCTGTCCTGTGTATAATTTGTGTGCTTGCTGTTGGGTCATTTTCATTAATGCCCCTTTTCCACTAGTACCTAATCCTACTCAGCTCGGACTCGACTCGACTCGCCTCGGTTTGTACGCGCGTTTCCATTACGTTTTAGTACCTGGTACCAGGTACTTTCAGTAGTAATTCCTACTCGGCCGGGGTTCCAAGCGAGCTGAGTCGAGCCGAAAATGTGACGTCGGCAGACGGCAGGCCACTGATTGGCCAGGGCCTGCCTACGCGTCACTAGATGCGTCGGGAGAGCGACTTCGTTCATAAGAGTCAACCGCGCCATTTTTAAAACGCAATAACAACAACGAACACGATCAGAGATGACTGCACAGAAATCAACCCCGCGGAAGCAACGAACGAGGTGCAGACATTTGTCCATTGCTCCGTGTAGTCGTTTTGTGTTTGTGTTCGCATAACAAATGACGTCGCTGGAGTTTCGGCCGCGTTGCCACGGCGTAATTCCCCACCCACGCTGAGGTGGTACTCTGTTGTAATGGAAAACGACCGAAACTGAGCCTGAGCCGAGTTAAGGGTACTAGTGGAAAAGGGCCATTAGTTACCTAACCTAAAACAAAGAAGAATTAATTAATTACATTCAATTTCTCCTAACTTAGAGCCATCCAATATGTACAAGTTCTAGGGTAAAGTTAAGAGGGGTCAGTTAAATTATCCCAAAGTAATCAAATCCACAACAGTAAACATAGTGACAACCACAGGATTTGGTATAAAAATGGCAATGACAATAATGTATATGATTTTAAACAATAAATATGTTTTCTGTTCTCTGATGACAGAGTTTCAGCCCGGTGTGCCCTGGAAGGGAATCCAGAGCAGTGGAGACCCAGAGTCTGACCCTTACATGACCCCTGGCAGTGTTCTTGGCTCCCCAGGACCTCCGAGCCTCAACGACTCTGACCACCAGTTACTGCGAGACAACATAGGTATTTGACTGAATCTGCCAAATATTTTGATGAGCATAGCAGTAAGTTTTAGAGATGGTGCTTAAAATACCACTTACAAGATTTGTAGTCATGTGATGTCCAATTTAGTCCCAAATAAAAGCTTACATTACCAAAGAAAAGACAGTCACGTTTGAGACATTATTCACTTATGAAAAGCAGGAGCATGAAGTTGAAAAGTTTAAATACAGCTCTGAATACAGCTACAGGTTGTTTCACAAAACAATTAGGGCTGAGCAATAAATTTATTCACCATAACTTACAACTGTAAAAAGGTTAAAATGTCACATGGTGAATAATGATACACAATTCTGTTGAGTAAATTATTACTGCAAAGGAATTTCAGACTTCACTCACTTCTTCCAGGTATGAACACCTACTGAAAAATAATTTTTAATTCTCGTCTCTATCCAGTGTGATGAAATCCAACTATTTTAAATTAAAATTCCACAACTGGACTTTTGATGAACTTGCTTAATAAATTCTCTCTCTCTCTCTCTCTCTCTCTCTCTCTCTCTCTCTACCTTTTTTAGCAAATTATTGCCTTTTCACTGGATCAAGAATAGACATAGTTCACTCACTGACTGACTCCCCATTGCCAAACACAACACACATGTACCAAGTGAAACCTGTAACAGATGCAAGTTCAGCCAAGTTTGATCTAATTTATCTATTTAATCATGAAGCATAAGTTTTGTAAATTCTTGAAAACACGCTCCAGTGCCATTTATTGTCAGAAAGTCTAGGGGCAAAGGTTTAACAAACAGTGTTCCTCACTGGTTCAATCTGCAGTCCAGCTGCTCTATGGTTGCCTTGTCTTGTTTATCCCAGGATGTGTTGCTTTCAGATAACCCTTTCATGTTTTGCAGGGCCAAACCCCACCCTCAACACCTCGCTGCCTTCACCTGGTGCCTGGCCCTACAGTGCCTCAGACAGCCCCCTCAGCAATGCACACAGCACAGGTATATGTTTTGATTTATTGAATTTCCATACATTTTTTATTTCCTTTTGCATTTTGATTTTTGAGTCTCCTTCATCTTATCAGTTCAGATGTTATTTGCTGTTAAATTTCTTTGTTTCTGTTACTATAATTTGTTGTGTTTGCGTTCTGACTTTTCTACAAAGATGCCAAAGGAACTAGCTGTACTGTGTCCTCTCCACTCCCATTTCTGTGGTATGTTTGTCAAAACTCATTTTCCCCCTCTTTCTCCCACCTCCCCATTTCCTCCTTAGGAAAGTACTCGGAGTACAAGCCCAGTTGGCCCCCAGAGCCCATCGGACAAAACAAGTTATGGAAGACCAATCGTAACAGCTCACAGCTGCCACGCCCCCCTCCAGGCTTAACCAATCAGAAGCAGGCCTCGCCCTCCCCCTGGGGTAGCGGAGGCCCACGGTTGGCCCGGAGCTGGGGAGGGGGTGGGATTAATCAAGAGTCAAGATTTGGGCCAGGTACTGTTTACAAGGAAAAAAAGTTAGATTTCATAACCTTTTCTCAACTTCTGACTTAACTGTATGCTGTATAGAGGAAGATCTTCTTGGCAGTGATATGGCAACTCAGGTCTTACTATAGTTAAAAGTTATCTGTATGTAATTAAAGTCATCTCTAGTGTAATCTTTGTATTTGTCATCAACTACGACGTGCCCAATAATTGTTTTGTCTTCTTTTTTTCTGTTTGTCTCTTGTCTCTTTCTTTATCCTTTCCAGGCTCAGCTTGGAGTGATGGTGTTGCCTCCAGAGGCAGCTGCTGGTTGCTGCTCAGCAACCTGACCCCTCAGGTAAGGAGTGAAGAATAAGAAGGAAAAACAGGTTTAGAGAGAGGGGAACTCTGAAAAGTATAGTATAAACTGAATAGACCATTTTCAGGGATTTTGTGGAAAAAGGGACAACTTTAAAACATTACCAATATCCCCACTCATAAGCTTCTTGTCTTTAAACTAAGATGGTGCACAAGGGTGGGGAAGTTATGCCATTTAAGATGCTGTGCACGCTGTGTAGGACTCAGATGTTCTTATAAACCTGATCACAGCAGAATTTCTGGTGGCTATAAAGTAAAACAGTTGCCCAGACAGACTGGTCAGGGTGTAAATTCAAAAGCTTTAAATTGCTGTGCTCATTCATCTGTATTCCCCTTTAGTCTGTCTTATGCAAATTAGATGGACCGATGCGTGACCCAGCTGTAATTGGATTGTGAAATTGGATGAGCCATTTAATCAATTAGGGGTTGCACAAATGAGACTCGCATGACACTATTCAGGGAAAAGCATAGAATTTAAAATGTTCAATTATAGGTCTAGACAATTTTAGTAAAATATATTCTTCTTTACAAAAATCCTTTTGTGCACAGGCTTGCACAGCTTGTATATCTTAATGTAAGTGTGACAGAATTACAGATCGATTAAGCCACAGCGTTCATCTCAGTACATTACTTATTAATTCATGGTTTTACATATGTGTAACCATTGTTGTATAATCACCTAGATTCCCTGACCTTTTCTGTCCCCATAATTGATCATTCAGGATTGCGGACAATTGTAGCTGTATCATATTGCACACATACACACACACCTTACACATTTAACTTTTATTCTTCTTTCCCGGAAGATTGATGGCTCCACGCTGAGGACTATCTGCATGCAGCACGGCCCCCTGCTGACCTTCCACCTTGGCCTGACCCAGGGCAGTGCTCTGATTCGCTACAGCAGCCGGCAGGAAGCAGCCAAGGCCCAGGGTGCACTGCACATGTAGGTTAACCTGCAACCGCACTAACACATATTTAAGAATGAACATGCCCCCGTTGATCTAAAGAGCCTTCTCTTGTAACTTCTTCTTAGGTGTGTTTTGGGCAACACCACAATCCTGGCGGAGTTTGTGAGTGAGGAAGAAGTCGCTCGCTATTTTGCACATTCCCAGGCCGGAGGGGCAGAGGGGGTCAGCTCGGCAGGGGCAGCAGCCAGTGCGACGCAGAGTTCATCTGGAACAGGCACAGCAGTGGCCAGCAGTGGAGGCAGCTCCCCGGGGAACGAGCGGGCAGCGGCGGGCACAACTTCAGGTGGAAATGGAAATGGTGGTGGAGGAGGGGATAGTGGAGCAGCGGTTCTAGGTAGCGTGAGGTCCTCTGGCTCTGCCTGGCAGAGTCTCGATGGTACAGGCAGTTCTTCAGAAACCTCTTCAGCCCAAGGACCCGGGCTGGGGGGGATATTTTCCCAATGGAGCACCAACGGGGCAGGAGAAGGAGGAGGTGTTGGGGGAGTAGAATCTGGGAGGTCCGGGCTCTGGGGGGGCATGACTGCAGGATATCCGAGCAGCAGCCTGTGGGGGGCACCGCAAATGGAGGAAAGGCACCAAATGGATAGCCCTGCCGCCTTGTTGCCTGGCGACCTGCTAGGGGGAGGAGCTGATTCCATATGATGAGCCCCCTCCATTTTTAAGTGTAGGTTTGGACACACTGATACAGCATACACTGGGATACATATGTACTTACTATAGCACACACATACACACACACGCATATATACATGATATACATATTAATGTAATACACGTATACACACATGCATACACATACATGGTATGCATATTAATGTGCACACACATAAAGCAGAAATGTGAGACATGCTTACACACATTCTCGTGGCCAGACTTAAGCTATTATATAAACAAATGCAGGGACTGTTAGATGTGTATACAGCCTTTTTCCACAGATGAAGATTTCAACTGCTTAGACTTGAAACCTGAAAAAGAATGAAAAGTCAGTTGGTCTGAAAGACTTGACTGGATTGCAATGTGCTTAGTAAATAGGGGACTTTTCAACAGATTTACATACACATGCACACACCAAATACAGACAAGCCTTCAGACAGATGGGCACTGTAAACAGCATTACCTTCATCGTATAAGAGAACTTAAAACTACTACATGATGTGAGGTTAAAGTGCAGTTTGTATTCATGTCCCCTTAAAAACGGAGACCGAATCCAAACCCATGCAAACAGCTCTGATTGAAAACAGAACTGTATCTTACTGTGTATGTTAAGTTTGTTTTTTTTTCTGTTGGTTTGTATGTATGGTTTTAATTTTTTTTTTGAACAGTGAAAATATTGAAAAATGTCATTGTTCTGTTTTCAAAATGCTGACCTCCTACTGTTGTATCTCACGCACTCTTTCTCTGTTATTCTCTCTTGAACATGTTTGTTACTGTTGCAGTGATAAATGTTAAATTGCTGGCAGTTTGAGGCTATGTTGCATTTCTCCATGTGTCGATACTGTGCGCAGTGTCCTACACACTATAAGTGTGAGTGAGACTGAGACCAAGTAAGTGGATTAAACCACCACAGTTGTGCGTGTGTGTGAATGTGAGGATAATGTGTGTGTGCATGTTACTGCCTGTCATAATGTGGGCAAGGCTGCTTACTATACAGAAGGTCTATACAAAAATGTTTTTTTGAGTGCATTCGGTATACTGCTGACTGTGTGTTAAGAAATATTGGCACTAATGCTTTTTTTCTCTCATTTGAAGTTGTTTTTTTTTTTTTTTTTAGCAGACTCGTCTTTTTTATTGTCCGACCTGCAATAATAAAAAAAGAACATTTTAATGACACAAAGAGCTGAAGGCATACACGTTGAGAAAAAGGACATGCCAAATCTTATCAAACTGTGTGGAGTGGGAGGGAGGGGTGGGACGGGTTGTTTACAGATGCAGAGTAAGAGTTACCGTACGTTTTTAATGTTCTGTTGTTGTGTATTCGTTTTAAATTAAGACAGGCTTTAGCACTCCTGTTCAGTGTTTTCGTTATGAGATTTTACAAAGGAAAAATTTATTTAAACAAATGAGAACAAGATTAATAAAGATGAAAGTATTGGCTTCTAAATGTGTCATCTGTGGTCATTTTTTTTGTGCGTGAAATCAGGTTTCTCAATATTTGATGTATGTACTGTAATTATTTTGTGTCAGCTACCCTCTATGTTAAACAAAACTTGGTGTGAAACCGTCTTATCTGTTCCTCTGCTGAGATCTCTGCTGATTTGACACAGAAAGACACATGGGCTGTTGGTGATAGACAAGGTCCCAGAAAAACAAGCCAGCATGTCCATCTGTCTCTCTCTCATTACCATCCACAAACCAATCCTATTTAACACCCACGTCATCCTACAGTAAGCCGCTGCTTACTGTATGAAATTATTTACCTGCTCTGATTTAAGTATTGGCTTTCGTTGTGTTAAATGGATGTACTTTTACTTTTGCTAACAAAAATATGATTATAGACCACTAAATTCCTCCATAGATTTTTTTTTTTTTTACTTTTTGGGACAGGGCCATTCTTAAATGTGTGCTGATATACCTGCCAAGACATAATCTGTAAGATTCTTGCCATGTACCAACTGGACGATAATAGATCACAGGGGGAAAAAAATATGATTAATGTTATTAATATTGCTATTTACTGTCATCGTAACACGAGAAACACAACCAATATTATCTTGTTGTCTACATGTTATTTTTTCTTTATATATATATATTCTATATATACATTTTTCAACATTCACATTTTTATATAGTACTTTATGTTAATGTTAATTGCTTGTTTTTTGTACCTTGTCGAACATGTTTTGAACTGTAGATATCTGTTTCTGTGAGAGCGTGGTAGAAACCGGACTGAAACTCCCTGTATGTGTTCACATATCTGGCCTATAAAGCTGATTTTGATACAGATTCTGCTTAAATAAGTAACAGTAAGGAGCGGGATAATTAATGAATGGTCAAATTTCTGGAGGAAGGAGGGCTTGTGTGTGACGTTTCCCTTTAATGACTGTGCCCTGACATACAGGGAATGACATCATCGCCGCTGTGAACGGGCGCGTTAAGTAACGAGAGGGGGAGACAGACTCGAGTGGAGAACGGCCGCTCGTGCTGCCGGAGCTTCTGAGGGACCGTCAACAGGGAGTGCAGCCGACGACAGAGCGCAGAGCTGGGGGAATGAGAGCCGCAACAATCCGCTCCCATCCTCCTCTACCCGGGCCCCTGTCAGACTGACAACCATCGGATCAGAACCTCCACCGAACCAGCTCTCAGACGAACCCAGTATCGGGTGAGTGTTGGCCCGCGGAACCGGAGAAACCAAAGGGGAAAAGGGGCCCGCTTCGGCCGAATCAGAGTCTCGTATTCACGGCTTACAGGGAGAGGGGGAGGGGGCGAGTAGTAGGGATGGCTATCTACAGAGGCTCGTCCAGCACATACATGGGTGCGGTTATAAGTGAGATAGAAAATGTGGCGAAGTGCGATAAATACATTTTGAGCCTCCTTTTAATTTAATTTAACAATAATGGTGCAGTACGTGTCACGGCTCGGTTAACGTATTTTCTACTAGCTTGCTCTAAGCAGCTAACAGTTGACTGACGCTAACGCAAAGGTCTTTGGCTGTTTTTTTTTTATAAACGCTGCTTAAAGCGTCGAAATTATCCAAACGGCTCTTTTAAAATAATATGTTTGTGAATTTTAGGAAATGCAACATTAGTTACACCACAGATTTTGCCCCTGTAGCGTAAATCACAACTGAGTCGCCAGGAAAACGCTACGTAGCCTGACATCTGCTATTATGGTTTAAAAAACAGAAGAAATTATTAACATTGTAGTTTTGCAAGTTGTGGTTTTATTAAGTGGTGCGTTTCTATAGTAGAGTCAGTAACACTGGACCTGATTGTGGAGTGACAGCTGCCCGAGTGTGAGAGGCGTATCTCTGCTCTGTTTTTCATGTGACTGTGAAATCCTTTGGCTTTGGGGAGCTCACACTTGTTTTCTCTCCTTTCAGAAGACTTATTTTAGTCACTTTCATGTAGGGCACTTTGCACACAAGTGGGGCTTGGCTGATTTACACGTGAGGATGTACACGTTATCTCACACTTTGGATTGAGGGGATTACAAAGGAAGCATAGATTGTCTGGTCACAGTGTGCTACAGCCTCGGGACACCCCATCTCCTTACCACTGAAACTCCCCACTAAACAGCAGATATGTGCTGTAGCATCATTGACCAATCCACTGTCTTGTCTGTCCTCAGTAACATGATATCACATGGGGCTTTTCCAGGTGATAGTCTAATCCCAGTCGTCCTCATCTTCTTCTTTGAAACATCAAATAATGCATTCTTCACATCGCTGCCAGGTTATCGCTACACATGTATTTGCAAAACCAAACTCTCCTTTGCAGCGCTTTTCAGTGAAAACCCACAAGGGTGTATGCAAATGAAAACCATATGGACACTGTGCGATTTCAGATTGTGTGTCACTGTTGCTGTACCGAGTAATTAATCAGTGGCACTTACTGTGTAGCCTTGTGATGAATGTTGCTCCTTAAACTGGGCCCCTGGTTGCAGCACATGGGACACCCTCTTGGTGTAATGAAACCTAACCCTTTATTAACCCAAATCCATCTGCCTCCATCACATCCACTATGGCAGGCTGACGTCTCATCTGCTAGAGTTGACGAGCAGGTCTGGGGCCTTTTTTTACACTATGCACTATGTTGGTTCAGTTGATGTTTTCACTTGAAATGAGGACAGTGCAATGCAAGTTGCTTTTGAGTCTGAATCCTTTAAATAAGGCTCAGATGATCCAACATGACAGTATGTCAGCTGTCATCACTGTTTAAGTAGACCAGAGCTGGTGTTTGCAGACTTTTTATTTATTAAATCCCACTGCACAATCAAGCAAAGTAATTTCTGGGATAAATTATGTTGTGATAAAGGAGGATCTGGATGGATGCAGGCTGAGTGCAGAGGACTAGTCCTGAAGAATTGATGACTGTGCTGCTTGCCTAAGTTGGCAAGTCCACTTAACTGAGGTTGTCTGAGAATGCTTTGTTTCGCAGTTTCTCTGACTTGTCATGAGACTATTTCATTTTTTCCATAGGAGATGTGATACGATACAGTCCACTTCATACAGTGCCTTGTTGAATTGTCAATAAGGCCACATGACTAGAAGTGTTACTTGAAGATGCAGCAGGGCTACATTTGGACCACTGCTGCTATAAAGGGCGCAGTTTGTTTACATGGTGTTCCCAAATCGGTGGCGAGGAAGCAAATCTCTTTGGTTAATGATAACCTGTGCTGATTCATTCTGCGCAGCACTTTACTTTCTGAAGTTCGTTGCACAGAATTGTCTGAGGGCCTTGACACAGATAAAGGCAGCCAGCGCTCCGTGGCTGCTCATGCCTTCCCTCCCTTGGCAGTGCTAGCGCAGAACAGCGGAGAGCTTAGGCTTGCTTTTGCAGTGGCTGCACAATGTGGCGTGGTAGGGAGAGTACTAAATAAATGATGATCCTGCTTTTGCATCACGTGCAGTCCAGCTCAGAAGATGCACTTCATTTCCTCGTGTGTGCCAAGTCGTGGTACTCATGCAGCATGAGTATGTGTAGTCCTCATTTTTGCTGTATTTCTTTCTCCTCCCTTCCCTGCTGACTTAATACAAACACAAACCTAATCATGTGTCTCTGGAGGCCAGACAGCTGTTTGCAGATCATCTAGTCCTGCTCAGGCAACATTCTCACACAAACACGTGGTCAGTTCATCATCATGTGAGCAGCTGACTGACTCTTAATACCTTCCCTCATTCTACCACGAAATGGTCATGTTCAGTTAAATTCTGCATTCGCTCATCTTAAAATGTTAAAATGAGTCAATGTTGAGCGAAGAGGCACAGTCTAGATGACCTAGCTTGGCATCATGTGTCCTTTGTTTGCTAATAACCATGTCTTTTTGTCTGCCGGCGACAGTGACAACTTGCAACCATGGAGCTCAGAGTGGGGAACAAGTACCGGCTCGGGCGAAAGATAGGGAGCGGTTCCTTTGGCGACATTTACCTTGGTAAGTGTAAACGGACATTGTCTTTTTTTTTTTTTTTTTTTGGTTGGCTTTTGCATGCCTTAATAAACTTTCCACGTGTCTCCTCTGTTAAAGTTCTTTGTGCATTAGCTCACGGATGGTCTCTGTTTTCATATTGTACCATTAATACCCCCACCCCCCCATCTTAACTGGACACTGAACCTGAATTATATTCATTAATTATTGGCTTGGTTATAGAGCAGTTGCCATGGGCTTACAGCTGTCATTGTGTTTTTGTTCATGTCCTCAGGTGCCAACATTGCCACCGGTGAGGAGGTAGCCATCAAGCTGGAATGTGTGAAGACAAAACACCCACAGTTGCACATTGAAAGCAAGTTCTACAAGATGATGCAAGGAGGAGGTAAGGAGTGAATATAGCTTTGACATGCATGTCAAAGTTTTTCAAGCCTTCCTTACCAATTTTTGTCCCAGGTAATATTATAGATACATACCCCACAAGGCATGCTGCGAAGATATACAATAAATTATTCTAACAATAAGAATTTAATTTAATGTCAAGTTTTTAAATTGTTCCAAAAATCCAAAAGGATTATATTGTGTAAAACTTACTGGGCTAAATAGTTGTATTTGATGCTAAATTTTTTACACGTCAGATAATAGAAATTGTAGGTGTGTCACTAATGACTCGTTCAACACACTTTTTGCTGACTGTATATGTGTGTATTCTAGTGGGTATTCCATCAATAAAGTGGTGTGGTGCAGAGGGAGACTACAACGTGATGGTGATGGAGCTGCTTGGTCCCAGTCTGGAGGACCTTTTCAACTTTTGCTCCCGGAAGTTCAGCCTGAAGACTGTCCTGCTTTTGGCAGACCAAATGGTATGAAATGGACCCTCATGTTAAGAGAGTGCCTTTAGAATAAGGACAGTATCGCTCTCCCCTCACTAAAGATCCCACCATGTGAAACATTAAGAATACAAAGATGAAATATCTATTATCCCACTCCGTCATGTTTATGGCCCACTTGACTGTTATTTGTTGGTGCACGCTTTATATATAAACACTGCACATGATTCCCCTAAGGCTTCTTTAAACATTATAGATGTTTTGGTCTTTGATACTCTTGTGCATCCAGTATACTTTGTAATTCTGCCCTCGTCATAGACTGTGCTGGCCTAGATGTATCATTTTATTTCATTTCAGACCTCTCTCCAGCACAGCTCCTCTCACCTTTGTTCTAACTGCAGCCAAGTTGCTGTGTCAATCCTCCACGTGGTGTTTGCACTCTCTACTTATAGCTTGGGGTCATCACCTTCCTCTGTCCTGTCTTCATATATCCAGTTGTCCTCCCCTGTCCTCCTTTTTGCCTTAGTTTGCTCAAGGTATTGATGTATTGAGTGCACCTACTACTGTTCAGTGACTAAAACGTTATTAGAAAACAAAGCAAGGAAAGTGCTGGCCTGACAGAATATAGACTGTGATAATGTGACCTTGCGGCCATGTATACATGTCACCAGAGTATTTTGTTGCTCTGTGCTGCAGAACCTGACGATTTCACCACTCTGTGTCTCACCTGTCTTTTTCTAGATTAGTCGCATTGAGTACATCCACTCCAAGAATTTCATCCACCGGGATGTCAAGCCCGACAACTTTCTGATGGGCCTTGGCAAGAAGGGAAACCTGGTGTATATCATTGACTTTGGCCTGGCCAAAAAGTACCGTGATGCCCGCACGCACCAGCATATCCCTTACAGGGAGAACAAAAACCTGACTGGCACAGCGCGCTACGCCTCCATCAACACACATCTTGGAATTGGTAAGCTACACTTAGGGCATGTAAATAAACTGGGTTTGCTTCCTGTTTTTTGATAAAGTGTGTGTGTGTGTGCACAACATTAGATTAGGTTCTAATAAAACAGGTTGCTGCTGTTGGTTTTTGACCCTGTTATTGACACACATATTGTCAGGAAGTTCTCTTATAGTCCCACTTGATGAAGCCCTCATTAGAATTCTTGTGATTCATGTTTATTTACATTTTATGTATTGCTGCCATGGTGAGGAGATTCAAGTGTCTTTAGTGTAGAAAAATCTCGACTAAAACAGACAGGAAGATGCAGTGTGTCCAGTTGAAGGCTTTTATTATGCATCAGGCCCATCTAGCCTCTATTTCCAGTAAAGTTAAAAATAGTTGGTATAGTCAGTTAAGATAGCAAGAAAATATAAAATGTGTTAGTTATTAAAAGAATAATTATGAACAGTATGCCACTACATCAGTCTCACTCTCTGTATTGATAAAAGGTTATGTTTTATTGTATTGACAAGATCATTGGAAATGTAATGTAATGGTCTCAGTGATAGGTAGCTCTCGTCATGTTGCTTTCGAAAATTCTGCTCCAGAACAGTTACAACTCGGCTCTGACAGCTCCCTTTAAACACCTTGTTAAATGTGATTCATCTAAATTGGCTTATGATATTTCCCTCTACATGACATTCATCCCTAGCCTGAAGGTGTGTGCGCTGTACTACTTGCCAGATTTTCCCATCAACAGTTGGCTTTGATTTTTCTTTTTTCTTTTAAAGCAGTTGCATCACCATGTCTGTGACAATTTGCAGTATCGTACTGTTTAAATCTGGAGCTCTTACTGATGTTTTCAGCCAGGAAGCTGCCAATTCTAGCTCTACATTCCATGAAAAGTTTTTCCTCATTGATGCCCCCTGTCCTCTCTCCTTCGCCCGCTGCTTCATTTTGGACATGCCTCATCTCCACATAGTCTTTTTGTATATATACACACCTTATCAGATCATACAGAGGATGTGAGGGAAGAGGTTTCAAGAAAGGAAAAAAAGATGAAAACAGCCACCCAGGATGGAGAACAGCCATGTTGTGGCGCTTTATTTCAGTGTAATACTCTCTAAGGCATTCTGCAGATATTACGGTGAACACATCCTCATGTCATTGCTGTTTACTAACTGCAACCCCCACAAGTTATATATGTCTGTATTTTAGTTAGCTGTCAGTGATTCCGGTTGGACAAACATTTAAGTCAACCAGTGATGGCAAGTGTAAGTAAGTGCTGTCATCCACTTTAAAAAGGAAGTGTACTCAGTGTGCAGGAAGTGATTTGCTTTGTTTTGAACAAACAAAAGAACCACACTTTCAAGTGTTGTCTGATCAACAGGTTACACAAGTTTGTCTGTGGGAAGTGCCACATCAACACCTTACTTTCTGGGGTTGTTTGGTCAGTAAAGTTATTCAAGGGGTTGGCCATCCCACAGTGGAAACTGCCCAAACTTTACTCCTAAAATTACCTCACATTCCGTTGTTTTTCCACTCATAAGTATCAGTGACCCACAGATACTGAACGAGATAGATGAGCCTTCATAACACAACCACAACCACGACTTTATCTGTCTTTGAGTTTTCCAGCTAGAGTCAAGTGGAGTGAAATATTTGTTTGGCTTTGTTGTGATGTATTCCCATCTTGAAGATCACTATAACCTTTCTGAAAGTGCAGTAACATGCACAGGCTGTCATTTGTTGGTCTATTGGTAATTATTATTTGTGCCGATTACAGGTCCCTATAAGCTGTGAGTGTGACTTGTTGCAATCCCTTAGTCTGGGCCTGGGTAAATGATCCTACGATCCACAGTTTTTCACTCTTGTATACGTTTGTGCTCGCTCTTTCCACAGAGCAGTCCAGACGTGACGACCTGGAGTCTCTTGGATATGTTCTCATGTACTTCAACCTGGGCTCCCTCCCCTGGCAGGGCCTCAAGGCCGCCACCAAGAGACAGAAGTATGAACGAATCAGCGAGAAGAAAATGTCCACACCCATCGAGGTTCTTTGCAAAGGATACCCTTGTAAGTGATGTTTCTGTAGTGCTTCTGTGTGTTGAACTGCATCTGCTGTTTTAGGTTCTCTCAGTATGAAATTGAGCTTTAGTCAAGTCAGTTTTATTTTTACACATATTTACCTCAAGGAGATTTTCAGTCTGTACAGTATAAAACACCCCCTAGTCTTATATCTTTTTGTGAAGTGGCAGCTTAACACAAATTCAGGGTTTTTGTTCTTGGCTTGCTGTGTACTGATGTAAGTGAAGTTTCTCCTCATTATTTTGCTTGTTATATTGTTTTCTTGTACAGCTGAGTTCTCCACATACCTGAATTTTTGCCGTTCACTCCGTTTCGATGACAAGCCAGACTACTCTTACCTACGACAGCTCTTCAGGAATCTTTTCCACCGTCAGGGTTTCTCCTATGATTATGTCTTTGACTGGAACATGCTCAAATTTGTAAGTTCACATAAAGCATTTCTAATTTAAGTACTAGATGTTTTGCTGCCTACATCCACCTGACTCTTTCATCAGTGTACAGAAATCTCACTTTCAAACAGCCTGCAATATAATAAAGGTAATTTAAAGCTATTCTTTGTTTATGAGATAAGCTTTATCTCATAAGTGATTTCATCTATCAGGGCGCCAGTCGGACAGCCGAGGATGGGGATCGAGAGAGGAGGACGGGAGATGACAGGGATGAGCGGATCGGAGGAGCCCCCAGGGGGTCTGCATCGCGGGGTCTTCCCCAAGGTCCGAACCCTGGAGCTGCCAACAGAGTCAGGAACGGGCCAGAGCAGGCCATCTCTAACCCTGCCTCACGAGTCCAGCAGTCTGGTGAGTGTTCTGTCAAATTATGTCTCAAAGTCAGATTGCTATACATCTTTTAATAACAGAATATTTTCCCGAATATCTGCTTCAAATTAACTCGTCATTTCAGGAAACACATCGCCTCGTGCAATTTCTCGCGCAGAGAGGGAGAGGAAGGTGAGCATGCGACTCCACCGTGGGGCTCCTGCAAACGTATCGTCCTCTGACCTCACAGCCCGTCACGACCAATCCAGAATTTCTACATCACAGGTGAGACATTCACTGCCCCTGGTTGGCCATCTCTCACACTGTATTATTGGGGGAAAAAAAACATTCATGTATTAGAATGATCCGCCAGATTAACATTTCACATACAGCAACATCAAAAATGGCAAATTGCATCTCCTCACAACTGCAGCTGCAAAGTTTGGCTAACAAAGCCTGACTCCATGTAGGCGTGAGTGATGCTGACCAAATAACTTTACAATAGTTTGGCCATAAAATCCACAACACCATGAAATTGCACTAGAATTAAGTCTGCACTTTGAATTTGTTACAAAAAGTGTGTTGTACAGGTTTAGAAAATATAGAATTTATTACATGGCTATCATACTGCAGTACAGTACTATATCACGCAGTAAATACGTATTTTTAGAGAAACTTATGTTGTATCAACTGTACTACAGCATATGGCTTTTGAATGAACTCCACAACTTTTATAGACAACCAGCTTTTAACTTTGATTGCTCCATTCTAAAACAATCTATGCCAATTATTCTTAAGATGTTTTAGTAGTCATTTCTTGTGTCGATCTGTGTGACGTTACCTGTGATATTGACGAGGGAGCGAGAGAGAGCGAGAGCTAAGTCTTTATTCTGTTCCTTTTGCAGGTCAGTGTGCCATTTGAGCACATGGGGAAGTAGAATTCTCTGGCTCTGCATGCACATGAAACCGACAGGTGAGGGTTAATTTCATTCATTTATTCACATATTCACTGAAGAACTATCAGTACGTGTCAAAACTTCCTTTTCCAATAACTATCACTCCTTTTGTTGTTGCAGGGCTGCAAAGTATATTCATTGCTCCGGATTATTTTCCTGTTATTTTTACCTTGTCTTATGTAAAGATGATTGCCAATGGACACATGGATCTTTGGGAAGGGACAATAAATCTTTTAAAGGATCCAGGGAAGTACATGACAGTATCCCACATGCATTCTTTCATGAACCCTTTTTGCTGAACCGTGGTCAGTCACCACCACAATACAAAAAGAAAAGAAATGACAGTCCTACACCATTGTTACTCCATTGTTGCTCATACCGGCTCCACTCCTCAAAACATTCCCTCATTACCTTCTGTCTGATAAATGTGAAGAACTGTGACGTCAAAGAAGCAAAAAGGTATCGGGGACACGCATGATTCTCATCAAAGGTCAGCTTTGTGACCGAAATAGGCTTAGTAAAGATTTTTTTTTTTCAGTTGTAACACCACAAAAACAACATTTTAGCAAATGTCGCCTCTATTATCTTTCACGAGGATATCTTAATTTGGAGCTTGTTATGAGTTTCCTTTCTTTGCTTTTTTTTTTCTTTCTTTCTTTCTTTAAGAGGAATAACAGCTGAAAGATGATGTGGGGAGAGGTAGGTGAAAAGGTAGTGGACAAAAAGAAAGGTAACTTTGAAAAGGATAAGCAAGTGATGTTTTAGCTGTTGTAGAGTAATGTTTCTGGTGAAGTAGCGATTGGTGCTTGCTTGCCCTTCATCCATAGTTGTGATGATTTTACTCTCCCTCAAAACTTAGCCACCAAAACCTCCGCCACCCTTATTTAGCCTGTTTTGACTTGCGCATTTTTCTTTCTGGTTTTAATGTGAGTGGGTAAGGTGAAGAATGACCATAGATATTGCAAAGACGCACTCCCAAGTCTTGAGGGAAGCTCCTCAGGAAATTCTCAGTGTATTTGACCAGAGACCATAGCTGCCCGTTTTGGCTAACAAATAGTGGCTGCAATTTTTATGATAGTTCTTAATGTTACCTTTTTTATTCTTTTGTTATTGGAGGTCATAGGGGACTGGGCAGGCTCTGTTAGGGATGGCTCTAAGGGGATGGGACATCCAATGATTTTTTTTTTTTTTAAATGTTTACTTCACTGTAAATATTTTTTTTATTTTGATGTAAAGCCAAAATGTGGTTATTTGTTTTAAGGTGTAAAGTAGAAAAATGCATACTAATGACCTAAATTGGGGCTGGGATCAGAATTTTAGGTATTTAAAGTACTAAATTGTGGGATGGGTGAATGTTACTTTGCCAGCTGGGTCATCAAACATTTTGTGTGTGTGTGAGAGAGAGAGTGTATATGAGAGAGATTCAGTGACTCCCTGCTAAGAATAAGATTAATTTTGCCTTTGTTTGTATGCAGATTTTCGTCTCTGTTCTCACTATTTATGTTAAACTATCTTGTATTTGTCTGTAAGAACTTGTATTCTTTTTTCTTATTTTTTTCTTTTCATCGTCTTGCAACTTATTAGTAGTTTGTTTGTTCACCTTTTTCTCTGTCCCTTTTGTTCTTCCGTTCTTATGCTTCAAAGGTTGTCCACCTCATATAATACATAGGGCTTTCAATATTCCTTCTGCAAAAATTAAACACTAATAGTTCGATGTCACCTTTGTGGATTTTGACCTCCAGCAACCTTGATGATGTCATTCAAAAGAAAACAACTGATGCAATTGCAGGGATGTGTAAATAGCAGTGTACTGTGTGTAATTACCTTTGTACAGGCCTCCATGACCCAGTGGCATTGTAACTGTTGGGTTGGGAATGCTATAGAAGAGGTTAAGGTGATGGGGATTTAACTTTATGTATTGTGTACTGATATCTTGTACAGTTCTTTAACTCTTTATTTACAACAGTATTTGTGTATATTTTATGAAGTAATAAAATTAATAACGTTGCTCACAACTTTCTGCTGACTGTTCTTGCTCATCTTTTCCTAGCTGTTACATGTGTATGTTTTTTTTATGGCGATTGTTTTAACTGGCTCTTCTGGACACAACAGCACTTGAAGCCTGTACAAAGTTACATCATGGTTAACGGCAAGACTGCAAAAGGGTGACTGCGCATGCGCCAAGAGGAGTTTTTGCTGGCAGTAGCTGTTGGTGATGTGGGTGAAATAACGGAGTCCAGTTCATCAGCTGCGGATAGGAAATGGCAAGATAAAACCAGTTGTTTTTCATAGGTATTTTAGTATTACAATTGAGTGTGTAGCTTCATAAAGGCGAGATATATTTCTTTGTGTTTACTTTACGGGGAAAAGCAACAGCGAGTTAGCGCCAGGCTAAGGAGGCTAGCTAACGTTAGCTAGCAGCGCTCGGCGTAGTTTAGCTCCGCAGCTGAGACTTGTCTTTATTAAAAGAGGCGAGTGTCCGGGGTCCAAACGCTGGTGCAGTGATTTCATAAGTGGCTGACTGTCGTCTGAATGTTAGCGCTTGGCCAATTAACTTTTTGTGCTCCAAAAGGTTGGCAATCGGCTGGAGAGGATGAGCTAAACTGATACTTTGATTGAAACCAGCGCAGATCAAACAACTGCAGAGGAGGTGAGTAACGCAAACAGCAGGATGGAGTCAGGAGCTCTCAACAACGGCAACCACTTTTCACTTTGGTGTGCTTTTATTAACACGTACATGTTTGTAATACGTACCCAGAATCGATCGCACTGGGGTAAATATTGTATCCGCTGTATTTCCATTAAATATGATGTCACCCTTTCTCTGAAACACAGCAGGCATACACAGCTCTGAGGGCTGAGAGCTGCTCCTCTGTTCTTTGTGGGATTTGTTACAGCGCCACTTCCAGCAGATAAAACGAGTTGTGGTCACTGCTAAGTAGCCCTGGGGTCCTCAGTGCCTTCGTCTGAGCTCAGCCTCAATGGCCGGATGCTTTGCAGCATGTTTCGTACAGCTCTCCCAGCCTCAGGACTTATGATGGCCTGTCACAAAGACTGCTGATTTGATTGAGGTCAAAGTATAATGCGTGTTTTGAAACCGACCCACGGGTGCAGTCAGCAGGATTGATGAGTTGCCTCTCTGTTGTCTGTGGCCCGCTGGGAGGCATCAAGCTTTGTTGTTGCGGTACAAGCTGGTGAACACAGACCTCACCATATGTTCTCCTGTGTTCATTTATCTCAGATAACATGTAGATATTTTGTAGTTTTCATATGACAGCCTTGATTTGACCGATTGATATGCATCTAGCCATGGTTGGTAAATATATTATCAACATTAATTTTCAGGCTTAGCAATATGATATTGCCAAGATATTATAATCAGTGTAAACACATCACTTCTGTTTGCACACTGAAATTCATTTGTTAAATGGTGTGTTTTGTTGATTACACTGAAATATGTTGCTATTATGGAAGTGGCCTCAATCAGGAACTGTCTGCTGTATTAGGGCTGATCAATATGCAAAAAAATCATATTGTCAATTTTATATAATCATAATAATATGTAATCATATTATTTCAACAGATTGCAATATTAGTTATGATGTAAGTATTAATTTCAATTTAAATTATAATAAAATACAATAAGAATAATTATGATGATGTGATTTTTGCAGGGCTCTGTACAAAACAAGTTTGTTCCCCTACATATGAAGTGTATATGAAGTGTGAAATGTGCTTCATTTATAATGTTGTGACACATTTTACTAAAATTGCATCTCATATGATTTGGGTATTGCAGTTGGCCATTCTGCTAATATTTTGACATATTGTTTAGCCCTATCAGAAAACATGGCGCAAAAAGTAATTGCTTTGTAATTATTCAGATAAATTGATAAATAATGAATACTGACATATTACCCAGCCCTTAATTACAATTTAAAAAGGTCATTTTGATGACAGCAAGCAAATTTCTATTCAGGTTTGCTTGTATTTCTATGAAAAAAAAAGTACTGGTCTGCAGAAAATTAAATTTCCTTCACTGTCTCTAAATTGATTTCCTTGCAGTTTCTTTGCCTACATAGTTAAACACATTCAGGTGTGTGAGAAATACTGATGTGTTCTGAGGTACTGCATTGCCACAAGCTGATTGAGGCTTTGGAAAACAGCATGAGTCATCCATGACCACATTGAGTGCCAGTCTATATTTAGCTGGTGCATGAGGGGGGTTTGGAAGTCATTGGCAAATTAGTTTTCACTGTGAATGATTAGATTATCGCCTTCCTGGAATCCACACCAAGACACTGACGTAGAGATGACAGAGATCTGCAGTGATTTGATCATAAAGGTGGTGGTGGAGCGTCTTTCTGGATGTTTTTGATGCTGCAAGCTGCAGTTTGGCCCGTTTTGTTTTCAGTTGTTTTCAAATCAGTGCTGCATGAATTTGTGGTTTCACTTCTTCTCAGTAATCAAAGTTAAAATTTTGAGGTCTGGGGATTTTTCAGTTAGTGCAACATCAGGAATGTGATGTTACACAAATGCAGTTTAAGCATTAAGGTGGATACGGTAGAAATGTCAAAAACAGATCAGACTGCTTTGCCGCACTGGTGGTTTAGTTTTTCACAATGAATGTTGAGAAAAAGTGAGGCATATGACACAAGAAGAAACTCAACAGTAGGGAAAAAAGTAATCCCAGTCTTTTCATAGAACAGAGATTTGTGAATTCAAACTGAAACATATTTATCAATTTTGTATGCGTTTGGATGATGTTACATTAAAGCTTTAACATATTTCTGTTTAATGTGAAGATTCAGTGTTGATGCAGCATCTACCTTGGGCCACAGTTGGTTCTGCCTGAAATTTAGCTCGGATTCATGGACATGTTTCCTTACTCCGAAATAATATGTTTGTCTTTCGCGCCATCTCTAGCTACACTACATTTATTCCTGCTTTCAGCAAAGCACAGAGGAAAAAAGTAGGGGAGAAATTGGGTCAGCAGCCCTCAGCTCATTGCTGTCACACTGATTCGCTGTGTTTGAGTGATTCAGTCCCCAACCGCCCCCCAATCACATGTGTTGGCGTGTGTGGTTTTTACACTCCTTATCAGCCTCTCTTCACCCACCTACCTTATGCCTCCTCTTTTCACTCTGTCTGTTTTGATCTTGCTTCATCTGTCTATTCACACATTCTCTTTTGCACTGTAGATCTGTTCAGTGTCCTACTTTGCTCTGCTCTGTATCTTTTTCTGTTTTCTCATTCTAACACCAGCAGATGTTGGCTGGAGATTTAGGTCGTAGGCTGTGCAGGCCTGTTGCAATGCATTTGCACATTACATCAGTTAATTCAGGCTTTACAACCTGAAACGTGAGGTTTTGAAGCCGATTTTTTTTTTAAATCAGACCACTACTTATTTGAATTATCTAGGCTAAATTACATTACACATTACATTTACCTCAAGAGCACTTTCAGTGATGAAGTCTCATCAACACCCTTTATTCTTACAGATGAGTCCACTTTGGCGGCGAGACATAACCCGTAACCCAGAGAGGTTGGGGAATGACTTTCCTTTTGGCTTTGCCCCAGGGCCCCCCGCCACTGTGGCCCCACAAGGATCCAACTCCTCCTGGATATCAGAAGCCCCAGTGGTCACACCAGAAGAGCCAATTTTTCTCATGACCTCCACTGCCCAAACTATATCAGGGTTTTTTGTTTGGACAGCTCTTCTGATCACATGTCACCAGGTAAGGGCGGCCTGATATTTGGAGGCTACAGATGATCAAGTGGTCTTATAACGTCAAGATTTCAGTTTCTGTCTCTAGTTATTTTGTCCAACAACAGCTATTCGTACTTTAGTACCAGTGAGAAGGTAGAATATTCCAGTGGGGTCAAGCTAGAATAATACAATCATGACTTTATTATATCTTTTTGTTGGACCTGTATGTAGTCAGACACTATAACTATAACATTGCTGTCAGTCTCTTGAAATGAATCAGGTGGTTATGTTTTATTTACACTGAATTATTATCAGTCTGAACACAGTATCACAAAGCAAGACACAAAAGCCCTATCCTATCATTCATTGTTGCAATAGAACCTAGCAAGTTAATGTGAAAGTAATCAGTTGCATCTGTTTTCTTGCCTCTGCCCACAACCTTTGGGTGCACAGTTAAACTGGAGTACTGGGATATAACCTCAGTATTGCTCATGATTGTTCAAGTCTGCTCAGTGTTCTTCTTTTTCTTTGATTTTCATGTGTTGAAGGTAGGCATGTTGTGCACAAGTAGCTTCTCAGAAAAAGCAAAAAATAAAAAAACCCAAAACAACAACAACAAAAACAACAGACACATTCACACCCAGGGGCATTTTTCTAAGTGTCCCCGTTAATCTGAGGAATCTGCATGTTAATCTGCATGTTCACAAACCACACACACATGCACTTGGAAAGTTTTACATCCTGTAAGAAGGTTCCTTCCAAGTACAAGTTTGATTGACTTAAGTTGATTATGCCCTCTGAAATACACCCACCATGTGACAAAATCCTCAGGTAGTCTGATCATAGGGGTAGTATGGAGAAATATCAGTGTGCAGCCTCAACTGCTGCTTGTCTGTAGACTATTGAATGATGTACATTAGGTTCAGAGAATAGCAATGAGAGGTGGATGATGTGAGGTTACACTATGAAAAAATCAAAGCAACAAATTATAAAGTAGTTAAGTTTCCTGTGTTTTGATGGTGTTCAAAATCACTGGACAACACAGGTGTTTAGTGTTAGTGGTGCAGATAAGTGCAGTGCAGTTTGCCTTGTGTGAGTTTATCAGCCCTCATGTTAATGTGAAGTGTTTAGTAAGCCTCTCTTATATGTAAGTGAGATCTATTGTACCTGGAGGATTAATTAATGACTCGTCCTCCATTGCTTGCTTCTGCTCTCCACATACAGGGTTCAAGAAGAGCCCTCTGTCACTCTGGCAACAGGTGCTCCAGGCTCAAGTACGACATCAAAGAACAGGGGATGTGTGTGAGAGTGCGTGTATGTGTGCAGAAAGGGGAGGAGGGTCACTTAGCAACAAGCCCCGTGAGCAGAGTGCTCTGTCTCGCTCGGTGTGTCGTTGCCCACTGTTTATTATTTTACCAAGGGTGTGTGTGTTTACAGGCCAGGAAAGGTGATAGGTGGGATATTGTGTAAGTGGAAAGGAGCCGGATGGAGCAGACAGAGGTGCCGCTGACACAGGCCCGCCCTGTTCTTCCTGCTGTCTGCTGCTCTCAATAGGAGTGATAAAAGCCCAGTATCAATTACCCGAAAACATCCCCATGTGTCAGCGCACACACTCAACACACACCTTTCAGACACACAGTGCACCAATATACAGCCTAGCCAAATGTACACTGGTTGTATTCTGACCTGCACAGACTTTAGAGTTGAGTTTCATGAGTCTGCAAATAGTTTAAGCTAACCCGTTCATCCAACACATTCTGTGGTTACACATAAACAACGGTATCTTTCCCCCATCTCATTTTTTTAATATGACCAATATATGTTGGTGTTTCAAAAATGCCTAAATAAATATGTGGTATAGGAGTTAATGCACAAGCTGCATTTTTCATACTATTGTATTGTACACTCTGTCAAATTGCTCTTCATCAACTGAGAAAATACCCTTTAATGTAACCTTCAGCAAAACACAAACTATGATACTACATCACAGGTGATCACATCAAAATAGGTCACTTTTGACAGTTTATTGAAACTTGCAAATGCATTTCCCATCTTGACTCATATAACCCAAATACAGTATGACAGCTACATGTTTGTGTGTTTTGTGTATGTACATGCATATGCAATCCAGTGTGTCTCTCTCTCTCCCACCTTTGACTATCAAATATAACGTGTTTATACAGTATTCTAAAGCATGAGCAGCTCTTTGCAAAGTCAGATGCTTTGATATAATGCCATCAAGAAAAAACTGCTTCTCAGCAACTTATGGAATGTTATAGAAAATTAATACCCTGCAATTTTTGTAGTGCTGATAAAAAAAAAATGATTGTACTGTATTCATTCAAACTAATTCACTTTACTGACAGCGTATGATGTCTGATGACATCATATATCAGATCTCATTTGTGTGCTAAATTTGTGACAGAGTCATAAAAAGCTAACAGAATATTATAAATTCTGCTGTAGAGTAGATATTTGCTCTTCACTAGCTAAAGCATACAAGAACATGCACTTGTATTATAAACTCATTTCCAATTCCAGGTTAGATAATGGTGTCTTCTCTTCTTTTTAGATCTACATGCACCTACGTTACTACAGCTCCCCAAATGAACAGAGGCACATAGTTAGGATCCTCTTCATAGTCCCCATCTATGCCTTCGACTCCTGGCTCAGCCTTCTTTTCTTCACCAATGAGGAGTATTATGTGTACTTTGACACAGTCCGAGACTGCTATGAAGGTGAGTGACTGGAGAATACAGTGCAATGAACGGGTACACTGACATTTTCTGCTCCAGGCTGGATTATACACTGCATTATCTGGCATGCAAATGGCAGGCCAGTATCCACCACAGCTGTGGGAAGGAGTATTTTGTATCACAATGTGTCTTTTGATTCCCAGTAGAAATAAGGGTGAGAGAATTTATGTGTTGCGATACCTCAGTGGCAGATGGCCTTTGCAGTGTCTTCATTTACAAAGGTTTCCATCTTTGTTCTCATGTCTCTGTGGCCTCTTGGGATTGCAAGGGAGGGGAAACCTGTTTCCTAGCAACTGTATGAAAACGAGCAAATCCTTGTGAAGACTTTAAAAAGGCATCTCACTTGTAAGCAGATAAATCGTAAGCTTGTTCTTTATCTTGCCAGCCTATAATTGACAGTCACAGGAATTTCTCTGACTTCCTGCAGAATTTGATAATAAAACAAGCAATAACATAAGACACTATGGGTGTCATTCAAGCTTTTCATTGTGAGAAATTGCTGCTTTTCTCTGTTGATATCATTGCAAACTTAAAACCTTTGGTTTTTGAACTGCTGGTTTGAAGAAGCCACGTTGGATTCAGAACTTGTGTTGTAACTATTTTCTGGCATCTTATAGATAAAACAATTAATTAATTGAAATCAAAACAGAGCTAATGGATTAATCTTTCCTTATATGACTGGTTTCACATCTGCATACACTAACAACACCATGTTATGCAAGGTTGCTGTGATATAGTCTGCTGTACTCTGTAGTCCTGTCATGCCTTGGAGCTGCTGAGAGATGGCATTATATGGCATGTGTGGCCTTGGGGGTGATGTATTGTTAAATGTAGACACAGACATGCATTATTACTATTGCTGTTCACATAGACACTATTAGTGCCATCTGCTGCAGGTAAAAAAGCTCTTTCAGCTGCTGGTAAAGAGAGTCTGTCAAGAGAGTGTATATCACTCTAACTTGCTACACATTTGTATGTAGTCTATCAAAAGGTATATACCTGTAGTCCATTCTGTGCTATTTATAGTACTACTGTAAAAGATGTACTTTTAAGTACTAAACATTTTTTATCACAATACAGTACGTATTATTGAATAAGTGTATGGAAATAGAAGTTACTGTTTGTGCGATTAGGTATGATGGCTGATAGCTTTCATATTGACATGGTGAGCTTTGTCTCTACTATAAAGAAACTATTTATGTGCTGTTGCTGTTATTAGCACTCTCAAATATTTATGCTGTCAGTCTTTCACACTGTTTCTTCTTCTTCAAGGTAAAAACATTGAAAGTACATTTTACTGTGAAACAAAAGTGTACATGTAGCTTTGCAATGAAGCCAGTGCTGTGCTGACTGTGTCCTGGCAGGGTTTGTCAGTGTGCTTCTATCACAGGCTTACTTTTAACTTTAAACAGTAAAGACAACTGTGACAGTGGGGACCCGGTATCTGTGGATGACCCTTAAATTAGCCTGAGGGCACTTGGGCAGGTCGATGAAAAACAGTCTGCTCCGATTGCTGGGATGGAATGTCCAGTAAATGTTAGCAGAATATCCAATAATATTGACCGTAATTCACCAGTACACAGGATATGATCTAACTGCTGTATACAGATGTGTCAAATACAGAAATACAGATTGATATATCAACGGTTGAAGGAGAGTTTTTTTTTTTTTTACACCAATATTAAGACGCTTTAACTAACTTACTATAAGGTCTAAGATGTTATGAAGAATAGTTTGTAAAATCTGCACCCTACTGTGCATTTAAGAGATGTGTCTGGTGGAGCGGTCAGCATGTCTGCATGCTGAACCCCATCAATCAGCACAAGTGACAAGATTTTGAATTCTGAATTACAAACCATTTTGCCATCTCCTTTCCGTGGATCCCCCACATCTCTGTTCTGTACACACCTAGTCACTAAAACTTTGCTTTATGCTTCATAAGAAGACTAAATGTTATGTGGATGAAATGTGGATATAATTTGGATTGTGATACTAAAGATAATAATGTAAAACCGAACATGATTCTGTGATGTTGTCACACCAAACACAGACACACAGATTTCTAAAGGGGAGTTGTTTTTTCAATTGAGAAGGCACTGCTGTTAAGTAGTTTTTTCTAATATCTAAATATTTTAGATTAAATGTTTACACATTTACATAGATCACCTCACAACCTGGCAAGTGACCATGATTGGGTATGAAAATAGAAATTAGAAATGATCTCCCAACCTTTCAGCAAAAAAAATTAAATCAGCCACTTCAACGTTAAAACTCTAAAGGCGCTCTCTAAAGTCTGTTCTGGGCTACTGTAGAAACATGGGGGGCTCCATGGAGAAGGATTTGGTCTCTATGTAGATATGAAGTGCTTATTCTAAGCTAATGAAAACACAACCATTCTATGACCAGTCTGTGATTATACACTAATGAAAACATAGTTATTAATATTATATTCCATTTCTGCTAATAGAGCCCTCTGAATCAAATGATCATGAAATTGATCCAAAGCATTTAAAGGGCCGAGTAGGTTGCAAAGACAGAGCCTGGGATGACAAGTTTTGTCTGAAGCCAAGCATGAAAAAAAATCTGTTTAGCCTTGATCCCCAACCCCAGCTGGCTGGATTGATTAGGTTGATGACATATCAGATCCGACCAGTGGATAGAATAGAATAGAAAGGGATTAGAGACACACCTGTTGTAGCTTCGTATTTAGGCCCGCTGTGGACAAACAGCACAAAACATCATGTTAGAATATGATTAGGATCTTTATTAGCAGTAGTTATGTAACACATTACATGAGTGCATATCATCAGCCTTAAATGTATGTAGCTCACTTGTGTAAGATCTGTATTATTTCGTTGTATCATGTGACACTATTTTGTGGCAGCGTGGCAGGAACATGAGCTTTCCTCAGTGTTCGCTTTCTTCACCAATGTTTCCACAGGCATCCCATTATCACACTGCTCCATGTCTGCTCCCAGCACGAAAGCACTATACCTTACAATTATGTTCAGGGTTATACTTCATCCTCAACATTACCCAATCATTTCTAAGCCTGCTGATGTGGGATGACTCACTTCTCAGGCTTGAAATGGCAAGCTCAGCAGTTCTGAAACAAAACTGTAACGTAACTGTAATTATGACAGTTACATCAAATGCTGACAACACTATTATTAACTGCTATAGCCAAGATGCATCACTGTGTTTTAGAAATAACAAACCGTCAAACAGCTACATTAACATACTTGACTATTTTTGTAGAAATCTTAGTATGAAGGCAGGTAGGTTGGAGCTTTCTGCTCAGTTACTTCTGAACCATTCTGAAGACATAAGTAGCCTCAGAGTTTTACCTGTGACAGGAAGTTGGTCTCGAACCAAGACTGGTTCATGCTCGATATGGTATGTAATTTCTTGACAGGCTGGTACCGTTTGCCATTTTCCAAGCAATCCGGACTATATTTATTGAATACATCAAGCAGTCTTTCCCCAGTTGTAATATAAAATGTTTGCGACAGTTTAATCTGGGAATGATTTCACCGATACCAACGATCACCCGGGTAACATTTTGTCTGTCTGACCCTCTGCAGCCTTTGTCATCTACAACTTCCTGAGTCTGTGTTATGAGTATCTAGGAGGGGAGAGCGCCATCATGGCTGAGATCAGAGGCAAACCCATTGAGTAAGTCCTGTTTTTTCTCATCTTCCCTTTTTGTGTATTTCATCCTTTTCTTTCTGGTACAAATAATTACTTAAGTCAATTCATGTTGAAATAGTCTGTATACATTTCCAACAGTTTAACCTGTATGAGTCTGCACTTCACTTTAGGTCAAGTTGTATGTATGGGACCTGCTGTCTGTGGGGCAAGACATACTCCATTGGTTTCCTCAGGTTTTGCAAACAGGTACCAGATAAAAGGTGTAATAACTTTGTTTTAGTATTGTGATTTTAACATAGAGGATGAAATACTGTCCACTGTTATGATCATATCAGTGTTAATGCACGTTGATATGATATATAAAATCTTTCATTCAGTATGATCTACATACAGAAAGTTTAAGCTTGTTTAAATTTCCGTTGGTAAATCAACACAGTAACTGTCATCTTTTTTTTACTCAAATGCACTTCACAAAACATAACTTCTCTCACTTTTACTTCCTCAGGCAACTCTCCAGTTCTGTGTGGTGAAACCGTTGATGGCAGTGATCACTGTCATTCTTCAGGCCTTTGGGAAATACAGAGATGGAGACTTCAAGTATGTTTCCACAACAACTTACCCACTGTCTTTCACGACCTGGACATCTCCCTGAGCAGGGATTTCTTGTGCTCTGACTTGTTTCGCACACTGTAGACACTGGCTTCATCCAAAAATCTTTTCAGACCATAATAGCAGCATTGGTTGAACCTACCTCCTAAATTCATATCTATAATGAGTCATCATTATAGGACAGGATATAAATTCATGTCTCCAATTATCTCTACTGTGCAGTTCTTGGCTCATTGCAATAAAACCCCTGATGAGGGCCTAAGAAAGCTAAAAAGAAAAGATAAAAAAAAGTCATGCTCTACAGTCCAAATCTTCATCTTTTAATGTACTTATGAACTTAAGGACTTAAGCTGAATATCTATATACATAAATATACATAATTCAGTTTTACCTCTCTGGTGCTTAATTTAGATAATTCCAGTTCCCTTTTCTCTAGTTTCCAGTTTCCTTACTTGGATATTTGCCATGTGTGTCATAGCTAAGGCACATTCCTCTTTCTGTGTTTCTCCCCTCCAGTGTGGCAAGTGGCTACCTCTATGTGACCATTATCTACAACATCTCGGTCAGCCTGTCGCTCTACGCGCTCTTCCTCTTCTACTTTGCCACACGTGAACTGCTTGTCCCATACAACCCCGTGCTCAAGTTCTTCATGGTCAAGTCAGTCATCTTTCTCTCCTTCTGGCAAGGTAAGAAGAACACCTTCTTGTTAGTTAACACACAGCAGCAAACATACTCATTTATTCTGACAAATTATTCTTTTCAGCAGCCTGTAGGTCTGTTTTTATCCAAATACTGTGTACATTTAATTGTCTTTCCAAAATGTTGGTAAAAGAAAATGGAAACCTGTAATTGTTCTCATCTCACTGTGCCAATATTCCAGTGGGTGTAACATGATCACATACTGGAATAAGAAGACAGCTTTGGTCCATTTATGAATTCATTTGTTTCCTCTGGATGTTACTTTTTACTAATGTAGTTTTTTTTGTTTGTTTTTTTTTTTTGTTTCTTGGGTTTTGCAGTGAAGTGGTGTGCACTCTTGTGATACTACATTGCACTTCTGCCAGAAAAATCAGTTCACATCAACTTCCATCACCTTGTTTTATTGATTGTGTCTGTTAATATTCCAACCTTTTCATTTTTTGTAACAGAAGTTTTTCTGTTTTCTCTCTCTGTCTCCCTTTGTACGATTCAGGGATGCTGCTGGCCATCCTGGAGAAGTGCGGAGCCATCCCTCAGATCAGCTCGGCTGACTTCTCTGTGGGCGAGGGAACAGTTGCTGCTGGATACCAAAACTTCATCATCTGCATTGAGATGTTCTTTGCAGCTGTTGCTTTGCGCCATGCCTTTACTTACAAGGTCTACATGGATAAAAGACTGGACTCATATGGTATGGGAACTGTGTGTGTGTTTGTGTGTGTGTTTGTGTTTGCAGGTATTAAAAGAAAAGTAAAGCAAAATGAGTAGATAGTGAGAAAGAGAGCTTGTACGTTAAAGTGTATATAATAATCTGTCTGCTTTGAAAGTTCTGTAATTGTTCTCTGCACTGATTTCTACATTCTTACAGCACAGACCTAACCTCACTCTTGTATCCCAGCCCTTTTTACTCTGATTCCTACATTTGACATTCTCTAAATATTTTCACTTTCTCTCTCCTCTTCTGCCTTTTTTTTTTTTTTTACTTCTCCTTGATTTTCATCCTGACTTTCTTGTATTGCTTCTTTGTCTTTCACTTTTTCTCTCTTCCTCACTGTGCGGCACTGAAAGGCTCATTTCCTATCTATGGACAGTACGGTAGGTCTGATGTTAGCTGTGATTTTGTCCGTATCTACAAAAGTTCTTTGTACTTGCCCCCATTACAATGATTTTTGTTTGCTTTTTGTGCTTGCTCGTAGTTAAGTGTCTTTTAACGTTGCTTTCAGTTCAGCATGAATTCTGTGTACACATTTCAAGTCATTGGTCTATGGCTGTTTTCTTTGGTTTCCTTTTATTCATTTCCTGGCTCAGTTAATCCATGTTCCTACCCCTGGTCAGTGGTCTCCACGTACTCTTCCACACCCAGCCGAAATATTTTTTAAATGTAGGCGATAAGAACTGAAGTGATGTAAATTATTAATGTAAACTGACTGTAAATAATCACTTACTGAGTGGTATTGCGTTATGTTCTGACCTGTGCCTCATAAATTGTTAATGAGCATTCACTTTGACCTCCAAAACTATCATGCCATTGTTGCATTATTATATATTCCACATGTCCATGGTATTCAGAGAACAGATTTATTTATTCCATCCTACTGATTAAAATGAGCAAATTTCTGTTTTCTTGCCAACATTTGGAAAATTCACTTGACAATTGGATGGAAAGATAGTTTCTGTATTTGACTCTGTTATCTTTTGCTCTCATATCACCCTCCTTCTCTTAATATTCTGATCCTCACCTCCAGGTCGCTGTGCCCCAATGAAGAGCATCTCCAGCAGCCTGAAGGAGACCATGAATCCAGGGGACATGGTCCAGGATGCCATCCATAACTTCTCGCCAGCATATCAGCAGTATACCCAGCAGTCAACACTGGAGCGAAGTGGGGGGCCACCCCTGTCCCGCAGCCACAGTAACCTCAGCACCCGAGGGGACAACGAAAAGACCCTGCTGCTCAGCTCTGACGATGAATTCTGAGTCTGAAATGCGCACGCAGAGGCTCAATTTACTCCTGTAGCCCATGTTGAATTTTTATCAGATATGAGACAAATCAGATCTTTTGTTGTTACCTTTAACATGAAACATCAGATTCTGCTCTCTTATTTTCACATTTAGACAACAATTAAAAGATCCGATTCATGTCTGATTTTATGGGATTATGGTTTACAGACTGTTTGAAGGAATTGAGAGTTTCTACAAGGGAAAAAAGGAAAGAATGGGTATAGTAGGGATAGAGCCAGCATGAAGAGGATGGAGAGGTTATTACAGATGTAGGTATGGAGAAGAGAAGTCAAAGTGTTTAGATATTAGGTTCATTTAAGTTGTCATTTGTGTTGATTTCATAGGGTCCATCACTGACAGAAATACCTTACTAATACTACATTCATCCATTGAATATGGATTGGTACAAAGAACCGTGCCTGCATATAGCATCCTTATGCTGCACTTTAATCACCCCAGCAAAAAAAAGGTGTATGCTAGAGCAATTAAGTGCCATCTTCATCTGAAACACATAGCCTCCATCGTCTTTTGATTTTTATATTGATTCTCAATCCATACTTCTCCTCACTCCTCTGCCAACTCTGCCTCGTATCGAAACATTGCCAAATAGATGGAGCAGCACCCTGTGCTCCAGTTACTGAGACACACTGTCTTAAGATTTTGAATTGATTTTTTGTCAAGCAAAACTAAAGAGCCTGTGATTTGCCGGGCTTCATTTTAATATATGAGAATTTAACCACAAATAGTTTTTTTTATTTAAATGTTGTATGACCTTGAAGGTATAGCTCATTTATAGACTTGTTTGTTGGAAAGTTGTTATTCCAGAAATGTTTTGAATATTCTGTGTTTGTTTTCATTTTGTTGTGGGTTCATATGAACAAATGACTCAAAAGTGTAGTTTAATTGTATGATTCCAGCTTTTGCCAGGACCATAGTATTGTTTGTGGAGCACTGAGTGAACAGCTGTGGAAGAGATTTCAGTGTGGGCAGGGAGACTGACGGAAGGACAACACCCACGCAGATTACAGATTACTGAAGAAGCAACACTTCCCTGCAGAGCTGGCCCAGCTGTGATGTTCTGTGGATTGTAATCCCATAATTAAGGGCATTACGTGTAGCACAGATCAGGCCTGCCTCTGCTGGTATTGTTTATAATGGCATCACTGTTATGGTACAGTAGAAGCGAGTGCATCAGGATATTGGTCATTAGTGACGGATAAGGCGATGCTAAGATGTGTCACTGCAAACAAGGCTTTAAATCTGATTGGACTCACATCTGGAAAAGGAATTTACAGGCATTAGAAGTTGCTTTACAAGATGATGTGATGTTCAAGTACATTTAGAATATGTGTATGTACAGGGACACACTGTCAGGAGACAATGATGCATGGTAGAAAAAAGATTCAAGCGAGTCAGAACCTTTAGGCCTGCCTGTCATCGTCTGGTTTCTATTATCTTTTTCAGAGAGATAATAAAAAAAGTGTTTTGATTCTTCATATGTTATCAACTGATGTTTAATATGCATTTTAGCAGGGGTCAGTATAGAAGTTGCTTGTGGTCGTGGTTGTAAATGTTTGATGGCGGAGCAAAGCGGCATAGAAGCTGAGTATATCCTTCATGACAGGTGACATTAGGCTCAGTGCTGCCTCTAAATATGCGTCATCGTCATCGTTATTCCTCTTGTGTGCATAGTCCAGACTGATTTTACAGGTAAACCCAAGTCTGTTGACTACACAAAAACAAACAGTGAGGTCCTCGTGAGTAATGAATGTAGTCAGGATTGACTTCCTAATGAGAACATGAGAACTTTTTTCAGTTAGCAGAAAAGTGTTTATTGAGTTGTTAAAAAAGCTGAAAAGTTGGTTTCCAGCTGCTGCTACTAACACAAACCCCCACCAGACACCTACTGCATTCAGTGATTAACGTAACACTTTTGTAACCATCTTTCCACTGAACCTGCAGTGCTTCAGTCAAAGACAATTTGTTCTATTAATGTAACATTAACTTAGTGGTATTGGAGAAAGTGACATTCACTGCCTTATGCTGTGCCCCTACATGAAAGCATATCAAACTCTTAATGCAAAACACTATCAAATGATAGTTTTGACACTATGTGATTTAAAAGCTGGATGTTAATGACAAAGCTGAATATATTGAACCAGGAAATATTATACCAGAAAGGAAAGAATGTTGTAAATAGAGTTAAACTAAGCACTGCAAAAACATTCACAATGGTGACTGTAAAGGCATTGCTTGGTATATAGTGCTTCAGTTTAATATTTTAATTTTCAAATATTCCACTGTTTTATTTCAGTTGTATACATTTTAATTTGTATATTGGTAATATTATCTCATGTTTTGATGCTGTATCGGGTTTCTGTTGGTGTTGAAAAGGAAATAAAAGATGCAAACAAGATATTTCTGCTTGGGCTTTGGGAGTTTGTACTCTCCATCACATCAGCATGTTGTGACATTGTGCATCTCATAAAGCAAACTAAGGTGCATGATGTGTATTCATGTTAGAATGTACAAACAATAATTCATACCAGTTCATTAAATAAGGGAAGAAAAACTAATTGCATCAGAAAATGACAGAACAAAACAAAATACAAGGAAGAGGAAAAGAAAGGAAAGAAAATAGACAAATTAAAAAACTATATATAAACTATTAACTAACTGACAGTTTTTTCCCAAAGAAACATTTCGGAGTAAATTTTATCTAGTAACGTGTATTTCTTATTTGTTAAAATATTGAAAGACTCAAAATAACACTGAATTTCAGATAGGAACAACTTAACATAATTGCTTCAGAGAGGAGGATGCTGAGGAAGCTCCTCAGTATCATGGACAATGTCTGTCACCCCCTGCATGCCACACTGATGTCCTGTTAGAGCTCTTTCAGCCGTAGACTGAGACCACTGAACACCACACCACATTTATGTGTAAATAATATTTTAATGTACACTGACATAGCTTTATAGGTGATAGTTGTATCTAGTTTTATTATTATGTACAATATTCTTTATGTGCAGTATCTTTTTTCTTGGAAATAGTTGTTACATCTTTTCAGATGTCTCAGACTGGCTCATTCTCTTTATGCAGCAACTCCTGTGCACTCCTTTATCTTCACTTGTTATTTTAGACTTTGGACATTTTGTATTTGTATTTTCTTACGTTTACTTTTCAGACAATTTTTAATATTTATTATTATTATTATTACTGTACTCTGGCAAAACAATTTCCTTCAGGATTAATAAAGTTGTTTGTATTCGTATTCACATGAAATTTGATTTCCACCAAATGAATGTGAAACTAGGGGTATGAAACCCAAAAATATAAATAAGACCGAGGACAAGGACAACTGGTTCACAGAACAGATATTATGTTATGGCAGACAAGAGATGCTTTTAATTTCTTGGAAGACTAGAGTGTCAGTCATTATTTATGGGCGGGGCTTCTCAAGCAGACAGCCAATCACAGACGTTTCCTGAGCGCTATGCTAACAATAACAACACAGTAGCCGCAGGAGGACAGTTTTCTGCGCTTTGTGACTGTGTCATCTGGGCTTGAATAAGTTTAAATCCCTCACAATAAACACACGACTTGGCGTTGTATTTGACTTTTCAACAAACATACAAGAAAGTGACCATTTCTATTTCAAGTCAGGGTTACAAGTTAATGCTAACTTTAGCATTTGGTTGAAGTCAGAAGGCGCGTCGGATAACTCCAGCAAGGCCTGAAGCGGTAACGAAGGTAACCTGTCCGGAGAAAAAGAGGTCGTTTTAGCTAAAGGTAACATTAAATACTTGCTTCACCCCTCATTGAAGAGCTTGGGTCCCTAAAAATGAGAGGCTCGTACGGAGACAGAGATCGAGACCGTGGCCGTGATAGAGGGTAAGCAGCCTGACTGTTAACGTGCCAGCTAATGCTACATTAGCCTGTTAGCTGTACTTAAACATTTACTTAATGTCAGAGATCATATTCTGGCCCAGGGGGTAAAGCTAGCTACACAGTATGTGTCTCCTCATGTTGCAGGAGTCCACGTTTCGGGTCCAGCAGAGGCGGACCACCACAGGGCAGGAAGTTTGGGAACCCCGGGGACCGTTTGCGAAAGAAGAGGTGGGACCTGGATGAGCTTCCAAAATTTGAGAAGAATTTTTATACTGAACATCAAGAAGTGCAGCGAATGAGCCAGGTATTCCCGCAACACCACAATCTGATCCTCTGGTGCATCTTCACATCATGTGAACCTTTGGAAATAGAGTCTCTGGTGTAGTAAACATGTTGCACGGTTACACTGTGTTGTGCTTTCAGTATGATGTCGACGAGTTTCGCAGGAAGAAAGAAATCACTGTTCGAGGTACAGGCTGCCCAAAGCCCATCACCAGCTTCCACCAGGCACAGTATCCCCGTAAGCACACGCACGCATGGATGACTAAACAGAAACTACAGCTACCAAGCTAAACCTGTTACATCAGGATTAACCAGAGTCATTCTTCCTGCCTCTCCACCTAGAATATGTAATGGATGTACTGATGCAGCAGAATTTCAAGGAACCCACGGCCATTCAGGCACAAGGTTTCCCTCTGGCCCTCAGCGGCAGAGACATGGTGGGCATTGCTCAGACTGGCTCTGGGAAGACCTTATCGGTGAGACACATATCTTCCTCTGCCCTGATTACAAAGAAGAAGAATATTCATCTATAACATACTGGTCATTTAGACAGCAGCATAATCCACTGACCTCTCCCCCTCTTTTCTTTTTTCAGTATCTCCTGCCTGCTATTGTGCACATCAATCATCAGCCGTACTTGGAACGTGGAGACGGACCCATTGTATGTGACGAGAACAGGGATACACTAATCTTATCATGATATCAAAGTTTCCCTAGAATGATGTGAAAAGCCATCTTAGCAAAACATTTAAATGTCTAATAAACTAACCAGTGGATTGTTGTGGCTGTGCAGTGCTTGGTTCTGGCCCCCACAAGAGAACTGGCGCAGCAGGTCCAGCAGGTGGCATACGACTATGGAAAATCGTCCCGCATCAAAAGCACTTGCGTGTATGGGGGTGCTCCCAAGGGACCTCAAATCCGAGACCTGGAGAGAGGTGGGGAGTATTTGTTGTTTGAATTAATTTTGGTTTGTGTCATGTTATCACCAGTTATGAATTATTCTGAATTATCCGTGTGGCTAATTAATTGTGTGCAATTAAAACCCACATTGGATTAGTCTGTAAAATAATATTGTGTGAGTTTAATTAATAATATAACACACTGAAACATACTAAGTTTGTCTCTCTCAGGTGTAGAGATCTGCATTGCCACTCCAGGTCGTCTGATTGACTTCCTTGAGGCCGGAAAGACCAACCTGCGACGTTGCACATACTTGGTTCTCGATGAAGCTGACCGCATGCTGGACATGGGTTTTGAACCACAGATTCGCAAGATTGTGGACCAGATCAGGGTAAAGCTAGTACTTCTAAAGCTTAAACGTTAGTTTGTTTTTTTGCAGCAGCATTACTGTCATTACTTGCTTTTGTTTGTGCTCCTTGCTTAGCCTGACCGACAGACCCTGATGTGGAGTGCAACCTGGCCTAAAGAGGTTCGCCAGCTGGCAGAGGACTTCCTGAAAGACTATGTCCAAATCAATGTCGGAGCGCTAGAACTCAGCGCCAACCACAACATCCTTCAGATAGTTGATGTCTGTATGGAAAGCGAGAAGGATCACAAGTAAGAAGCTTGTCACATAGTAGGTCTTTCTTTTTGCGCTTTGTTGTATTACTTGGTTTTTATTGTTTAGGGCCCTCTTCCTTTTTAATGTTTCTAACTTCATTCCAGTGTACTGTATCTCTTTGTATCCCTTTTATACTTAATTTCCATATGATCAAAGTCGTGTGATATGTATACATATTATATACATATATAACTTCTAAATATTATTTATCTGTTATTTCATTTTTTTTGTTTTCTCTTGTCAGGCTGATCCAGCTGATGGAGGAAATTATGGCTGAGAAGGAGAACAAGACCATCATCTTTGTAGAAACCAAGAAACGATGTGACGATCTCACACGCAGGATGAGGCGTGATGGGTGAGTACATGCAGCTGCTTTGAATACACTTGTGCTTATCCCAGCACGAGTGATTTCATAGGGTATTTGTGCAGTTTGGCCTGTGAGCAAGATCTCATGCATGACTGTATTCTTCCTGCAGTTGACCCAGACGTTAGTGCGCATGGGAAGGAGTCCATTTCCTTTTCGGGATTAAGAGTGGATCATTAAAAAACCTTAAAGTTAAAGTGACATTAACTGGTTAAAGCTACATGGTCATTTATGTGACAGGTTGCTTGTCTCTCTTCTAGGTGGCCAGCAATGTGTATTCATGGCGATAAGAGCCAACCGGAGAGAGACTGGGTGTTGACAGGTGTGACAAACACACTGACAGTTGGGGAACAGTCACTTGTATTAAGTATTGGTCCCTTTTCTGTGATGTCATCTATTTAAAGATGATTTTCAGCTTTTAATTGTGTACCGTTTGTCTGGTATTACAGAATTTCGCAGTGGTAAAGCTCCCATTCTCATCGCTACTGATGTGGCCTCGCGTGGTTTGGGTACGTCCTGTGTGTTCAAGTGCAAAGCAAATAATTTCCTCAGTATAACACATAACACAGTATAACACACACACACACAATTTGATATTACATTTATTTATATTTTAGTCTGTCAAATAATAATTATAATAATGGTCATTATATAATGATCAGAGTCTTCACTGCATGTTTATTTACAGTAGATTTATGCTCAAAAGTCAACCACAAACACAGATTTGCTTTACTTTCAAAGTGTGTGATGTGCTTCTCAGATAAAATATGTATCTAAGAAGTGTAGCATATTTGATGCGGGGTTTCCTGTGAAGATTTATCCACTTTGCTCTATTGAATAACAAAGAAAAAACACTGAACATAGGAATGTTGAATAAAGTGTGAAGATGTAAGGGGTGAGGCTAGTTAAGCAGCCCCTTACAGGATGGCAATCAACCTTTTTAACCTAATTCTATGTTCATTTGTTTTCTTTTCATTTTGTTTTTGTTTGTTGTTTCCAAGTCTCTCCTCCGGCAACTAGAAGCACACAGGCCCTCGGGAGCCTACAGCCGGACCTAGGCATGACAAATCGAAAGCTGACTCGGGGAGAGAGACGGCCTGATTAATCAGTCCCAGACACAGCCATCTCTACTGAAAACCTAGAACAGAGCATACAAACAAAACTCTCCCCCCTTCCAGGACACTGGCTGCCTGGGCGACAGGGGGGGGCGAGCGCGGGGTGCTGCTGGGCTTCCAAATTTGATCCCAGGGTCGGGGGCGGCTGTCAGGTGAGAGGGCGAGGAGGGGGGTTTGAGGAGGGTGGGCTCCCCTCGGCCATGCCATCATCAGTGACGCACCACAACATTTGCTGATTAAATTAATCAGAGACCCAGACTCCGAGCCTTTATATCAAAGTATCCGATATCCGTGTATTTGGGACATGGATTAAAAAAACGTTCCTGCAGAATCCTTGAGGAGATACATTTCCATTCCCAGTAACAAGCTTTGGACAGCAAAATTTTTACCTAAATTGGTCCTGCAGATTATATACTTCAGTAGGTGATACTTAACGTTTGTGAAGCTGAGATACAGTGGTGCGTTACAAGAAGAAAGAGACAACTGCCAGGAAGTGAGGGCGGAAAGCAGCCAAAGCCGGGCATGGACGGCTATGCTGGAGGCTCCCCTCTGAACTGCCCCCTGATGCCAGCCCCTGACACCCCCCACCACTGGCTGTGCCGGCCGGCCTCTCCCTCTGCGGACGTCATGTCTGGTCCTGGCTGGCAGGAGTCCTGGCCTGGAGGAGCCACCTCTCTATAATCGATTTCCCTCTCTTTCACTTCCTTTCTTATGCTCAGTTTCTCTGCCTCTCTCGCACATCACCTCTCTCTTTTCCCCGCTGTCACTTTGTGTCTTGATCATCACTTCTCTCATTCTTTTTCTCATTTCTTATATACTTTCTCTCATCTCTTTACCTTCCCCCTTTAACCTCTCATCCTGGTGTCCTATTCTCCTCTTGCTGTTTTCTTTGAACCATATCTCACCCGTCTTTTTTGTCCCTTTGCCCCCTCTCTGCAAACCTACAGTGTGTCCTGCTTACAACTCCCCTTTGTCTTTAACACTTAGTTCATTTTTTCTTTGAAACATCATACATCATACCTGACCACCAGTCCAGTCTGTAAATAACTCACCAGCTCTTGATGACCACCTAAATCCTTTCATACGGACTAGCACGAACAAATTTCCTGGCAGAGCCCACTCTCAGATCCCTCTTACAGAAAACATCCACACGTCTTCTCCTTAGTGTCTGTTTCTTGTTACTGAATTTGAAAATCTGGGCTCGTTGAGATCACTGCCATTGGAAGTGACCTGGGAGGCATTTGGAACAAGCTGCACCAATCAAAGACCATCAAAGCCCTTAAGAAAATCTACCACTGCCACTGTTCTACATCACAATAAGAAGTTACTTGTCTTTGCCACCCACTAATGTAAGAGCTGGCAGAGTAAGTCGTTCTTACAAGGACTTAGGATCCTTAAGGTTCACACCAAAGAATCCAGCCTCTCCACCCTTCACCTTGCCTCCAGGTCAAAAAAAAAAGAAAGCTGGATGACATGAAGAGGCACTGATAAGGCTAGAGTAAGACCTCATCCCAGCACAGTCCGGCTAGAGCTCTGGCCCAGACAGTTTCCAGCTTTGGGAGTTTTGTGGAGGAGTGGCGAGGTGGGAGAAGGGACTGCTTTTGTCCTGTGCGCTCTCCTCCTACCCCTGCAGACCTCCCAGGACTGGTGATGGGGTAGGGGGACAGAGGGGTAACTTTGTAAGCCATCACTAAATCTCTGAGACAGGGTAAGTACTATACTACAACCCTCCCCTTCCCCATTTTCCCCTCCACCGGCCTTCATCATTATGCTTCCAAAACGAGACTTGCTTTTCCTCTAATCAGCAGTGTTTTGAGCCCTTTGTCAACCGTAATGAGAAACAGACCTCTGATTTGTTTGGAACAGAATTTATTTTCTAAAAGAAATGAACTTTCTCATTTGATTATTATACTTAAACCATCAATCGGCTATTCCCTTTAGACTGCTGTCTCTTACACAAGGACCTGTTAGGGTTAATTGTAGGGTCACTTGCCTCTTAAAATTAGCTTTTCCCTTTTTTTAAATTTCATGTAATATTTTCTAAATTACTCAGCAAAGCAATGTAACTATTTTGATCACTTAATTTAGCTGATCTGTAGCTTTGGCTGCACGTAACTTATTTGCATGTGTGCCAGTACTTTATTACTAAACTAGGTTATTGAACCCTGTTTTGCAATTGGCATGGTAAGTAATTAATTTTCTAACTGTGTATCGTACAAGTAGTTGATCATGCGACAGGTAAGTGATGCTTTCGTAGGATGACGGGTGTCTTGCAGGTATTGTCTGTCTGAGTGTTCCCAATTCCAAAAGCACAAAATCTGAACTAGTTAATTGATTGATTCATTTCTCAACCAGTGTAAGTTTTGTTCTGACTTCTGCTTTTGTCTTTTCCGTCCCTGACTGACTGACCCACCACATCACCCCAATCTCCGCCCCACCACTGCCTCAAACGTCAAGATGTGGAGGATGTCAAGTTTGTCATCAACTATGACTATCCCAACTCATCGGAGGACTACATCCATCGCATCGGTCGCACGGCCCGCAGCACCAACAAAGGCACTGCCTACACCTTCTTCACTCCGGGGAACCTCCGCCAGGCCCGCGAGCTGATCCGGGTGCTGGAGGAGGCCAGGCAGGCCATCAATCCCAAACTGCTGCAGCTGGTTGATACTGGACGTGGAGGAGGCGGAGGAGGTAAGGGACACTTCTTGCTGGATTAGATTACCATTTCTTTATATGTTGTCTTAATAAAATATCTGCTTAGATTTCTGCACCAAACGGATCGGTTTTGACTTTTTCAAGGAATAATCTATTTTGGGAATTCCAGTATTTGGCTGTCCTAATGTCTCTGTTATGAGGGTTTTGTGAAATATGGGATAAAACCGCTTAACCTAACATGAAATACACTTGACTATGTTTGACAGCAATCTTCCCTCCATCTGTTTGTTCTCCTTCTCTCCTCCTTTCCTCCTTATTTCCAGGTGGCCGTTCCCGTTTCCGCGGTGGCTCCAATTCCAACAATCCCAACCTGATGTACCAGGACGAGTGTGACAAGCGAATGCGTTCTGTGGGCGGGGGCAGCAGCAACAAGGACAACCGCGGCAGCAGTAGCAGCTACGGCCGCGACAGCCGCGGAGGAAGCAGCCGGGACGGTGAGCGCTCCTCTTCATCCTCCTCCTCTTACAGAGATCGCAGCAGCAGGGACGGAGGACGCAGCTACGGCTCCAACTCGTACGACCAGTACCAGAATAACAACAACAACAGCAGCAGCAGCAGCAGTCAGTACAGCAGCTCCAGGGCCAGCTCTGGGTCAGGGGGAGGTGCGGTAGGCCAGGCACCGCCTCCTTCGTCTGGCCCCCAGCCTCTAATGGCCCAGCCGTTCAACCCTCCCCAGACCATGATGGGCCTGATGGGGCACTCACCTTTCCAGTTTGCTCCTCCACCGCCACCTCCTTCATCAGGCAGAAAGTGACGCGATATAAGCGTCAGTCACACACTACACAACACACGGTACCCAGTCATACAGGAAGTCTCAGTCAGTGAGAAAATGGTTTAGTCCTTTGCAGTTGACCGCAGCAACATCAACATCAACATGCCAATTGTGAGCTAGTTTGGGCTGTAACACATCATTGCATTGTGCTTTTAAAATTCTTAATTTTTTCAACATCAAGACATCAAAGCATTTAGTTTATTTAGTGGTCAACTCTTTCTGGTTTTGACTTTTTCCATTTAAGTCAAATGAATGCGCGTTAGTTATTTAGTTTGACAGAAGTTTGTCATTTGACTAAGTTTGTCAAGATTGACTTGAAAAAATCTTTTTGTACAAACGTGCTGTTTTTGTATTGTGATCCTCTCTGTGTGAGCTGCTACAGAGGATTTATTGAGTATTTGCTTTTCCCTTTAGGTGTATCAAAGGTAGGTGCAGAAGTTAACTCTTTATATATTATCTTGTTCTGTTTTAGGTCCAATATCTTTATTTTTATGTTTGAAACTTTGTAAGCCATGAGAGCAAATTGAATTGATTCGAAGAAAAACATGGAGATCATGGTGAATCTTGAACAAAATTAAGGGTTTTCTATAATTTTTTCAAATTTTCTTTGAAATTTATGTTGATTTCATAACATAGATTTAATTGAAGCCTTATAGACCCAATTCTGCGGGGGCTTTATGTAGCCATAGCAGCAGTTCAAGTCACATGCATGTAAATGACTCTTTTCTTTTATATTTACAAGTTTTGTGTTCTCTGACCCACCATATATATTACCTTATTTTGTTAATCACCAGTGTGGTCAAGTCTTTGCAGCAGTGATGATTGATATTTTGCTAGGAAATAGTAAGTCCCTTTTTACAGTTTGTTTAATAAAGCTCTTCAATGTATCACAGTGTACTCTTTAATTTGATTAATTTTCTTATTTTAATTACTTAGGTACTGTTTTGTTGGGTTTTCATGCATTGGGAGTCGATTCAGTTATCTACAACATAAATGAACATGGCTTCAGATCACCAAGAAAAAAAACTTTATTACCCATTCGGAGTATTTTACCAGTGTTATGCTCTTGCACATTGCACAGGTCAAATTTACATAACAGAACTGCCATCATTGGTATTTACAAAGCAGTCGATAGGAGAGTTGTGCAGTGGAATGTGATTGAGAGCCTTGTGGGGAGGAGAAAGTGTTCAGCGTGGCTGACATGCATTAAAGACTGTAGAAACAAGTTAATCATGTTTGAGACAGACACTGTGCTCAGAGCATCTGGGCACAGCAAAGTTTGCATGTGCTCAAGTTTTTGATATTCAGTTGTACCCAATAAATGTTGGAATATTAACTAAAATCACAAGCTAAAGAGAAGATGTCAAAATTGAACTCATATCCTAATGAAAATGCTTAGAATATATTAAGAATTTAAAGTTATAATGTAGCTAATCTGTATCTCAGACAAACTGCAGACCTAATATGACTGACGTAACAGATGAGAAAAACAAATCCATCCAAACGCACCGAAATTTAAATGTTAGAACTGCAAAAATAGGCACATACGGCAGATAATACACAACTCTGACATTACAGTAAATTTCATTCTTTGCACAACATGGGGAGAGACAGGAAAACAGTGCTATCAAAAAATGATTGTGCAAAAAGAAGAGGACTCAGTTGTTGCAAAAGAAATTCTACGTGATATTCACTCACCACACAAAAGACACCACAAACAGTTAATTAGGTACAGCTTTGTTTCGCAAACTAAGATGAGCTGCATCTATGTAATGCACATGTCCTTTCTCTATTGGTGTGCTGGATTTTGCAAGCATTTTGTCCCATGTTTGCAGAGCATGCAGGGGTGAAGGTAAACACAACTGATGGATTTAAACTGACTTTGTGCCTTAGGTGAAAAAAAAAAAAAAAAAATCAAGCACACCAAATGAGCAACTATGCACACATTTGATAGTTTTCTCTGTCTTCATAGCACTGTGTTAAAAATAAGATGACGAGATTGCAACAACTTTGGGGAAGCAGTTGCAGGCTTGTTTTAAAGCAGCTACATACAGGCAGACTAGACCTAAACACACATGACTCGTTTAAAGCAAAGCATACACACATCACACTGACTGAGCACGAGCGTAGTCCAGGGAAAACAATTGATACCAATCAAAGAAAGTACAGTGTGATTACAAAGGAAAACAAGCTTATGTAGAGTGTTGAGTTGGAGAGCCGGTCTAGGAAGGAAGCCGGAGTCTGAAAGCAGAGAGTCTGTCAGGTTGTGGTTCTGTTTTAATGCTATAGGTTCCCCCACGTGTCCGGAGGAGGAAACTGTTCTAGACTGCCGCTCTCACTGTGCTCCTGCTCTCCCATGGTGAAGGTTAATCTGTATTGCAGCTGTACTTTCTCCTGGAGCACACACACACATACACACATGCACAGTGGAAGAGAGAGGTAAATTAGACATCCAGAGAGCATGGATGCTGAGATTAGTGCAGATGCTGTCCATCCAGAAAAAACTCAGAAGAACTACCAATAACATAAATACAGACTTATCGCAGTCATTACTGTTTATGTAAAGTCCACAGTTCACTTGACTGTTTTGTTTAAGTTGGACATAATCTGATTTCTTGTTTTGTGATTTTCATAAAATGTGTCAAATCTAGCCGTAGTTCAAAATACTGTCGCATGTCGCAATGCAAAAGAAGACAGTGAATTGACAGTGTTTGCAGGTAAGAATGTTTGTCAGGGGTTTATTTCCTTTCAGAGACTTTCCATTTGTTGCTATGGATGTCATGTAATACTGTGCTGCTGTGGAAGTGGGAGGTAATCTTCATACAGTTTAAGCACAACAAGATCTTTTAGGAGCACCAGCGTGTAGATGGTTAAAATGTTGGCGTACCTTGTTCGGGTTTGCCAGCAGCAGGATCTGTGTGACAGCAGCAGGGGGAAGAATGGGGTTGAACGCCGGGAGCTCTGTTCCTGATGGCGGCTGCAGCTTCACTGCCATAGACTACAGTTGATAAATGAAAAAACATTTTTCACAGCTTTTGTAACACCTTATATAAGATGAACTTTGCTTGTATGTGCAGCTCTAATCTACAGTGATGTAATCAGCTGTATCTGATGGGAGATGAAAGCCTTGGACTTTCTCACTGCTGACCTTTGGAGCCGTGACCTGGAAGTTTATGTTGGTGACGGGGACGGGAGCAGATGACAGCATGGAGATGATCACCACCAGCACATCAGGGCGAGAAGGAGGCGAGTCACGGGCAAAATGAAAGAGAACCCGCAGACTGTGCCCGTCAAAAACAGTCACAGGTAACAGATTACCTGGAGAGGGAAAGATGGAGAGCGAGAGTGAGGAGAAGAGCATATGATAAATCTGTACTTCCCGATGGGCAGAAGCATGAAGCAGGCAAGTTCACCTACTGGGCTTAATGGATTCTATCGGTACAAAGACATCGTTCAGGGTGACTTGTTCAGAGGGAGGCTCGGTGTGGGTCGGGGGCAGATCCAGTAACGTCGCTCCAAGGCCGGGCTGGGAGTTGAGAGGTGCAGGAAGTTCAGCAGCGAAGGCAGGGATAGGGTTTGGGGCAACGCTGGATCCAGACTTGCTCTGGAGATCCCTCAGAGTTGGTTTGGACTGCTGCTTGTCCCTTAAAGAAGAAAAATGAATAATAAGAATAATATCCACGTGCTTGTGCTGTTTTCACATTATGCTCAATTCTACCTTTACAATCAAAACTAAAATGAGAGTGAGACATAAGTACTGTTCACAATATTGAAAGGAAATACTGTCAGCATGTAAGTTTGACATTTAAGCCAATTGCCAGTATGCCAAATTCTACCTCCATAACAACTGAAAAATGGCACCACCATTGCAGTATTTAAAGTTTTTAAAGGTTATTGCTGGGATCTTTTTGGTCAGGCTGGAGTGCACATGCAGAAAAAACATCTGTGGAGCATTTTGAGGCATGCAGGCAGTCAAGAGTTAACAAAAACAACCAGCCAGAAAAAAATGGTAGAGGTAAGGGTAGACATCAGAGTGTTTGGAAACTAGACTAGAATAACTAGGAATCCTTTACCGACAGCTGCTGTTACTGCACTTATCTACTTTAATTACACATTGTATACCAAAATACTGCAGGCAGACAAGCATATCAAACTGAAACTCAGTGATGTGACAGTGTAGGATTAGTGTTAGTTAAATACCATTTGACCTGCAGACCCTCCGGAGGCAGGGACTGCTGCAGCAGCGTCTTTCCCAGCAGGTCCAGCTCGTCCAGGGCCGAGTTCCCAGGGGTGGAGCCAGACGAAAGTGGCTGAGAGTGGGAGGGCGGGTCTGGACTCAAGAGGAGGCTGGGTGCTGCTGGGATGTCTGCGTCTATGCTGTCAGAGGACTGGAAATAGAAAACGATAGCATGTGAGAAACGTGGTACAGATGTCTGGATTATTCTGGTACAGTATAAAGAGCAATGACACCCTTTAACATTAAATTCTTACTGTGTCAAATGATTTCAGTGTAAATATACAAACTGTCATGGTACTATCTCAGATGTTAAAATAAGCAAATCCTCCCTCTGCTCACCTGGAAGGAGTCCCAGGCTGTGGAGTCCTCAGGCTGTGAGGGAGGGTTGGAGGTGTGTGTTCCTTCACTTAAACCTGGAAGATGCACAAAGGACAGTACTAGTTAAAATTAAATGACAACCTTTCAGAGCGTGTTTACAAGTTTTCTTTCCCTCCATTTTAAACCTGGACTGTGGTTCAACTCTGAGATAACTTCCCACAATCATTCATCAATATCTTGCATACGACTTATACAATCTTAGTGATGGTGCGGTGTCTGACCGAGTGACATGAGCTCGTCGTCGAGGAGACTGATGCCCATCTCTTGCGAAGGGGCGTTGAGGCTGTCTGTCGGAGTGGGAAACTCTGGGAAGGACGGAGGCGACTGTGGTGATGTGTCCAATCCTGACAGATCTAGCAGTGCCGTCCCTCCTGCAAATGGATTCAAACCGGTTCATTTAAAACGAAAACTCCACAGACATTCCTGCATTAAAATCTATTAGGGACTAACTGTGTATTTCTGTGCTACGATGTTTCACCCACCTGCTGGTTTCTGTGTGTTTAATGTGTTGTTGCCGTTTACTATCTCCCCCTTCACCTGCTGTTTGTACAAGTTGATGACATGAGTCAGGCTGTCGTTGGCCTGCAGGATCTCCGCTGTGGAAAGACGTGAGAAAATGCTCTTTGTTGTTTTCACTGTGTTGATATCAGTAAGAACAGCTGAAGTGAAGGGATAATGCTCAAAAGTATGAGAACTGCCTGGGTTTAGTTATGAAGGAATATTAGAGATAGACAGCGAGCCTTGGCAGCTCTAAGGCCTTGAGGGGAGAAGTAAAAGCACTTTCTTTGTTTTGTTAGCTGTATTCATGCAAGTCTTTTTGATATTTTACAACAAAATGGAAAATAGCTAACAAATGAGAAACAATTTTGTCACCCAGATTAAAATACACTGAGGATTAAAGCAGAATATAGCAGTGATGAATATCAAAGTTTTATGCAGGGCAAAAACAATAAAGATGCTTAATTTATATATGAAGAGCAGCGGGGTGATCACAATGATTTAACTCTGATTGTCGTCAGCTCTCAATTATTAGCTCTTATGTTGTCTATATTTATATTCTGAGTCAGTCTCTGGTGCTCTTATCAGGCACAACTTTGAGAAAACAATGAGGCCTGAGTTCATTGTCCTAAGAAAGGAGAAAAACACCAGGATGGTTGAATGATGCAACAAATTCACATTGTAGGACTGTTTTTTGTGCTGCCTGGTGAGTAATGAGCTAAAAACATTGTTCTTTTTTTTCCCATTTAAAATTATATTTACTACTCACCTAGAGCCTCGTCGTTATCCTCCGTGTCACTTGCCAGTCTGAACAGTGTAGGTCTCATTTTCTCACAGCGCTGGTACAAGTCCTGAACACAAAGAACATTCTACATCAAATACATTACATACAACATTCTACTTCAAAATCAAGTTTGTGCCTTGTTTACCGTTACATTATAGCTGCGTAAACACTCTGAATCTCTGTCTGATTAGAAGCCAGCTTCACAGAACTTCACCTGTATGAGTTCAGCATTGCTCTGGTTGGTGGCAGTGCTGTCATAGTCCTGCAGAAGCTGAGTCAGCAGAGTGACACTCTCCTTCACTTCCTGAATGGCGTTCACCCGCTTTGACACCTTCTCTGCTCGCCTCTGATCCTGGAGCAGACAAGGGACTACTTTACAAACGGTAGACATAACTGAGTGTGGTCGAAAACACATGCACAGGTATGAGATGACGCACACATGGAGCAAGCTGCAGAAACATTCAACAGAAAGACATATAGCCAAAGGTAAGAATGTGGTAGTACAGAAAGGTCAGGGAGAGGCCATTAGAAAAGCCTGAGGATAAGAGCACAGATCAGCTCCTATTACCTCTGAAATCAGGACAAATTTACTCTGAATTCCTGCTGAATCACTCTGTCAATGACACACAAAACCCCCCAGGGCAAACAACCCATTTCCTCATTCAGTTAATGTTCCTGCCCTGAGTGCAGCACTCTGGTGTTTTACTCTTTTTCTTAAAAACCACTCACACACACAGACACACGATATCTGCAGCACTGAAAGTGTGGGGAGGGTTGGGGGCAGTTAATGTGTAACAGAAAAATGTGATTTATAAAAGAAGTCGGAAGGAAGGGGAAAAGGGTTTACCTCTTGGACCATTTCCTTGATGAGTTTGTTGGCGGCTTTTAGGTCCTCGGGGTGCGAGCTATTCAACAGGCGAGACAACATCTAACAAAACACACAGACCAGGCTTCATAAATCTCACAGAGGGGGAGATGAGCACAGTCATAAGTATGCACAGTCTCAGGTCACACTTATTCTAATGATAGAAAGCATCTTTTCAAATAACTGATTATTGTCTTTAAATAGACACGTCCTCACTTTTGACTTCTCCTCATCTTCAAAAATAGCATTCTTGGGTCTGGGTGGAGGAAGGTTCAGTAGTTTGTCAGGTGGCAGCTCTGGGTCTTGTTTAATAATACCTGATTTACAAACAAAGAATATGAACAAGACAATGAGTTAAACCTTCTGATAATTGCTTGGCACAGTAGTTAGTGGTTACTTTATCCCTTATTACTATGTAAAGAATATGTATGTAGTTATGACGTCGATTCATCTGAAGACAGATGGCCTCTTACCTTGTTTCTTCAACATCTGATAGGCATCTGTGATCTTGGCTTCATCAGGTAACCCCAAAGTCCAGCTATAGATCAATTCCAGAACCTTCTTTTTTACAGGCTCTGGAGACCGTGAGCCCAGGTACTGAGTGGTGGATAGAGCACAACGTTCAACAACAACGCTGAACAGCATGCTGAAAAAATGCACTCAAAGAGACACTGGGAAAGCCTTACCTTTGGAGAAACTACTTTGATGAGTTCATTGAGAAAACGGAACTTGCCCACTTCACTGTGAAACCTTTTCCCGCAGTTTTTCATACATGTCTCCAGAACCTTTAGAACAAATGCATTGCAAAAAAAATCATTAAATGACTTTTTAAAACAGCTGTAAATTACATGTCAAATATTTAACACATATTAATTCTCAAAAGGGAGTTTTCCTTTCTGTTATACAACTGTACATTCCTGAGAATACAATCAGGAACAGACTCATTTGAAAACTTAAATAATCTAGTACATGGTTCTTACATAGACTTAAGTGTTTAATGCAAATGGGTTTTTAGAGACAATGAAGGTATGAAGGACAATGAAGGTAGAAATTTATAGCAGTTAAATACCTTAAAATGAGAAATTTATGTGCCAATATGTAAACAATATAAATATTCTCTTAGAAAAGCTGATGAGACATGAAACACTTGCACTGACAGTCCATGACTGTGCAACCACAGTCATTAGTACTGAGGCAGCTAATCCTGACTAACAGATGCCGGTTAAGATCTGAACTCACCAGCAGGGCCTGCATGGCTTCCCACTCCTGTGGAGACTGGATCTTGTGGGCCAGTAGCCTGGTGGCCAGCTGAGGTCTGTAACACAAGTCACAAAAAAAGATGACCACTACCACAGCTGGGATCTCCAGGATTAATAAATTTCGATCAGCACCAACTTAACCATAATTAAGGTATGGGACATAAACAGCGCCCTCTTACCCCTCCAAATCATTGTTGAGCTGGTCACAAAAGGCATGGATGCTGCTCCAGTCTGTTTCTCTGTTAAGTGGGTTTGTGGCTCTGTCTGAAATGTTAACAAATGGGATGTCAGACACCAGTTATACATGTTTCTTCAACTCTACTGCATTATATAGATACTTATGCATGTATAGTTACTCTGACATTGGCAAACATATCTACAGTAATGTTGTGATATTAAATAACACATAAGATTCATGTTGCAGGTTACACTACAAAGATAAAGTAATCTTTGTTTCTAAGTTTATAGATGATAAACATCTTTACCTGAGCAGTTATTGTTTCTACAGTCAGCTACCACGATAACAGGTCTTTCTGTATCATTGAGTGTTACATGTTAGTAGCACAATGCAATACAAAAATGATCATACAGTTAAATTAACACCTCTCTACAGCACTCTCATCAGTATGACCTTAGTGTAAAACCTTTATTTTCATATTATCTTACTCTATTTGTCTTTTATTTGTACTGTGTTAGCTATGTGTATCTAACACACTGTCAACTGAGTTCATACTATTATTTTCCATTTTAGAGTAAAAATTAAAGGAGAGCATCAATATTCGCACCCCTAAGTGTCTCCACATCACACACAGAGATGCTAAGTGAAAAATAACCTCCAAAACTTTAACTAAGCGCCCAAGAAAGCTCAGGAAGACACGCAGCCAAGGCCAGAGTGAGCCCATGATTAAAATTCATGTTGTCTCTGCCACACAGCCCCAACATGCCACCGTGCACACACACACACACACACACACTGCCTGCTAACACTGTGACGTTAGCAGATAGCTTGTTCTACAACTTTCTACAGAGGCCACAGCTTCGACTCCATCATTATCAATCCTCTGTCACTAAAAATGACCCCCACCCACTCTCCCTCTCTTCATCTTGTCTCCCACTGTTTAGTTAAGCCGCCGGGCCGTGTTACTGGAGCTACGCCTGTCTGTGCTGACAGCTGGCGGCCACAGCAGCTCCGGAGCTCGGCTAACATCCTGGAGGTGACGGCGCGGACGGAGCCCCCTCCTCCGGGGCTCGGACCCGCCGCGGTGGGCTGTCAGCTCACCGGCAACAACTCCCAGGAGACGCCGAGCAAGAGTCCGGATCGCCAGACGACAGCGACCCGACACAGTAAGTTTAAAATACTCACTGATACGAGACTCCAAAGTCTCCGCATCGGGCGGCGCGGCCATCACTGCGAGATTTATGCTGCGCGTCGGTCTCGCGAGGGACGTAACTCACACGTAGAGGCGGAAGAGACGTAGAGCTCGAGCGGTTAGAAAGGCAATACACAACTAAGAAACGTAATGATATATTTTTAATGTATTCGTTTAATATTTAAAACAACGTTTACAGTACGCAAATGATCCGGTTAGTTTGTGTGTCTCGGGTGTTTTAATACGCATATACTGACTGAAATTAAGAAATTACCTCCTGGCTTACAAGAAGTGATACATATGACGATGAACCCATCCTTTTTAGAACTAACGCCTTCAACACAGTTGCCATGGGTCATCTTAATTATTTCTTATTTATGTTGTCGCCAAAGTCCATGAAAACATAACCAACTATGCATTTAGTCGCATAAAGTGCACATTTGAGAGGGAATAATTGTTCTAGTAAAGACTTTTCTATGATCAGAGAGCTGCATCGAGCGAGAAGCCGGAAATGCAATTCCTTCTAAATAAAAGCAAATATTTGGTTGTTGTCGCCACCAAAATGTATCTCTAATATATATATATATATATATATATATATATATATATATATATATATATATATATATATATATATATAGATAAACCACACTTACGTAAATTTTATCACCGAACGTACTTTGTGAATCTTTACGAGACTGCTGCTTTAGTTTTATTTAACTTGTTTAAACAGAAGTACTTTTCAAAACAATGGCTTACTTTACTGATGAGGAGTAGAACCTTCCTGAAATTGCAAGAGGATTTATTGTCCAAACACTACGAAATTATACTGTAGCCTTAAAATATAGTCCTTTTCCACATCAGGGCATCTGTTAATTGATTGGTTAATTGAAGGACTGAAATTAACAAATGATCTGTTTTAATGAACCTGCAATGCAATGTTTTAATTAGAAAAAAACGCATGATGTTGTGTTGCCACACAGTAAAGAGAAAAATTATGTCAAGTCTGTATCCGATAAATAATCCTGTAACCAGAAACCTCCCCTTCCTAATTATAGAGAGGCAGCAGCTCTGTGTCTCCCTCCAGCGGCAGCTATTGTGCATTACACTGATTGTGGAGCACAAAAGGGAAGACCACAGCAAGTAACGGGACTTGATTTGAAATTATACATCTTCTGTCAGATCAATAACGAGTCATCGGAGCACTGTAGAGGTTTGGACGACAGGTCGCCTCTTTCAGAAGCTCGCTGGTGTTTCTTTGTGCTGAGAAGTGACTTTGTTTTTCCGCGAGTGAGGGAGAGCGTTTGACACTTGTGGCTGGAGACACTGAAGCAAGGCAAGTTTTGTATTTGTCAAAGCAACATAACAGGGGAAAAATGACTTCCTTCCTTCCTGCTGCTTCACCAACAAGAGCACACGTATATTAGCCGCAGGTATTCTGCACACACGCACACACAAAGTTGCTGCAAGGGTAGTAGATGCTGGTTTCCTGTTGCCTCAACAAAGCCAAACCTGCCCGGCTTTATTTGGTCTCCTCTAACTTACAAAGTGCCATGTTCACCCGGCCCACACGGCAGAAATGGCATCACCGAAGGCTTTGCGGGAGTGGTGCCGCCTCACATGCGCCTCTTATCCCGATGTGGACATAAAGAACATGTCAACCTCCTTCAGAGACGGACTTGCGTTTTGTGCCATCATCCACAAGCACCGACCTGACCTGATGTAAGTAGTTTAGTGGTAGTTTCACAGAGCTTGTGTTGGCTGTGCAAACACACGCATCAGTGGCCACACCTGCAGGTGCATGACCAGGACATGTCTAACATTATAAACACATTGTTTGTCCTCGTGTGTTTGAGACCGGGTTGCCTTCTTGACTGCTCCAGATTAGTCAATACCTTAGTCAATCTGGAACAGAGCAGGAGCTGCACACTGTGCCTAGGACTTAATCTGCTCTCCTTTTCTTAATCTCTCTCTCTGTCTCTTTGCTTAACCTTTTCCTGTCCAGTTTAATGGGATTAGTTGGTCTGTTTTTACCTTTTACATACAGCTTTTGAACCGGTAATGTCTCATGTAATTGCTCTCCTCTTATTTGTGTTGTGATTTTTTTGTCTATCCATCATTGGTTAATCAGTCTTTCCATTTTCCTCACCTTGCTCCAGAGATTTCACCTCCCTCTCCAAAGATAATGTTTATCAAAATAACAAGCTGGTGAGTCATTTCCGTCTAAGTTTGCACACAAACCACAATGCAAGCATGTTCCTCTTAAGTCTGTGTTTCGGTTTTATTTACCGTGAATAACACAAAAGACTGTGAAAAGCAAGAAAAACCTATTCTGTGTCATCGGCCACGACCCTCTGTTTATCTCTCCTTGTCTGCAGGCTTTTGAGGTTGCAGAGACAAAGCTGGGCATCCGTGCATTGCTGGACCCAAACGACATGGGTTCCTCTAAAGTGCCTGATCGTTTAAGCATCATGACCTACCTTTGCCAGTACTACAACTTCTTCAACAGGAAACCTTATGGTGTGTTGAGTACAATCTCTATTTTTTTTTTGTTTTAAAGCTCTTTATCGGATGCTTTCATTCATAGTTACTTGCAGCAAATCAGCAAGCAGAGGTATACTGTCTTGCTCAAAGGCATTTTATTGAGGTACCTTGTTACTGAAGGACACTAACAGGTTTCTAGGATTGTACCTGGGATGTTTTGAGCTCTTTACAAGATATACAAATTCATTCCCCTCAGGGAATCCACCTTCAGTGGTGCCTCTCTTGCCTTCTTACAGGTATTTTGGTTGCATTATTGCCCTGTACCTTTCTCATCATGCAGATTATGTCCTCAGACAGTCCACACCTCTCCTCTGCTAGACAGCACATTATCCCATTCGTCAAACTGTGTTCCATTTGCATGTCTTCTCTTGACTTTGCAGCAGGTCTGGCCAGTTCGAGATCATCACATGGTACAGTCTTAAACAATCTTCCGAAGGATAAAACTGCTGATCTGAAACCCTGCAAGGTAATTCACATTTTAACACACATTTACTCCCAATGTGAACCTCACCTTTTTTCTCATCTTTGTCGTCTCAGACGCTGTACTAATGGTGTTAGCTGCGGGTTTCCCTTCTCTTTTCAGAGCCTCACTGAAGTCTGTGAGGAAGATCGTCTATCCAACACAAGGCCACGGGCGGTTTGTAATTTGTGCTTCAAGCCTGTCCACCTCATCCAGAGGCATCTGATTGACAGAAAGGTCTACCATCGCAGCTGTTTCAGGTAACAGCACAGCACACGAGGTGACAGAAGCTCAGGTTGCTTTGCTTGTGTTCTGCTTCGATCCAGGTTTATCCAGACTGGGTGTAGATTTAGTTGAGAGGGACTGCAGCTGACACATAAGAATGCGTTTCAGATGTGTTTCAAGTGACCCCCATGATCATCTTTGACATCCTTACTCACATGATTACATGGCTATAGCTGAAGGGATCTATATCTGCACGGGGCCCTACAGCCTGAGAAGACAGCTGTTTTTCTTTTTTATTTAGTAATTTAGGCATCCATGCAGGTCAGTTCTGGGATAACCTTTTTTGTGTGTTAATATACGTTAACAATGCTTTTACAGCAACACATTTCATGTTTTTCTTTCAGGTGCAAAGTGTGCCACAGCACTCTTTTACCGGGTTCTTACACACAGGGAAGTGATGCTTGCTCTTTGATCTGCACTCACCATGTAACGGACAGTAAAAGTACTGGCATCGCCCTAAATCAGAAATTTCGATCTACTGAGAGTCGGTCCAAATATAAGCTTCAAGCTGCTTATTTTTCTCTGGATGGATCGGCAATCACCTAGCATCCCTCATTACGCTAAGAAAACAGAGTCACAGGACAGACTGGTTTGTAAAGCACCAGAGACGGAGGGGAAAGAAGAGCAGAGGAGCAGAGAGGTGAACGACAGTGAAAACAGAGACAACACTGTTGAAGTAAAGACGTCAGAGGCTCCTGGTCTCCCCCCGCACAGTGCTGAACGCAAGGCCGTCGGAGGAGCTGGAAGAGCTGTACCTGCACCTATTCTGGCAGACGGTAAGACACAACAGGAAGTGACAGAGACGAAAGAGCCCTCTGAGCTCTCTTCAACGTGCATACGAGTGACAAAAGGAAGTACCCGGCCAGTTCCAGCACCCAGACGAAAGTTAGACTCACCTGTAGCCCCTGTTCCTGCACCCAGGGCCAAAACTTTCCAGACAATGGCCAGCTCCTCCGCTGCAGGTAAATAGGTGCAGTTTGTTTTCATTTCTTTTAAGTACGTTTGTTGATGGTAAATCCATCTTTTCTCTTTTTCTTATGACTAAGTGAAAAAAAAATGAAGCTGTATTTTTTCCCCTCTCTTCTTCTGTGCAGGCAATCCATTAAATCAAAATTCATCTCACATGTAAGTGTACTTGCTGTATTTCCCTTGAATGTGATGTATTTTCAAACATCTCTTTACTTTTACTTATTTTACCTCTCTAACTCACGGCTATGAATTAATTCAATGTTAACATAATATCCTCAATGTAGAATTCCACAGAATAAAAACATAACAATCAGATAGATAGATAGATAGATAGATAGATATACTTTATTAATCCCAAGATGGGAAATTGCAGAATACCAGAAATCTAAAAATTAGCAAAATATTGAACATCATATTAAAGGAGCTTTATAAAACAAGTGAGATAACAATGATAGAAAATGATGACTGATGTACTCAGCTCTCCCTCACTTGTGGAGTCATCTCTTAAAGCACCTCGCGTCTTTTTCCTTGTAGCAGCAGCACAACCACTGGTAGCCCTAAAGTGAAAACCAACCACCCATGGCTGGCCATCGTCCACCCCGGACCCTGGACCCGGCTGCCTCCTGCTCCGGCTCCAGTACCCTTCCCTCGATCCAAGTCTGTCTCTAACCTGCCAGGGTCGTGGTACAGCCCCAAAGTGCCTCCTGCCAATCCATTTGGAGAGGATGTGGATGAGGACACCCAGGAAGAGGACACTAAACCTGAACCTGCAGAAAAGCCAGTGGATGGTGCCAGTCGTTCAAGTGATGCTGAAAATACTGCCATTAATTCTACACCTGATGTTAATGTAAAACCACCACATGAGCCCGATCCACCAAAGACACCAGATTTCAAAGAGGCTGCTGGAGTTGCAGCATCTGTCCCAGCAGAGGGAGTGGATCACACTTTACCCAGGAGCCTCTCTGTGCCAGCTACCACATTTGCCCAACATGACTTGACGGAGGCGAATGAATCTGATCAGGTCACGCCAAGTCAAAGTAAGGTATGAATGAAGACAATAGTTAACTGAATAACCTTTTATTTTCTGTAGCCACAAACTCATGACCATAATACTCGACTCCTCCGAAAAGGATATTTCTGTGTGACGCTAATGCTTTGTAAACGTATCACACCAGTCTCCGTCATGATGTTGACTGTACAATGTTTCCTTTTTTTCCATTTGTAGCAGGCCTGCAAAGAGAATCCTTTTGATCGAAGCCCTGCAATACCCAAATCAAAGACTTCTCAGGTCCTCGCATCTAGGCGGACCCCTGCCCCTGGACACGGCTTCCCACTCATCAAGAGGAAGGTACAGTGACTGGATTTAGAACTCAAAACACAGCAGACAATAAAAATAACTCAATTAACTCAACTGGTATAAACTAAATGTTTATATCAGTTCATATGTTTATTGCTCTAAATACAGATATAAATGTATTATTAAGTTAATACATTTTAAATTCATTATTTTAGCCCTCACCACAAAGTTCTTTCATTAGGACTTGTATGTCTGCTCTAGATTCATGGTTGTTTTGCAGAAAGTGTGTATAGCATTTTCTGAGTTTTATTACTGAGTTTTAGCCTTACACTTTGCGTGACAGGTGCAGACAGACCAGAATGTTTCCACAGAAGACCTGCAGGTGGAGATAAGAGACCTGGATAAGCATCTGGAGGCACTGGAACAAAGAGGAGTTGAACTGGAGAGAAATCTAAGAGACTGCAAGAATGGTTCACCAAATTTTTTGTTTTATTGTTACTTAATTATTTAATGGCACACAATCGCTTTTTCTGTGAAGACAATTTGTATAAATACTAATGGTTTAATGGTAATGTTTATATATCTGGCCCTCCTTTTTATTTCAGAGAAAAAAGAGGAACAAATGCTAATGGAGTGGTTCTCGGTTATCCATGAGAGAGATGTTCTGCTGCACAGAGACACAGAGCTGGTTTATCTGTAAGTAGATAAGAAAAAGACAGTGATTGCCTGGGTAATGAGTTGTATACACCATTATTTCTTTATTTCCACTCCCATTTACTCTGCTCCCAAAATGTTTCCCAGGTGTTACAGTTGGATGTTTCTTGAATTTTAAGGACATTTTGTGTTGTGCCCTTTCCCAGGACAAAGCAACAGGAGCTGGAGGAGAGACAGGCAGATGTGGAGTATGAGCTCAGATGTCTCCTTAATAGACCAGGTCAGTGTGTTAATGTGTGCATCACTTTTTCGGCTAACATAATAATAATAACAACAATGACAACAACAATATATCTCATTAGCAAGGGGCTGGGCAGAAATTCTGTAATGATTCAGAGATAAATAATCCTTCAAACAGTGGCCTTTACAATTATATAATTAAAAGGCCCCACATTTCTTGTTTCCTAACCATGCCACTTTTCTGATGTGGCCATAAAGAGCTTCACAAATACACATTTTATAGGATACAGAGATAAATGAAGATGTTTCTGAAGGCAAATTAAGGCTTAAATTGTCTGGTTCTGTTCTGCTTTCTGACCTGAAACTGCCGCTGTGTATGAGAGAACAGCTAATAAATCATAAACCCCTCAAGGTGCAGTTTCCTGAATGAGTGTGATGCGGTGCAAAGGAGTGATCTGCTGTGCTTTGTGTTGCTAAATGTTGCACACCGTCCTCTTCACACTCAGAGAGCGACTGGAGTCAGGACGACCGAGCTCGAGAGAAGCAGCTGATGGATGAGCTTGTCTCAATCATCGAGCAGAGGAACCAGATCATCAGCAGCTTGGATCAGGACAGGCAGAGGTGCACAGAAAGAAAACAAAACATGGTGCCTTCACGTTCATAGTGTTTTTTTACATTGCAAAGTATAAATACAACTTTGTTTTTTTTATTAGGGAAAGAGAAGAAGATATGCTTTTTGTAGCCATGATGAAGGACAAAGGTGAGAAAAGGACTTTTTATGTCTAAAAGCCCCCAGTAAAATTTGCCTTTTTCATATTGTTGTGTCTCTTCTTGTTCATGGATTCTCTGAAATGTGGAATGACTGAATGTGTTTTACTGCATCTACCTATGGTATCTCTCCTCAGGCTTCCAGAAGGACGGACTAAAGGAGCTAAAGAAGTCAAAAGAAAAGTTCAAGCCCACAAAAGTTTTTAAGATGCTTAGCCATAAAGCAAAGAGCACCAAATACCCCACGGACAAGAAGAGCTGAAGCACAATAATGACTGCAGAAACCCTCCCAGACAACAAACCCACTTAAACTTGGAGATGGTAAAAATGTTGTGGAAAAGTGGAAGATGATCATAATATCTAACAGACCGTTAATTTCATGTTGAAGCGCAGCTCAGTAGTATAAACATAATGATTCAGTGTTATCACACTTTCTCTTTGTTTCATTACTTGCCCTATCTCGTATTTGCTATCAATATTTATGTTTTTATTCCATTACATAGTTGCATTAGTTGAAGTATGCAATAAATATTTATTTGGTAAAGAGTCATGTCTCATCTGTGGAGAGCAATTGTATATTTCTTTTGAAACAGTTTTTTTTTCCTTTTGAGATTTTGGTTATGCTGGGGAAAAAAACATTTCATTTCAATCAAAACAGTCAGGTTAAACCAACTTGTCTTAAGATGTTTGATGAAAAAGGATGTAGACTTTATTTATTTATTTGCACTACTGTTATCGTTTTAAAAACATTCCTGTAATCTCCTATATACGGATATACCTCTGGTAATTGTCTTATTTTGAGTTTATTCTGTGTTTAAAAAAATAATCTAATTTAGTGTAAAAGTTAAGAAAGTTTCAGGGAGTCCTTTTTCTTCGTGTTTACTAAAATGCTATCAGATCAGGTATAATAATCTCTTTCAAAACAGTTGTCCAGTTGATTTACTTCTAAATCTAATAATCCAGATAATAAACTAAAAGAACTCAAAGCATCAGCTGTACTGTACAAAAAATGGAGGGCTTCGTTGTTACATCAACATTTTAAAGCTATAGAGAAATGATCTGCCAGTTCATGATGGTTTAAAGAACAAACACAAAAATCAGCAGTAAGAAGTTTGCAATTAACATGAACTAAAACAATGTCGGAATTTAGGACAAGGCGCTACACAATAATCCAGTTCACTGTGACACAGACATATAAAGTGTGACCCGTAGCACAATGGTTTTATTTGATCACATTAGATCAAATAATTACATCTGTTTTTCTAGTTTATATTAATAGGCATGATAAGCGGAACGAAAGTTATGTTTCAGCCGGAATATTTTACGACGCACCAAACCACCGGAAGTCAAGAGTTTGTAACGTTCATGTGTTGACAACAGAACGAGTCTCTGACCATTTTAAATACATAATAAGGACTCGCAGAGGACATATATATATATATATACATATATACGAGCTTCAAAGTGAAACATGTCCGACAACGAAGATAAGTGAGTAACGACACACAGCTTTTTTAATAACTGTATTAAAGAGTATTTACTGTAACACAACGTGGGCTAACACTTAGCCTGTTAGCAAGCAGACCTGCTCATTCAAAAAAGATTTGGGTCTTTGGTCTTTGTCTTCACTGTTTTGTCGTCAAACTTGCAGCTTCGACGACGGAGATTTTGATGATGCGGAGGAGGATGAAGGATTAGATGACCTGGAAAACGTGGAAGATGTAAGTTCGTCTGTTTTTCTAAGTGGATTAAACAGATACCCGGGTTGTTATTACTTATCAAGCTCTTTGCTGTTCAGTCTTATGTGTCTCGCCCCCCCTGCTGCTCTGTGGTAATGTAATTTGTTGTTTTCTCAGGAGGACCAGGAAAACGTGCAGATCCTTCCCGCCGGAGAAGGTCAGCAGGCCAACCAGAAGAGGATCACAACTCCGTACATGACTAAATATGAGCGAGCCAGGGTGCTGGGGACAAGAGCTCTGCAGATAGCGTGAGTGGGTTTATATGTGTGAACACAGTTCAGATAATTATCCCTAAAGTTTTGTGATGTTATGTTGATGTATATTGATTTTGACTTTTTTTTAGTAAACTATTGTGATATTTGAGTGCATCAGTATCATCCAGATTAAATAGCAATAGAAAGAATGGACTTTACAACTGTGACAAAGGTCAAAACAATTAAATTAGTTAGAGCTGGTCTTTTAGATAACCAGTACAAGCAGAACCACAGTCTATTTATCACACTTAATTTAAATAGTTGAACCTGGACACTGAGAGTTGATGTACCTAAATATCTGTTGACTTGTTTCCAACAGGATGTGCGCTCCAGTCATGGTGGAACTTGAGGGAGAAACAGACCCCCTGCAGATAGCTATGAAAGAGCTTAAGTAAGTGATAACTGTATAGTTTGAATTATTAGTAATGCTTAATAAGATTATATCATGAATGCTTCTTTGGCTTCTTTATCTTCTTCTATTCTTTTAGAAGATTGGTCAATATTCTTAGAGCTTCTCTGTACTTCCCAGTGTCTTACTGTGAATTTTATTTATCCCCTCCAACAGGAGCAGAAAGATCCCGATTATCATCCGCAGGTACCTTCCTGATGGGAGTTACGAGGACTGGGGCTGTGACGAGCTCATCATCACTGATTAAACAACTTATTCTCTCTGCATAGACAAAACAGTATATGCTGATTGACAGCCACCATTGTATCAGGTCAGTCAGCAACACAAACCCCGAAGATTCCTGAGGCGGATGCAGTTATCGTCCACCTGTTAATGCCTCAATTTGATCCATCACATCAGGTGACTGTGTGTTTCGATGAAATATGAATACATGAAATGTGCCGAACAGACATTTGAAGACTCATTGAAAATCCATAAAGTCTGTGCCTCGCAGGTTTATAATCCTGCGATCTGACTTGTAATGTTCTCAGTCTCATTGTGTCGAAACATTCCTCACAGCTCCAGTTAAATTCAAAGTTGAAATTGACAGTACTTTTTGCTGCTTTATAACTTAGAGCCACAAGGGGGAAATGTAACTTAAATCAAATAGTTACTTTATTTTACAAAAAAGTCCTGTGTTGTAATTATTCCATTTGTTGTTTTGAAGGAGAGCGGTGATTCGTGTTAAAGAACTGTATTATTCTTATTAATAAACTCTTTTGTATAAATTACTATGCCTCATTCATAGCACTAATAATAACACTGTTAACCATTTGTTTGTAACAAGTTAGGAAGTTATACTGTGGGTTACTGTGCGCGTCGGAGGGATTTAACGGTATAATTATGAAATAAGCCACTTATACCTGAGCAAGTGGGAGGTCTGGGTGAATTGAGGGAATTGCAAGAGTGTTATTTAGCTGCCGTGAACCTGCAGTATATCATATTGCTAAATCATATTTCAGGCTTAGAAAGTAATCGAGCAGTTCTTCCATCAAGGAAAATAACAAACTACAACACAATCCATCAACCTGTGGTTTATAGTGGTTTGATAGAGCTCACAGTGTCCAGTATTTCTGTTAACTGTCAGAGGTGTCGGTACAGCTTTAGTTTTAGTAGTTTTATTTGAATACCCTCTTGAGAGTCTACATGTGTCCACTTTTCCACTTGTGTACTGCAGTGTCATTTTGTGTGGAAGAAAAATTCATTGTTATACTGCCGATGAAAATAATTTTACAATGTTACTAAGTGAAGATTGTGCAGTTAGCTGTAGGCTGCTGTAACTCACCAACACAACTACACAAGTAGCTCCGATCATGTGGAATATCAGTTAGCATCACGTGTCCTTTTAAAAATCACTTACTCTGCGGGTGAGATTTCTGGGACATCCATCACATCAAAACACTTGGCGATTATGTCATAAACAAAGGGAAAGCACAAAAATCCACAATGTTTCAAAAATGGCAATCAAGTTGAATACTCACCCTTGACATTGTCAACCAAAGCTGAACTTTATTAACACATCAAAGTGTTTAAAACCAGTGATAAAGGAGCCTAACAGATTCCCATCTGCTGTAATGTTCAAGAGCTGCCTTGAAGAGATGAAGCAGGTTTGCTCCTGCTGCTGATGGAGCTCAGTATGTTGGTGCTGTAACCATCATGATGCTCTATCCATCGCATTGTTGTGTAATCGTCATCAGGGAGAATCCAGTTTTTGCTGGTATCAATAATTGCGTGTTGCCACAGTCAAGTTATTAATTTCTGAAACTGCTTTAATCTGTGATCCTTTTGATTAGAAGAGACAGCGCCTCAGGGTGACGCTGTGCTCCTTTCATGGGGCGGATGGGGCAGCCCATGTGATGCTCACCAGCTCCAGCCGCAATGAGGCCACAATCAGGTCACCCTCAATGCAGTTGGGGGTGCGACCAACATCTTCTGACTTTTTCTTGTCGCTCTCTACTTTCCGCTTCATTTTCATCTTCCTGTTGTATCTGTATGTGTTTGTTTCTCTGTTCTGTCTATCCCACTCAGTATGTCTTATTGTTACTTTATCTCTTTTTTTTATTTATTCCCCCTCTCCTGTTCACCCAGCTTTGGATAGGAAAGCGATCATCATCCAGCTGTATCAAGCTGTTGCTGGAGTTTGTTCTTTTTTAGCTTTTTGTTGTCTTCCTCATTGACTCTGTATCGTTCCTAACGTTTATTTACTGGATCTGTAGATTGAATTATTGGCTCATAGGAAGATGAAATCTGTTCATTCAGCCAGGCTTTTGTCTCTCTTCCAGGAACCAGATGATACCAGGACTTTAATGTATCAACAATGCAGAAACAAACACAACCCTTCCACTTAACACACAATGCTTTTGATCCATCCTTGCTCTGCAGCGTATGGTGGCAGGGTGAGGCAATGGCTTCATTAACCTATATGAGAAGATGTCATATACATATATATGTGTGTGTGTGTATATATATATATATATATATATATATATATATATATATATATATATATGTACACACACACACACACGTCAGCACATCTCTCCTACCTGTGCCTGGGTATACTCCTCCTGCCTGATGTCTACTTTGACAATATGGTGCTCAGAATTCATCTTCTTTCTGGTTAACTCTCTTAACTTTTGGAATGTTTTAATCCCATTACTGCCCCAACCTGAAAGGAGAGTTTTTTTGTTTTTTTTTTTTTTTTTTTTAGTGGATGGGTGAGTGAGGGGGATGAGAGGAGGAGGTTGGCTAGTGGGGGCTGCAGGGAGAGAGTATGAGAGTCCCTTTGTATCCCAGCGAAGCTACAGGCCAGGCAGTTATGGGTAGGGCTCCCTCATTGCCCTGTTTCCCTCCTCCCCCAGCTCCCCTTCAATGGCCCTCTTTGTCTTTCCAAAGTATCACACAGCCGATTAAAGAGAGGGAATTAGGAGTCAGGCTTAACCCGTAACACACATAGACACACACACACGCTTGCACACTGTAACAAACTTGAAATATGCATATAGGCATGCATAACCAATCGCACCCCCAACTGGTCCTGGATTAGTTCGAGTTCAAGGACACTTTCAGATGCAGTAATCAGCAAACTACAGTACATGAATGCCCATCTGATGACACGTCTGTTACTGTTGTAGTTTAGCACACCATCCCTGCAGTCTCGGACTCTGCCTGCACACGCGAGACATCATCACTCATGTTCAGCCTACCTCTGCTGAACATGAGTGAGGTTGTAGATTGCTATGAAAGTTAAAGTGAATTATGCATTTGCTGAACACATTATGCAGAGAATGTGAGCAGTGGTTGAGTCGTTGGATGCCATAAAGACATGCTTATGTTCTTGAGTTTTTGTCAACTTGGTCACAATAGCATTTTTATGGTCCGTCGAAAGTTTGTTGTTTGAAAATGACTATAGCGTGGTCATTATTCAGACTGAGCTGTATTATTTATTGAGTCCGTTATTTATGCCGTTGTAAAAATGTTTCAAAAAGAGGGCTTGTGTTATAGCAGAAATAACAGAGCTTTATTTTGAGAGTAAAAGATCATTAGTCATCGTCACATGCTAAGACTTTCGCTCCTGCTGTTGTTAAGATGTTGTGTTACTGTGCTGGCAACAGTTATACAAGGATGGAAAAATTAAAATACTAAAATGGCAGTAACAGTCAAAAGTTTTCCTCATAATGGAGAGAAACAGTCAACAGTGCACACAAACATAAAACAAATATAAATAAGAAATGTAAAATTCATAGCAACATTACAGATATTTCACACATAGCAACAAAGACGTAAAATGAACTCTGCCTCTTATTCTGGAGGTAAATGGTTAAATAAAAACGGGCTTTAAGCTTCGGTGGACCAAAAAGCAGTGCTGCATGCATATGATGCTGATCTATGGTAGTGATAAAGAATATTTAAGTGATATAACATGAAAACAAATTAAAGGAATGAAATAGAGAATAATATACTTAACATACAGATCTGTTCAGAGGGTGAGGGACAGAAATGACATTTGGAAATGCAGTAGACCTTGAAGACCAAAGAAAGATGAGAAATGAGAAAAGGACCTAATTAAGTAATAGGGGAAAAAATGGGAGAGACACAAATGTGGTTTATCATAAAATACAGGTTTTTGCTTCCCTGTTTCATGTGTGAGTAGCTGGTATTATTAAAGACAAGGCACATTTTATATTTAATATCAGCCTGTGTTAAAACATATAATCTCTGGTAACTGTTTCTCAGTATTGGCATCTCCCACATTGAAACTGTCCCAGAAATGTTTCTTTTTTAAAAGTACAACTACTACAACTACAATCAAGATCTGATATTCACAGAATACTTTTCTATATACACATTTAGATTGACACATTGAGGAAAAGAAAAGGCAGTGGTGCAGACTTTCAGTTGAGATACTAATGGCAAAAAGCATTTGATAGCAATAATTAAACAATGAAAAAACATCTATCATGTATTCTGTTTAGCAAATACCAATGAAAATTATCACACTCAGTGCCATTGTGAAAAAAGGTGAAAGTAGCATTTGACACTAAGACATTTTTAAGTAATTTACAATTAGTCACATTGGAAAAGCTAAACTAAAAGGAGAACTAATTAGTTACAATACATAAGGTAGTTTTTGAGTGTCACGTTGGGAGAAACATCTGTAAAATCTGTTTCTGTAAGTTTTGGTCTCAAAACTTTGGTTGTTTTACAAATATCTCAAATCTGTATGCATCAACATACATACATTTGTAATTTCAAGTACATTGTATAAACGTTCCTGATAATAAAGTCAGCCATTGTGAAAATGGTTTTATGGCATTTTTCTTCTATGCACGTTCATTGTGTGTACAAAAGGTATTTTAAGTAAACACAGCATAATAGTCTGAATTAAACAGGGACACATGTGCCTCAGAAACCAACAGAATGTTACCAGTATGTGTTGTATTGATTTCCAAAAGCAATACAAAACTAACATCTGTTTGATAAAAAGGTCAGTCTTGCCTGAGATGTGAATGGCCCACAGTCACTTACTTTGGCAATCCATTCTTCTGGTACAAAAATCCCATTTCATATCGGATGAATATGCCTCCGTCTCAGTCACACCCTTCTCAATAAAGGTCATGGTCTTGCTAATTCTCAAAGTGTACCATGGTCCCTGTTGTCACTGATCCCCTTGTGGCTTGTGGGAGAGGGGTGTAGACTACAATGTGCCTCCTCTGATATACATGGAGTCACCAAACTGACAGGGAAATGACCCTTTACCACTTGTGAACACTGCAAATTGTTTTGTGGGGCACTGGAAGCTTTGCTGCTGTAAATCTATCCTGAAACTTTGCTGCAGTGCTGGGTGAGTACGTTTCTTCTGCACCGCCAAAGTAATAACTTCTTTGACCACTACACTGTGTGCCCCAAATATTATGCTTCAAAAGCACCATGCGCCAAGCTCATCCTTGAGCTGTGACAGCATCTTTGCCTCTGGGCAAGAGCAGTATGGGTTTTCTCCCCTCCTGCCTCCCCAGTCGTCTCCCCCAGTGCCTGCCCACTCCCCCTGGCCCAGACCACTTTCACTGTCGATACCACCAACACCGCTGTTGCTGCTGCTGTTGCTCCTTGGGTCTGACATGGGGGCTGAACCTGCACGAGTGCCCTCTGGTCTTGTTGTCTGTCATGGCCGCGACAGTGTTGTGTAGACAGGCTGTTCCCAGTGTGTAGGGCTGTGTGACTGTGGTACGCTGGCTGGGTCAGTGATGGCAGTGTACAGGGGCCTCTGGGAGGGCCCCATGTAGGAGAAGGCGGAGTACAACCCTGAAGCCTGGCTGGAATGGGCGTAGTATGACCCTGAGGCCTGGTGGTCAGCATAATCAGCAAACTGAGCCCTGGGGGCCAGTGAAGGGAAGGCAGAACTGTAGTGAGGAAGGCTGAGAGGGGTGTAGGTGACATGAGAACCTGCCGAGGCTGCCTCTGCAAAGTGACCCCCGGCACCTCCGGCCTCGCTCTTGACCTGGGCCTTGGAAGGATCTGAGCCCAGGGGGGAGCCATGGTGCTGCTGCAACTGCTGCTGCTTGGAGAGCCAGGCTGCTGAGTGTCCACTGGCTGCTGCCAGAGCTGAGGAGATGCCGTAGGTGTAGGGAGAGGCTGGAGAAGCTGATGCAGCTGCTCCTGCCCCAGCACTTTGCCCAACTCCCGGGTGCCCATTGGGAGGAAGGTATTGGTCAAACTCATTGACATCAAAAGGCTCCATGTTAGCCATCACCTCGTGGCTCATCTCACCAATGTCCACATTACCAAAGTCGATGTGAGGTTTCCCAGATCCCGGAGCACCTGAACTTGCCTCTGCTCCCATTGTGCCACGTGAACCCCCATTCCCAGAACCTTCCCGTTTTCCATCCCCTGCCTTCCCAGACTGAGGCTCAGTCTTGGGAGTAGTGGGAGGTGTAGGAGGACTGTGACTCTGACCTGTAGGGACACAATAAAACATGCAGTTAAGGTAGGTTTCTTGGCAGACTGAAACAATTCTCTAATCTAAAAGTATTACAGGGTTGGTATCAGGGGAGTAGTGGGAGGGAGCCCGCAGCCCACCTGCAGCGTGAGAGTGGTGCCCATCTGCCAGAGGGGACCGAGCTCCCCCACTGTGGGCCACTTCCAGGTGGAGGCCCTTGTAGTGGGGTTGGCTGTGGCTGACCTCACCCTCCGAATGGCCGTCAGCTTCACTTCCTGACCCGGAACCAGGCTTTCCGTTCTTGCGACGTCTTGGCTGGTATTTGTAGTCTGGATAGTCCTTCTTGTGCTGCTTCCTCAGCCTCTCTGCTTCCTCGATGAAGGGTCGTTTATCACTTTCATTAAGAAGCCTTGGATAAAAAGAAAATATGCTGGTGAAAAAGCTTTTTTAAGGTATAACAAAAGATAAGAAAAATCCCAACACTCAATCAGAATGAGGCCACATTTGCATTTATATCTATTCTACAACATGATACAATAATTGCATGGAAACTTTGGTAGCTTCTCTTTAAGGGAAATGGTAGTCATCAGCTTTTAGACCATGAGTTCGCTGTAACATGAGAAAAATGCGCATGAGTTGAAGAGATGATTTTCATTTAGACTTAATATTCTGAATCAAGTAAAGAATCAGGATAAGGATAAGGATTAATTGGCATAAAAGAATATTTTCACACTGTAGATGGGTCAAACTAGTCTTTCACAGATAGCAATGATATGCTCGACAACAAACTGTCCAGTAATCTGTCTGATCCATTTTCATTGGATTATTAATACACTGTGCTTCATTCACTACTGCTGCACAGCTGCATGTAATGTCATGCCTGCCAGGGGCTTTTGACTGCTGGGCAGTAATGAAATAATTCAGGCCAAACATGCATCACGTCTGAAAACTTGAAACTTAGCTACTTATTACTGATACTGGCAGGAATGGCATGAGAAACCCCTGACCTTTCTCAGCCTCCCTGCTCATCATGTTTCTGGGCCAATTAACCAATCATGCTGAAGCACAAGGTCAAGTCTTCATCTAATCAGTGTTCAGCCCCCACAAGGTTAATGAATTTAACTTTTCTGACCTTCTCGTCAGCAAAGTAGTAAGTGCTCTGTGGGAGAAATTAGACACTGGATAGATAGTCTGACAGAGCCTTAAACATAAAAGACTGCAGGGGTTCTGTGGAATATCGGTCACAGTTAAGTTTTCTAGGAGGCTAACCATACAAATTTACTTTACTCTGTCTGAGCCAGGAATATTGGCAGTTTCAATCCACAACGTTATTAAGTAAAAAGAGCAAGGGCAATTTAAAACATGAAATCCAAATTTGAATAATATGGATACACGTGCAATTGTTTTCAATTTAAGGACTGAAAACCCATAAATAGATGACAGGTTGTGAAAACCCCTTTTGTTTCCCTCAGGAGAAATTTACTCTGGCTACAAGGCCAGTAATTAAACAGCGTGTGAATTAGCCTGGATTCAGGGACATGTGACCTTGACTCACTCACAGTAAATACAACTGGTGAGCTGTGTCTAAAAGTGGACAATGTTCTAGGGCAACCATGCCTCCTAAAAAATATGTTCATATAGCGCCTTTACAAAAAATACATTTAGGTGAAAACATTTCAAAGATCAGCTAATACGAGGAAATGTTGTACTGTGATATTTTCTTATGAAAGAGCTCATAATAATGCTCTTGTTCCATGACAAACCAAATGATTTGAGGGAAAAGGAAGAATCCAGTTGCATAATTATCATAATACTAGGCAAAACTAGAAAAGATGCTAAAACCTAATGAAGTAGAGGTGTCTACAGGTGCACAATAACCAGTATGCTTTACCGGTTTTATCTGAAAAATCTCTCTAAAGCATTTTTCTTAATATCAGCATGTATCTGGAGTTAGCCTGACGTAAAATGGTGAGAGATTATTCAAAAAACAAAGGCAAATTAGAAACTAATGGGGAATTTGAGTAGGGGATGCACAAGTTCAGGTGTCTGAGGTGAAAACTATTTGCAAGTCAGGCACTCAAATTTTATTATTATTTTGTTATTCTTACCATTACCTCATGTAATGTTTCAGCAAAGGTGTTTTTTGAAAGCTGAAGCATGCTGCTTTGCTTTAGACTCAAAGTAGGCCTCTCTTTTATCATGTCACCACCTGATACACATTTCACAGCTACTGTACTGAGAGTCTGATGATCATCAGTACATGACAGTGATTTGACAGTAGGCGGACTATCAGCCCTGAACCATCCACATCTCCTCCTCACCTCCACAGCTTCCCCAGGGTCTTGCTGAGCTCGGCGTTGTGCAGGTGGGGGTGTTGGTCGGCCAATTTCCTCCGCGCCGCCTGCGCCCACACCATGAAGGCGTTCATGGGCCTCTTCACGTGCGGCTTGCTCTTGCTCCCGCTGTTGACGCGCACCGGCATGGGCACGAGGGTCCAGTCGTAGCAGTTGAGCACCTGACTCACCGCCTCGCGGATCCCTGCGGGGAAGCGCTCGTCCTCGTCGTCGGATTTGACGGACGAGCAGCCCGCCGCCGAGTCGTCCAGCCCCGCCAGATGCTGCTGCTGCTGCCCGCGGAGAGGCGAGTCTGCCCCGCCGGCCGCGCCGGAGGAGTGACCCGGTGACAGGGAGCGGCTGTCGTCCGACATCCCGGGACTGAGCTCAACGTCCGACAAGCTCTGCTCCTCTCTGGACATCTTCCTACACAACACAAGCCCCCAGGTGCGCAGAGGACGCAAGGCCTGTTCCTAAATGCTGCTCTGCCTGCCGGCTCCTTGTTCCTGATTAACCCTACAGTGACGCACGGACCGCCGGCTGACTGCTGTCTGATCTGTCCCTCTGGCCTCCTCTAAGTTATAATATAAACTGCCAGTCTGTCTCTACTCTCAGTCTCCGTTGCAAAACTCTGTGAGGGTTCCACATTAAAGTTCTTTCCATCCGTGTTGTTGGTATCATAGGCGGCTCAGTGCGCACCTTGGACCCCAGTTTACCTGCTAATGCACAACTGCCTGTGCCAAACTCACCCGCTGTCACTGCCCTCCTGACTTCCCCTTCACTCTCTCCTCCGTTTGTCCCACGGTCGAAATCCAACAGCAAGGACCTGAAAAAGGAGAGCGATGAGGAAAGTCACAAAAAAGCCAACACCTGTAGACCTATCCACTGTTTCTGTCTTTTAGCTTTTTTTTTACCACATGTGGACCAAGTTAAGACCTCACTAATGGGACTATTTGCACTTATTATAGTAATAAACCCTAAAAGACTGAGTCTGAAAAGATGACCCCACCCAAGATTTTCTCCATAAAACAGGCCTGTGCTTCTGTAGGCCCTCTCCAGCCACATCCCTCCCACCCTTTATCTCCACCATCAGCACCACTCGTACAGATATGAGAAGCGGCTCAAGTGATTCCTGTTAGATTCCTGCGCGTAATGGAGACCTCTGCGAGAAAAGCGCACGGGTCTCCATAAAGTTCAGCTACTGTTTAAGGGTTTGCAGTTATTCCAAGCTCCCCCGAGAGAGAAAAGTGTTGGAAAGATACGAGGCCGCAGCAGCACAGAGCTCGGATTTATACCCCGCACTTCTTGGATAAACACGGGCTGGCGCTGGAAACACAAACCGTGCGCTTTGGCGTGTACGCGTGTGTGAATTAGACACAGTCAGTTTTTGGGAAACAGGGGCAGGTCTATCGGCGGGAGCGAAATGTGTCCCTGTTTTGTCCGTTAAATCAACACCCCCGCCTCCGAGCCTCGCGTCCTAAATCAGCGAGTTTCCTGTGAGAGCAGCAGCGCACAGCCCGCCGGTTTGTTTGCCGCCTCGGTGTCGTGTTGCTGGAAAATGAGCGATCTCGCCCACGTCCAGTGACAGCACCAAAAAGCTTGTTCATTTAACAGTTCGTGTGTTCGTGTGCAGGTTAAGTGGGTGGGATACACACACTTAACACTCAGGATACCTCGCCTTTATGTTTGAGTAAAAGGATCACCACTTCTCAAACGCTCAGTCTGAACTATGTGCCTTCCTGATCAAACATAGGCCTGTTAATTACCTCTTACACTGCTCACCTCTGGGTTGGACTTTTGGCGATCGATTGTTCTTAAGCGATCTACAGTATACTTTTTAAAAATTGGCTTTTGGCCTTGTTGGCTGATTGCAGAGTTATATTACAGTTTGTGGCCCTTAATGAAAGTTTGCAGCTTTTAATACACTTTAGATTGGAATCGTGTCCATTTCCAGCAGAGGGGCGCGTAAAGCTTCACCATCTGTCCGAGACGCATTAGTAAAGATATTCGCCCGCCACCTGGTCCGAAAGGCCACCTCACAGCCTGCCAGCGCGTCTCCAAAGCCTCCCCGCCGCAGAGACAACGATGCGTAAACACCGCGCGTAACGGCACCAAACGCCTCATTGCGCACGCGTTGACCGTGTTTGCGCGACACGCCGCTCCTTTATTAACATTGTTATTTTGTTGTTTTTTTAGCAGATAGCGCCTCTGATGAACTCACCAGAGAGCCGTCTATCCACCCACCAGTCTGCAGCCGTAAATGGCATTTACTCAGTTATCTGGTAATATGTGATCTATCAATTGTTTTCGACGCGTCCCTCAAATCATGCTTGTTATTCGTTTACCCCACTGAGCACATTTACTGTGCGTAATGAATTTCGACTATGTGACCCCATTATCGTCGCTTGGCCTGTGAGGAAGTTGGCCTTAATTTGCTTGTTTGGAAACTTTGTGTTTCCAAGTGTCTTTTTTTGCCCTGTCACTTTTACAATAGCTCGGATTTGGAGTGTAATGTAGTTCTCACAGCTCCAAAACGGCAGCGAGTACAGGACACACCAACGCAAGAAGAACTTAAATATTTAAAAAAAAATGATAAAAATATATCTGGATAAATAATTTTCAGACAGCTTTTTTTCAATCTTCACTAAATTCCATGTCGAGGATAAGGTAACGCGGTCCATAATGTCTGTTTTAGTTCTTTTATAATCTCTCGCATCTCTTCTTTAATTATCTGTTTTCCATTTTTAGTATGAAAAAGGCTCACAGTATCCTCAGTTAGTCTAACAAGCAAAAGTTTGAATTTTAAATTCTGTGGTAAAGACAAATGATTATCAACGAAGTCTAAATCAAATACATATAAATCCCAGCAAACAATTTCAAACATCAGCACTTGTTGCGCTGATGTAATAACAGGGCTACATAACCAGATCCACCATGACAGGATGTACATGATAATATGTATGAGATCATCAGCTGGTCAGAACTTTCCATAAATTGCTCTTAAAGATAAACGCGTTTTTTTTTTGTTCTGAAAATAAGTTTTATACCAACTCTGCGCTCAGATGGTCCTCAAATGTAACAATATTAAAGTTTCAGAACGAGCAAATCAGTCTTTTTGGACCAATACAGAGCCCCTGGTCTGTCTCGCGGATCCTGAAAGAGTTGTTAATAATTATCATGTCAATAATAACGATCATCAGAGTTAAAAAAAAATACATCTGAAATTGTGAATCGACGCTCTTTATGATTCCGCCGTGAAGAAACAGTCAGATCGCGGAGTCAGAGCAGCCACCAGCAGCAGAGAGGAAAGAGTTGGAAGTGCTAAGTGTCTTACTTCAGTACTGAGAAAAGGAGGTCGTCGGTTTTGCACGAGAATCCGTGAGTTCCCGAGTTTCCAAAGTGACGCTCGCTCCCCAGCCCCCTCGCTCGCGCTGCCCGAGTATGAATGCCTGCTCTGTGTGCCGGTACCGGGGCTTAAAGAGCTCCTTGTATGAGCCAGGGGGGGAAAAAATAAAAAGAGTCTGCAGGACAAGTCTTAAAGGTGCAGCGAAGTTGCGCTGGCGCAGGATCGGAGACCTCTGATTGGTTAAAGAACTCATTTACTCTCTCTCTCTCTCTCTCTCTCTCTCTCTCCATCGAGCATCTATTGATCGGTCTTTCTATCTCACCAAGGTCCTGGTGAGGAAATCTGAAATTTTGTTTCAGTTGTTTCAGTCAGAATAAAGTCAGAGAGGCTGCGAGCGTGCGTAAATTGTCTCCACGAGATTTTACGCAAAGAGTTTTTGAACGTGAAAATTCCTAATTTCGTACATGGATTATGGTGTCAATCTGTATCCTACAGGTGTACACTTCTTGTAATAATCACAGTTGAGAAATTGGTCTCTTTTTGGTGTTCAGCAATTATAGTATTATGTGTTATCCTCTAAATGGCACATATCAGGCCTTTTACAAATTGAAAGTGTGCCATTCATCAGCTGAGAAAAATGAGATGTGATATTTGATGAATCAGACGCAGATTCATTTCGGAACACGCTCAGAGGCAACACATCTCTGTCACGGACAAATAAAAAAAAAGGGTTTATCAGAGGCCTGATCGTTTTTTTGACTGCGCCTCACAAACAGATGGTTTATTTTGACTGAATATTTATACAGATCAAAGTGACTGAATTTGCACCAGGAGTTGCAGCATAACAGCATGAAGGAGGATTTTCCACTTCATGCTGCGGGCAAAAATCAATTAAAAAATCACACATCCTCAGTCATCGGTGAACATGAGGAGCACATGAGGATCCGCTCCGACATTCACAGGTGGGGACGACACTCAAAGGCCTTTAAAAAAAAAAAAAAAGATTGTGCGGCCTCTTCGTGTTTTCTAATTGCACCAGCGCCTCTAAAGTGACAGCCTCACAGCGCGCCTTTGAACCAAACAGTGCTGCTGGAGAAGGAGAGACGAGAGGGGACGTTATGGGCCGCGCAGACACAAACACCGGCGCTGTTCCTCACAACAATGACCCCTTGTATCCCCGCCATGCGACGCACTGGCACCCAATCCCAGAATCACCACTTTTTTTTTCATTACCCAGTAATGCTGACTGTGATAAGGGGATCCTATGAGTGCATCCCTCTGTCCGATTCTCTGCCTCCTCTCGCCTCCTTTCTTTGCGTCCTTTGTTTTATCTCAGGTGAAATGTAATCATGTGATCAAAAACGAGCACCCCCTTCAATGAGAGAGAGAGAGAGAGAGAGAAAAAGATGGGGAACAAAAAGCAGTTCTGTGCATGAGAAAAAAGAAAAGAAAAGGAGGAAAAAAAAAAGCTTGTGTCTTCCTTTTCTTTCAGCCACTCTTTGTCCGGGTCTCGGCTGTAGAGAAAAAAGCTCCAGGAGCGCGGTGGCTCGGCCCGGGGAGCTGTGCTGGGACTGGCCGCCTCCTGGAGCTTCAGACCGGGGGAACCTTCAGAGATTTCTCCCCCTCTGTGGAGCGGAGGATCAGCTGCCCGGCCTCGGTTTGACGTGAGTGTGTTTGTTTTGTGTGTGTGTGTGTGTGTGTGTTTGTGCGCCTGTAATGAAGCGCAATGAACAGGCCCAACAAAATGACATTGCTACATGAATTGATGGCATTTAAATGAGATTTAAAAAAAGAAAAACCTGCTGGTTGGTGGAGTAAAGCAGCACAGGGCCAGATGTTGTTTGTCGGACATACTTTAGATAACTGGCGCTGTGACAAAATGCTTCAAAAGTATATTTAATAGTGAAATATGTGTTATTTTTTTAGAACTACTGTGGGAAAATTTCCTACTTCTGTTGAGAACAGAGAAGACAATTTATTCTAATTCCCTAAATGAGAGAAATTTAAACAAACCATTGAGTGTGTAATATATTCATATAGAATAATGCTGCTATAATAATAGCTCTGTGCTAAAAACCTTGTGTTTTGAATTAAAAAAAGGTTTGAAAAGATTTGAAAATCTGCTTGTTAAATTCTAATCTCAGAATGCATCTGTTATTTAAGTTCGTTACTTTTTTCAGCCGAGTGTTTTTCTCTTAGGCCTGATTATTAGACTGAATAATGTGCTCTTTGTGGAAAGCCTTGTCTTGCAGCTGGTTAAAAGTATGCTACTTATTATAGAATGTACAATTTAGCTTTAATGATTACCATTACCTTTCTCAAAGTAGCTTTACATTTTTTCAAAGAAAAAACATGAAGAAACTTTCAAAATACAAAACAGTGAAAACCTGACAGAAATCAGTCTCAGTGAAATGAAATGAAAAGATTTACAGCCTTTTGGTAGATTTTTAGAGAATAATTTGTCAATAATTTACTGTGTAGCCAGTTCACAGTGAACAATAGTTGGTAAAAGTTGGAACAATTTCCAGTTTCTTGGCATGAATGTGAATGTGAATTTCCCCGCTGTGGGACTAATAAAAGGAAATCTGAATCTGAATCTGAATCTGAATGAATGAACTTTGATGGAAGTAAAGTTATTTTTAGTGAGAGAGTTATTTTGTGATGTTATGTGATAAATGAGAAACCATAATCACAATGAATTTCAGTTTTAAAGCAATAAAAGAACCAAAAAATATGGAGAGTTAGTGACAATAATGGATGTAATTTGATTCTTTACAGAATTACTAATCTGGTTTCTTTGTACATATACACTACAGACCAAAGGTTTGGAAGCAACTTCAAGTTTCTGTTCACAATGCACTGAAAGAGAAATTGCAAAACGCAGTAATGTCTTCTGATAAGTTAATCTTTCATATAATAATCATGTTTATTTTGTTGCAAAGTATACCAATGAAACTATGATCTTTTTTTGTACAAATTTGATCTTGCTTCCAAACTTTTGGCCTGTAGTGTACAGTCCAATTATTGAGGCTCACTCTGCAAATGAAAGCGTTTTTTTGTCTCAGTGTAAATACACTGCTGCGCTGAAGACTTTAGAAAATAATTATAATGGACTGAACGATTTTGCAGCAACCTACAAAGAACAAAGAGGAACAGGTTTAAACACAACACACACAGAGGCAGAGTTTAAACACACACACACACAGAGGCAGTTAAAAATGATACAAACTTGTCCTGTCATATGACAGAGGCGACTTGAAGGAAACAGACACACACACAGGCACAGTTGTGAAGGAAACAGACACACACACAGCGCACAGGGTGACAGTTAAAGGTCAGCAGGCTGTCACACACAACCAGTGGGTCACCAGCATTGAAGTAAAACAGAGGCCATGTGGTCCTGTGACCATTAGGCTAAGGGGCCCACCTCCATCAGCCCAGGACCGGGCAACACATACACACACACACACACCCCCACCATCATCCCGACCACTCAACCTGACCTTATACAATCCTGTTGAATATTCCCCCTTTATGTTTCTGAAATCTGAACAAACTTGATCTCTGTGCCAACTGCTTTGCATCTAAGGTGAATGCTTTTGGGGGCAAACAGGCTCTAAAACGAACCAATTAAAAAATAAATAAATATGAAAGCATTCAGTAGTAACTAAAAAATAAACTAAACCCTAAACCCATACATATGTGAACATAGTCAGCTACTGATGAAGATCAGGTACTGAACAGGTCCTGGCTGGTCACTGGCTCCAGGTAATGTGACTGTCTATAAACAACCGATGCACAAATGTAATAAATCTGTAATAATTTAACACACTGGATTTAAAGGAAATAATACTAGAGGAATTACCAAGCTTCACTCAAATGAAGAACAGCTTTTTATTTTTTAATTAAAGTTCTATTTGACATTTATTCACAATCACAACTTTATTGTTATGTGTGTTACTTGGTGCATGTTTCCTGCAAACTATATACAGTTGTTTGGTAGATTATATCTAGTTGTGTGGCTGGTAAGGTGTTTAACTTTAAGAAGAAAAAAAAATCTAGAATCCAAAATTTAAATGACTGCATTCTTCAGCAGAGGTGCCAAAATGAGAGTATTGTGCTTTTTGCCTGTTTTCTGTTTCTTGCTGACTCACAGCAGGCAGGAATCGGTTCAGCTGACTTGGTAATGATGTTAGTCTGTGTCAGAAGTCTGAGCGGAGAAATCTCGGTATATGGGATTGTGCAGAACGGTCATCCTATAATTTGAAAGCTCTCTATATCCGTTTTAGTTACAGACATGCTTTGTCTGTCTGTGTAATCCAATTTTCTTCTGTTCTCTTTCTCTCTCTCTCTTTCCCTTCCTACATGCACCTGTGCAGGGCAGCACAGGTGTGTCAGTATTCCCTTGTTGAAGTGGATCAGTCAACCTTACAGAAGGATCCGGTGGGCCACTGTTATTGCAATTATTAAGTTATTGCAAATGTAATCAACTCTGGCATTTATTTTGAGATAAAAGCAGCACTCAAGCATGAGTTCCTCTGGCATAATGGCAGTAATAATGAGATATTGATGGATTCCCATTTATTTTTGTACCCTGCAGGGAGGTCAGAGGTCAGGGTCAGCCATGGAAAGACAGCTGGAGCTGGTAGGGATTCACAGTTTTGCTCAAGATCAGGAACGCAGATTCCTTGTTCATTTTAAAGATCAGACCATTTTAAAGTGGCTTATTGTAATTCAAAACTAAAGATGAGTACCAAGCTTATATATTCATAGATTCTTCCCTGATAGTGATAAATATCAGTTGCATCAGTTGTATCCCCCAATTAAAATGTCATGTCTTCGAATGGGTAATAAAAATAATTCAACCCTTCTATAATTTGACCTTCCTGATCTTTTCCCTGTTCATCTTTCTCAATAAATTCATGCAGCTGTGTTACATTTAAATAGGTCTCCTCTGTGAATCCTGCCTTTGTGCTCAGAGCACCAAAGTTCCTTTGCTTTTGTGTTCGTCTTGTCTTTCTCTGAGTTACTGGTTATGGAGGAGAGGTAGGCGTGGTGTGTCTGTGCGTTCGTGTTTGCATGTGTGTGTGTGCCTGTGCCTGTGTGTGTGTGTATGTGTGTGTTTGAGGGGTTGGGTTGGCAAGAACTTGGACAGGCTTTGCAGTGCAGCAGGGAAGTAAGGTGGGATGTTGTGTGAGTATGAGTGTGCTTTATGTGGGTATGTGAACGTATTTGCATGTGCCTCTGTGTGCTCCTGTGAGATGGTGTGAGTCTGCACGCCTACATATGCATGCATGTATGTTATAGTAGCATATAGTTGGTAGATATAATATGCATGTGTGTGGGCTTTAAGAGATTGACGGTACTGCTACTGGTGCTGGTTGGGTGGGAATGAGACAAGTGTGTGTGTGTGTGTGTGTGTGTTGCTACCTTAATGAATAGCCCATTGTGTGCTCTTCATATTGCCACTGGTCAGCCAAAGGAAAGAATCCAGTTACTTCAATTGTGTGAGAGGGGGGGGCATCTAAAGGAAATTGATATACGAGAGTTGAGGCGGGGTGTGTGGTGATGTTGGAGGGGGTGGGGGCTATTGGGGTGAGGGTCCCAGGTGAGAGGGTTTAGTTACCTGTGGCTGATCTCTGCTGGTATTCTGTAATCATCCTTTTATTTGTTCTTGAGAACTGGGCTCATATTTCCTGTTTTTGCTCTCAGAAGGCAGTTAGTATCGATAACTGTGCGCTCATTATTTGTTCATCATACCCTGTTAAGTCTCAATGTTCTCTTTTAGCGCAAACATCAGGTCATATTTTCAATTTATTCAGTACTTATGACCAAATACCTGCAAAACTAGTGAAACTCAAAAGGGCCTCAGCTGTACTTTGTACTTAGCTTTATTGCAGATTAGCCAGAGCTTGCATGTTTACACGCTAAACTAAGATAGGGAACATGGTTAACATTATACTTGTGTATCATCAGCAGATTAGCGTTGCCATTGTCAGTATTGTATCTTGTGTTTTTGATGGAACTTGATTATGTGCAACTGACTTTCATCAGATTTGCACAGCGCGTCACCCCTTTGGATGAAGTGAAAGGTTGCATGCATCTTAGTTGCATTAAGTTGATGTTCAAGCAATGAACATAATTCTGCTGTCGCATCATGTGACTTTCAGATGGGCGCTACCGGAACCAAGTGACAACACTAATCTGTGATTTAATGCAGACAATGACAAGGGACATCAAAAAGTGTGCTACATGACACAAATAAGGGATGTTAAGATTTGTGAATTAACACTGAAGGGTATATAAATGTTGCTGAATGTGAGTTTAGTTTAGTTTAATTGATTAAGAAGATGATGAGAAATTAGATTCCTTTTTAAGCTTATGAAAAGTGTTTTGCTGTCCTCTCTCATGCAATAAAAACAGTCTGACTCTCATTTGTTCGATTAGAATACTTTGTTCAGTTCAGTACATTGATTACTTTTAATACACATATAGATACACTTAACTATAGCCACTGATGCACTGACAAGCCAGTTGCACATTGACAAGCATCACACCCATTTGAATGTACCAAGACTGGCCCTTAAAGCTGAGAGGTCACTGGGCACTGCTGCAGCTGTGATGGCAACAAAAGGGAAAAGAGGGGGAAAAAGGGAAGGGGGCGATTCAGGAAGAATAAGAGAAAGAAAATCCTCAATGCAGCCTTGTATCCCTCACAACTGTCTCCCATCTCCCCCCTCTGAGCAAAATCAGTCACATTATTCTTTTACGTCCACCTCTCTTCATCCACCGTGCAGTTTGAATGTGTGTATGGTGTTTTTTTGGCAATAAAATCCCCCTTGCACATCCATACACATACAAACAGATTTCATGGTAACATTTGGAAACTCCCAAACAACCCATCTCTGTAGGACGAGGGGACATGCTTGAAAAATGATAATTGGGCAGAATGAGAGGCGAAGGACGCGGAGATTGACTCATTTGCAGGAAAATGCAGAAAATGATGTTCAAGAATTCAGCGGGGAACAAGGGTGTCCTTTGTTAGGATGCTTCTGCTGCATGTCTGGCTCGTTGCTGTTTGGGACATCATCACACAGCAATGATGTGCCTCACCAAAAATGTTCAATTTAAATTATTCTCTCGCAGACACAGACACAGTTTCTTCCCCCTGGACACAAAACATAATTCTCATTAAATATCAAATTTAACTTGACATCCTTGTAGCTGAGAACAACAATGTACATTTCAGATAGTTATTTAAGCAGCGAGGAAAAGTAACTGAGTACATTTACTCAACCACTATACTTCTCTTCTGCTTTATGTTTTGTTCTTCTTTTGAGAATCTCCATTCCATCTTATTTTTCTGCTTATTTATTGCATTTAAGAGGCAAATATTGTACTTTTAATTCCTTCCGTTCATTGTTGTTTTAGGACAGGCTCTGTTAAGTCATACAAATGGAGTAAAACTACCTTTAGAGATTGTTTGGCTGGGCACATCTGTTTGGCATCCTACTTGTAGACAGTTAGAGAGTTACAGTGGAGTAATTAAGTCACTTTTGTGTAAATCTGAAGGAACTGATGGAACTCATTCTTTTACTCAAAGAGTTGATCTGAGTCATTCACACCCTTGTCAGTCAATGGCAAACTATTAGATTACCTGGTCCTCAGTTTCTTATAGACTACCTAATAATTGTTATTAGTATGAGTGAATGCTGGTCCTTCAAAAAAGATTGCCCTTGCATTCAAAATATTATTATTGTGACACCATTTTCACGTTGGTAGTGTAAAGTTCTGGCATCCTAGTGGTATGAATCATTAAATGCACAGTGGAATTGTCTTTCACCATCACCATGTGTTAGTCCAGTTGTAAGAGAGGTTTGACCTGAGTTTTACTTCCATTGTTCCATTTACAGGAAAGAAGATGTTTTGATGTGAGAAGCAAAAAACTGTTTGGGAAAACAGGAGGAGGGGTGATGCTTCTTAGGGGCAGATATGGAAAAGGATGAGGATAAAAAAGTCACTTTCCAATCATGAGTTTTTCTCGGAACATTGAATTAAGCAGCGTGAACCGGAGGGGGCCTCCAGGGTCTGGGGGCGGCTGGCCGCAAAGATGCCTGAATGAAAGAGTTTGTTGTTTGATGCTGGGAGAGGGAGATGAAAGGGGAGAGGGAGATGGCGAGTTTGTCGGGCATCAGTCCTCTCTCCCATCGCCTTCTCACCCTGCGGCCCTCCCTCGCTCTGCCCATGTGAGCTAGAGTTCAAACACAGGGCCCACAGCTGCTCACATCACACACACACACACAAACATGTACATACATGAATGGAAATATGGGTGTCCACATGCACATAAACTAAAACTACAACATACAGGCAGACACGCAAATGACTAGCAGAAATGTGAATCTGCATACATGTGCTGCATACTCTTTGTTTACAGGCACACACACACATACACATACATACACACACACACACATTGTGGAAACAAATTAAGAGTCAACACTCAAAGTATTTTATTGCCCATTAAAGCTGCGGTAATTCATCTCTGGCTCTGGTCGCATATTTAAGATCAACAAAGAATACAGAGTACTTCATCTATATATATCTACAAAGATTATAAATTCAAAGGTTCTGGACTAACAGCCATTGAAGTGAAAGAAATGTATGATTAGACAAGCCCATTGCATTTAGGCTGAGGAAACTTACCATCTGGACAAATCATCTTTTATGTCGGGGCTGTACCTGCCAAGTAAAGACCACATATTACATGAATTTTCATGGATATATAAAGCAAATGCATGCATGTACTGTATATAAATATGCATAGGCCAACAGACTGCAGCAGAACATGCACCCATCGTGATACAGAATGTAGGCATTTGAAGTGTAGACAGCATAGAGTACTCTGCTACAATGGTTGTCAGTCATGTCAGCTTAACTGATAGACATTTTATTATTTTCAACATCTGTAACCCTTTTACGTCCATTCAGTCTAGAGCATCTACATCAGAAATAAGATCAGTGTAAGGATCAGGCCCAGCAAACAAAGCCACCCTTGTCGGGGTCAGCAAGAGACATTTGTTACTATTCAGTGTTGTGTCTATTTGAATTGTATTTCATGATGATAACTTGAGATAATTCTATTTAACCTATTTAGAGCCTGTCGATTTGTTAACATAGATGCTGGAGGTATGACTTTACATTCATCAGAATAGGATGTAGGTATGCATAGATATTAAACACTCACCGCAGAGGAGAGGAGCGACTTCAGAGGGAAATGCCTTTAGTTTAAGATAAGTTTAAGATAACTTCTCTGCCACAATGCTTAAATAGATTTGTTGCATCTGTACATTTAAAAAACACTTATTTTGTGTCCTAAAATTGGTTTCAGTAATCATATTCAGCTGAATTAGATGGCTGGATCATTAGACATGTAGAGCATTTATTTCAAGTAGGGGAATGATTTAGACTCTTGTGATTTTTCAAAGAAGTGAAGAAGTAAATGAAATGAGCCCTATCCAATAAAATATTAGAGACTTTGAAGATCATTAGAGTGTTGAGCAAAAGAAAATCATGATATTTGATATCTGTCTACTAGAATTTATCAACACATTAAATAAGCTTTTATTGGTTTAATTGTATGCAGCATAAAGGCTTACATAATTTCCTTGTTGGATAACATATTATCTCTTTTGTGTGAGTTTGTCCAACTTTAATTATTTGAAAAAAAGATGCAACCCTGCCCTGTATTAACAGATAGTAGATACATAATAGATAATTGAAAATAGATGCATAATTCAAGCGTTATCGCTGGACATAATTATTATTATAATGGATTGTAATCTATTTGACAGCTTTTCATGTTGTTGCGTCCAACCCTTGGACAGCAGGTTGCCATCTTTCCTAGGATGGCTCTCTCTGGCCAAAGATATTTTGAGAATCTGTAATTGTACACCCCTAATCCAAAAACAAAGACGGATAAAAATGAAGCACAGGCTCAAGATGGCTGCAGGGTTTGCATGAGGAGTTGTCACTGATGAAAGGGGGGCATGTTTGAAACTGGGTTTTTCATAGCTAAATGTGAGGATAATGTCCTACACAGACAGGGCTTAATGTTTAATCGTTGGATTGAAAGCGAATCGGATTCAAGCATAGCGAAATCAGGAGCAGCTGATTAATTAAAAAAAGGGACAGAACAAGATAGTGGGAGCACACAGATTTAGAAATAAAGACACAAGTGAGGAAGATGGAAACAACAGGAAGGAGTCCTGAAAAAGCAGGTGACGACAGTTACACAGACATTCAGTGGTGGGGCATTAGTGCCTTGGGGAAAGATAAAAAAGAAGTGACAGAGGAAGAGGCACTGGAGGGGTGTAAATCCCAGGGGACAGACTGAGGGATGGAAAGGACGAGGAGATGATGAACACACACTGGCACACACACACACACACACACACACACACACACACACACACACATATCCCATAATTAGCATGCTAACAGGCATTTAAATGTCCCACACAAAGGCTCACTGTTGAGCCTCAGTTGCTCACTTCGGAGACAATGCACAATAGGAGTCAGTGGGAGCCCCCAAATCACCCTAATAGCTGATGTGGCCCAGCACGGCTTCTCCTATTTTACCATTCCACCGATCACACTCATTCACTCACTCACTCACTGGCTAATGAAAAGCCGATGGCCCCGAGGCCTGGCGGTTGCTGACCAGCTTGCTCCTTCCTGCTCATTTTCCTCTTTTCATCTTTTCCTCCACTGACAGAAATGCCTCTACGGCTCAGAGGTTCAGAGGTCCAGTGTGTGGGGTGTTTTTGCTGTCAGGGCTCCGGTGCATGGGAACAGCGACAGACTGACAGACGGAAATGGAGGATATATAATTAAAGGAAGATCAAGACAAGACAGCCATGAGGCCTGAAAGGGGAAGTCTGTTATTAGCCCAACATAGGCTGATTTTAACTTAATTAAAATCTAGACAGAAGTGATCTGATTATGGGACAGGAACATGTAATGACTGAAACATTGAAATATTTTTTCATGTAAGTTAAGTGCTCCCAAGCAAACAGCTGCGAATGTTTTCTGTCAAAATGCTAACCTGACATCCGCACAGAGATCAGGACATGCACTGAGCAGTTTCCCTGTTTATGTTACTGCATGCTCTCCAGAGCACATTTCATAGAGGACCGATGAAGTGTCAACCCTGCAATGCAACTCTGCCTGACCGGCCTGTCAAATCCTTCAGTAAAACATCCAGTGTGCTTGAAGGTCTATATTCCAAGGAGGACCCTATATTTGCAATGTAATCCACAAGAGAGGCCAAATTCTCCTTAAAAGATCCACCTGTCCACAAGTCCAATGTTTGGAAGTTTGAGGTGTCTCCAGTCCATCTCTCAGATCCTTCTGCTGTAAGTGACTAAATTAAAAAAACTTAAAGAGAGACAGACTGTGAGACCCTTAGACCCACAGAGATTAAACAGATATCACAGATAGAGGTACAAATCTTGCACAATTTCAAGATATTCTGACCTAAAACCTGTTAGTAGGACTAACAGGCATCGACTGATTGTTCGTTTGTGTAATTTAACGTGAACGCAGAGCCATTCAATAACAGATGTCTGAAGACTGGCCAGCAGGGGGCACTTGCCTCCACCCGCATGAATACTTGGCTGTATTCATTTTTGCATACTTTAGTGCCCAGTTCATCATGAAGTCAACAATTCGGAACAATCTGGAAGCTTCCAAAACTCCAAGAGTTCAAAAAGTTCATGTCCCTGGTACTGACAATTTGTTGTTTAGTGAATGTTGTTGAATTCAATTAGAAATCAAGTTTGTCATCTACAGTAATTTAAGTCATTTGTCACAAAGAAAAAACAAAACAAAATATAATATTTATGTCCCATTAGTAAGAAAAAACTAAGCACACTGTGTTTCCACATGATGTTTCTCTCATAAACTTGATTTGTGTAGATCTGTTCTTCTACCCCATTAATGATTGACTAAATGTCAGAATGTGTGCTGCGTTAACAAACATCCCATTAAAATCTTAATTTTGAAATACAATCTCTACAACTGAAGTCTGAAAGATGGATAGACTATTTCTTCTCAGAGGTCTTGTGTTCTGTTCCTCTGATGAAACATGCTCAGATTACATATAAAGGTAATATTGGCCTAGTTTGACATTATTTACAAACATGTAAAGTCTGTCATGTCTTTTTTTCTGGCACAGATGATCCACAGTCACACTGACAAAACAGATCAGACACTTGACTGTAAGTCATTGCACACCTTAGAGCCCTTTGAACATTTATCATTCACCATTCATTCATTGTCATTCATTTGTGGCACTGAAAGCTTTGAAACATGTGATATGTACGACTAAAAATATATATGAGATCAGTAAAGTATTTGTTGAAAATGCATCGGGGCTGGTCACCTACAGGATCAAGTTTACAGGACTTGTGAAGTGACATGTGCCCATGTCTTGAGATCTTTGGCATCACTGTGTTGCCTCTTGTGAAATGCCACACCCACTTCAATGCCCCCCACTGCAAGAAGTTGACACACTGCCAACCTTTCCAGAAAATTTGCAATGTTTCAGCTGCCTTACTAACACAAATGACTAGTTGAGGCTAAAACTTAATGATATTTGGTCAAAGGAACATTATGTCCTATCTTTAACTGTTTCTTAATATTTTATCTTCATTGTCTTTTTCTTAAAACATTTATAATCATTATTCATTATTCATCACTATTTCACTGTTTCTTTGCACTCCCTGAGATTATTATATATTTCTCATATGTATACTCTCAGGCATACTCCCTCTGTACTATGTACAGGTTTACTTACAGTTATAGTTATAATTATTTATCTTGGATTATTTTATCTTTTATTTCATTTTATTTTATTTTATTTTATTTTATTTCATGTCTTACATTTCTTACTGTCTATTTTCCACTGTGTGTCTTCGCTGCTGTTGCGCTGTAAATTTCCCCGCTGTGGGACTAATAAATGGAAATCTGAATCTGAATCTGAATCTAATCAGATCCCATGATCCAGGTTTAAAGTTCTTTGTTGCTTCCACAATACTCCAGTAGAGGGAACACATGCCTCAGTGTTTGCTGCAGAGACCCTCTCTGATAGAGACGGCTGCAGAGTCATCTAGTGGCACTGCGACTTTAACACTCAAAGCTGAAGTAGAAAAGAGAGTTTTCTTTTTGCCAGGATGAAAGTTTTGAAAAGGAGAAACAGCCAAAATTATATAAATATTTATTTGCAACATCAAAAGGTATACATGGAAGAATAAAGTGCTTTGTACTTGAGATTTTCTTTTGTTTTCAGCTTATTTCAATTAGCACAATAGTTGCTTAGTGCATGTTTATCTCCAGGCAGGGGTTGGAATAAAATTTGATTTATACAAACCAGGAAGCAAAGGAAACAAAATACTTGGTTACAAAATGGCATTTACAGTGGTTGCTCTCCTGCACTCAAGTTGGCTCCCTCTCTGGGCTTGTGTTGAAATATGGTGTAGTTATAAAATTAAAAACCAACATTTCAGAAGGACTGTTATACACTGCCAGTCAAAACCTTTTGAACATTTTTTCACAAATGTGGGTTGATATCAAGCAACTAAATAGAACTTGCATTATGAATAACCTAAAATTAGATTTTTTAAAAAGTAAGAAAAAACATTCAGCTCTAGTGTACCCTCAAGTGTTTTATAACTTTTATTTTATTGGAAATATTAGTAAATTAGTCACCAGAAATCACTGTTTGTTTGCTATTGTTCTTATGAACACTATCTACATATTGTAGCACCTGCTGCATCTAATAAAGCACTAATTATTTGATCTCAGAGCACAATTATAGGTCCCTTTCACAGCAGAAAACATTACAGGAAAAGAACAAGTGGAAGTTATAATGATAATGATGGCTCAGTTCCATTTTTGTTTTGCAGTATAACATTTACCAGTAAACACAATACCCGGGTTCAGGGCATGCACACATAAGGAGATTTAGGAGGTTTGAAAATAAATATCAGTGTGTTTTTAGAACTCAAGACACACAGTAAAAAGAAACTGCTAAGAAAAGAAAGTATCTTAGAAACTGTTAAACATCTGGAAACTAGCCAGAACTCTGATTGAAAATGTTCTGGCAGTCCGACTGTACTTTTAAACACATGGTATGTAGATATTAAATTAAAAAAATCAAAATATTAGTATAGTATGCATTCATACATTGCTGTTCAGCAGTCTGTTACAGGGACTTATTTAGAGTCATCAAAGTTACTTAGAAGTTACATATACGTAATAATGATGATTTGTTTTTGATTAAAAACGTTATTGCAATATAATATTTTTCTTTTGGCTGGCAGTGTATGTTTGTCAATAAAACTTACACATGTTTAACATGGTCCTGGATATTCAGCAATGTTTGCAATGAAAATGTTTATAATTTAAATCTAATGCTAATGAATGCTTGTTGATTAGCTGCACATGATCTCTGCAGTCAGTCTCTCTCTCACACGCAGCCATATAGATACAAAAACATACGCCAGCCTAAGAAATATAACAAGCAAAGACAAATTCACAAGTGAAAAAAAAGAAAAGTCTTTCAAGAATGAGAGTTGCAGTATCATCAGATGTAGCAGCTATGCTGTTGAGCTGTATGACTCTATCCAGAGATGACAAGGAAAAATACATAAATTCTGTAATGGTTGCTGTCCACATTGTGGCCTAATGGTATTGTTTGAGTAGTAGTAGTTTGTTTGAAGTGTCGGATGGAAGAAATTTGTCACATTTGATAACTCAGTCAGTAAAATGAAATTTAGTTATAGGTGTTTCAAAATCAGCTGGATATATTTTCTCTATGAACAAACATTTTTAATTTTGATGACATACCACCAGCTTCTCCCAGTGTGCTCAGTCTGTGTTTTTTTTTAAATATCATGTATTTTACAACCAAAGAAATTACTTCACAGCAATTTAACTAACACTCAGCGAGACTTGACTTCATCCTCACTGCCCCAGTTGAGTGACTTATTGCACATTTCCAGACACTGTATTCATCAAACATCCCATCCCTTCATCCCTTTGTTTCCTGCTTTACAGTGGCTCCTTCACACCTCTCCACTATCAAAGACATTGAGTACACTTAGGCTGCATGCACCCCAGTTTCCAAGCCATAAATCAGAGGTGCTCTGTGCTTTACTTTCCAACTCCAGACCTTTGGCGAACAACAACAGCACAAACATGGTTAAAAGTCACTTCTCAGTATTGTTTCTGTTATCACGGGCTATAGCCTCCACAAGAAAGAAACCAAGAAAAAAAGTTTTGAAGTGATCTATGAAAAAAAGATCTACTTCGCTTTATATCAGTAACACTAATAGGTAAATATTAGCTAAACTCCGTTTAGTATCTGCACTCTAATAAAAGTATTCATTACTGCAAAGTTAAATATTCTGTTCTTTTCAATTCAACTTTGTTTTCAGAAAATAAAATATGTTCAAGATACTCCTGCTACACTTGGTGATTGCACTTGGAATGGCCTTTTTAGTAGGTGTACTGCACAGCAAAATCAGTGGTTTCTCACTACTGTATAATAAAATGCCAAAATAAAGGAAGAAAATAGGCAGTCTCACAAAAGTGCAAAAAGCAGACTTGCAGGGAACTACTGCAGGCATGAAAACAAATTGAAATCCATGAACAACATGGATATTATCAAGCATAAATTAACCACCATTAACAGTGCATCTTAAAAACTGACTGTGTAGGTCTTCTTACACAGTCAGTCCTCTTCAAAAAGGAAGAGAATTACATCAAAACTACTATTGCTTTCATAAAATATCATGTTTACATTCACGGAAAAAAATGACATCCTTAAATAAAGTTCATTTTTATCTATGCAAAATGTACATACAGTCTAAAACATGACTCAAGTTTCTGGATTTTTGTGCTATTGTACTTTCCTTTGGTTATGAAATCATAATAAAAGGGAGCCAAGCCTGTCAGCGCTTTGTCCTCTTGCAGAATCAGTCTGGTTGATTGTTATGGCTCTTCAAGGAATGCAGTTGCATGTGCCAAGAGTTATTTAGGAACACAATTTCTTCTTTTTTTCTTAATTTCTAATCTCAGTGAGAAGAAAAAACAAACACATATAAATATAAAACAACACTGGCAAGGCAAGGGGGGTTTCGATTTCTGTGCATGCAATCCGGAGCTGAACACATCACCATCAAGTCCCTCCTTAGGTCCAACTCACTGTAGATAAAGTTGAAAGGATTTGTGGGTGGAAACAGAGGGACACATGACAATTCATTCTCCCTGTGCCCTTTAGGTCTCTTGCTCATTTTTATAGGTCACTGGATCGAGAGGGATGGCAGTCTGTAGAATGTCAAACTCCATCTGGTTATTGTCCATGTCCAGAACACACATGACGTTGTGGCTGCCCGATGTCATGGTCGCAGTCTCCTGGAACATATTTTGGAAGTCTACAGAAACCGAAGTCCTCCTCTCCTCAGCCCTCTCCTTTCCAACAACATGAGAGTCAAAGATGTCCTCCTCTTCCTCTCCGCAGCTCAATGCTACCTCGTTCTCGTAACAAAAGGCGCTCAGCGACCTGGGAATCAAGTCCTGTGTGGTTCTGCATGCAGAGACAAGAGAAGCAGCAGAGGAGGCCCGGCTCGCGGCCTCGTCAAGCTCCTTGGCGCTGAGGTGGGGCGTTGACGGAACCTCGTAGGTCTTGTGGAAGCGGGCGTAGTCTACCTTGTAGCGGTCCCGGTCCTCATAGATCACAGGCTCAAACCTGTGACCCCAGAAGATCTCTTTGGCAATGTAGGAGCTACGGAACTGGGTGGTCATGGCCGTGGCCTCCACCATCCCCTCCAAGATCACAACAATCTCAAAGTCATCTGTTTCCAGATCGGCTCGGCTTAAAGTATACAAGGGACTATCTTTATCTATCTCGTGGACTATAACCAATGGGGATACTAGAAACAGCCTGTCTGTGCCCTCATCATAGCCCACATTGAGGTCCATCTGCTCCAAGGGGATGAACTCACCCTCAGCTGTGACATATGAGCGTATGAGCTGGGCACGGACATGAGCCTCCACAATGTGGCTCTTCCGCAGGTTGCCCACCCTCCACATGAGGCACAGCTTGCCATCACGCAGGGCAATGACAGCATTTTTGGAGAACACTAAGGTCTGGTTCCTCTTCTTTGGCCGCGCCATCTTGGCCATGATGGTGCCAATCATGAAAGAGTCAATGATGCAGCCCACAATGGACTGGATAACCACTGTTAACACAGCGACAGGACACTCCTCAGTAACGCAGCGCCAGCCATAACCAATGGTGGTCTGGGTCTCCATGGAGAACAGGAGTGCCCCTACGAAGCCCTGGACATGAAGTATGCAGGGCATCCTTTGTGTTGGCCCTCCAGCTGTGTGTTCGGAGCTGGGTCCATGCAGGTTCCCCACCGCCAGCCCATCACCCTTCCCTGTAGGAAGGTCCTCAAAGTCCCCATGTGCCAAGGAAGACACCGTAAAAGATGATGCCAAAGAAAAGCCACGAGACCATGAAGCTGGTGCAGAATATAAGCAGCAGGTATCTCCAGCGAATGTCAACGCAGGTGGTGAAGATGTCAGCTAAGTAGCGCTGCCTCTTCTCATCCATGTTGGTGAATAAAACGTTGCATTGTCCATTTTTCTTTACAAACCGGCTCCGTACTTGGCTGGAGCCCCTTGTCAGAATCTTCCCGTTGTAGTTGTTCATCACTCCTTGTCCCCTTGCGCTGGGCACGGCAGCAGAGGCTCCCGACCTCCTCCTACTGTCTTCTGTCTCGGTGTCACAGGCCGAGTGCACTCTGATTTTTGGGGAACTGTGGCCGTTCTGTAGTCCTAAGCTAGAGATCTTCTGGCGTTCCTCCTCTGGTAAAATATCTGACACAATGCTGTACCTGTCAGGCCAACAGAGATATATTTAGATAATGTCAGATAAGAGAAGATATGAGATTTAAAACTTTTCTTGCTCAGTTTAGAAAAGAATGTGGTTGCATTAAGGCTGATTTACAAAGGCAATATTGGTCTTTTTATCAGACATTAGACATCTTCCACTGCTGACATGACATGAGGTTCCACTCTGATGATAGCTTTAAAACATGACATAAACAGAAATGTCTATCGGTTTATATATTTTTTTTATCTCAGTGAAAGTAAATCAATTAACCAAGTAAGAAATATTTCCCAAACTTCCAAAGTGTTTCATTGAAATGTCCATATGTTTTTTCCATGACTCCCATCCTACCATTATTTAAAGTTTTAGGAAACACAGATTATTTATGAATAAAAATGTAGAAGATTTAAACTGACAAAGATCTATATCATTCATTGCGGTGTGAACAATATTGGAAAGAGGAACAAAGAGCAGGAAGACAGTTTATAGATCCAGTAATCTCAATGATCCTTGTGTACTTTCCAGTGTATCACTTAATGCACAAAGACACCATACACCCTCTCATAGACCAAGAAATAGAAAGACTCATTAGGAATACAATAGCAAAGAAGAAACAGCCAGCCTCACAGTTTAAAAGGAAAATCATTGGAGAATTCAGTGATATATTTAACTCCCAAACACAAACAATCAAATTTACCAAACTCCTGGTCACCTGAGTGTATCAATCAACCTAACTTGTCCCTCTCCTTTACATGGAGGATTACCAGCTGGGAAGGTGAGTTCAGTTTAGCTATGTGAGAAGGATTGCTGTCATCACAGATTATAGGATTATATCTGAGCTGGTGTCAGTCAGGCAGCCCATTTTGAGATGGGCTTACGTATGTGTTAATGACTATATGTAAATGAATGTCAACTCTCTTAATCATTCATTAGCCCAGTGATATTTAGGAGATCAGATGTTTGAGGGTCAGATTTGGCTCCTTTTAGTGACAAATCAGTACATTTTTTGGTGTGTGGGGGTTTGTGCTACTATAACCAGGCCCTATGTTTTGTCCATGAAGTCAATTTTGATTGCCAGGGGAGAAGGGGGAATTTTGTATGGATTTTAAAAAGCCACACTAAGAAGACACTAAAAAAGACAACTAAAACAGTTGGGACAACTGCACAAAACAATAAAACCCTGACAAGCAGTTACACAAATCAAAGCCCAAATCAGAAAATAGATGGTATATAATTAATGTGTCATTAATGTCCATACGGATTGCCGTTGTATTATGGTCACCAATAAAAATAAAAAATAATACACCCTTCAGTCTTGTTGTTCTCAGAGCACACAATCTGTTGCAGCTGCCTGAAGGCAAGAGCCCTTTGTGTACAGGTGGTCAGGACAGTGCAGGACGGCCTTGGCCTTTTTAAGGATCTGCTCGCTGTAAATATCCCTGAGCTGGACCTGACTCACCCTGACTAGCTCGCCAAATTAGCAAGCCAATTCTTACTGACCAGTCTTCTGGGCAAGATGTACAATAGATTAAAATAGTTTCTGTAAAGCATGATACCCAATGACACTGTAACTATGACACTGAAATGGATTATTGAGTTTAATAAAATAAATAAAAGCAAGTACAAGTTTAGTCAGTACCACTGCTTAAAACAACAGCAGGAATAATAACACAGCAATGCTGAGATCCACTAGACGTTCCCCCCATACATTTATAAAACTTACCAAGACCACTTAATGAAATGAAGAATCAATTGATCTATTACCATCCAAGTGTAGTCCTAGACAGGCAGCTGCTTCCAGATTAAATCCCTCACCTGTTGGATCTACGTGTTCCCATGGCACCAATGATCCGAGGTGTGGGCCAGACTCTGTCCTGCTCCCAAGAATCAGGTCTCCACCATGGAGGTGGTGTTCAGACCACTAGAAAGACCGCTGCCGAAAAGACAGAGAGTAACAGAATTATCCCCGGGTCAGTTCATGTAAGAGCACTAATCAAATTACAGCGAGTGCACATGAAGCTTCAAAAGTGATGGTTTAACTAAAAAAAACAAGTGTTGTTATTTTTGAGTCAGACCAGAGAGGCACACTTCAATAAACAGAAACCTTTTAACGGTTTAAAAATTGGATCAAACATTGCTGCATCACATTTCATCTTTTGAAAAATATAGTTTTTTACTTTGGGATTTGTGTATTGTTCTAGTGATGCTAAAGATGTGCATTAAGACTTAATCTTTATTTTATTCTGTAAAATGTCTTTAGGGACGGTGGCCCTTTCTGACCCCACTCTTGAGGATAGAGTTATAATACTGTATGTGGGTGTAAGTGCCGTAATTATGGGTAAAGCAAAATGTTTACTTTGGTTATACAGTTGAGCAACATGGCCTCAATCAGCCTATCTATTATGCTTAAACCAAATGATTAAGCATAGTGGTGTGTATCCAACTCCCCACCTCTCCAGCACTCACACACTGTAAACAATACACTCTACTATGACAGGATTCACTGTCATGGTAAATTAGATGTTGTTCATCTGGGAGGTACTCAGCCTGAACATCTCCATTTAAAGCAGCTGAGGTCTTGCTCAGTGTGCTGATAATCCAACTCTCAACATACAAAATTTTCAAGAACAACCTTCCAGTAGACAAAGACCTTTTTTTTGCCATCATGCTTGTTTACTTTTTTTTTTTCTTTTGCTAGTGAGGGTACGTTTCTATCTGCTTTATCTTAGAGTAATAAGCTCCAGCACAATGTCAACATTTGCAACAAGTTTAGTCAGTTTATTAGATACTTTCAGTGAGACAACCTTTAAGGCCTTTATCTAACATGTTTAAGATTGTATTTCCTGTGAATCTGAGTTCTAGTTTTACACTACACTTTACATTACACTTTTACACTTTTACACTGTCTAAATTCCTAGAAATTGACATTGACCCATTTCTAAAGGGTTAATTTAGATAGATAGATAGATAGATAGATAGATAGATAGATAGATAGATAGATAGATAGATAGATAGATAGATAGATAGATAGATAGATAGATAGATAGATAGATAGATAGATAGATAGAGATGATAGATAGATAGATAGATAGATAGATAGATAGATACTTTATTGATCTCCAAGAGAAATTCACACATTTAGGCAGTCTGTAAATCAATTTGACTTCAAATTCAAGTGATTAGAACAATATTTTTTTGTGTAACAGCAGGTTGGAGAACTGTTAACCATCATTGTCTTTGCTTTTCAAGGAACAAAATCCATGTTCACTTGTGATTAATAGTAATGTTATTGTTGTAGCAGCAACTCAAAGCTCTAATAAAGAAAAATAAACATCACTAGATTTGAGCTGAATCGTTGGCTGTCAAACACTAACAGACTGACTGAGAGTTTTAATTGAACTGATCTACAAAGTTGACTCATTTACAAGACGTGTCTTACTTACAAACCCCAAAAATGTCACATCAGAAACATGCACCATAAAAATGTATTCTGATCCTTGTCTAACTATAACTTCCCTAATTGTATAACCACACACACTACTTTTCTTTGACAAAATAGCAGCTCAACTACTTTTATCCAGAACAATCTTGAGTCTTAAATGACACAAGGATAGCTTAAGGTTCTTTGTTTTTTTTAAATACTGATTACATAAAACTGTCTGTCCAGAAAAACAGAGGAAATCCTGTGACATAATCTTTTCATCATAATACCTCTGATACAAAGCAGATAGTAAATCCAAGATGAAGGCTGTATTAGCTGTTTGTGTTTTTTAAATTTATGTACATAATGAATGCAGAGGATTTCTTGATTTGAGGTATGTAGTCATTTGCTTGAAAGCAGGAGATTTTCTCATTTATCCATTACCAGATGTTGGCCATTAACATTTTTAGCATAAGGTGTCTTTGGTCTTAAACTTAAGTTTTTCCTAATGCTGACTGATATTAAAACCGCTAGTCTAAAACATGTTAACATTAATAAAATCTGTTAAATGGGACACGGTACCTCAGACGTTATTTCATCATTATTTTAAAGCAATTATTCCATTCAATTTAAAATAACTGCTCATTGTCAAGTGGAGTGTACAGTGTGTGAAGATTGTATTATTATGTTTTGTCTCTATACAGGTGGTCTTTGGCTTCCAAACAACAACACAGCTGTGAAATGAGTTCTTCCACCTCGGAGCCGTGTCTATAAAAAGAAGATGCAAAGAGCCAACAATCCATCATCAGTTGCACGTCCCTTTTGGTGGAAAGATTTTATAACCTCTAATGAACAGGCGGCAGTGAGAGGCAGAGCAAAGGTACTGATGTGTTACAGCAGAGATGAGACACACACAATACAAACCAGTTAATGGTCAGCAGGTAAAACTGGGGGCTTTCACTGAAGCCAGTTTCCATAGGAACACGTGTCCTGTGGCATTTGGGGGACAGAGAGAAGTGGAGAGAGTCACCATAGACACGGTGGTGTAGGGGGGCTAGTATACAGTACTAAGTGCTCTCATAACATGACTCAGAGAGGGAGGGAGAGATGGGATGAGAATAAGGGCGTAAGGGCAGCAATGCAACATCTACATTTGATTTTAAGTAGATTCTAAATAAGGTGTAAGAGGTGACTCTTCGTGGAGACTTTTCTGATCCCTATTATCGAGCGAGAACAGAAATGAGGAAGACTTTGGTTAAAGGGCATTTTCAAAAAGCTTTTACGTTTTGTTTTATCCCACTTATTTCCATGTTGATTTGCCCAAAGGACAGTCCACTGAGAGCAAAAGGATTTCATTTTTACAGAAACATATTTAAGAAATCGCAGGTTTCTGTACAGTTGGATTAAGTTAATTCTGGTATTTTTTTTATTTTTTTTATTCAGGCCTGGGGATATGGAGAGAAGTTAAGCTGTGGAAAACTAATTTTATAGTTAGTACAGACACAAATCCTCAAAGGGACTTTTTTCAGACACCCCTAAGTAGAGCAAAACATTACCATGTTCTTTTCATGATGTTGAATGTCCCCTTCATGAATGGATGGTTATAATGATGATAAAAAAACTCTGGAGATGGAGGTAAGCTCATGTAATTATTCTCCTATTTAAAACATCTGCACTAATAGTGCCCTGAAATCTGACCTACACACAATCTGAATATCGAAAAATGTATTTATTACAAAACAAGAACCTTTAACACAAACACGTTTTTAAAAGAGAGTTACTTTTACTTTTAGGTGTATGATGATATGTTTCTTGTTGGATTTTATTATATAATGTGAGTTTTCGGATTGTGAAAAGGGGAGAGGTCCAATAATGCCTTCTGAATAAGTGCCATAAACTACACCCCATGTTGTGTGTACATTATTATGCATACTTGTGTAAAACTTAGCAGCGTTGTGGAAGTCTTTTATTGTATCCCTGCATCACTTACTCCTCCCTAATCTTATAAATCACAGATTAATGGTCAGTCATAATCTCTCACACTGAAATAAGAAAGGTGGAGTCCTTCTGTAATGAATGACTTCCTGGAAATTTCCTGACTGTTAATCCCAAAAGAGGCACAGAGGGAAAGAGAAAGACAAGCAGGTTGGGTAGGGGGGAGCGGGATTAAGATGCAGAAGTGTCTGCTTCTCCTAAAGCCTTTGATAATCGCCCCTGATGAGACATACTATTACATCTGCTACAAAAATAAATGATACATCCAGTGTAAATACCACAACTTTATATCCAGATAGGGCCTGTTAAATATGACATCTAATGGAGCAATTACACAAAGTGATCTGAGTCATTTTTTCATTATATGCTGTTTATAACTGATCATTGAAAGGAGGAAATTCGCCTTAATGTCTATAATTTTTTTTTCAGTGGTTGCTTAAAACAGTATACAGTATACAGTGCACAGTATAAACATGTTACACACATTATGTCTATTGAAGGAAGCACATATTTACTAAACATTTGTGATGTAATTCACCCAAGTTAAGGACCTGCAGAGTTCATCTCACTAAAGTGATTGATGCCCAGGCCTTTGTGTTTGGATACTGGGACTGTTTTGAGTCAGTCAGTCACTTTTGAGTCAGTGATGCCACTCAGCTGGTTCACTTCACTTCCTTCTTGTTTTCCTGGGTACTATGTGAAAACGAATCGATATATACCCTGGTTTCACCTCTGCTTGTCACGAGTCAACCCACAGAAAAGCAGTCAGCCAGTGCAAAGAATTATTCCCACGCTGCCATTACATCCCAGACAACCTCCGTGTTGGCTCCATTTCAGATTTTTTTTTTCCCATATTGTTTTTTCCGAATATTTCAATCTTTGTTAAACATATTACATTTCACAGTTCATGTGACAGATCAGTTGGTGATACAAACTGACTGACTACGTGATTATTTTGTAAGATCTCCAACTGCAAATGATGCACTGACAATTAGTAAAAGTGAACATCTAGGACACTTAAGCTGAGTTAGTGAACACTGACCTTTATTTGCATTTTATTTTAAGGTGAAAGACTCAAGGTCCTCCTCAGGAATTTTGGTCTCTATTTCCATCTGCAGGCTGGAATGATCTGGACGTGACCCTGAACATTTGTTCACTGGACACACGGACAGAAAAAGGCTGCCACGATTACAGCTTATAATCAGCAGCTCACCATGTCGTCTCTTAACTGTCTGTATCTCTTATCTTTTCTTATTTATCTTATTTATTTTAAGTATTTATTTATCTTAACAGTCTTGTTTGATGGTGTTTTCCTGAGTGGTCCTAACCCATTAGGGCTGTCTGATTAAAAGATAAGGTTAAAGTGAGAAGACAGATAAAAAATGCGATCACGATCACTTTAAATCATCATGATGATCATTTTAAAAGATCACTTTATACCCAGAATCTCCTGTAATGGTGCCATGAGGCCTATCCTTTTCCTTATGAAGGCTGCAGAAAGAGATTTCTTTCTGATTTCTTTCTGATTTGATATCAAGATGTAGAAAAACAGAAGTAACCTACAAAGTAATCCAGAAGTTGAACATGAAAGAGAGATTTCTGGCTACATAACATATCACATAACCTTTGTTTGAAATTGCTCATCATGTGCACAGCAACATCATTACCTTCAGGTTTATTTTATGCCTGCTGCACCTCAATTTGTTCCCTAGGTGATGCATTTGAGTTTATTACTTGATTACTTGATTTACAGAAGTGTGACTGTTCACTTGATCACACACGACACAGCAGTTTCCATGATGCCCGAGCTTTAGTCTGTCTGACGCAGTGCTTAATTTGCCATGTCTGCGAGAGAGCACACTGTCTAAAGGTAAGACTAGACTACTCTGTATGTCAGTCGTCAGGGTTACAAAGTTGTGGGATGAATTTACTCCACAATTAAAAAACTTAATCCATCGAGTTATTATTGTGTGCATCTCCTGACAACAAAATGCTTTCTGTAAGATGAAAAAAAATGATACTCACCCTGCAAGTTAGATTTTGCTTTCTGTCTCTTGGCTGTAAATTGAATTCCTTGTGTGCAACCACTTCACTTCTCAATATCCCACTTTCACTGTCCAGGGCAAAGGTCCCACATCCTTAGATTCATGTGGTCTGTGATTGATTTTAGTTTCTTCTTTTAGTTTCTTCTTCATCTCTTATTCATTCTTTTATCCCTGTTGTTTCTCTCTTTTAATCCGTTATTGTCCTCTGCTGCCTCCTTTGCTGACTATAATCCGTCTGTCCGCGCTCTCCTGTGTGTACTCATACACCCCGGGCAGAAAATGCTGTGTCAATCTCCCCTATACAGAGCATGGGTTCGGAGAGGGAGGGAGGGAGAAAGGGATGGATGCAGGAGGAGAGGAGAGGAGAGAGAAAAAAAAAGAATGGAAATTAAGACAAGAAAAGCGAAGAGAGAAAAGGAGAGGAGATGAGACTACAGTGGGGCTGCCACTTTTTTTTTTTTTTTACTGCGCACTCTATGCATGTGTAGGTGTTGAATAATGCCTGATGTGCCCATGTAAGCGAGCGAGAACTCATTTGAGTCATGATTTCTAGGCTTACTCTCTTCGAGGAACAACAGAGATGATACTGTAACAGGTGGGAGACGTAGAAAACATGGGGGCTTGGAAATAAAGTGGTTGAGTTGCCATCATTGTTTAAAACTGTGCATCACCACAATGACTACAATAGCCCGGGCCTATTGCTGTAAATATGATCCCTTTACATTTACTCCCCTAACAGGTGTGCCATGGATGATTTTCAAACGCCAACATCAACACAGATTTACACGGGCAAAAATTATCCTAGTTTGAAGGTTTCAAGCAGCATTTTGCATCATTCTGTGATGAATTGCACTTAAACTGTGCTAAAAAAAATGCTGTGGTGTTGCACGGGGCAACGTCTCACATATTGTAATTTTTCCATAATGGATTCAAAGTGGAGGAGGGGGTTACCTTTTGACTTATTTATATTATTATTTTATATATATATATATATATTTTTTATCAAAACTGTAGTGAAAATACACTTTTGGGACACACTGAGTATATGAGTGGACTTGGATTACGCTGACTATACTGTATTACAAATATTTGGTTGAAGTATCTTTCAGCCGACCTCTTTTTCAGCTGTGATGTTTCAGTTCTTTCAACTTAAGGATAAAGAATGACTCAGCCTGTAGAATACAACTGCATTTTCTGTTGGGTTGAATGGCTGTTGAACATTTTACACCTCTTACTGACAGCAGAGAGGTGACTGGATATAAAGGGAGAGAGAGAGAGATGGGAGTGACTTGCAACAAAGGTGCCCGGTTGTATGCAGATATTGTGTTTAAAGGCCTGTGCTTTAAAATCCCCTTGTCACTGGGGTTAAATCTAAATATGTTTGTAGTTTACATTCATGGCTCTCTGTAAGGTTACATTTAAAGTAAAAAAATGTGTAATGCTAGGTGGGGGTCATTGGAAATACTGGCAACTGTATTTGTGGTAAAGAGTCCCATCCTATGATCTTTGATGTCAAAACATGGGAAATAAAAGAAAATGAATAAAGGCAAAGTAGAATCATTATTAAATGTGTTTCAGCTAAAAATGTGTCAAATTATTGATGTGATTATGTGTAAGCAGTGTTTTAATGTTGCAATATTAAGCCAGGTGCCTTTGGACTGATTTCATTATAATGTTGGGTAAAATCACTCTCAGTCAGTTTTTCAGGTGTTTTGTTTTTGTAACTTCAACATTCATTTCTAAAAGGACTTATAGCTGTATGTAGGGGAATATATATGCAGTGGAATAAGCAGCAAAATGGTTCTTTCACCCCTCCTTGAACTGCCACCTTACATGTAGTGGAGGGGTTTGTGTGCCCGAATGATCCTAGGAGCTATGTTGTCGGGGGCACTTTACTACCCGCCCCTGGTAGGGTCTCCCATGGCAAACAGGTCCTAGGTGACGGCCAGACCAGACTAAGAGTGGTTCAGAAGCTCATCATGGATCGAAAACAACCAAGGACCGTTACGTCATGCCCAGATTAGGCGTTACAGGGGTCCCACCCTAGAGGGTTGGGGCTCACAGGCGAGTGCCTGGTGGCGGCCGGGCTCAGCCCGAAATGGCGGCGATGGGCACGCCTTCCAGTAGGCTCACCACCCGCAGGAAGGTCCATGCCATGAGGGCAATGCGGTTTGGGTAGCAGTTGTGGCTGGGGGGCCTCGGACGACCCAATCCTTGGACCAAACTCTGTTGTGGCCGAGCTGGTGTGGGCTTGCTTATAGCTCCCCAGCTCAGCCGCCATGTGTTGGAGTTCACCCCGGTGAAGCAGAGAGGGTCGGGATAGGTCTCTTGCTGTTGTTTGTTTCTACAGGCCGAACAGCAGTACAGAGTACCCGGCCTTCTTGGAGTCCCCTGGGAGGGGTACTTGATAGTGCTCCGACTGGGGACTCCATTGTTCTACTGGGGGACTTCAACGCTCATGTGGGTAATGACAGTGACACCTGGAGGGGCGTGATTGGGAGGAACAGCCTCCCCGATCTGATCTGAACCAGAACCCGAGTGGTGTTCTGTTATTGGACTTCTGTGCTAGTCACATTTTGTCCATAATGAATACCACGTTTGAGCAGGCCATAGGGGTGTCCATCAGTGCACGTGGCACCAGGACACCCTAGGCCGGAGGTCGATGATCAACTTTGTTGTCGTTTCATCTGATCTCCGGCCGTATGTCTTGGACACTCGGGTAAAGAGAGGGGCTGAGCTGTCACCACCTGATCACCACCTGGTGGTGAGTTGGATCCGCTGGTGGAGGAAGTTGGCATTGACATTGAGTCTAAGTGGACCATGTTCTCTGCCTCCATTGTTGTACGTGGCAGTTCGAAGCTGTGGACGCAAGGTCTCTGGTGCCTGTCATGGTGGCAACCCCCGAACGCAGTGGTGGACACCGGAAGTAAGGGCTTGTGGGACTCCAGGACGCAGTTGACTGGTACCGGCAGGCCAAGCAAGCCGCAGTTGGCCCGGGCAGTCCTGGAGGCAAAAACTAGGGTCTGGGAGGAGTTCGGTGAGGCCATGGAGGAGGACTATCATTGGTCGGCCTTCGAAGAAATTCTGGCAAACCGTCCGGCGCCTCAGAAGGGGAGAAGCAGTACTCTGCCAACACTGTTGGCAGTGCGGGTGGGGAGCTGTTGACCTCAATTGGGGACATTGTCGGACGGTGGAAGGAATACTTCGAGGAGCTCCTCAATCCCACCGAGACGCCTTCCTCTGAGGAAGTGGAAGCTAGGGACTCTGAGGTGGACTCGTCCATCACCCAAGCCAAAGTCACTGAGGTAGTTTGCAAGCTCCTCAGTGGCAAGGCGCCAGGGGTGGATGAGATCCGCCCTGAGTACCTCAAGTCTCTGGATGTTGTGGGGCTGTCTTGGCTGACACGCCTTCTGCAGCATTGCATGGAGGTCAGGGACAGTACCTCTGGAGTACCTCTCTTTTTTAAAAAGGGGGAATGGAGAGTGTGTTCCAACTACAGAGGGATCACACATCTCAGCCTCAGCCTCCCCGGGAAGATCTACACCAGGGTACTGGAGAGGAGAATTCGGCCGATAGTCGACCCTCGGATTGCAGGAGGAACAATGCGGTTTTCTTCCTGGTCGTGGAACACTGGACCAGCAGCTCTATACCCTCTGCAGGGTGCTTGAGGGTTCTATGGGAGTTTGCCCAACCAGTCCACATGTGCTTTGTGGATCTGGAGAAGGCATTCAACCGTGTCCCTCGTGGTATTCTGTGGGGGTGCTCCACGATGTATATGGGGTCCAGGGCCCTTTGCTAAGGGCTGTTCGGTCTGTCTTTGTACGACCGGAGCAGGAGCTTGGTTTGCATTGTCAGTCAGACAAGTCAGACCTGTTCCCAGTGCATGTTCGGACTCCTTGGCAGGGCTGCCCTTTGTCACCGGTTCTGTTCATAATCTTTATGGACAGGATTTCTAGGCGTAGCCAGGGGCCTGGAGGGAGTCCAGTTTGGGAACCACAGGATTTCATCTCTGCTTTTTGCAGATGATGTTGTCCTGTTGGCTTCATCAAGCCAGGACCTTCAGCATGTACTGGAGCGGTTTGCAGCCGAGTGTGAAGCGGCTGGGATGAGAATCAGCACCTCCAAATCCGAAGGCCATGGTTCTCGACCGGAAAAGGGTGGCGTGCCCTCTCTGGGTGGGTGAAGTCCTGCCTCAAGTGAAGGAGTTCAAGTATCTCGGGGTCCTTGTTCACGAGTGAGGGAAAGATGGAGCGTGAGATTGACGCCTCCCTAGGGTGGTGTTCCAGGCATGTCCCACTGGGAGGAGGCCCTGGGGAAGACCCAGGACATGCTGGAGAGACTATGTCTTTCAGCTGGCCTGGGAAGGCCAACGCCTCGGGAGTCCCCCCAGAAGAGCTGGAGGAAGTGTCTGGGGTGAGGGAAAGTCTGGGCATCTCTGCTCAGACTGCTGCCTCCGTGACCCGGTCCCAGATAAGTGGAAGAAGATGGATGGATGGATGGATGGTTCTTTCAAAAACACAGTGGAGCTAAAATCTCCCAAAATAAAAATCATTCCTCATGACTGTACTTTGGTTACACTGAATGCTCATTTTAAAGTTCATAAAAGTTTCCAGTTCTCTATCAGTGTAGCTGCACTTGGTATCAGCATTGACTTTGAAAAGAAGTCAGTCAGAAGTCAGTTAGTGCCTGAAAAAAAGGATGAAATGAATCCTCAAAATCACCTCAGCAGTCTCAACAGCATAACTGTGCTCTTACAGCCAGTCTGCCAGCTAATGAAGATTGACACAGTCTGATTATGCTGAATAGAAAAACCTCAAGAGACATTTACTAGTTTAATTTAGAATTCCCTAGTCCAGAATCCACATGATTATATGAAATATGGATTGAGCAAAACAGTTTCTATGGAAACCGCCCCTCTCCCCTATAGCCTCCCCCCACATCACTCCCTCCTTCCGTCTCCCTACCTCTTGCTCTTCTTCCTTCCCTCTCCCTTCTAAATTATAGAGCAAGGGGGTACCTCTTTTCAAAATCTCTCTCTCTGAATAGGGGTGTGGGTGTGCATCTGCCCATATGACAAATCCACAGAGGAGGAACGAGGGGGCGGATGGAGACACATAGCATTGTAAGTAGCGGCAACAGTGAGGTAAACAGAAAACAGAAACTCAGAGGACGGACGAGCTTCTGGGGGTAAGATCTGAAATAACACTTCTGAAAGAAGTCTGTTCTGGATTCTGCTGCTGAAGACGACACGACCAGAACTTTTCAGGGGTCAATTACCCGTGACAAGGACTGTGTGAGTGGTAATAAAAAATACTGGTTCTATACCGGTAAAGCAAGAATACCACTTAAGGACAGTGACCACACAAGAGACCTAAACGTGAATGACTGGTACAGTAGGTTAGTACAAGTCAGCCAACCTAAACAGTAGACCCAGAACAGAGAAATCTGGCCATTTTATTACCATTTTCTCTGAATGATTTCTTAAATTATTAAACATGTCAACTCGGGATGAAGTGGAATACTATGTCGGGAGTTTTTCTTTACCCTGACCATGAACATTAGTTTGGAAGAGGCTGCTTCAGGTCTAATTCTCCTCACATTTTACTCTTAACTATAGCACACACACAACAGCAAATGTTTCTTTTTACCTGAACCCAATCCTGCATGGAGAAAAGTCCACTGTGTAAATCTGTTGGTTGTGAAATAAAAACAGTTCTATCATTTTTATATTGATATGAATCCAAACAATGTATGAAACAATGTATAAGAGCTGTAACAATAAGAGTTGTTTCAAAGCCTTATGTGATTTAGAGTGAGGAGAATGTGCAGCTTTAGAGAGTGGTGATAATACACAAGCGTTAAAAGGAGTCTCCAGGTGGTTATTTTGAACTCTGCATGACTGTCAGAATGATTGTTAATTACCTTGAGCCTCATTTTAAAGATAATCACAGCCTTTACCAGCCACAGTGTCAGTGCTCACAGCTGAGGGGTGAGTTTAGCATCAAGCGTTGGTGGTTTTGAATAGTCAGATACTAAATGACTGGGTACAATTACAGTAAAAAAAAAAAGAAAAAGAAAACAGAACGGCTGTGTATGATGGGAAAAAAAAGGGGCGATCGAGGGCTGCAGACAGACTGATCAGACAGTCACAGTCTGAAGAGGACGTGACCAGGCAGACGCACTCCTCAGGGCAGACTGGACTGTGTATAGGCTATGTATAAATAGCTACTAATCAGGCCTGGGTGTCAGATTAGTTCTCATAACCTTTTGCTCAGCACACGGTCATTATGGTAACCTATGGGTCAGCTCCGTCCATAAGATGTCCTCTACGGTACATTTGCCTGAAATAAATCACACACAGGAGACTAATAAAGCATGACTTTATAGCATGTTATGTATATAAATGTCTGTTTCTTCCTCTTGCATAACTGTTATTTTATCACAGTAGCTGCCTCATATACCAAAGCTCAGATATTATACACTTCTGCTTGAGAATAATACTCAACTTGTACAACCTAGTGACAGAAAAAGGGACCAGGCTCTGTGCTGGGTGCTTCAGGGGTGTATAAAGACGCTGTGTACTCTTCGTTGGTGTGCTGTGCCCCCTCACTTCTCCGGACTGCCTCGGATTGCACTGTAAGTAGGCTGAAAGCATTTCCTCTGTAATCTCGGCTGACTTGTGCTGATTTTACTGCATCAAACATGAAAGTGGGATGCAGGGGAGCAGGATGCGTGCGATGCCCAAAGTCATCTGCAATTTGTGGATTAAGAAGGTGGACGAAGGAGGAGGTGGAGACGGTGGGATTTCACAGGAAGGGAGACACCGAACGATAAAGAAAAAACAGGGGGCGAGTGGTTTTAGGTTTTGACAGTGATTCAGACAGCAGAATAAGGAGGAAGGAGAGGAAAGTGGAAGTGTCGGAGGACAGAGAGGATGGAGAGTACTTTAAAATACTGAAAAGCATGTGTACAATACTATGAACCCTCACCGGATAAAAAAAGGTTCTGGGATTATTTTTAGCTAAACAAATCAAGGTTTGGTTTGCAAAAGCAAATGCTGTGACACAGTATGCCTGTCTCACTATGACATTTACCTGAAAAGATAAAGTAGTATTCCATTTACATTCAACAAAAACTTACATGTTCATTCTAAAAACTCATTTCAGTCTCACTGAAATGAGAAAAAGATAAATAGAAACAACTCATCACACAGCTGGAGAAGTGCAAGATGGTCACTGATGAAAGGCTCTCAGGGGGGCAGGGGAGAATAAACATTTTAAATCTGGATTTAAATGCACAACAGTCTTTATGTGAGGTGAGGTATGTGAGGTACCGGCCCCAGTTTAGGGGTTAAAATGACGACTATGAACTACAGTAACCCCAGTCTGAATCTGGCTGGGGGATCTGGCTCTGTCTCCCTTGTTTCCTGATATCTATCCACTTTTGCTATCTGATGAAGATAAAACTGCTGCCAAAAATGATAATAATACATTTGGCTACTTTTAGACCAACTCAGTGAATAAATAGGCCAAATGACTCAGTATTTCTCCCACTGAATTTTATTTCGGGCGATGTGGAGAGGGCTTTGAAAAGGCCTCAACGTTGGGAGATAAAATAAATGGCAATAAAAATCTTCAGTTTACTGGTTTGTCCTTGCAATGTCCTAATATGTTTTGTGGTACAAACAAGAGTAATCTGACACTGGAAAATAGAGACACATTTCTGAGGTCTATCAAAATAAAAAAAAAAGATGCCTAAAAAAGGATGCTCTCTTGTAATGATTGTCTTCCTGTTGCAGTTTTCTATTTATTGTCTGCAGTCTGTCGCCATCTGCTGTTTAATCAGAGCTGCACAAACTGAGAGCACAAACTTCCTATTTGTACAAAGTTAGCAGGAGAAAGTCAAGCCACGCCGGAAATGAATTTTGCCTTCAGAATAAAACGACAAAATCTTTTAAAAATACAAATCGTCTGACAAAAATCCACCAGCGTTAAAACCTTAATGGACGCAATCGTTGTCAAACAGGTCGACTTTATGTATCATCTTGGTTAATTCTCCATAAAAAGCCTCGTGTGGGAGCTGATGCGCGTTTTACTTTGAAAGCCCGGAACCGGAACAGGATGCGCTCGTTGACTAGCGTCTAGCTCAAGCCCGAGCTGTCAGCCACGTCACCTCCTCTCAAACAACTTTGACCCTCGTAGAAACAGCTGAGTGAAAGCAGCAGCAGCGTTTTTTCCACTTCTTCCACACACCGAGCGGCCGGACGCGCTCTCAGCGCGGCGACAGACTTCCTGTTTTATTCTTTGTTTTCTTCCTTTTCTTTTCCTCCCAACTCTTTCCATTACCTGCACTCACGGAGGGAGGCTGAGCAGCTCTGTCCTGTCTCCTGCAGACGTGTGAGGCCTGGGAGGAGGTCTGTCTGTCTGTCTGTCTTTTTTTCTTTAGTTTTTATTAAAGTCCCGTGATTGAACATCGGCAGCATGAATATCTTTCGCCTGGCGGGGGACGTGTCACACCTGGTGGCCATCATCATCCTGATGCTGAAGATCTGGAAGTCCAAGTCCTGTGCTGGTAGGCATCACTGCACTTTTAACTTACTGCCGACTTGGTGTGGTGGCTCAGCCTCACTGCGGCTGTATGCATGCAGCTGTGCGGTGTAGATACTCTGAGATACACGGGGATGTGCTTTAATGGATGTCAGTGCCCCGTTGGAGGGGGGGGGGTGCATTATGCTGAGTAGTTCTGCAGGAGTGGAAGCGACGTGGCAATGTTATCAAAGCCGCCTGCTCCACCAGCCTGCATCTTTAAAGCGCACTGAGTCTGCTCTCCTCTTCAGCTCTTGAATCAGAATAATCATGTCCTCGTCAGCCCTCAGCTGCACATTAGACACTGATTCCACTTTTCTTTCCCACCTCTGCAGGCATCTCCGGGAAGTCTCAGGTGCTGTTTGCCCTCGTCTTCACCACCAGGTACCTCGACTTGTTCACCGTCTTCATCTCGCCTTACAACACGGTCATGAAGGTAAGAGTGCACATCACACACAGCTCACAGCAGTGCAGCTTCTCACGATTATATCCTCAGTTTGTCATTGTTAGGTCTATAAAACATGAAGCAGCTGTGGAAAATGCCCATCGTAATGTGAGATGACTTCATCTAATGTCTTCGTTTGTCCAACCAACAGCCAAACCCTGAAACATAATCAGTTTATTATAATGCGAGACCATTTTCACATTTGAGAGCCTGAAGGAATTCATCTTTTATGTTTTCCTGAAAGAAAATAAGTTAAATGATTGGTGGATTATCAAAATTGCTTGCTGATTTGTTTTCTGTTGTTCGACTAATCGCTTAAGTGACCAATCATTACCATGTCAGGGTGATTTATTTTGACATGTCCACTGAGCTGGTTTGAAGTCCAAAAGTCGTCTCACAATGTTGCAAATGACACACACACAAAGTTATCACAGATTAAGTTGTAAGTGTTGTAAGTGTTAACATAAAACTTAGGTCAATAGTTCAATCTTTCATAACTTTATTCACATCTGTCTTAATCTGTCTTGTTCAGCTGGGTTACATGCAGTGAGTGCGCAAAAGCAGGCAGCAATCAGTAAAACTTCCAATACAACCTTACTTACTAACTTGCTTGCTAACAGCCTTTCACAGTGTTTACATCCACATTCATGGCCAATAATCAATGTTCGACTCTGCCCTCAGGTGGTGTTCCTGTCTCTGTCCTATGCCACCGTGTACCTGGTCTACATGCGCTTCAGGAACACGTACGACGCAGAAAACGACACTTTCCGCGTGGAGTTCCTGTTGGTGCCGGTGATTGGGCTGTCCTTCCTGGAAAACTATGCGTTCACCCCGCTGGAGGTAATGAAGCACTCGGACAGCATCTTCAGTGGGTCATTTGAGGGTTAGAAGCGTGCAGCTTGAGGGTTAAGTTTGGCTTTTATTGATGTTGCATGCACAGACTGCCCAAATAACACACCACCATCTTTTCATTTGTACTTTAAACGCCGCCGTTGAGGAGTTTAACGCGTCTCCCCTCCCACTGATTCCATCCAGATCCTGTGGACCTTCTCCATCTTTCTGGAGGCGGTGGCCATAATGCCGCAGCTCTTCATGATCACCAAGACCGGGGAGGCGGAGTCCATCACCACCCACTACCTGTTCTTCCTCGGCCTCTACCGAGCCCTCTACATCGCCAACTGGGTGTGGCGTTATCACACCGAGGGCTTCTTCGACCAGATCGCCGTGGTGTCCGGCGTGGTGCAGACCATTTTCTACTGCGACTTCTTCTACCTTTACGTCACACGGGGTGAGTAAAGACGATAATGATATGATAAAAACTGATGTGATCTCTTGCTAGAATATTTATTTGTTCACATGTTCAGTTGTTATTTATAGTGTTATTGTTTTGCTTACGGTCCTAATCTAGTTAAAGTTTGAGCTCTCTTCTGATGTCTGTTCTGTCCTCTGCCTGTCCACAGTGCTTCGAGGGAGAGGGAAGATGACCCTGCCCATGCCTGTTTAAAACAGACGTCTGTGCCGTTCAGCCGCCCAGCAGTGCCTGCTGGAGTTCAGCATATGAAGACAGTCCTTTCCGTCAACTGTACATGTGTTTAGCTATGGGACTAATGGTCTGATGTCATTCTGAAGACCAAAATGCATCTAGAAATTGATTCTCTGTCTGATTGGTTACTTTATGCACGAGTCTGTATGTTTGCAAGTGTGTATGTGTTTTGTTTTTGTTTTTTTTCCTTCTTTATAAGAATGTGACACTGGAAATGTGTCCCTGATGTGCATGTGGAGCTTAAATTCAGGCTAAAGAGTAACGCTACGGAAACTGTGTGTTTGTCTTTACTTTACCATCGCAGGTTGTGGGACATACTTTGGCTCTGGAGACTGTTTGAATGTCAGATCCACAAACTTGTAAATTAGGCTGTCTGTAGCTTTTAACGTGCAGCGCTCAGGTAGATTGTGCGTCCACACAGTGCAGATCCAGTCCGCTGTTTTCTGCGTTCAATTTATAAGAGCTTCATATTCCTACACCTTTTTTTTTTATCCAATCACCACCGCGTTTGACAAACTCAGTCTTCCCTGATGAGTTACAGTAATGACAAATATTTTAACATTTGTTACAGTTTTCTTTCATAATCTTCCACAAAGTGTCTTCGTCTTTTGTTCTGTAGCATTAGACACTGCCTACATGTTTACTGTATTATGTGTAAACAATCTCTATACTTATTATTGCCAAGTATGTTACTTTTTGTATTTCCTCTTAGTTGTCGTCTTTTGTATTTCAATGTGTTTCGTCACGGGAGAAAAAAAGGGCTGAACATTTTGTCATTTTAAATGAAGCCAAAGATGGAACAGATATCTGCTGCATTGTTTTAGTCAAACACTTTCCTTTTTTTTTCTTTTCTTGGTCTTTCCTGGGTCAACTCCTTGACTGAACTGTCTCCGTGTGTCAGGGATAAAAAATAGGGAAATGGGTTAAGCGTGTGTTGAATTTCTGTAAAAGATTACTTTTTTGGACACTTAAAAATGTTTTAGTTAGAGAAAGTTGAATTGCACACAGTTTTTACAACATTACCTTTATTATAACGTGAACTATTCAAAGGTGTGGCTTTGGTGTGTTCTTTGTTACCAATACAATTAGACTGCATCACACCAGGATGTTTGCCTTTCTGTGGGACACAAACACAGATATGCCGTCTTATTAACAAAGTGCTGGTGCACTGTGCTGATGGTAAACAGATAGTGGCATTAGGTGTATGATGCACTGTGAAAACTCAGCTCAGGTTCCACTCTGTTCCTGTTCCCTGTTCGCACCTCACTGAGTACAGTTGGAGTATCCCTCAACGCAGAAAAGTTTTTCTGTGTTTATATAACACCTTACTTCCCTCTCTCACTGCTCCTCCCACTGCTTTTGCAGCTGAGCTGATGGAGAGCGGCGATGCTGCCAGAGCAGCCGCCCTTTCCACCACCTTCACCTTCTTCACAGCCTTCCCTTTCCCTTTGTCTTTGCCCATGATCCCCGCCCCCTCCGCTGCACCTTTCCCCAGCGCAGTCACCAGCTCGCACCAGAAAAGCCTCTCCTCCCTTTTCCTGGCCTCCTCTTCCTCCTTCTTCCTCTCTGACTCTGGCCCCTGCTCCTCTTTGTCTCCAGCCTCCTTCTGCAGGGACTCCTCCTGGTGTCCTCTTTCTCCCAGTATCCTCTCTTGAACCTCCTTGATGGCCCTCTCAGCCTCCCTGAACATCTCGTTGCTATAGCAACCGCCTCCATTGCTTGCCACAATCTTGTCTACCTTCTTCAGAAGCTGTACGACCTGTTGCGAGCACGTTATTTTGGCCTGTTCACTATTATCAAAGATGTGGTACCCTCCATGGCAGCTCCTGACAAACTCCGACAGCTCGCCGCTCTCCTCCAAGAAGTCCTTGATGCGTTTATCCCGCAGCTGGTCCCCACAGGTGAACAGCACCATGGCAAACTTAGTGGCCCCAGGCCCAAAAGTGGCCTTCATCCACTCTAAGGCCTCCTTCTCCTCCTGGGTGAATCTGCCGGGCTGCAGGGTCACCAGGAAGGCGTGGGGTCCCGGAGAGGACAGAGCGACACACCGTCCCACCTCCGCCATGACCTCCTCGGGGGCCAGGTGGGTGTGGAAGAAGCCCGGAGTGTCGACCACGGAGACGCTCCGCCCGTCCACTGTCCCAGTCTGTCTCTGGCACAGTGTGGTGACAGAGCAGGGGGACACGTCGACCCAGAAGGTCGACCTGCCCAGGATGGTGTTGCCCGAGGAGCTTCTGCCTGATCCCGTCCTCCCCAGCAGGACCATCCTCAGGGGATCATCAGCCTCTGATGACGGGGAAGCTGCTTCACTGGCTGTGGCAAAATTATCATAGCACATGTATATGATTATTATGATCATTCTTTAAAGATATGCAGTATATTTAAAACATATCTCATAACTACACCCCATTTTCTAAGGAGCATTTAAAATCCGTCTGGGGCTGATTTCTATATTATGGACTAGCTTGATTTTATATAACATGATGATCAGAATAATAGCCCACAGTACAAAGGTACATCGCTGCCCTGATGCCTTGCTCGCTGTGATGACATTACTCAACATACCTTCCCGTGACGCAGCATTTTCACATGACGACATCCTGACAGAGAAACTTCAACGAAGCATTTAGTCTGCCCGTTCCTCGATGTTAATTCAACAGAGGGGTGTTTCCGTCCACACTGAGATGTCCTCTTGTCTTTATCGGTCACTTCATCTCGACTAAACCGCAGAGAGCAGCTGGAGGAGGCTGCACACACCGCGGCGCTGCAACACACACACACACACACACCTCTAATAATAGAAAATATACACTGAATAAAGTTAGCATATAGTGAAGACCACCATTGCAGAAACTCTGATTAAAAAGACTATTTACTAATATAATACTCATATACTCGTGTTACGGTAGATAACTACACAAATAAAGAGTAATGTTTAAAGTGAGGATGTTAATAATGACTGTGTTGTAGTTCCGCACTTTAACCACCAGAGGGCAGCTCTAAATAGTCAATAGTGACAGTCCCATACTGATGTTCTCTATGAAAACCACTGAAAGAAAATAATTTAAAAAGACACCTGTGATTCTAATAACCTGTTGTAGATATTATTCAATTTGATATTCAGTGTAGATGAGCCCTAAATGCATTTTCCAGAAAGGGACCATGTATTATTAATCAGCGCATTTTACTGCTCTCCTGTGGTTACATTGAGGAACTGCAACATATTAAAAAATCTACATAACATTAATTACAGACTTGATAATTGTGATTGTGAGAAAATACACACAACCGTTAAGACATTTAAGGTGAGGGTCAAGTGGCTGACTGTAGGAGTCGAGCTAATAAACTTCTCCATCATCACTGGCACCTTCTTACACTGGAGTAGTAATCATTTTAGCACAGTTGGCAAGAACACCAAAAAGTATACCACAGGTCACTTCAGCTGCCTCCATTTGTTTAGTGACCTTTAACTTACCCCTTAAAGTGGCCCCTGGATGGTCTCCCAGCAGAAGCTGGAGATGACTGTTGACCACTAGAGAATAATTTAATTTTAAGTTTACTGCTAATATGTAGTTCTACGTGATTACTAATGGTGGATAGTGAAAACTTGATTCTAAGTCTGCATTGATAAAGGTGGAGAATTCCCTCTCCTGTCATCAATGCAGTAATTTACCAGTGTTGATGCTGCTGTAATATCTTACTATAATAACTTGTACTTGATGATTTCTAATATAATAATAATACTATTATATCATAATAATATATATATCATAATACTGATATTAATGTTGTGTTGTAGTACCTGAATGTGACCAGTAGAGGACAGTGAACACTCATCATTCTAAATAAATAAAACAAACTTCTGGTTTAATTTGAAAAACAAACTGCAAATGCCTATTTCAGCATAGTATCAAGTTATTTTTCAGATGATTCAGAGAGCAGCAAGAGGGTGAGTTGAACTGTATAAAATAAATAAAGCCCCCCCCTCATTTTCCAGTGCTTTCTTTATAAATGGCAATCATTTGATAACACACAGACTTTTGTCATTCTATGAGAATGATGTGAAAAGCACACAAAATGTCACAAAGAATATTTACACCAATTATCTGGATATATTTTAGCCACAAATTTAATAGATTTTTACAGTTCCTTACCTTAACCATGAAAGGGAAGCATGCCACCATGCATCCACCTCCAGTAGACTTTCAAAAATAAAGCAACATTTTAATAAGTTAACAAGTTAACTGAATGTCTTTGTACTATCAGATGACCATTTGCGATCGGTGATGTTCACTCTCCGCAGTTTTATCTTTGATGACTGCGTCTGTGGAGGTTTACCAGTCATAGTTAACCTTATGTATGACCAGCATAATATCTCCAATTAACTTCATGGTTGGGACCATAGAGGTTGTTAACCTCAGAATAAACTGATATGATTCTGCTTTGATCAGTGCTGTGACTATTTGATACTGGGCAGGGTTGGCACTAGATTAATTAGAAATGTAATATCTCATAGTTTGCGCCCTTGGAACACAAAAATGTTATGACAAACTACATTTACTACTTCTGCTGGGACCAACACAGCAAGGTTTGACCTGATATTCTCCAAAACAAATGTCCCCATATTTTCAATATATCATATGAATGAGAAGTAATTAAAGTGACGATTCATTTATCTCCAGTGTTTTGTGTCATTAATAACCTGTGTAATTACAGGTCTTTAAAGCACGACAACAGTCATTCTACTTGGTATTATACTGAGCTATTGTGGATTTAGAGGGTTATCAAAGTATCTAAAAGAATGAAAAATATGTAATTTGTCAGGCCTTAACAAGTACAACTGGCAATGGAGAGGATGTCAATCCAGCACAGTCTGCGGGCTACATGCCCACACAGTCCTGAGAGGTCTAATTAGGTAAAATAAGTAAACACACTTGTTGGAGTATATCATGGGTGTGCAGGGTCTTTAAAATGTCAAACAAACAAGCTGCATTGAGTTGTTTTTCTCTTTTTACACAACAAGGGAAATACCCTTCATTTGTACATTTTAATTTAAACAGCTTCAAAAATTTAACATGGATTTCTGAGTATGAGGCTGTATTTAATAGGATCTGTAACAACATTGTTTTCGGCAGTTGCAACCCACTTCAAGAACACATAATAAAGTCTGAAAAGTTCTGAAAATATGATTATGTTCATGCTGTTTAAAGTATCAGCATTTATTTTAGTCCTACCACAGATAATACTTCTGTAATAATATGAACTATGACAACTCAACGTGAAATCCAAAGTTGTTGTTTTTTTTAAAAGCCCACTGAAAATAGCCAAGTTTTGACGTTGGTTTAAAGGCATTAAAATGGCGCCTCAATGTTCTCTATGGTATTTTATTCAGTTAGTTCAGTCTATATTGCTCCTGTGGTAATTCCCTTTAAGGTATTCCTCTCTCAAACTCTTCATCCAATCAGCACATTTCCCTCTTTCTCTCTCTCTGGTTACTCCCAAAACATTTAACAAGTATGCATGTTTCCTTGCTCCAGCTCAATCTCTAGTTGACTCTAACTGTATGTTAATGTGAAATCAACAGGATTGCAAATCTTGCTACTGTTTTGTTAAGGAATGCCAATAGTGCACACAGGTAAAACCAAAGCACAACTATTCAATTACACACACAGTATAACAGCTCTTCATAGACGGCAAGTCAAACACTTACATTTTACTCAACTGTATGCGTTTGATGAGTTTGTTTACTAGCTCCAACAAGCGGCAGTGTTGCTTTGTGCTGTAGTGAGTGATGGATTTTCAAGTCATAAAAACTGCTATAGCTTAATTTTCCCACACAAGAAGCTCTAATGCACTGAACATTAGAAAAGATACAGGCCCAGAAATGTGCAAAAGCCATGAGTCATAATTATGGTGCTTTTTTTTTTCTGTTTCTAACATTTCATTATTAGATCAGCTTTACCAACATGTTAGATGAAGTTATATCTAAATGTCACTTAAATTTTCTTCCTCAGCAGTTCATATTAAATGTGCAGGTGGACTCTGAGTGACGGACAGGAATCAGAGAAAGTGTGGTTTCCAAGGCCCAATTTGGCTTTTCTGTCTGTAAAATAAACTGTGCAGCCTACTTTTTGGCTTTAAATTGATGCTGATTAAGTTTGAAGCATGCTGGTACTTCAGCTGATATCAGGATGAATTGTTTGAAGGTCTGTCCCACTCCACGTGGTTTCTTACTGGAAAGCATGCTGCCTTGCTGGGAACCTGACAAGACGACGCGTCCTCTGAAGGTAAATTCCAGCTCAAAATAGGCATGTCACTGCCTCCAGCATGAGAGGCAGACGTGTCCTGTCCCTGTAACACGGGATTCTCACAGTGCATCTCTGGCACACTGCTGCTATGGTGCAGGTTGGGCTGCGACACACACTCGGCTCCATTGATCAAATTTGAATTCTCTAACTCGAAGAAGGTGTTGTCTTCACCGATGCCCAGTCCAAAGCTCTCAAGCATGTCCATTACTGATGGCATGGATGGGCCACTAGGGATCTCCTCCTCAGTAAGACTCAGTGTGGGCAGGATGTCCACCAACTCTGCCATCTCCATTGGCCGGATCACCTCAGTGATGCTGGGAGGGAAGTCCTGTTCACCGTTGCAGGACTCCTGCTTTTCCAACACTGTATAACCCATTTCCTGTGCGACGGCAGCAGGCTCTAGTCCAGATTCGATCAAAGCGCTCGCACATCCCAATTCTGACTGGCCAATGCTCGTCAGGTCCACAGTTGACTGGGCAGCAATGTCCACAGGGTATCCTCCCTTGGCAACGCCCTCCGTTAACACCAGTGCAGCCTCTTCGGGGGCAGTCATGATTCCTGCCGAAGCCGAGACCTCAGCGGTGACAACATTTGGTGGAGTCACGCTGACTAGACACTCTAAAAGGGAAATGGGAAGACAAATTTTAAGTCTTAACACTCTTTGACAGATCATAGCAGCTTGGCCGACAAAATATAATGTGATACATGCTCGTCCACACCAACATCATCTTTGTACCTGTAATGGCTCTCTGTGCTTGTAACCGATGGGGCCATGTGAGTCTGGGGGTCAAACTCTCCTCCTCTTCCTCACCGTCAGGGCGTGCCGGCGGGTCTCCTCCCATCACCAGGCCCAGAGGCACCGCCCCGACCCACTGTTTGGACCGAACACACTGCAGACAGTCCATAATCCAGCGGGCGTCCCTCCACACCACATCCAGACGCTAAAGAAACAGGAAAATAAAGGGTAACAGAGAAATGGAAATAGTTTAGTTATTTAACGTCCAGCCAAAATCACATTTATTTGGCCTGTTTTGTATTAAAAAATAATGTCTACAACAACTGTCCTCCTGGTCCTGTCCTGATTAGAACACTCACTCATAATATTCAGGTTGTTGCACTGAATCATTCACACTGATGGGTAAATCCAAGTAAAAAGCCTTTATTTCTTATTCATTTCCCTCATTAAACCCACATTAACACAGAAAAAGAGACGCATTATGATTTGATCTTACGTGGGAAAGCTCGGTGATGTGGTTCAGGCGCTCTCGGGCTTCCTGCACCTCCTTCGTGTCCAGCGCCTCCCTCAGAGCCTGCTGGGCCAGATGAGTGTCCAGCTCCAGCCTCACCCAGGCCTGGCAGTACTGGGACAGAAAGTCCCATTCATACGTCCAGAAATGAACTGGTGATGAGCCAGAGGAAAGAGGAAAGACAAATCACTACATCAAAGTCGAGAGAAGAAGCCTTCATTAGTGCACTTTATCATGCCTTTAGCGTGGGAATTTAAAAGAAGGGTCAAAAGGAAAGATGGATTTAAAACAGAGTCTAAACAAATCCTAAAGTGGGGAAAAGGAGGATCAAGGGACTAATTAGATAAGAAAAACTACAAAAGTGACTCATCTTTGAAAGACCAAAAGATAAGATACTATATCTTAGTGTGCTTTTCACATATTTCACTTTCCAATCTGGCAGTGGCAATGGTTGAAATGTATTTCATGGGTTATTTGGGGAGGGGGTGTTAAATTCTTTCTGGAGTTCCTTTGAAGTTGAGACATATTTATTAACCTTAATGAGATGTAAGCCATATAAAATGATTTCTGTCCCTTTGTTCTGATGTGATGCTACTGTTTTTTTAACTTCTGAGGAACACATTGTTGCTTGTAATAATAGAAGATTACTGTGCTAGGTATTTTATCTTAACCAAAAGCTCCACAGTTTGATGAACTTGTCATATTAATCACAGTTTTTTATAATTGCTGCCAACGGCATAACTTAGCTCTCCTTTTTCCATCCTCTCCCACTGCACTGCTTGAAATACAGTGTGTTCTAATAGCACGTCCTTTGTCTATGGACCTGTGCAACTGCAGTTTTTCCACGTACCCAGCTCAAAGATCTGCAGGGGCATGGTGAGCCCAGGCTCTTTGGTCCCGACCAGAGGCCAGTAGCTGGAGCTGAAGTCCTCACTGGGGGGCAGCAGCAGCACCATGGACAGCTTGTCTCCAAACTGAAGCAGTTCCCGCGTGTACACGCCATACTGATATGCCTGTCACAGATGAAAAACTATGTCCAAATGTGTCCAGGGTAATGATAAAATAGTACAAATACAGGAAAATTGAACCAGTTCAGAATATTCTCCTCCTTTCTACACAATTCATAACATAGTTATTCAGAAAGAATAATCTGGAGGTGGCTGTTTGAAAATCATGTTTACCCTGTAGAGGGGGATGTTGAGCTTTGTCAGGAGGTGCGTGACCGCAGCTCTCAGAGACCGGACGAACTCCGCCAGCCCGCTGCTCTCTATCAAGCTCTCGTCCTCGCTGCTCAGCAGGTTTGGAGCGCTGCCATTAGTTTCGGTGTAAACATGACTCTGAAGCCATGCCCACTCCTCTCTGCCACACAGTGATGATGCAATTAACAAAACACTACCAGAAAAGCATAATAGGTACAGGGAGCCAGTGCTGTGACAGCAAAGGTACAAAAACCCATCAATGAGAATGAAATGAGGATCATTCTCCAAAGCATGTCTTGTGTTTTTGGATGAAAGTTGTGAGCAGGGCCGCTGTCTTGTTGGTGAAGACTTGTGGGACATCTAAGAGATGAGGGCTGGCTGCTGAACAACATCCCATCTAAAGCCAGTAACTACAACACTTAAAATATCCTTTGAATTGTGTGTGAGTGAAGGTGTGGTATAGTTTGCTTTGAAAAATGCTCAGCAACAACAAAGTATCATTTGTTGTTAAGGTAGGATATAGAGAACAATTGCTATGGTCTTTTGAACCAATCAGCACAGTGTGTGATGCAACAGTACGTCACATGTTCAAACTGTGTTACCTGGAAACGTGGGCATTGTGTCGGATCCGTGTGTGGCAGAGTAGATTGGGCAGCCTCTGGGGCACCAGGACCCTGATCTGTTCCACCGAGCTGTACAGTTTCAAGATGCCCACATACAGACCTGGCTGGGTCCACTGAGTGCTGTGCCTGTGGAAGGATAGTTTCTCCTGGAGAGCGAATAGAAATAGGTACAGCGTGTGGGAATTTAAGAGATGTTAATAGGATGTAATGTTTAGGTGCCTTTTATTTGCTGTGTCTCATTTTGTTTTTCATTTGCTTAGCTAATTTGGTTGGGGCTTGCTAAATTAATTCCACTGCATTTTCAGGGTTATTTGAGTTGCAGAGGAGAGAAAAACGTGGCTCAATAATCAAGTCGGGAAAGTCAATACACTCAATCCCTATGCACTCAGCGCCAAACAGATTCAGTAGCGCTTAGCTGCTGCTCGGTACGTCCATGATGTTAGACTTTTTCGGTGTATCTCTATTTTACACAAACACAAACTCAGCCTCACCGTGAGCTGTTCATATAGCATGTCCATGGCAGTGGGCTCAGGGAGCAGAGGAGTCCTGCTGCGGTTCTTTTCCAAGCGGTCCAGAGGCATCCAGTGGAGCGGAGGGTCGGGGGGGCTTGAAGAGGCACAGATATGTCAGGGTAAAAATGAAAAATCTATTTAATTTAATAATCTATTTAATTAACTTAGTATAACACATCCAGCATATCACCAACAACAGACTAGATATCCTGATCCTCATTCTGCATGGATGCTAAACAGCCTGATGCCTGATCAGGTTATCATTTCCCCTGGGAAAGGGCAGTTCTGATTTGGGTTATTGATAAAGTCTAGCGGACTGATTGAAAATTCAGTCAGTTTTTCAAAATTGTTTGTTTCATCATAAAGGTTTGGGACATAATAGCAGCTGAGTAGTAAGATGGAGGCCGTTCTTCAGACAGAATCCAGAGGTTAAAGCTTCCTTTGATGCTGTGCACTCTTTATGGGAGGAAGAAAAAATGGGGATTAACAGAATGTAACAAAAGGCTCTTTGTCACCTGGGAGGGTTCGGGAACTCCTTCAGAGTCACTAGTAAGACGTTGCCCTGCCGGTCTTTCAATGGTTCGTAGTACACCTGGCCTAGGTCCATTGTTCCCAGAGAAGACTAAAGGCAGAGGAAGGTGGTGAGGTAAAACAGAAACATGAGGGTGAATAAATATGAGGATGTTAGGGATTAACGCAGTGAAACTCAGGTTCTGGGTGTACAAATATGTAGCCTGAGATAGGGAAACAAGGCACCAGTAAGAAGAGAAAGGAAGAGGAACTATTAAGAGGTAATTAAAATAGCAATTAACCCATTTTGACGCTTCTTATTCTGCAGAGTAAGCTGCTTAACATCCTACCTGCAGCTGGGAAACAGCTCTTAAAATATTGTGCCTGTTCTGAAGGAGTGAGGAGGGCGATGAATGAGCAGCGGAGAGGGCCTGCTGGAGCCAGGGCACTTGTTGCCATGCGCAGGACAGCTAGAAGGAAAAAAATCACATTAAATTTTAAGCTGCAGCTTAAATAAATCAATGGAATACTTTTATACTTCACTGATGAATGAAAACAGTTCACTGACATACTACACGTGTATTGAAATGGACTGATTTCAGAGTTACCAACAGCATCTATGTCAGTATATCTTAAATTTAAATATACATGACAGCTCACCTTTGCAAACCAAAGAAAGTCGTGGGTGATGGAGGTGGAGCAACACTGGATCTCCACCAGTGGGATTTGATCTTCAGCTGTCACCAGGATGTTTTCTTTGTGGTAGAACACAGTAGCCAAGTACACACCCCTGATGAGATCAATGACATTAACCAAATGATTAGAAAGATTAGATTGACTCTAAAATTATGATAAAACTATCAAATGGGTTGTGTCAGGTAAAACTCTGCAGTTTTATCACAATAAATTTATGACATCAAACTGTCTCATCCCATGAAAATCTGAGAGAGATCAGAAAAGTCCCTCAACTCACAAAACAGCCGTTAATCCTTCAAGTGAAGTAAAAGCAAAAAAATCTTTCCACAGACCGGCATGATAATCCAGCAGAAAACATGTTTTTTTTTTTTTTAAATGCATTAGTATTCCCATCATGCTGTTATCACTGTCAACTATAAATAACACTTTAACATTATTGCAAGTTATGCAAATGATGTTTGTGTCAAGCTTCGATAAGCATTTTCCTTTAAACCACCTCGTTTTGAATAATCTATGTGCTGTTCAACTGCTTTTTTAAAGCAATGCTGCGGTTCTTATTCATGCAGTTATACCCTTTCCTACTTTGAAGCTGCCCCATTTATCCACTGTCAGCTACTGTGGTGAGTGTGGGCCACCAAACGCTTGTGGCAGCAAGAAGCGTTGATCAATCACGTGCCACTTTCCACAGTTCAGTGATTTCAGACATCACCCTGTTCAAAAGACCTCCTCACTAATCTTGAGGCTGCAGCTGCTTTAATGTGACTGCTGTTCTTTTTCAATAACCGTAACAGATAAGAGTTTGGACTTGTTCTTTGTAGTCTATGCTGCTGTAATCGCATCGCATTTAATCCGTTACTCCCCATACCCTCAAGGCACAGTGGGACAGGTAAGACAGATAGAGCGCTACCTCTGTAGGAGACGAACAAACTTGGTGGCAGACTGGAACAGTTGTTTGATGCCTCGAGACACAGACAGACGCTTGCTGGGACTCTGGGGCTTAGAGCTCTCTGCGGAGCGGAGGAGAGGAGGATCAAACAGGATGAGAATCACTTTATCTGGCAAAGTACATTCACCGTGCACGCACAAGATATTAGAATGGGTGAAGGTGGTGGATCGGATTTCTCTGTAGTGAAAAGAGCTGATCCGTACCGAACATGCTGCAGATATAAAATGGTGTAAAGTGGGAATTAAAAGTGAGCATATTAAGTCCTTATGATGTATTTTATTTTTTGATGTCCTTGATGCTGATTGTGTTTTCCGACACTTCAGAATCTCTTAATAAATACAGGTACAACAGAAAACAAGGTCAGAATTCTTGTATGACTACGGTACTTGGAAATTCTGAAAATCTGAGGTTGAAAAAAACACACAGTGCTTTCATACTGGAGGGAGGCAGTCAGATGTGTAGACCTTTTTAGTACATGATGGTATAACCACCAAAGGTACAATTAGTCTAGGAGTTAAAAGTAATAGATTTTTAGCAATAGAGGAACGTGGGATTTATCGTATATAATGGTAAATATGTATATATTAGGAATAAAAATGCCAAACAAGGTCAAAGTGGTTTTGTTTTTCATTGCGACATCAATGCTGTGACAGAAAATAATTAAAGTCTCATGGATATGCTTCCTTAACAGTAAATGCAATTGTTATATCAACAAAGACCCACCTTTACCTATGCAGTATCCTCTGTAATTTGGTTCTCTGGCATCTTCCAGCAGTTTCCTCGCAAGGGCCTCTTGATTTCTGAACTGTGACTTCACACCGATGCACTCTCTCCAACCTTCACGGGAAAAAAGAGAAACAAATCATCACTTTCATTTTTATGCAATTAGGGAAAATCATTCAAGACATCAAGAAGTCATTTGCAGGTGAGTCCTGAGTGCTGCCGTTTCCTATCACGGTGATTAGGAGGCAAGAGCTATTGCATGAGAGACCATCTGTGTGCTGAGACTAAGTTTCAATGCTAATTCAGTCAAAGCCACTGAAACTATGGCTCCTTTTAAGTTACATATGATGTTAATTGTGTTACCCAACATGCTGAATATCACTTGTGTCACTACTTTGGTTGTAGTCTGACTTATATTTGGATTTATAATAACATTTTCTGTCTTTAATCTCCATTTCAGAAACGTTGTGTGGCAATTTTTGCATCATTGCACAGCTTAAAGTGGAAAGTAACAGCAAGTAATGTAGAGAGAGATGGGATGGCATGCAAGACAGATTATGAGCCAAATTCAAACTCAAAGCAGCAGGAGTATAAGGCCCATTGACTCACAGTGACATCTTTAATTCTCCATGTTTTAATAATTAATTAATCTACCAGCCATGAGTGGATTCCACTTCTTTCACATCAGGCTTGATGTCAGCCAAGTAATTTCATTAGTCAGGGACAGAGAGAAAAAGAACAGAGCCCTTTTAACATTGCAAGTCCATATTCATCAAAGTTTGCAGTTCAGTATACTCACTGGAGGGGGCAGCGCTGACTGGAGTAGAGCACTGAGGCGGGCCCCATCCTTTCACATTGTAGGCACTCACTCTTACAAAGTAATGCACTCCCTGCATTTGGAGAAGCACCAGACTGCCAAATTATCACCATGCATTAACCTTATGAATCATCCATTCCAGGGCAAAAAAAAAAATCACATACCGCTCTCATTATTAATTCATCTGGTTTAGTAAGGCAGTTGAGTAGGATAAGTGTTTACTTATAGAAAGTGGTTCAGCACAGCAGTCTGAGAGTGGGGAGCAATAAATACAGTCTGCGTGTAGGTGTGAAGTTAATGTGTGTATATTGCATGTGTGTGCATGATTGCATGTCCCTAAACTATTTAAATATGTGCACCTGCATCCAAGTCTTTTTGTGTGTTTGCAGTTATAATCTGTGAATGCCCTGATGGGTGCTTGCCTGTGTGTGTTTGTGCTTGAGTGAGCGTATGTAGGTGCTGCTTGACTTACTGTTGTGAGTCCGTTGATACTATGGGACGGGTTCTTGGTCTCTGTGACTTGGGCTGAGCCAAGGATGCGTTTGAAGCTGGCTGAGGTGCTCCATTCCACTGTGAACACAAAACAACTTCACTGACACATTATTCTCTGGCTTTACTCAGATCCCCCATAAGGATTAAGGACTAAGGATTTAGGATTAAGGATTTTTTACACTTTCAGGAACTTGCTGTACCTGGGCTTAATCTACCCTTGGCTGCGAAGTATTTATGCAGCTGTAAAACTAAGTTGCAAAAATAGAGAAGCCAAACTCAATCCATAAAAATAAGGCTTTAATACCTGTCAGCCTAAATGATGTGTGAGACTTTAACCTCCTACTTTATTAAATTTCCCCTCCCCTCATCTATCTGTCTGTTCATCCATCCATCCATTTATAGCAAATTCTTATTCAAAGTCTTAGTTATTCACCACCTACCCCTGTAGCGGGTGATGAGCCCCATGGTGTCACCTTCTGGCTCTTTGATTGCCACAAACAGGGAGGATGTGCTGGTCACCAGTATGGACACATGACTGGGAGGCCCAGGGAGCTCTGGGTAAAAGATTTACACAGACCAATGTTAAAAATGAGCACTTATGAGCACTAGTACCAACTATTAATGGACAACCACAGATTAAAAAGGTAGTTTTGTATTTAAACAAGAATCCCGTTGCCCAATGGCTCTCAACCTAACCAACCGAGTCTAATAAAATTGAGAGGTTCTTCCCTTAGAGATCTGTGTTGCTCAAAGACGCTGAATCTCCAACAGCTCTGTCTGAGCTGTTCTGTAGCTGATCTTGCACTCTCAAATGTTTGCACATGAATAGAGCCACTGGAAAGAGTTTCTCTGCAGGAATCAGCAAACTAAATCTATATTGCAACAGCAGCCCCATCACGCGTCCAGATAAAGACAAATTTTTGCATTGTGATGAAATGTTACTGTGACCCGAGCCATGACACAAATAGAAAAAGTCCTCAGAGAAAACACATTTATATTTTACATTTTTTAGCACTCTGCTGACACTGATTTGCAACAAGAGTATGCTTAATTTTACTGCAACAAGAAGAGCTGCTGCCTTATTGGCCTTAAACAATAACGCTGTGATCATAAAACAGTCAAGGAAGGAAGGAAAACTGTAAGTGTTTGAAAATGAAATTAAATGAGAGCTAAGAGGAGACACTTATATAGAACAATTAAAGTAAGTGCAGAGGGGACACCATCACATACTTCTATAAAAAATGCAGGACTTTGAACCAATGGATTGCCAGAAGGAAGAAGACTTGTGTGGGTTGGTTGCACCAGCACCAAGGCTTTGAATTTGATACAAGCAGCCACTGGCAGCCGGTGGAGGGAGTGCAGGGCATGGGAGAATTTGGAAAGGTTGATGACAAGGCAGTCTGTTGAATTTTGGATGAGTTGAAAGGGGCTGGAGGGAGATTTTCAAGAGGCCAACTCTGACTTACAAGAAAGGTAATCAGTAAAACCTAAGCAAGAACCTTGGCCTAAATACCTCATCAACGCGGTCTGATCAACAGTGTTGGAGGGGCTTTATAGAGGAACATTGGAAAATGAGTAGTCCTACCTTTGTAGTATGAGAAAAAACCCTGCAAGAATACTAATATATTCTGGCAAATGAGGACTGAAAAGAAACTGGCCTGTGACCTAGATCCCTCTCTTAAGCTGTAGTTCAATAAAGGCCACAAGCTGACCCGAGATCACTGACCTGTCTTTTGGAAGTTCTCTCTCATCCGGCAGTATAGTTGCAGTCTGAGGCTCCAGAGGTGGACGTGTCTCTGGACCTCAGCCTGTGCCTGCAGCCCTGCCCCCGTCTTCCTAAACACCTCCTTCTTCCTCTCCTCCACCCGTTTGCCCGCCAGTGCCACCAAGGCATCCAACTTCAGTGTCCACTCTGCTGGTTGGCACACTGAGAGAAAATACAGTTGGGAAAGATGAGGAGACCGAGTGGCGGGGTTACAATTTGCACTGAATTAAAACTGAGCCTTACAACAGCATTTTAAAACCGTCCTCTCTCAACAAAAATTTTATGTTACTCATGATATTTTAAAATGTAAGACTCACAAACAGGGTTATGTCTGGCTCCCGCCTTTGTCAACACGTGGAGCAGAAGGGAATTGTGGGTGAGGGCAGCGACGTCCAGGGGGACCAGGCCCTGTTCGCTCACCCGGTTCACCCCCTTCTCCCTCTCTCTCTCCCAGTCCTTCTCTTTCTTCTCCCCTTTCTCCCACATGCTTCCTCCTCCACAGTTGGTGTGGTCTCTGGACAGCAGGCTTTGTACAGCCAAAGTGTCCTCATTTTCCACTGCCTCCCACAAGGTCTTGTACTAATGGGGAGCAGGGGGGAAGGTGAAGGGCCAACAGGGGGTGGGCGGGTGAGGGAGAAAGACAGAAGAAGAGAGTTCACACTAAAAAGAGACATTTATTTTATGAGGTAGAGGGAAGAGAGTTGCTGTTCAAGGAAAGAGGCAGTGGACGGCACAGAAATACGGGACACATAAATCAAATCATAAATCAGACCAGCAGTCCCGACTGGGATAATGCATTCATAGTGACACTGAGCCAGCATGTAAAGTAAGATCTTATAATTTAAAATAGAAATGCAACCAGACGACAGGAGGGCGTTTCAGCCGGAGCAACCAGACTTCCCCACAAAATGACACCCAAATATCTTACAGCATCTGCAGACTTGCTGAGGTGTTTGGGTGTGTCCGTTTCCCCGGCAACAGATGACTCTCCACCCCTCAGTCTGACGGACAGGTTCCTATAGATGCGTTTGGCCGAGACAGGGCCCATTGATCGCCGGCGCTGGGGCGGGTTCCTCATGGACACAGACATGACAGGTAAGGTGAGGTGAGGAGGGGAAGAAGGAGAAGAAGAAGAAGAAAAAGACGAAGAAAGAGACGGAGAACAGGGAGACAAAGGATAGCTGAAGAGAATGAAGAAATAGTTGGCGGTGTGATGGATTGGTTAGTTCATGAAAAGAATGATTAGGACCCCCCGACTGAAGATCCTCAGAGAGGGAAGACGAAAAGTGGCATTTGAAACAGAAAAAAAAATGAGAGCTTGGGGAGAGTGAGAAAAGGTGAAAGTCATTAGGAACCTGGAGGAGTGCATAGCAGGGAATGAGGTGAGAAATAAAAAGAGGTGGAAAAAAAACAGAAAATAAACAGTCAGTCTCACAGAGATTCTTCTACAGCAAAGGCAATTTTCTGCAGACTTGAAGGGTGAGTATAGGCTGAGCTGAGTAGTGCTGTTGTGTGGGTGGATAAATGGATAAAAGTTACAATGCCTGTACACTGTAGATGAAAAATGCCTTGAAGCATTTATTTTTGTGCCTCTTACTATTCTCCCTTTTATGTGACACGGGTTTTATTCGCTTTGAATGGACTCTCTGAGCGCACAAAATGGCCGACCCATCAATCTAATCACCTAAAGAAAAGCAATCTCATGTAGAAGAGCCAAAATCCTTATAATAAATATGGATCATCAGCTTGAAGATAAAAATCCATCATCACCATTGCAGCCATGACGGTTCATTATCAATTCCATTGCCTTTTCATCCTTATAATCAGTCACTTTTGTGCCTGAAAATCTGTCTTTTTACACTTGCTGCAAAATGCATTCAGGCGTGGTTTTTCTCCTTTTTTTCCCTCTTCCTCTTCAGTCAGCAAATCTTCACTTTCATTTTGTCCCTGTCTTTAATTCTTATTCCCTCTCTCCTTTCACAACCCTACAGTTCGGAGTGATTTTCTCGTCACTTCGGTTTACGTCACGCCCTGAGCATTCAGATCTGAAGAGCATCTTTACTAAAAGGGGGACACTCAAGCTCTATCATCTCTGCCATCTCCATCTCTCACATCACCACTTTCCCATCTGAAGAAAAGCCTCAACTTTCAGCGGTTTTCAGAATTTAATCTCTATCAAGTCAAGTCCCGGTGTGCTGAGTAGTCCACTGTCATTGTGTGAAAGTGAATACTCCCTTGTTTGGTGCTAGCTGAGGACAGAATATGAGGCTTCTGGCCACAATGACGCCACATCTCTTAGTGACTCATTGCTATTGTACCTGCTACCTCACCATGTGACTCACTTGCATGCACAGTACCTGCGCTGTCTATATGTGTGGACTGTATAGGGGGTAATACCAACCACTGTTATTGGTACAGTGTAGCCTTGTTTGTTTATGTCTTCCACAACATCAATTGTGGAAAGTTCTAATGGAACAGATTAACTTTAGTGTTTGCCTTTTTTTTGAGGCAGCACAAAGACAAGACGAGGCAAAACAGAGGAGGAGAGGAAAGAGGTGTTTGCAAACTCCGCAGGCACTGCTGCTGAGAATAACCGGTTAGCGTGAAGCACTTTAAAAGGAACCTGTTGCTGACCTGCGAGCAGACAGATCCACTGTGGTTTTGTTGCATGTCAGTTTCTTAGGTTGTGGTGATGTTGTTTTTTTTTTGGTTTTTTATCTCAGTGCTGTGGCCCACCAGAGTATGCTGTGTATTTGCAAATAGGCTTTCTGTTTTGTCAGTCTGCTAAATGCTGTGGCTCACACGTTCAGCTGTACATGGAAACTTCAGATGACTAATATTTCTTATCCTCCAGGAAGTGATGCTGTACATTCTTTTGTGTAAATATACCACAGAGGACATCACCTCAGTCACCAACAGTTATCTCACAGTATCAAAAGCCGGACTTTGTTCACATGCATTGTGCAGACTACAGTTATTCTTATAGATTATTTACAGGCAGAATAAATGTAACATCAAAAGACAAAATTATAATGATCATGATACCTAAACAACAGCAGAACTGTAAGCAATGAATGTCAGAACATAAATGAATCTTTCTGCATGGCAAGTTAACTACAGCCTCCAAGTCATCACAAAATGTAGGTATAAAAGCTTCTACAAGTCATAAAACACCAATATCTATCTATCTATCTATCTATCTATCTATCTATCTATCTATCTATCTATCTATCTATCTATCTATCTATAATGGCACATAGTTACTGCAGACACTTGCTGTTAGACAGGAGACTAGAATAAAATTCGCTGTGGATTTACATCTAGTGGAAAACTACCAAAACAGTGTCATAAATCCATAGTTAATAGTTTGGCACCGAATGGAGCAATGTGATCCGATGATTTTGGACAACGGGTTAAATAAACTATGCACAGTCTGAACTTTGTGTCATATGTTGTTAAGAGTTTTACATTTCTTACCGTAAGTCGCCACTTTCATTTGAATCGGCCTCTTGTCCACCGCTGCACCGTTCACCATGTTTGACTTGTTCCATAAAAGCCCTCCTGCTGCTCACATACCTCTGAGGGTGAAGTGCACCTGAACGTCACATCTGACTGAGAGTCTGCCGCTACCCTTTGCACACACACACACACACACACACACACGCGCGCGCGCACACACGTCTTCCTTGTTCCGCCCCCTTCCTACTTTATGTCATTTAATTTCTCAGAAAACGTTTGGTTAAGACTATAAAAGGAATTTTGTCTGATATAAATAATAACTATATATAGAGTGACTATATATAAATTAATAATAAGTATTTTGTTCACCATAATAATAATAATAATAATAATAATAATAATAATAATAATAATAATAATACAGGATTTTATAGCTACAGTAAGGTTTACAGATTCTATAGGTCCTTTTAAAAAGCATGATAGGATGTCCAGTCTCTATAGTAAGAGACTGAGTAGTGTAAATTATGTGTCAACAGTGAATGCCGGAGTATCTATTATTTCTGAGCAGTGAAGCAAGCAGACAACGCAGTCCTAGACCTTGCTATAGTGGTACTGTCATCATTACCTTTACGTAAAAATGGCGTTGCTACTCCCTGACTTGTACATGTCTTTGTTAGTGGAAACAGTTTGTTAAAATAATGTGAGCAGCCTGACGTTGTGACAAAGTGTGGGCTGGTGACTGGAAAGATGTATAAAGCTATATTTAGGGTGACTCAACTCCCACGGCAATGGCTGCTGTATGTGACCGGGTGCTGAAATAAAATAAGTCTGAAATGTTTCTTATACTATTATTGCCTGACTGTTTCAGACTACTGACTCATCTTTGTGTGTGTGCATCTGTGTGGTGTTCATATGCACAGGAAGTGGTTCAAGATATATCAAACCAAATGAGAGAAAAGTGAAGGCCTGGCAATAATGTGAAAAATGTTTGCATGTTAAGTCTCCACTTATGCTTGGACAGGAGCCGAATCCATTTTTCTCTGTGTTGTATTAGCCTCCGAAGTATTGTCTGTGTGATACAGTTGTCAAATAAAGTTGACAGATATGCATCGGCTCCAACCCGAGTAGAGAGGAGGGCTCTCTTTCTCTTTCTCTCTCTCTCAGGGGCCAATAAACCTCCAAGGCTGATGGATTTAGCTCATGTCCAAGCACAAATGGAGACTTTAGAAGCAAATATTTTCCACCTTCTTTGTCAGCTACTCTTCACAGTCTGCCAAACAAGGCTCTGACCACTTCCTGTACACACAGTCCTAACACGGCACACGGTGGCTCCAATATGTTTGCTGGAGCACAGCGGATTTGTCAGAGGCAACACATATTGCACACTGAGAAACTATGAGAGATTAGCCTGCTGCACACACTGGTGCACACTCATGCACAGTGGCCACGCAGAGACACACACTCGCACTGAGGCAGAGCTGAGCAGGCTACACTTGCTGTCATGCACTTCTTTGATGTGCAGTGAACTCTGCTTAAGGAGAAGTAGAGAGAGATTATGAATTGACATTTTGGTAGTGGCTGATACTCACCCCCACACTCCTATCATCAGACAGTTGCTCAGTTGCCGAGAGGCTTTTGTTGTCATGGCGATAACCAAATTGTGGCCTTTGCTGTTAAATGATACCGCAAAACAAACTCATGCATCCCAACGTACACTCACAGCACATTATTCAACAATGACATCTTGGAGGATAAACTTGTGCTGATGCATCACTTCGAAGATAATCATTTTCCCCCAAAAAAGATATCAGCTTGCCCTTGAACTTTAAAGACTTTTGATAGAAAAACTGTATAATAATGACAGAGCAACAAGCCCCTGAGAAGAAACATGGGTTCTAAGTAGCTCTAAATGTGATGGTGTGGCAAATGCAGTATTTCTTTGAGAAGTTTTGATAAGAATATGAAATATCCTTTGTACAGCCTGTGTCTTAACCCTTGTATTGTCTTCACTTTTAGGACCTTCTGGTATCCCTCGGGTCAAATTGACCTGACCCAGGGCACATTTGGGGTTTTAAAAACTATTCTGAAATAAAATTTTACTCATAAACCATTAACATATATTGTCTTTATCTCAATTTCAAACAATAGAGATAACATATTTGCTTAATGATTGAAATCAGTTTCTACTAGAAGACAAGTAACAATGGAAGTGTGAGAAGCTGGGGTCCTGGGCACACGATGTCTCCTTTAGATCTGCAGTGTCACTAGTGCCTTGCCTAGCTAGCTTCTCAAGGAAGAAGTCGTCTTCTTTGGAGCTTCCTTTGGTTCCAGTGTAGGTTGATTGCCATCCAGATTGTAAATGTAAATTATGTTATAGGCTGAGCCATCCAGCTTGTTGTAAAAGATCACGAGTGGCGACTGTGCAAGTGTTCTTCTTTGACAGCTGTGGCAGAGTGGCAGACCAGCAGCTTGTCTAAGTTGTCTACCCCTCCTTTGGTGACCTCCTTTGGCTTACGGTCCCCCTGGCTACTTATTGCTCAATTGTTGTTGCTGAGTGCTCATGAGCACTTTCCCCCTTTTTTTGGTATGTAAGATACCTGGGCAATATTGGCCATTCACATAAAGTTGGAGGAACGGACTAGCCTGACAGAGACGGTAAAGACTTCAGGAAAGTGAGAGCAAACAGCTTCTCTGTGCCTTAGATGCCTATATTATATAGTGTAACGTTATCTGTGTGTGTGTGTGTGTGTGTGGGTTAGGGTTAGGGTTTGAAACGGGTCAATTTAACCCAAATACCATACAAGGGTTAATCACTATCAGCAGTCTGTTATATACGATCACACCTGATAAAGAATCCTTCATTGCGACATAACTAAGCAGCAAAACATTTAACCATTAGCTCCATGCACCGAAGAAGTGTCAGTCTTTTATTTTGAAATTTAAACAATTAAAGACCTCTAACCTTTATTAGCGATTCCTTATTGTCAGGAGATTATGCCTTGTCCAGGAAAATGGACCCCACATGACCCCACTTAAATTTGATTATTCTCACAGATTTTACCCTGAATTTTAAGACACAACTTCCTTATTCCCCTCAAAGAAAACAGCTCTTTAATCCAACTGAACTAATCCACCTGATAAACAGTCACCTTATGCTTTGATGGAGCTGGTGTCTCAGATGCATCCTCCTCAATGATAAATATGTTTGTCAAATTCCACAACAACAACAACAAAAAAAAAAAAAGAAGCCAAGGTGCTCCTAGAGGCAAACTCCACTGGCATTCATACACGGAAACTAAATTTTATTAAAGATTCTGGCTGCTGCCTTCCAAGTGTATCCTCTCTCACAACATCAAAGACATTTATTTCAAAATCATACATTAAATGTGCCGCATCCAAGATGCGTGGATGCTGAAGAAACATCTATTTGTTTTTTCTTCTAATGTGAACTGAGGTGAACTCTCTTCTTGCTCTCACACAACAACAAAAGTAAAGGCAGAACGTAATTAAATCTTACAAACAGGCCACATTTGAGAAACTCTGAGGCCAATATAACTCTCATATATCTATATACTGTCTGCAATTTAAACTAATATTCTATAAATTAATAACATTTAAATACATTTTATGACACTTTAATGTTTGTTAAGTCTGCTCATAGACTGTATATAATACTAATAATCTATTTTACAAGCAGTCAATGATTTAGCTAAACTTTGTTTACATACATTGTATTGTTAATAAAGTTTTATTTAAAAAAAGAGTGTGTACACCCTCAAACTGAATCTCTAACATAATTGTTTAGCTTAATGGTAAGTTTACAGAGTTTATCAATGTATTTTATGTGGCGGTGTTAATACTTTACATTTGTACATTTTTAGAGAAAACCTTAAAAAGAAACATAGCACCGAGTAGATACAACTATAAAGTTTGTTGTTGAGCAACACAGCCTGCAAGTTGCTAATTGACGTTAGCTCACCTTGATGTCTTAACTATTCAGGCTGTTTAATGAGTACATTTTGTTTGTTTGTTTGTTTGTTTTACTCACCTGCCGGACTTACTTAATTTAACTGATTAACTTACTCCACGGTGTTTTAGTTTCAACAGGTTGGAGCAGTGAAATGACGAGCAGGGACGTTGTTTATGAGAAGATCCACGCCAGACATGACCCGCGGTGGAGCGGCCGCCTGGGGCCTGCAGAGGGGGGCGGCCTGCTGCTCTGTGTGGCCTGTGTCATTGAAATGATAGAGAGTGATGAGATTTCGGTGAAACATCTATATACATATGATGAACTTGTTTTTTAATCTTATTTCTGTATGACGCTTTGACTTAAAAATGAAGTTACAGGTGTGTGTCAGCCTCCAGCCCTCCCTGTCTCAGGCACTATTTAGGATTGAGCAGAAAATATTAATGGAAAATGCATTATCCTTTTAATTTCCCATGATGCACCGGCCTTATTCACTTTCCCATCTCTCTCTCCCACTGTCTCTCTCTCCCTCCTTCTGTCTGTGTTTTACAGTCTGTGAGAAAGTCTTTTGCCTTGTCTGGTATCAGCGGAGTGCTGAAGTGTTCCCCAGGGGCCTTGAGAGAGCTGTTCCGGCAAGACCACAGAGTGTCTCTGCGTTTTATTGCGTCTCTGCTCGGTGAGAAATAGCGGCACATGCAGCATGAGGTTAAAGGATGCAAAGGATTGACCAAGACAAATAATTAAGACGCACTGGACGTTCATCTCTAAATAGTTACAGTTTGTTACACTGCCATAAAGAGTCCTATATGTTTGGACAGTCACTTATTAATGACAAAACAAGAGGCACCAACAGTGAGGAGTGCACAGATCCTCCACTTCACACCGACCATCACTAACCAACAGACGCCCAGTTTACTTTAATGACCTTCCCTCTCCTTGGAACTAATCTCCACTGGGTCAGCTCACAGTGCTCCTGCTGCAGTCACATCACTGATTTTCTGCAAGGTCACACTGAACAACCAAGACAATAGCTGTTATCACATAACCTAGGAAGTAAGATAGAGAATATTATCATATTCATATAAATATTCAGTGTTCAGAATAATACAGCTACATTTAAAAAAAGAAAAAAATAGATAATAGAGTTGAGCTGCTCTTCACTTCTTTTTCTTCATGTTATCACATTGCCATCTGTAGTAGGATTAAAACAACACGCTGGATATTAAGTTTGGTGCCTTTTGATGCCATTGATGTTCCCTTTTCATGACAGCTAGATTAAATCTAATGTAAAATTGTATTGTGGTTGCATAGTTTAATTATTTAACTCATTTACACTATAAAAGTCATTAGCATATATTTAAGCGGACCATTTTGTTTCTGACTAGATATTCTTTCAGATCCCATCACTGATATTTTCTCGGGGGGAAAATACTCATTTTATTTATAGGATTTATAAGATTTAAGACGAAGTCATAGAGAGTTGGCAAAAAATGCAAAAGAATCAGCCTAAAATCTGATTGCAGGAAACAGAATCTGAAAACTTAACATAACCTGACTGATGTTCTTGGCAGGTATTTGTTATGCAGTTGTTTACACTAGGGATAGTTTAATCAGATAATTCTCCATGTAAGAATCAGAAAGGTTAACAACACAACAGATAACAGAATACAGTGATTGATGAGACTCTTTGAGCGCAGCATGAATTGGTACAGCTGTCTTGGATATATGTGAAGTCATCAGTATTTTGACAACCGTGTAATGAAGCCAAGTCACCCTGTGAGATCATGCTTATGTGCGGAGAGGGCGTACCTTTATTAGACCTGTATTGTGGTTAATAATTTACTACCAGGGCCAGTACATTATCCTCACCACAAGTCTTTTATAGGAGATGTTATGAGAATGGCAGATAAAAAGCACTGGTAAGTTTGTTTATAAAATGTGTTTTTATGGCGCCACATCATCAGAGGATATTACTGACACTTTGTCCTCACTGCATGACTTTCCCCATGTTACTGCAGCATAAAGTATTAGATCTACACAAATTGAACTCCAATCAGATTAGTACAATGAGAGGATATATGGCTACATGGTAAGCCGGTGAAAGCTCTGACCAATATGACAAGACATCATCAGCCATTACAGTGCTTGTGCTTGTGGTCTGCTGAGCTTCACCATGTGCCAATGAAAGCATAATCCAATATAAAATATGCCTTTCATCTTCCCCACTTCGCATCATCCTTTTGTACATGCTTGTAGGACAGTATTTACAGATGCAACCATAGATGGTGTTATTTCTTTTACACTTGCTTTAAGCCTTTTTTTGGCACTACATGTTTTGGAACCCTAAAACTAACACAAAATGCCGTAGATACAACATTTGTGACGATCACACATCAGCAACATGAATCTCATTTAATGTCTTTGAACCTTACTATTCCTAACCACCTTAGTTTATTTTTCATATATGAGTATTCAGTTTGTTCTTCCTTTTTCATATTGCATTTTGGTGAGACCTTTGTATGTTGCAATAGGCTTCTGAAGTGTGCTTTTGAAATCTAGCCTGTCATTACTCCCTAGGGATGCTTCTCACCGTGGAGGACCCAGCCACTCTGGAAAAGGTTGACCAAGGTGAAGAGATGCCTCTTTGTGGTTTGGATAATATGCGTGTGTGTGTGTGTTTGTCTGTGTGTGTGTTGTATGCCCACGCACACATGCATTTGTACACACTCACATTGTCACATTGCACTCACACAAACATAGTTACAGGCTTTCTCTGTAGTTCTCTGTAGTTCAGGTCACGGTCACTGCTGGTTACTAAGGTGATCTTACATTGACTCTATATACCAATTTCTAAATGTAACATTTAGAAATGCAGTGAAATGTAACCTCATTTCACATGATATGATATTCTTCCACTGCTGCTCTGTGCAGTAACTTTTCTCTTTATTTTAATGATCAGTCTCTAGGCTGGTATTTCCCTTCTCTTAATCTTGGTCTCTCAGTGAACCAGCAGTTTTTAGCGCTTTGACAGTAAGATTTGTCTCTCTGCAGCGAAGTCTTTCAAAGTGCAAAAATGTTTTGGTAAGTGCAAATGACAAAATGATTTTATGGTCGCTGTCTTAAAATGCCTCAGGGACCACTTTGCTCTAATAGTTGGTAGGGTGCATAAAATCTGACACTGTTTTTGCTCTTTGCACAAAGAATGTGTGAAGAACATATTTTGCAACTCATTTGAGCCCTATAAATAATGCAGCCATAATATCTGGGTGTGTGAGGAGAAACAAATGAGGGGAGAGAAAGCGAAGAATCCTCCAGAGCTTTTCTAACACCAGCTAAGCAGTAATGTATAGCAGCCATCTTAATAAGAGTTTTAGCTGAGAGGTATACCTGCATACTGTCCTGTCCATACTGTGACATCATATCTTATGTTACTAAACAATATGGGCTGTTGGTAGCATATAATGAAATCAGAACTAGAACCGAAATCCTTCAAAGAAACAGAAAATTAAAAAAGATGCAACTCTAGATTACTCATCATTTTTCATTTTTGAATCAAATATTTTCAGCAGTTGTTTTTCTCACAGTTGCAGAGCAGTTCCTAGAAAAGTGGAAAACTAATGTGATGTTTATTTAATGAATTGTTCTCTGTGTTTTGTGTTTGGTGTGTGTTTGGTGATGCATGTGTGTCTGTGTACATGCATGTGCGTGTCAGTGCTGGTTCAGCTGCTTTTAGAGCTTCAGAGTGAGCCATCATTTCACTTTGTTTTGGACAAGATACACAAACAGGTGAGAACAACCCAGACATAAAGAGAAACACATCTGCTACTCTACACATGCAGGCACAGAAACATACTCAACATGTTAGAATATGTAACAGCACAACAACATATCCTCCTGGGGTTGTTTAGCAAACAGACAGTGTGCCTTTCTCCCTTTGGCTGCTGTTGTGTCACTTGGGAAGGTATTAGTGGAAAAGCCTCATTCAGAAGCCGACGCTGCAGGTGGAAAATGCTAAAGCTCTGTATACTGATGATGACAGAGGTATAACATCAGACAAAGGTGCAGGCAGGTCTCATTTACCTCTCTAGAATAGAGCCTGATTGAACTTTTTCAGGAAAATATACTTGAGGAACCCTCTGTTCAGAAAACAGATTTTTAATGCGATCTGACTACTGGAAAGAAAAATAGGTTTGTTTTCTGAGGTCAGACAAAGAATGAATTACAAGATTGTGCAAGTTGTAATTTTGTACTTGAAGTTCAATTTGTTTTCAGTGTAAAGAATAAATACATCTTATGCAACACAATTTTAACCATCATGTTGTGTTCATTTCATGTTAAACGATTTTGTGTTCCCTGGTCAAAAATGACCGTTCCATTAAGACTCATCATAAAAACTATAATAATACATATATTATCACTATTTGTTGTGTTAGATTTTTTTTTTTATCAACTTAAAGTTCTTGTGAACATTACAAGTTTTGAATTTCTATTTGTTATTCATGGCCTGTATGCCTCATTGATCTGAGCTTATACATCTTGAATTTGAGTTCTAAAAAACATATAATTTCTGGATTATTTTGACTTTAAGAAATAATCAGATGAAACATATAATGCTGTTTATCTTTATTTATACTGACTAATTTGGGTCAAAGTTACCAAGGACATTTGTTTTGAAACCATTTAAAAATTTTTAAACAGTCACATAAAGTAACACCTTTTGTGTTCCTGGTCAAAAGTGACCGGGAAGATTTTATTTGTGTACAAGAGGAAATTATCCCAACACTACACTTAACAATTTCACAATATTCCAAGATCAATATCTTAATACATTAAAGAACAACTGTTATAATATGAGCACTATAAAATGGATTTAATACTTATAATTCCGCTAGAGGCTAGCTGTTTGTAAGAGATGCTTTTTCCCGGGGTTTTCCCTCTCGTGTCGTTTTCCCTCCGTGTTTCACATTTTGAGCAGTGTTGCATGCATCTTATATGCATTGCATTTATGGCACGTTACTCTTGTTTTCACATCAGTTATTTCTTGGTCTGGATTATATTCTGTCATCTTCAGCTTCTGACACTTCCTCCTCTAATCCATCCTCACTGCCAGTTTCCTGGCCTCTCTCCTCCTCACCAGTGTGGTGATCAAATATATAATCAAGAGCCTCACTTACTGTTATGTCGGCCTGCCATGGTGCTGCCACATAATGAACCGTGAGCAAGGCCTCATAAAAGCATTATATACCAAAGCTACGAGAAAAGTTCAGTATTATTGAAACTACGTTGCAGCTGTCTGTGAGAACTGCCAACAGGTGTTGAAACTCTGCTGGGCAAAGGTTCGTAGTGGTTGAAAGGGAACCCAAAGTGTGTGTGTGTGTGTGTGTGTGCATGTGCATGCATGCATGCATGTGTGTGTGTGCGTGTGTTCATCTGACAAATGAGGATGTACCTGAGCTCACTTTTATACACTAATTGTCGTCTCCCCCATTCATTTCTAATGACCGGTTCATTTTTGACCGGGAACACCAAGAGTGTACAAAAGTTTAATAAAACACACAAAATTGTATTTAAGTCAATACAATTTATTGAACTTAATTGACAAAGTCAAGGAATCTAAGGCCTGATCAAATTAAGTACATTTTTCAGAGATAAAACTTTTAAATCGGTCAAATTTGACCGGAACACAACATGAGGGTTAAGTAAAAAATCATAAATTTCTGTATGGATTTTTTCACGCCTGCTGTGCTGCTACAACTTTCCTGATGAGTTGATTTTGAAAATCCTACTGTTGGTCACATATCTTAGGCAAAAGTGCTGGTGTATAGCGCTTTGCTTCAAGACACCGACTGCCACTGTTCTTCATTTATCTTCCGTTCTCCTTTGTATTACTTGATTCTGTTTAAAGTGTCACAATCCGTGTGTGGTGTCTGACATCCTGTTGATGTTGTGTCATATACCTACATGCTGTGAAGCCTTCATGAATATGTTCCTGTTCTGTGTTCATCCAGACAAGTTCCTTTGCATTGTTGTATATCTATTCTCATTGCTTTTTGCTTTTGCCCGTTCCCTATAAAGCTGAGTGAACAGCTCAGTGTGAAGCATTTCCAGCCCACCTTCATCTTCTTGGGGAGCCTAGTGGAAGCAGCCCCCAACGTGGCCCATGGTCTGGTGACTCAGTTTGGTGAGGAACTGCAACAGACATTCAACCACATCTCACAGTTAAATAGGCACTGGTGTACAAAGGGAAATAGCAATACATCTTCACCTGTTTCGCCATTTTTTATGGTCAGTACTACGTACAGTCTTTATCAATAAAGATGCACAATAAGCTACTGTTTTGAAATCTAGTAGTCCACTTTGGTGTCAGCTTTGCTTTGTTAGATGGAAGGTGGTAAACGTCTCTTGTACTTGACTCGCATCAGGTGGGTTTGGGTTAGTTTTTTTAAAATGCAAGGGAGTTAGGATCAGGTCAGGTCTCAGATGGCTCATCATGCTGCTAGACCTCTCATGTCCCTCTTCACTGAACTGATCCATCTAAAACAAATTGCTAGAAAATAAAGCGAGACAGGAACAATTCACCTCAGAAGCTGATATCCAGAAATGTATTAGAAATATTACAGTTCACCTCAAATGGAAGGGAAGAATAGGAACGAATATTTAATTTTCAGCATCCCTTTGCTCCCTGCATAGGAATATCCACAATGCAATCACCGCTGCCTATTTTGACCTTTTCAATTATGTCCCTAATGCCTAGAAATAGTTGTCCACTTTTGAAATGGTCTTTCCCTGTGCCCTATTCCGCTCCCTCTGCTCCTGAGAAATGGGGAAAAAGTTACAAAACTGTATTTTTCATATCCTTTCCCTTGAACTTTCTCAATTCAATCTCTCTAGCTGTTATGACCTTTTCAATTACGCTCCAGCTGCATTGAGATAAGCGCACTGTGTCCGTACTTAAAATTCTGTCTGCATAGCCAATCCCAGGCCGGCTCTTGCTGAAAATATAAAAAAGCTGCGAAAGTTACAAAAACATGTTCATCCAACCTTTATGCTGAAATTCCACATATATATGGAAATATATAGACACAGTATGTCTGTGTACAATTCTGCTGTGTAGTGAGGCAGAACGATAATGCACCTCACCACCCCTCCCACACGCAAGTGATTTAATCTCTGCTACAACCACCTGTATGATGTCTGTCTACTCACTGAACCATTACGCTACTCTGTTTAATAGGCACCGTTAATCAACGTCAAGTGTGTGTGTGTGTGTTGTAGTGTGTTGCAGTGTGTTTGAATTGTGCCTGAGTGCTTGTCCTTACAGGCAGGAGTGAATGTGATCCTTATGCCAAATAAGCAGGCGTCATAGTTATTTTGCTATTCTACGTGTGTCCACCTCCCATGTATTTTCATGAGTTTACGAGCTCCCCTGAGAAGCCGCAGGTAGTGGTGGGTTGTTGCAGTGCTGATGCAAGATGTGGGCTGCCACTATTGACGGTGTGTGCCTGTCTGTGGCCTGTCACTCAACAAGTCTTTGTGGGGATGTTTGGACTAATGACAACAGCACGGCAATGACAACACGAGCCCAGAGCACCCAACACAATTTGCTCTCTCTCTCGGACTCGCCGCCCGCCTGTCTATCTTACTGATTAACACCTCTGTTTGTCTCAGTCCTTTAGCTTTTCCCTCTCTCTGTCACCTAAATCTATCTTTTATTCTCTCCTCCTCTCTCTCTCTATCTTACTCCCTCTCTCTCTCATTTCTGCATTGCTGGTGTCCTACTCCCTCAGGTCCTAACTGAGGACTGGATACAGTACAGACAAAATGAGGGAGCAGGGAGGGGAGAAGCATTAATGAGATAAGGAGGGAGGCAGACAAAGATAACAAGGAAGATAAGGAAAGGAAAGGACATTGGTGCTAGCTTGAGTGTTTTCCTCACAGGTTGAGATTATCAGAGCTCTAATAAGTTCTACGCATTAAAGGATTAGGGTGAGATCAGTCTGTACTTTTCCTTTTATTTCCATACAGACTTTTGAAAGTGAGAACACACATATAAAATTACAAAGGGGTGCTATTTGGGTGGGCTAAACAAATGCATTTTGTTTGTGGGAAAACACTGCAAGGTGGCAGTGTATAAAGCAAACCGGAGAGCAAGCCAGAGAAAGGTTTAGTTTAGGGTGAATGAATGAGTACAAAACAACAGAGAAATACTTTAGAGAGCAGATCACAAGACGAACAGAGAGTGGTAGTTCAGGCTGTGCGACATCACAGTGGGGAAGCAAAACAGTAAACAAGGCAAATGGAAAGTAATCTTTGTTTTTCTCTGTCAAAGCAGCACAAGCAAAATATTTAGTCCTTTTTGTTTCTGTCCTTTGTGTGTCTGTCTCTGTGGTTGCATGCATTCATCATAAAATGTGGTCTTAAACAACAGCAAGGCTTTTATTCTCTTATACTATATATATATATATATATATATATATATATATATATATATATATACTCTTGTATTGTGTTCCTTCCATTTCCATCCTGTTTGTGGCAGTCTTATCTCCCTCCTCCCCCTCTCTCTTCTTCGCTCTCCTTCTCCCTTTATGCCTGGCTCTCATCTTGGCCGCCTCATGTATTTTGGTTTAATCAAACATGTCTGGGAGCCTCTCCTGGCTCACATGGGTTTTGATCTTGCTTCACAGAGCAGCCTGGCTTGGGCTTGGCTCTCCTACTTTGTCATCTTTTTCCCCCTCCCTTCTACCCTCGCCGACTCTTTGTTCAACTGTCCACCTCCAGCGCAGCCCTGCACTTTAACACTGTTTATTCCTCTGTTCTCAAAGTTACTCTTTTGTACTTATTTGATCACTTTTCCCTCTATAACCACTTCTGTTATTTTCTATCTGTCTCTGTCAGTCTGTTCTATCATGTGTAACCTTATTTTCATATCTTTGGCACTCTTAATAATTTGATTTATCTGCACAGAAGTTTGGTTATTATAGCTGTCATGTAAACGCTCAAGGTTATCTTACTTGCATTAAGATACTTGATGGACAAAAGTGGGTTATTAATTATTTTTCCTCCCATTGTGCCCCTGTGCCCATATTCATCCTGGTATAAAATTGTAGCATGCTGCTGTAGTGCTACACTTCTTCCACTAGTTTTGTTCAATATGTATTTTGATTGATGCCTCAGTTTCTAAAGATATGGGTATCTGTCAGAAATATGCCTAGAATAAAAAGACATAATATATGGTGAGGTGACATATTTATTTGCTGTGGTTGCACAGACCCAGTTTCCCCATGTTTATGTATCATCTTGTTTTACTTTTACTTTTTTTTTTTTTTATTCCTCTATTTGTTATTTTTCTCTGATCTCTGTCTACCAGTGCCCTTGCTGGAGCACCTGTGCTCCGCATTGCTTTACCCAGATGAAGCAGTGAAGGCCTCGGTCCTGTATGTGTGGCTCAAACTGTTCGGGACAGCTGGGGGCTCGGCAGCCCAGTCCTTGCCCGTTGCCATCAGGGACAGAGTGTGTAACCTGTTGCTGCAGACCTTGGCCAATGCCAGCTCCCCTCAACTCATCAGCAACTGTGTTGGTGAGCCCAAACATATGACTTTCTATTTATTTTCTATTGTTTTAACAGTTTTCCCTCTCCCCAACTCAAATATGTAAACAAGGTTTACAAAAGACACAAGGTAAAATAAACTATGTTGTAAAAACAGGAATTTGTGATATTAACCTCATAATGTTTTTATATTTATTATTAACTTATGATTAATATTCAATGATTTCAGTAGTCGTTCAGTTTCCTTTGCAAGCAGCTCCTTGGAGCAAAGCCAGGATACATTTTAAATTAAAATGTTCTTTAAAGTCATAATTTTAAAGATTTTCATTTTGTTGTGTTTTGTGGCACATATGGCAATAATTGGTAATAGCAGGTGTGTTTTTGGTGTGTTCATCAACCTTTTCTTTGTTTGGTCAGCCATAGTATGTAAATGCATGGTCTTTCATTAGTGGGCCAAAGGCTCAGTCACTACTGTGTTGCATCAGTCTGGGACAGATAGTGACTGAGCAGGCATATATTTAAATGAAAATCTATGGGATAATGATTTTTAACTGAAAGTTTTCATGGAAGTGTGTAGAGAAAGTTTTGTTACTTATGAGCTTGTGTTGTGTGTACTTTGTTGAAACCTACTTTTTTCACAATAAATGTATAAAAATATACTTTAGGGCATCATTAGTTGTGTGGATAAAAAATGGCAAAAACTATTGGCCTCATTAAGATTTATTAAGCACTCCATAGATTAAGTGTGTTTGAGTCACTATCATCAAACGTTTTGAAGTTGTTGAGATCAGTACAGTATACTTAGCTTAGGCAAGCATGAAAAATACAATTTGCAAGTGGAGATAAGGGGAGGATGAAACTGTATGAAAATTTGAGCTGAGCACAACAGCAACTAGTTTGGTAACAGTCCGAGGGGAAGTCTATTATGAATTTGTTGTCATGTATGAAACATGGCCACAATCACAACAACTGGGACAAAAAGGTCATGAAATAACATGTCCGTCTTTCATCAATGAAGTTACAAAATCTACTTAAGTGTGAGGCTAGATGGAGAATGAGAAGGGATTATACTGAGATGAAAGAATATTGCTATCTTGTAGGAGTTTTGAGTTGTAAGGATAATGAGCTAGCCAGCGAGTGTCTTGGTGATAACCAGAATGGAGGTCTATACTACAAGCAAAGGAAAAGCAAATAGCGTTATTGTCTTCTAGAAATTTGAAGTTGTTTTATCACTATATTAACTTGGGAGGGACGTGAGATTCACTGTGGGCTTTGAATTGAGGTGCAAGGTTGGTTTACTCCAGTTTTTAGAGTAGCTGCAGTTAAGCTTTTGCTGTTGTTGTTTGTGTAATTTTGAACAGATTTTATCTTAATAAGCTTACCTTCACCAGCCCCACTAAGAACAGCAACATGAAGGAATTAAACAGGATTACTATTCCTTTTCCTCAGCGCTGAGTTATATTCAGAGACATTTCAATGAAAAGAAAATGTACTTTTACTAATGTTTAAAATTTATTTCTGGGATTTTTGTTTTGTGTTTTATTAGTTTCTCTCCAGATGGCTGGAAAGGAGAAGAAAATCCATGCAGCTGGGCAGTGTTTAATTGCTAATTACAAAACTGTTTATTTCATTGTTTGAGTTCTCATTTGTGTACAGTATGTACTTTTCCTTTTGTGCATTCAGTTTTGCTCTATAAAAAGGATATAATGCAGGGCCTCGCTGTTCCTCTGTGCTCATCTGTGTGGTAATATGACAGACTCACACAGTTCCACACCACAGTTTTTTTGTCTTTTCAAAAATTGTCTGACATTTATAAATTCATGTCGTCATGAACGTAAACATCTCCATATCCTACATAAATCTTTGTTTTAAATGTGTCAAGATTTGTATATTCTGTATGTTCAATTTGTAGATTGCTGAGCTGTGTCATCGGTATTTGTTTTCACACCTTACCTTTCATCTGTTAGGCCTACTGTGGCTGCTGGTACAGCTGGGTGAGGCAGTGTCAGTTCTGATGAACAGCCCCGGCAGTGAGATCATGGGTGTTGAGAACCAGGACATCCACACCAACAACAGCCAGATCCTCAGCCAGAACCAAGAGCAACAGTCCCCTGACCATTGCCTTCTGCCTCTCATACTGAAAAAGGTCTCTGTCCAAACATCCGGCTCCCACCCCCAAGACCCGCATTCTGGCACAAACGATAATCATAACAAGAAGCTCTAATCCTGGATTAATATGCCTTTGAATAGGGTCTCAGGGAGGGTTTACCCTGGACAAATATTTGTGCTTCATGTCTGGGAAATCAATGCGCAGATTACATCTAGTTAGATTTTCACAGTTGTGACTCACATTACAGCACAGCTTATGATGTTAGCAGTTTTTTTATACATCAACATTGTGTGTTGAGTTATTATAGGAAGTAGCTCTTAACTAAATAATTGCCATCTTTCAAAACATAATTATTGTTTTGTTTTTAGAATCCATCCTACCAAATCATACACAATTACTTTTCATGGACTAGATATTTCTTAGTGAACTTTTCAGGAGTTTAAATGATAAACATCATGAAAAATGTATAAAAATAGACCTTTTCCCTGAATTACACATACCACTTACTCTGGATATACTGATATACTGTACATGAAGGCTCATGGTGTGACACATTCATAAACAGTGTATTGAAGCTGAGAGGCAGATAATTGCCAAAATACTGCTTTATACCTTATGTCATCAGCAAGATGGCAGTGCTGAAGAAACTAGACTTTATGTGCATCAAACAGTCTATAAACACTGTGAAAGCCCTGCATACTTTTTGAATGCTGGATGTCTTTGGTGATTAGTGAATTCTAATAAAGCCCTTAAAATGTGTTTTCCAGCTGCTGCTGAGTGGTGATGAGATGTTGCAGACAACCAGTGCGAAGTGTATTGCAGCCATCCTTGTTCATTCTCCCAGTCAGTGCAGTGCTCCCTTCATCAAGGCAGACGTACCTGGTGATATACACACACAGACACACAAACACAGTGGCTCGGATATGCGAGTTACGCAAGCTGTTGCCTTCTTTGATTTTTCCTCTACAAATAATTTCTTCTGCTTTCTTCTGTGTTCCCTTTTGTCTCCCTCTCTTTGTCTACACTTTTGTTATTTCTCTTGCTGTTTCTCTGCATTTCTCTTTCTTCTTGTCTGTCTTTGTAGCTTCCTCCTCGGCTTATATATATATCTATCACTGTGTGGATTCTATTCGTGTTTCTCTTGCCCTAGAATTTGATAATAAGATGAGGCAACAGCATTGCTATCATTTTTTGTGTATCATTTGCTAAATTTGCATCTCTCTTAATTGTTTTGCGCCTCATATAAGCTGTCTTTTTTGTCTATCTCTCTTCTCTCTCCTACCTTATAGAGTTTCTGTTTGACCGTTTGGCCAGTAGCACTAGTGAGGTGCTGCTGTGGTCTGTCTACAGCTGTTTGGTGTTACTTAGTGAAGACCCACTCTTCTTTTCCCATTGTCACTCTGTCTATGGTGAGAAAGCTTAGACAGGGCAAAATCACTCCTTCGTTTGTGTGTCATGTCTGCTTATGATGGTGATGTGTAGAACATCAGTTTTGGTTTCATGCTTTAAGTATTAACATCCGGAAATAATTGCTGATGGATAAACATGTCAGTATTGTGAATCCCTAAGGAATGGTAATGGATATTGTTCTGACATACAGATAAGTATATCTGTGTGTGTATGCCTTTGGTGTGTGCCATGACAGAAGATGTCTTAATTTAGGTTCCTCTGTCTGTTAGTTTCTTCAACTCCTATCTAGAGAAATATTTTGAAAAGCACTTGCAGTACCACCTTAATTGACCTGTACACAGGTTATCTGGTATTACCACTCCTTGTTCTTCTAGCTCAGTATAAACTCAAGATCATTACAACAGATTCTGTGTAGCAGTAAATTAGAAAGACCACTAGTGCTGTTTCTTTGACATGCATGATTGTGTGAGTGTTGGTCTGTGTCCAGTTATAACATTTATGAGGGTGTCTCTCAATTTAATGCAGTAAGTTGCTGTAGCCTGTAGTTTAGTTGGCATCAGCATTCTCATAGCTTTGACAGTGAGCAGGATGAGCCAAATGTGTGCTGGGTAGAGGGGCGTCTGTCTACTTGTTCATGTGTAAAGTATTTCTTTGACACAAGAACTTTTTGTGTGTGTTAGGTATTGAGTCCCTGGTGCGCAGTTTAAAGGAGGCTCTGCGGCTCACTAACCTGGAGGTACCGAAACAAGGTCTACTGCTCCTTACTGAGATACTGGAAAGGTGAGACTGTATGGTAAATGGTCACCTTGGCAAAAATCGCAAAAAAACCCCACAACAAAACACAAATGCATTGAGAAATGACATGTATATAAAATAGACAAGACATGTCTTTCGAAAACAGTCTCCTGGTTACTTAGGATACTAGTTTTCAGTGGGTTCAAGGGTTCATTTACGTATTATACATTTACCTATTTACTTGTTTGTGACTTTTGAGAAGTTACTACATTGTAACTGCAACGCACCCATCTCAGTGTTAAGTGTAGTGTTGAAGCTTATGCATGTTAATATCACTTCACACGCCACAGACGCAATTACTCACTTAAAAATGAACAAGCTGAACAGAATGTACAGCTTCAGCTACACTGGCACAGAGATGCGACCTCTTGTAAAACATGTTAAATACGAGGCACTGGGAAGTTTAATTATATTTGAATTAACTGTCTGCTGGCTTGCAGATGAAAATATATCACAGGCCAGTAAAACACTCTCATATTTCTGCAAGGCTGACATAATTTTAATGGAATGTTCTACCCGTCACATGGCAATGATACAGGGGATAAGAGATTTCAAATGGCGAGGGAAATTTGTCCTTTACGCTGAGTGAAACAGTAAAAAAGTAGCTACAGTGGAGCTCTAAAAGTGCTGAACCAGCTAAAGTGTGTGTGTGTGTGTGTGTTAGCATTGATACTTCAAAATCACTGTTTGTGTGTGTTCACCTTTATGTGCACACATTTGTTATTTAGGATGTTCTATGCAACCACTGTTGTGGCAACAGGGAGCTAGACCGCAGCTGTTGTGGTGCTGCATCATGAACCAGAGACGTACTCTGGTGATCTTTGTAACGCCAATAGGTCAGCACTATTTGTTTATTATGTGTCCCTGCCCTGAAAGAGAGAAGTTTGTGTGTAGGTGAGTGTGGCAGAGGGAGAGCAGGTTCATTGCAATTCAGCAAACAGTCACTGCTGGTATCTGCACAACAAGCCAGAGAATGACAGATAGAGAAGGCAAAAGACTGGACTGTCAGCTTTTTGATGGGCCTTTATTGACACCAATGTCAAAAACCTGAAAGGTGGCTCCCTGTCTCTGTACTTTGGCATAGTTTTTCACGGACTCATCTAGGGGATCCACTATCTTGATATTTAATTATTATTACAGTGATTCCAGCAGAATTTATCATAAATATATGTTTTCTGTCTAGGATCTGTTCCTCTTGCTGCTAGTCTGCAGTTGAACAGTGGTACTGTGAAAGAATTGAACTTGAATTTTAGGGAACATTGTGCTTTTTGTGTGTGTGTGTGCAGGCAGCCCCCAAGCATACGTCTGTTCCCCAGTGCTCCAGGGTTTGTTGCAGTTTCAGAAGTTGTGGTGGCTGGAGTCTCCTCCTCTTGCCTGCTGGTAGCCACACAGGCTGCCTCTGCGGGCACTGCCCTGCTCAGGTATACACAGACGTATATAAACAGACGTAATGCAGATGCGTAGTTATCAAGGACACTTGTACAGCCATATCCTGAGGATCCCTAACTTTTTTTTGTGATTGCTAAAGTTCAAATTGTTTGTTGTTGAAATCTATAAAGGCTCTTTCTCAATAAGTGTCCTTCTAGACAGTAATGAAGGGACATATAAATAATCAAAGCTGAACCTGCAAATAGGTACATTGCCCAAGTTAGTTATTTACCTAGTCACTTACACGGAAGAGTAAATGAACACACATATATACAATACACACATATTGTGTCATTGTGCGGGTGTATGTGCACACACGTGGGTTGTATGTGTGTGCACGTACACCCACACAATGTCACAGGTAAATAGATACACAGACACAGAGACTGAGAGACGCATAGACTTACTACCAGATAAACTAATGTAGGTACTTTTTCAAGGACACTTTATACCCTCCAGTAAACACATGCCAAAAGAAGCACTCATTCAGACACACTCACACATTATCGTAATCACAAATGCACATTTTGTCCCTCTCTGCTACAGCCTGTCTCATCCTTTCACCATCCTGCCTCCCTCTCAACCCACTCAAAACAATCATACAGTATTGTGTAATTTAGTTTCCTTTGTATAAACTGCAGCCACTCTGAATTCTCCAGACTGAACCACCAGTCCAGACCAGTCCAGTACAGAGAGATAGAGGGACTCATAGAGGCCATCACTAACAGGTTCTCTGAACTTCCTGTACCTGCTCCTGCTCATCATCAAATCTCTGTGAGTTAGTTTTGCTTTATGCTTTAGTAGGCACAAATATAACTTGTAAGATGACAAATTTAAGACCTGGTGGTGAAGAGAGCTGTCTGTGCTGTTTGTCGAAGACTATCTCTTATGGCGATTCTCCAGAGACTTTTCTCTGTATTTATCAGTGACACTGACATATCTGCCTTTGATGCTATCTAGTAACATGTCACACAGTCTATACAGTGTGTGATTGACATGTTCGATCAAGGAGGCTTCATTCTTTCATGTCGGAATTGTATTTTATCGCCGTCCCTCATTGCTGCCTTTCTGTTTCTTTCTGTTCTGAAAGCTACAAGCGTCTCACCTACGACAGAGGGACAGTGATTTGACTGTCAGCAAGATATGTCTGGTTTGGATGGCATGAATTCATCCTTCAACTTAAACATTAAATCTATTTCACTTCAAACGTACTGAAAAAAAATTTAGATCATCTTTATACCAGGTGTCAGTGGCAAGTAAAGAAACACAGAGGGACTTGTCAGTTTTCTCAGTACCTGTCATAATGTAGGAGTTTGATTGTTTCTTTTGGAAATATTTAATAATTCTCTTGAGGAAATCTGTTTGGATGATATGCTTTGATAAGATTATAATTTTGTTTGCGATATGAAAGCAGATTTGCTTGTATTTTGGTTGACTTCTCTCTTCTCTTCTTTATCCTCTCATCCTTTTTCTTTAGTTTTTTCCTGACCTCTCTTTGTTGTCCTCCAGGGAAGCCTGAAGAGGTCAGACCCCAGCAGCCAGGCTTCCAGGTCCAGAGGATTTCTGCTCCAGGCCCTGATCTGTTTTCAGGCTGCCTGCAGGTCAGCACACTGTTCAGGCTCATGCTCAGGGAGTTAAATAGGATCACTGGGACTGTTCAAAAGTGAATAAACTGATCCGCTAATGTGCAAACAAAGTGTTCAGGTTAGTGATTCATTATTAGATGATCAATATGAGACTTAAAAATGTCCATCTTAAGTCCAACCAAAGCTTTGTATTCTTTGTATTTTATTCTTTGTATTCCTATTTCTGAAATCAAGTGTTCATTTTTGGTAATATGAATATGAAATATATGAAAATATGATTTTTTTAGTTAATATTTTCAGCCCACCAGCACAGTAATTATAAATTGATATGCAGATGAGGGACGCTTGTGTACCTGTATTTCACGTGTGCTTGTTCTTTATGTCATTTTTGTGTGTAGTGAGTGGGTATATTTACATTTGATGCATGTTTATGTGTGTGTGTGTGTCTGTCTGTGTGCACGTGTATGTCCAAGGTTGGCTGAGGAGTGTGCATTACAGCCTGCTCTGAAGGAAAACACATTCACGGCTCCATCTAAACAAAGCCATGCTCAGGACTCACTGGAATCTCTGTGTCAATGTTTGCTGCGCTGCTGTGACTCTGTCTGGATACCGACCGTCATTGTGAGAGCTGGAAACACTCGCACATGTACACAGATGCACACATCCAATTCATTATCTTCTAATATTACACTCCAATCTCTCTGTCACAAACACTTGAGAAGTTGAGCCAGTAATTCGTCACATAAATAGGTCACAGTGTTTACTATGCTCTATATGGCGGTTCCTCCTAAATTACTATATTGATAAGCATAGCCACACAGCCTCTGTCTTCATTCATTTTATGTACACAGACATTTGAGCGTATCGATCAATACTTCTGTTATGTTTTTCCAAGTTGGTTCTTTTCAGGCTAAAAATCAGTCAAACAAGAATTGTTTACAGTTTGTGCTTTGGTCATTTGTCTGTGATATTGTGTGTGTCTGTGTGTGTAGAGGATGTGTGAGCGTGCACCTGATGCCCAGATACTGCAGTGCTTCTACTCCATCCTATCCTCCCAATTCACCCTCCTTCCGTCTCTCATGCCTATCTTTGCAAATAAGCTAGGTGAGTATGGTAATAGTGTGTAACCTAAAATCAACAAGTGTCCTGTCATTTGATTTCATTTCACTATCATACATTCTGTCCTCTGGCAGCAAATTGACAGAGTAATACAATACTGATAACAGAGAAATATCTTACATCAGCCCAAAGGAACTTTTCATTTTGCGTTGATTTTGGCAGTCTCTGCGGACAAAGGCAAAGGTAATGTTAACATTGGGTGACACGCTTCGTTTACTTCATTTTCTGCTGGAAGGAGACAACTTCCCCGAGAGGAGAGTGGATGGCTGCTCTAGAGACAGATTTTTAGTTATCACCTTAAGTAACTCAAATTCAGCCAGAGAAAATCCAAGCGCTGTTTTATCTGATGTCACAGAAAAATTCAACCCAGCAGCAGTACCATTAAGAATAACTATTAGAAAGTAGAAAGTCTAGCTGTTGGTCTTGTTTGCTTATGTAGGTTATATGGAAGCATCTGTATTAAATTGAAACTGTTTTGTAACCAGTTACTTCCAAATTATTTGAAAGGTATTATGTTGATGTTAGAATGTATGTGCAATTATATTAAGTACGTTAAGCTTACTATAAAATCATTAACCGATTAACATATCCGATTTGTTGACATGGATATTATTAAGAATATTATACAGAGCATTAAATTATGAAGTTGGTTAACTGTGTCACAAGTTGCTTTTGTTTTTATATAGTCCTGTTGAATAATATAACACATTTCCTGCTGTCTTCATAAAATATATTTGGCATAATCAGTGACAAATTTAACATTTAGGTTTATTTCTATTTTCTGCACAAAAAAAGTAGAATTAGGTGAATAATCCACTTAATGAAACAAGATACTACTACTATACTATTACTAAACTGAAAATTTCAGGATAAAATTCTGTTTTTTGCTTTTATTCAATTCGTGAGATCAGTAACTGAGATGGCTGGTGTCGGCTGTTGGCCACCCACAAAGCTCATTGTTTTAAATTTGCTCCACCTTTTAGGTCTTCACACATACCACTGCTGGTCTTGCTGACAACATTTAGTGGTGACCCATACCACCATGAAACTGGGGGTGTCTGTGTGTTTAGCCCACAGTGGAATATAAAACATTACCATACTAACCAAACATATCTTTAAACAAGCCTGCTGTTTTAATGTTACATACGCTGTTTACAATACATTCTGTTAAAGCCTTAAATGTCTGCCAAAATTAAATGAGCAGAAACAAGCAATTTCATCATAAAGCTCAGTTTCCAGCTAATTATACAGTGAGCAATAAACTCTATTTGATTTCATTATTACATAAAAGATTGTGTTTTCATCTGAACTACTGAACCTTTCTGTTTCTGTAGTTAGGTAATGTTTATGAAGCTAAGATACCCATTTTATGCTGTTTAAAATTATGCCAGAAACCGCAATGCCGACAGTTTATTCTACTCTCATCAAAGATAGGGCTAAATGCTTGAATGTTGACTTGATGAAATTTCATACCACTGTGGGGGGAAAACTAAGCAATCTGTCCAAAGCTGGCAGTCCTCATGATGATCCTCAATTATTGACAGGAAGCTTGTTGCCTTGGGCGTCTAGCCACAGCCAGCATCGTGGCATTAAAAAGAAACGTAAGCTTTGTATTTATGCTGCAAGCAATTAGGAAACCAGAACAGTTTTCTGCAGATATGGCCAAGCAGTACTTTGGCATAGGCCCTCAAGAGAGTGAGTCGGTGGCTTTATGAAATTAATACTTCCCTCTAATAAGTGAGGGATACTTTCCCTCTCTTTGCGGCACTGAAACAGCCAAGACATTAAATTCAGCTTTACAATATGGCATTTTTTCACATAGAATTAAAATAGGACCACTGTCCCATTACCGCCAGCATAGTCAAATGATGAGCTTTCCTCCCTGAAGGATCAGAGGGGAATGTAGCTTGAAAACTAATGTGAGGGTCTGGGGATCATGGACTGAGACCAAATCATGTGGCTAATTTCTGGCATAATGATGACAGGCGTCAAAATTCCTCTCATTGGATTGTAAAACCCCTTCTTACAACACTAACCTTTTGTGCCTCTTTTTATCAGCGTGTGCCGTGTTTTGTCCTGCACTAAAAATCTGTATGCCTCTTATTAGTTTTCAGCTGTGTAGTTTTTGAATTTGACTTTCTGTGTAATGCCTGTGTTGTTAGATGATCATGGTTTAGTTTCTCTTCTGCCGGTGATGCACTCTGTAAGTTTAGACATAAAGGTGTTATATAAATAGTCTTATCTTTTTTTTATCATTGCTCTCCTCTTCCTCACTTTTTACTGTCTCATCCTTCCTCTGTTCTGTTCTTCACCTCCTCTTCCCTCCAGCGTCCTCTGGTTTCTACAGGCTGGCTCTGGAACACAAAGGGCTCCTCTGTGCGGGAAACAGGTACTGTACAGTGAAACAGGATCACCTGAAGTCGCACACACATTCACACACACACATACACAATTAACAAAGCGCTGCTCTCTATAAAGTTTAGCTCAGTGTGTCTCTGTGAATGTGTGTGTGTGTGTCAGACCATGGTGGCTCAGAAAGTTGAGTTCTTGTTATCATTCCCTGTCGGAGCATATTGAACAATGAGAGAGATAACATGACTGAGGCATCTGTCATTTCTGAGTCACTCTGTCTACTTTTTTTCCAGTAAGCCTGTCTTCTCGGCAGTGTGTCTGTCTCAGAGCAACGGATCTGCAGCTTCAAAGCCTAGTGTGTGTGTGTGTTTAGATTTTTCTGTTTTGCATGTAAGCATATGCACTTTCGTAGGCGTATGAGTTTGCATGTTGGAGTGTGTCTGTTTGTGCTTTTGTGTGTTAGTGTGGTCATAACTGTGGTTAAATCTGTAGGTTTTAAGCCCCCCCACTCTGAGCTGTAATGAAACTGAAGCATGCTGGGCTGGTGTTTCATGTTTCAAAGGACTAAGTAAAGGCACATCCTGTCCTGTGTCTCACATTCACTCTTCACTGTTTTGGCCGTGCATTGTAAAAGATCTGTACTTTCTTTGTCTCAGGTGTCCTCATTTTTCTATATTTCTGCAGTTTTCCTGCTCTCTTTCGACAGTCTTTTCTCTGTATTCATGTTTATTTTCTGACTCTTTCTGTATTTCTTTCTCTTACTATGTTTTTTCAGGAACCCACATTTGAATGCATCTTGCTGTGGTTTTCTACAGAAACTCAGTATGTGTCTGCTTTCCCAGTCAGGCCCTGTCTTTGAGCCCTACCAGCATGGTATGGAAATACGCACACATGCACCACACAAAAAGCTACATTCAGTACCAGTAAAAGCCTGTTGTTCCTGTCAGCTTCCCAGCAATGATGTCATGCTACCCATTGTTTGAGAATGTTCAAGCGCTGAACAGAAGTGATGGTGCTGTTCAAGATTAGTATGTTTTGGGTTCAGGTCAGGTTAATTGTTCAAATAATTTTTCACCCATAGCTAAAATATAACTTCAGTGAGTTAGTTCTGCCATGAATTTTAGTGTAAGTCACTGACTAAATTACACAACACTAAAAAAGAAAATTACATTTCAGTTTATGTTCAGTTTTAGCTGTAGCTTCCTGTACAGAATGAAAGGTTTGGACCCAGATGTGTTTACTGTAAACAGTTTGAATGTGTGAAGTGTGGCCTTGATTTGAACACTGAAGGTCCTATATAAAAGAGATAAGTCCTTTATATGTCAATGCACTTCGTAACAACGTAGATGAGGAACACATCACATCGATTCTGATTATGTGAGACTGAAATAAATGGTATTAAAGAAAAGGAACTGAAGGTTGGTGAAGAAAAGAGTGAAAGCATATGCTGAAAACCAGTGTTATCTCCCCTCTAATCCCTTTCCACACAACTGTAACATCCCCTAAAATAAAATGTAAAAAATATTTTATTGGGAACTGCAGTTAATCCCAGGAGACAGGATGTGACATTGTGACCAGAGTTGAGTAGAATATGTCTTTGAGGTAATGAGTTGTAAGATTTGTACGAGCAGTTGTGTCGGTGTGCGTGTTTGTACGCATGCTTTGTGTGTATTTGTTGAACAATGACTTCTAAGGAACTAGACTCCTGTTTGTTCATTTTTCTCCCTGTCAACATCCTCCTCCTTTTCATCACCCTTATCTGTTTCAGTTTCATTTTCTGCTTCTTGTTTTTTCTTGTCTTGAATTTTTCCATTCCAGTGTATACTAGATATTTTATTTTTATCTATATTTGAATCTTTGTTAACCAGAAACTTAATTAACCACATTTAAACATATACATTTGTTGTTGTGGTGAAGTGTTGGAAGTGGTGTTGTGCTGTTCTGTAAACCCTGTTAGTGTTTTATTGATTCAATTACTCCCTGATATTGCTGATTAACTTTGCTTTTTTATCATTTATACTCATATATAGCTGTCTGATATACTGTAGCTTCTTTTCTCTCTTCTGTCCTCTGTTATTTTCTGTTGATCAAAACCTGAGCAGGAGGCGAGATGACACTGCAGCCTGCTTTGTAGATCTGTTTGTTGTCATTGTTCCATCTGTTGTCTCCCTTCTCATCTTCTTCATCTGTCCGTCCTGTGCTGCGTTACTCTCTCCCCCCTTTGAGACTCTCATAGAGACATCCTTCGATTCCTCTCCCTTCCTCTCCTCTCGACCACCCTGCCCCCAGTTCACTGGAGGTGACGGCTGCACTGGTCCCCCGCTGCCCTTCTCTTCATTTTCTTCCGGTTTCTAAACAACACCATTTATTTCTTTTTCTTTCTCCACAGTGGCCCCTCTAGACCACAATGCTCTCTGTCTTGCTATGAGTCTGCACCCTTGCACAAGACAGTCACCTCCCCCTTTTGTTCCTGTTGATATTTTTCTGTCCTCCTCTTTCTGTATTACTTTAACTCCTGTTCCCCTCTTTACTTTGTTTTCCTCTCTAGCTGATTGGTAGTCTCTCTCCCTGCAGACTCTGCTGTGGCTGTATACCACACAGAGGGTATACAGCCACAGCAGAGTCATGCATCAGTGACCCCTATCCCTGTCTGCCATCTCACTGTGCCTTCTTTGTCATTTCTGTGCTCCTGCTTTCTTGCAGTGGCATTGTTTCCTTCCTCACTCTTCGATTAAAGGTTTTAGTGACCTCTTTTTTTCCAGACCTACAATAGTCTGACTTAGATAGCACCATTTTCTCTATCCAAAACCCTGTTGCAGTGGCCCTCTTTTCTGTTTCCCCTCATCTTTCTGTGTTGGTCTCTTTCAGTTCTTTATAAGCTGCATCTCATTTTCATCCTTTCCCAATCTCCCCCCCCCCCCACCTCTCTGTACAGTTCCCTGAAGAACACCCAGAGATGGAGGCAGCGTCACGCTGCAGATAGTCTTACTCTTCTAGCTGTTTCAGATTTTTTTCTGAATTCCCTGCTGTGCTTCACATCTCTCCTTCCCTTTGTCTTTACTGCCTTTTTTTCTCTCCTACCATTTTATGCAACATTTTTTATTTACATATATAATTTTCTTTTTTCGTCCTGCCCCAGTCTTTCAGTCCTTCAGTCCTTGAAGAAGTGGAAGCCCTCCTCAGCGCTGTATCACGCTGGTCCTCCATTTCCCCTACAGTTTCACTTTGCTTCTTACTGTTCCTTTTATACCACACCCGTGATTCCACTTTCTTTTTTATGTTTTTTCTTTAGGGAACAAATTGATTTTTAACTTTGCTATATTACGTAATACAGCTTTTCAAAGGATGATACAAGGATGATTTAAGCATCCATGACATCCATAGCTTGGTTTATGATAAATATTGGCTTTATGTTTGGATACAACACAGATAATTTGAAAAGTGTGAAATTATTGTAAACCCACTCATTTTCACCCTCAGATGATTTTTTTTTCATCATCTGTAGCTTTCACTTGGCTGTAGTCATAAACACAAAATTGGTGAGTAATGCTTCTTTGTAAATGAGGCCTCAGGGCCTCCTCTGCTGTATTTGACTTTCTATCCATCTCCCTCCTTCCTTTCCTTTTTCTTTTCTTGTCTCTCTCTCTCTCTCACACCTTCTCGCTCGAACTTTCTCCTGTTCCTGATTCTGGCATTTATTATTAAACCCTTTTCCTTTCTCCACCTGTGTTTTCCTTGTTCATCCCCCAGATGTTGAGGAGGTGGAGAATCTTCTGCTATACAACCTCCCCTCTCTGTGTTGTCGTCTGTCAGACTGGCCCTCTCTGCTGTGTGAAGCCCCGGGGCTTCAGCTGTGTGAATATAAAGGACCCAGGGCCATCCAGTACTCCATGCTGATAATGCTACATCTTGCCCTACAGCAAGGAGACCGGTAAAGTGTGCACACAATCTGGATTACACTGGATTAACTGAATAACATCAGCAACAGAAACAGAAAAATTTAAGACCTTTACTACCCTTTGCTCGCATTGCAAACATGCACAAACCACTCCAGGCACTCATACATTACAATATTTTAAACAAATGACATTTGGTTTTGCAAACTTTTGATGACTGAAAATGGAAATCTTTGATTAATATTTGTGCAGAAAACAATCTCATGTTCTGGGCTGGTATATTTGTGGACGGAGAATTAACCAGTAGGCATTTCATTAAAAAGCACTGTACTCTTACACATTATAAATATATGAAGTGTAAAATGTCAACAAAGCTCTCAGTATGCTCCCGTTATATGTGTATAAACTCAGAAATATGTTTTGATGATTCTGACAGAATCAAATACTACAACTCTTACAACCTGAAAATATTTTAAAAACACCTATTGGTGCTTCCAGAAATATTTCACATTTCAAGTAACCTAAATAAACTTACATTACTGAGGTAGCTAGTGACGGAACAGATACATTTGTTTAATAACACAGAAAACAACATTTGAGCTGTATCACAATATTGAAATAAGAAATATCCCAGGTGATATGTAAAGTCATATCACAAAATTATACCAGTATATTTCCCTGCTCTACCAAGAAACCAGCTGGTTTTGCATGTTATAGCTCTTTCCCTGCTCAAGCGGCACTACTGTGGCCCATCGAGGATGTTCTTAAGTACATATTTTATGACCTCAGAGATACGTTGGCTTCTTTGGAAAGTTTAATCTGTCCTTCTGTGGAACCTAGGCTATGCATTACCCCCCGGGGAAGGAGATGAAAGCCTCTCCCTGCCACTGTGTGGTCTCATCAAGATTAATGGGAGCTGTGGCCAGAGATTTACATAGCGTGGGAGGGCTGACTGTGTGAAGCGTATGTGTACTCAGGGATAGGATCTGCGAATACGTGTGCACGTCCGTGCGTAGTTATACATTCTAACTCACTGCACTTTTGTATGTGTGTATTTTTGTGTGAGAGAGAGAGATAGCAAGTTTGTGACATCAACATGGCCCTGGAGCACTTTGTCTGCTTTGCACACAGAGTTTGTGTATTTGTCCCCTTTATTACCATCACACTGAATGTGTCTGCTGAGGTGTCTTTGACATTCAGGCACATGTGTCTGTGTATTTGTATACATTCAAGTGTGAATGTTTGGCCTCATCTAATTTTTTATTATTGTAATCTGTAATATTTTAAATCAATGTTATCATTATTGTGTGATTTCAGGCTCCTCCCTGACCAGACAGTGTTTTCCAGTGTGGTGTGGCTGCTGCATTCAGTGCAGGAGCAGGGCAGATGTGCTCTGCCTTGCTCTGTGCTCCGCTCTGCCCTCTACCTGCTGGCAGTGACACAGGACATGAGCCCCAACCTCGACGGGGTAACTCTGATCAGTTCATGAAATAGAAATCAAAACAAAAAACTTGAAAATTACTAAAGTAGCACAGTTAGATATGCAGCATCAAGATAAAGTTAAAGAAAAGTTTAAGCAGTCTTTTATGCTTTTCAGTAAATATTCATACCTTTTGTAGATTTGTCTTATATCAGAATATTTAAATATTTTGCCTTTTATCTCTTTGCCATCAAAATCAGCTTATCAAAATACACTTTTACAGCTGAGGCAAGTAGTCTGCCTCAGTTTTTAATATTATATTTTATTTTCTGTTCAGTGAGACAATTAACCAAGAAATCCTCAAATCATATTTTTTGAGTTTTTCCTACAAGCAGTGCACATTAAGATGTCAAGATTTCATCGAGATGAAGGTGTTCAACGTGGTGTTTTTCCTGTGCGCAGAGAAAGAGCAGCATGTACTGTGCAGTTTAATATGGAAACCATTAATGTGGAGCCCAATACTCAGAATCAAAGCTTGACAGCTCATATTCATCTTTTCATCTCATCTTTTCATCTCATCAAAATATATGTTCTGCTATAGATGATTCAGCCGCAAAGAATATTAATTATAGCTCACCTTTTTTCTAAAATTACACAGAAAATAACATTTTCTCAGAATAATATCCTTTTCTTTAGTTCAAAGACTTTGTGCTGTAGCTTCTTCTGAAAGTTCTCAGTGGTATGTGCTCTGTGTTGACTGTGAATATAATTAAGCAATAGATTACAGGAGACTTCCTGCTGTGACTGAGGGCTCTGCCTCAGTGGTGTTTAAAAGCAGTCTCACATTTGGGTTGGGAAGAAAATTATTTTCAAAACTGGAAAATTTTTAACTTGTGTGTGGATGCTCATCTCAAAGAAAGCACTGTGGGTCTTTCAATCTTTCTCTACCAACCTACTCAAGGCCTCCTTTCAACTGCATCAGCAAGGCACTCTCCTCCTGCCAAAGCTTCTCTTCCCTCTACATTCACCATTCTGCACTCCTCCACTTCATCTGTCGCTATCCGGAGCTAGCTGAGAAATTCGGGCCCCAGGTCTTGGAGCTTTGGTTGACCAAACAAGCACAGTATACTGATGCAGAGCAGACCATGGTAAGGTCAAAGTTGCTTCGCTTCTATTTGAAACCCCCATGTATTTGTCAATACAACAAACAATTTTTGGTGATGGGATCAAGCACGCTTTACTTGTTTCACACCAACAAGTTTCACCAATTAATTTCACTCCAACAGAAGAACTTTTTCGAGATGGGATGAGTGTGTTTTTTAATTCCCTTTGAACTCTCACAAATTGAAATCAGAACTGATAAAAAGGTGGCTGAATTTCATTCCCAGGTACAGGCAGACATAAAGGAAAGAGTAGAGGAGAGAGAAAGCCGTACAGATGAGAAGCAGGATCAGGAGCAGGACACAGAAACTACAGAGCTACTGACTCTGATAGAAAAGTACCCAGCTGTCATACTGACCCTCTTGGTGAGAACCACAGACAAACAACAGCTTTGTTTTAAGTTGGCCACATTAAAGTGAAGATACTTTTATATGCTCTATCGTTTCACAAATAGAGCAAATTGTGATGCCTGAAATAGTAATAAGACTTGGGTCCGAGGACCTGATTGGGTTTTAAGCATTAGGACAGTGGTGATGCAGATAGTTTCTAAATTAATCTGCCTTAGATCTTGCACCTGTTTTTTGTTTTGACTGTCTGTCTGTATGACTGCAGGACATGGTATGCACCAGAGAGGACCCCCTGGCCGGGCGAGCCCTGGGCGTGCTGGAAATCCTTCTGCGTGGTCAAAGAGACTATGAAGCTGACTTGTGTACAAATCTTAGGCCAGCTCTCCTCCAGGCATTACAGAGACTCACTGTGGAGAACATGGACTGTGGGCTTGGACAGGGACACACTTCACAGGGTGAGAGACAAGCTCAAAGAATATAGGTTTGTAGAAGTATTATATTAATGTCTGTTTCAACACCAAAGAAAAACTAACTTGAGGAAAAAATTTGAGCAGTTCAATACAACCATTTCATTTCCCATGTTTATTGAAATTGATGAGATGAGATGTACTGTAATAAAAGAAAATTTGATAAATGTAACATTACAATTTAAGAATTTGTTGAATTTTAAAATGATTCAGGCAATGTTTTTTTTTTCTCAGGGAAGCTTCATGGAGGTGAAATTGGAACAAAGGGTTTCATTTACACTTCTACTAGCAATTCATAGGAAATTCAGAGATGAGATGTTGCACCATCAACTTTCCTTATTCTTCCTAAAATGTATCATGAATTCTTATTCTTTCACACCTCTCAGTTTAGTCATACACTGATTACAAATGTAGACAAACTAATGCTTGAATAACTTTCTGACTCTTACGGCTTTTAGTTAGTTTACTTTTTATGATGTGGGACAGTGTTTTGTTTTGTTTTCTTCCTGGGTGTTTTTCTTCCTCAGTACATATTGAATCTTTGTATAGCAAATGAAGGCTTTTGATGAAACTGTATCTTCCCTGCTCAATACAAGAGCTCAGATGCATAATGTACACACACACACACACACATATATACTCACAGGTTTACCCAGTGGGCTCCTACATTGTGAGATGCAATGGAACAAATGCACCACAATGACTTTTTTCCTCCCTATGCAGCAAACACTGAAAGAGTTACTTAATTAAATCTCAGCTTTATAAACAGCCAGCAGCAGCAGACACACCTGGGCTAGTTGGTCTCAGATGCCAATCTCCTCATATTGACTTGAAAGTAACTTCTCATTAAGAAAAGCTATTTTTGGTTGTCTCTCCATAGTATTCCCATTACATAGCGTACCTCATATGCTGTACAGCAAAAATTTGATGGGACCAAGACTTTACCAGAAACCAATTCACACCTCATCTCAGATTGGATACTCGGCGGAGACTAGAAATAGAGTTCATTGTTCATTGTTCAAACTTTTTGGTACCTTAGATAATTTCACTCAGGGATGAACTTTTTTCTTTTTTTTTTTTACACATAGCACTGGTGCTAAAGAAGTTGAAAGTTTTGTAGCACAGGCCAAAGAAATGTAGAATTACTATGAAAGATCTGCTACCATCATTAAAAGTAACCATAACTTTTAGAAATCTGTAATTAATAAGTCAAAATTGAGAAACTAAGTTGAACTGAATTTTTTAAATTCCACCTAAACTTGAAATTAATTCATCCCCCACTCTCATAAACTTCTGAGAAGGCCAACAAATTATGCATTGAATTTGAATAATGATATGAAAATAACAATTGCCATACACGGCAGTAAAACATCTATAAAGTAATGAGCATAGATTAATAGGCCCATTTGGCTCAATGTGCTTTTGAAACATAATGGAAAGCACTTAGTTTAATTATTCTCGCATACTGGATCATTTAAAAGAATACCTGTGCTGATTAATGTTTGGTTTGGCCATTCTCCCTAACAGCATTTTCTTTCTGATGGTTCTAATGACTAAAGACAGAATTAAAGGCAGGCTGATTACTGTCACATTCAGAGACAATTCTGCACATACACAATAATAAATAGCTATTCAGTTACTACGAATGTTTGTATTCAGTTTAGTTTTTTTGTCAATCTAATTATGCAAAATGCTCCCAAAAACTATTAATTTTCTTACTGAAGGACACTTCTCATAGGGCAAACACATGAAAGGTCATGTTTCACCACGTCACTGATCACTTCGTAAGAATGCTTGACACATCCTAAAATACTGCTATATAGTAGTTGCACATGATTAGTTTAATTGTAGTTAATGTGGCATGTGATGGTGCTCTTTCTTGTAACTGTCCTGCCAGGCAAACTTGGTTTTAACAGTGTAATCAGTCTCTCCAGAAACTTGCTTGTTTTTAAATTGGATTTAAATGGTGAAACAGTTCCCAGAACACTGTCTCTTTTGATTAATGTTGGAAAGGAAGAACCATTAATCGTCCGTTAAAACAAGTCCTTCCAACATTGTTTGTCTGTACAGACTGTAGGAAGCGAGACACTTGTTTATCTAGATGACTCTCCTGAATGAAGCGTACGGTATTGATTTCGTTTCAACAGACAGTAGCATCACTGTGCATAAGGTTGCTATCATACACATACAGAACAGCCCAGCTTCCTGTTTACTGAATCTCTCAAATTGTTAGACATGAGACAGAACTCTTCGTATAAGACAAGTTTACTATTAATTCCTCTATGAATCATTAATTTGACATCAGCAATTTAGTGAAACAATAATACAGTATGATCATATCATCACAATATAAGTTGACTGAAAATTAATGAATGTTAGTGTTGATTACTGCAAATGAAAAACAACTTAAAAGGAGATGAATGAATGAAACCATGACAGATGAAAACAGTTCTTGTTCAAATACACTTTTGAGGGTTGAGTTCCCAGACATACTGTGCATTATGCACATGCATATCTGGTGCCGCAATGTGCTTTTGGTAGAGGTGTCTGCCAGATGGCGTTATTATGTCTGTATACTTGACCAGGTTAATGAGCACAGCTGAAGGGCACAACACCAGTGTGCCAGCTGGGGATTTAGAAACTGTTGCTGTGGTTAGCCTCCGCCTGCTTTCTGCTTCATCCCAGGCCCTGTGGGGATCACAGACTGTTGTCTGTGCATGTGCTCCAGTTCAGCGCACTGTAATTTGCATTAATATATACTTTATATTAGCCTCTAATGTGGCTACATCCTAAGGGGAGACATTTTAATGTTATGCAGTACAGAAGTAAAAGAAGTAGGTAGATGACTGTTCTGCCTGATCTTTGTCTCCTTCTACCTTGACTCCCTCTCCATGCTCCCTCTCTCCTTTCTCGCCTTCTTTCTTCCACCCTGCACACTTTATGGATTTAGACCCAGAATATTGTTATTTAAAGTATGCATGGTAAATTTCGATATTTCTGACTAAGATGTGTTTGCTTTTTCTTTCTGCCCCTTGCTGGTAAACTAGAACTTCATAAAATCAAAATCTTGAAGAAATTCCTCTTCGCTGTTTGAATGGTGTCAGTTTGAACACTGTCCTCTATTTTGGCTTGGCTGAAAACTACTCTGGGGGCATCAGGTTTCAGACTTATTAATGAGGCAAGGTGAAATGCTAACTCAGGCTTGTCAGGCAGTCTCTTACCTGCATTACTCCCTCATCTTTCTCACTTAAAAACACACAGACACACACATGCACACTGTTGTCTCTCTTTACTTTCCTCACTGTTTTATTAGGTTTATCTTCTTTCCCCCTTGCGGCACTTTCACTCTGTTCATATTTATTTATATATCTGTCTGTCTTCTGTCCCTCACCTCTTCCTCACATTTCTGTTTACAGTCATACTTTGTTTCCTTCTGTCCTTGTTTAGCAGTGAGCTCACTCCCTTTGGTGCTGAAGCTGCTGTGTGTGACGCAGGCCAGTGACCCACCTTCATCTTCCTCCTACAGTAAGATGGACGGAGTCCACTTCAAGCTGCTCTACCATGGTGAGGTCGAAAGGTGCTCCTGGCAGGTCAAACTGAGCGTAACTCTCCTCACCCGCAGCCCTCATCTATCAGCAGTTACACACACTGCTTCTATGTATTGTTTACATTGTTTGTTTGCACACAGAACGTTGTCGCGCAATCACCCAGAAATGTTTTACTAATAACACGGTATGTTGTGCTGCTGGGTTTATCTCACCTACCTCAGCATTCATCTATATTCCTTCTTAAGAGGAGGCCTCACTGATCTTTCATTTAATATCATCATCGATAAACCTACTGATAGGAGTTCTCACTGCTGATCTGTAGAAATATGCTAAACATGTCTGGCTTATTTTCATTAGAGTCAAATTTGCTCCCTTTCTTGCTCCCTACCCAAACTCCTCTGTGACTTACCACTCAATTTTTGTATTTTTATTGCATTAGTGGAACCTCATTATGTGTAGGTAGTTATATGTTCCAGGCCCTCATCTTTGACATTTAAACTGACGGATCGGATTAATTCAGTCTTTACAGACTGGTGGGAGAAGTGACATGACAGGCAGTAAATGGCGAAGCTCATCTTGTTGCATTTTGTGTCCCCGTCATCTCTTAAATGAAATGTTTCTTGAATGCATTTGGAGGCACTGCAGATAAAATAGTATAGATAAGTGAGCCATCAGACTTGAATGTGTGTGTGCATTTGTCTGTGTGTCAGTGAGTAATATAGCAGGGAGGCTGAAGCCTACCAACACAGAGAGCCTGCTACCTGCCCTCAGCTACCTGCACTGCTGCCTGAGTCTGTCTCCTGCACACTGCACTGACACAGGTTAGACACACTTTCCTCCTGTCTCTTTTACTCTCTGTTTCTCTGTCTCCATTTTTCTCTCTCCTTCTCCCGACACTGCATCTTTCACACTGCCTCTTCACCCTCTGCCTTAGTATGTTTCTGTCTCTCTTTAGCACTTTCTGTCCTTGTATCTCAGATTCACTCTTCTGCCCTGTTTTGACCAAGGTGAAAGGCTGACATTGACAAACATGTGGACACGTGGAAATAATAAGCCAACAAGCTGGCACCTGCTGTATATCTTTATATAATGGTACACCATCTGTGGCTCAGTCCTGCACATCGTCTGTGTGCCCTTGTATCCATAACATACACATAACATTCTGCTGTCAAGTCCAAAAGCTTCTCACACATTTGCGCAAAAGCACGACTCAGGGTTACCTTGTCACATTGCTAACCGTAAATACCTGTAAAACCACACAGGCAAACACAAACATGCACACACCTCAGAAATCTCTCGCACAGAAAGATACACACACAATGTCAGATGGCTAGACATCAGTTTATTTTCCTCTTTGCAGATAATGGAAAAATAAGAAGAAAGGAATCTAACAGATGGAGCCTCCTAAAGGTTTTGTTAGATATCTGTGTTCATAAGAAAACAAACAATCACTCACAAATCCTACAAAGTCAACACAACATTCAATAAATTGCCAAAACACTAAAGAAATAACACTGTGAAACTCAATAAAAATTACATGATTTATGAATGATTTACAATGAGCTGCCATCAGCAGAAAGGAACAAGACATCTTACACTGCCTCTTTCCAAAGAAATTAATTATTTTGTGTGACAAATTGATTGGTGATTTTAGCTAAATGATTTTCCTGAACAAGAAAAAACTCAGTAAAGGTCAGCAATGAGCTGGTGTGTAGTTAATAAGGTGAGGTCAGTGTCCAGAGAGCAGAGGTGTCATTCAGAGGCAAAGCTAATTATGCCCATAGCATTGCTCCTCTGGTTCTGCTGCAGCCCACCTACATCTGCCTTCTGCTTCTTCAGGTTAGATGGTGCTGAAACACAGGAATAGCAACAAATTCTTCTGTCTCATAAATTTAAATAATATATAATTATAATTTTTTTGTACTTGGTTGGTGCCAGTGTACTGAAAATAACCCCAGTGTTGCATGCAAATGATTTCCTCTTGTGTACTGATAATTTTTGCTGATGCAAGGATTTCATTTTCAAATTGTATATTAAGTCATATCAAAAGATTTGTACACCATAGTACACCATACACTTGATCAAGGGGTGTGTGCCTAAATCTGTATTACATTTCATGAATATATCTTTTGTTTTTTGATTTAGTGAATTGATTTTCCAAGATCCTCAGAGGTGCCACAGAAAAGCAAAAGTGTGTGTGTGTCTGTGTGTTTCCATAATTGTGGGTGTGTGCCTGCAGCACGCCACCATGCAGTCATCCAGACCAACTGCTATTCACACTGACATGCAAGCCACAGATCCCATCAAAGTGTGATGACATAGTGCCTTCTCCTCCCCAGCTGTCTCCATGCTGCTCTCCAACAGTGGACTGATGGACCTGCTGCAGACAGTCTTCTCCTCCTCTGCTCCATCCCTCTCTTCATCTGCCCGTCCTCCTCCAGCCCTGCTGTGCTGCAGCCATCTACTCCTGTCTTCCCTCATTACCTTGCAGCGCATTCACTCTGCTCAGGTACACACCACGGCTCGGCTTTGCTCTTATCACAACTTCAGGATAGTCCTTAACACACCCAAGGGCAAGGCACAGAACATATGGTAAATTGGAGGATAGATTCAGATGTGCAGAATACAAAACACAAATTGGATCTGTTCAATACATATCACAATAAGCCCGCAGTATAAAACAATGTTTGAGAAATGAGATGTTTGATCCTAATGTTGTTATTTTTCTGTTTTTTTTTTCTCTTCCTCTTCCTTTCTCTATTATTTAAGGTCCATAAGAGCATTACTTGGAGTCTGGACACAGCTGTGCATCGACTCCTTGTTCAGAAAAGAAACACAGACAATCTCTTGCTCGGTAACAAACGCGGAATTTTGATGATTATTTTTTAATGACTTCTGCCCTTGAAGACAGCACATACAAAAGCAATTCATCAGCAATGCAATCACTATGATGAAAGCAACCCAGTATAGTGTATAACCCAGTAATATCTGAGTGATTTCTAAGGTCTTTCGTGAGTCTGTGCGTCGTTCATGTTCTCTCCTTTTCCTGTTTTGTTTCTCTTGTCTCAGTTTTGTGCATTCTCTTAATGGCCTCTGAGTTTCATCTTTTCTGTGATTTTGTGCTACCCCACTGTCTCCACTGTCCAGTGCAGTTACAGACACACTCGCACCAGCTGTCAATATACTGTGTAAACCTCAGGTAGATTTGGTTTACATGCACAGGTAAAGTGACAGTTTGTCAATGTGTTATCTTCAATGGAGGTAACCAAACCCCCGGCATGCATTTCACACACTTTGATTATATTAAGTGGCCCATATCCCGCTGCACCATTCAGAGACAGATCATCCCTGCTGCTCCTGTGTCTCTGTCTGTCAGCTGGATAAGTGGCCTGTCAGGGTTCCTGTGATGTATCGGCTCCCTCCCTCTGCCTGCCTGTCTCTCTCTCTTTCTTTCTTTCTTTCTGTCTATCCCTTCACTCTTTCACTCACTCAGCCTGTTCTCTGTCTTTCTGTCTCATTTCTCCCTTATGTTTCCCATTCCACCTTTCTTTTTCCATCTATCCCCCTCCCTCTTCCCTCTCCTCTCTGTTCCTATTCTGTGTCCCTCCCCTCCCTTCCCCTCTTTTGCTGTTACTAATTGAGTCCTCATCCCTCAGAGAGCTCTAATCTCAGTGTGCATGGCGTAAGTGCAATTCAAATGTCTGGCAGCTCTCAGTTTGGATCCCACTGAGTTTTAGCAATCATTTTGGCCATGTCTCTCTCTTTATCTCCATCACTACTTTAGTCCCCCAGTCTTCCTAACCTTACTCCAACCCTGGTTCTCACTGTGTCACACACTCTCTACACTTGGCACTGACATCTTTAACTTCTTGCCCTACCTTTCAGTCACATATCAATTCAAAAATAGCCCTCCGTTCCTTTCAACTCTTACTCTGCCTCTCCTCTGTGCTTCTATTCCCTCTGCCACCTGCTTCTACCATATTTTTCTATTTTGCTTCCCACTCTGTACACTCACTCATTCCTTTCTGTGCTGCCATGCACCCGTTTCTCCTGTGGCTTTGTCCTCCACAGTTGTTTGTTTTCTCTTCCTCCTGTGTTATTAAGCCTTCCATCTCCTACTAATTCCCTTTGGTTTACCATTCATTTACCAGTCCTTCTCTTTCTTTCTCTTTCCAGTTAGCTATCTGAGGTTGCTACAGGCTCTACTTGATGTTGACCTTGCATCAGCAGTGGTGTGTGTGAGCACAGGTCCCGGCTTGGTCGGGCCCAGACCCCTATCGGTTGAAGACGGCACTTTGTACCCGCTTGGCTCCAGAGGGGCCCAGTGCCTCTCAACTACTCTCAGTGGACTTCTTTTGCAGGTTGTAGAGGACTGATGTGTGTTTTGTGTGTGTGTTTGTGTGTGGAGCCAGTGGAGCTCGATTTTCACAGATGATCTGTCTCATGCGATATAGCATAGTGATAGTTTTAATAAATATCTCTAAAACTAACTACATTATATTCACATTCTTCAGCTTTAAAGGGGACATATTATCCTCTTTTTCTCTCATTTATATACTGTGCTGATGTCAGATGTCCATGTTAAACACAGTCAAAGAGTTAAAACTATGTTAAAATGCTCCTTGAGAGACAAAAGCCCAGTTCCACCTTATTCTGAAAACTTCATTGGAAAGTTGCTGTTTTTTTGTGGTGTTTTTTACAGTAATAGGTGATGACAGTCAATTCTATTCATAATGCATTTACCCCTCAACACTCAGTAAGAACACGTTCAAATCAAACTGTCCAAATTGAATGATGATATCATCACATACTCTATTTTTCATTGACTTTGACTTGACCGAATAAATTTTACACCCAGCATTTTTCTGCATATAAAATAATATTTTAGTACTGGAAGATTAAGAAAGGAAGGACTTTTTCTGTTTCAGTTGTACTAAGGAAATCTACTTTCACTGAGTCTAATAAAACATGTATCACTCTAAAGATTCATAAACTATGAACTATGGATCATTTATCATTATTGATAACCCCTGACAAAGAAGATTCATTTTGATTCACTGTGCCTTAGAAATCATTGCGGTGTCTGGTAGTTTTTGTTTTAGGTGTGTGTGCTACTGCAAGTGGCATGCAGTTCTTACTGGGCAGGCAGAACTCAGCATAGTACCTAAAACACAGCCATCTGTGTTGGAGTCGGTGGGCAGTGTCTGCTCAGACGTGTGGGAGTTGACCAATCAGTGCAGACTGGCTTTTTGGGATGCGAGCCTTTGACAGACCAGAGCCAAAACTTAGCGTTTCAGATGGAGGAGATAGAAGTGCTGCAAAAATAAAAATAAAAATTATGCATAATAAACATTGTGTAGTAGACCCCAACCACAAAAGTGTGAACCTGAAAATGAGCACAGTATGTACCCTTAAAGCTAATACGCAACGTGGATTTTACAGGTGAATTTTGAGTCTGCTTCAGGGTCGGCCATTGCAACATTTTATTTCTCACACCTCTTGTTTGTGGGTGGCAGAAATATCAAAGACAAGTGATGGTTAACAAGTGGAGGTTAGCTGCCCTAGTATTTAGCGAAGCCATTTGCAAATTCCATAACATCTTTGTTAGTATTAAGCAGTGATGTAAATATTTAATACTAAAGCTAGCAGAAGTATAAAATGAACCAAAAAAAAACAAAAACAAAAGAAAATGTTAACATTAATCTAGTGAGATGATCACAGCTGGTCACTCTAATAGAGTCTTTATTTTCTTCATCAGCACATATTGACTGATTTGGGATTCTAACAAATACATTATGAATAACAATATGCACAGAAGTGTTAATTCAAAGAATTAAAACCAAAAAATACATAGATACATAGATACATAACCATGTGCTCACACAGCAGTGGGCTTAAATGTTGATATAGTGATGTCTGCTTCTTTACTTTCACTCCTCTCTTTATTCAGTAGCAAAGATAAAATAAAGGTAATGTTCAAAATCTTTGCAGTACGACATTGAACCTGCCTCTAACAAACAAGGTTGTGTAGAAAATGGGCTTTCAATTGATTTAGCCGTTAGCATAATGGAATGGCACATGCATCGAGAGGTGTCTCTAAAATGTTATTACAAAGAGGTGGTGTATTGACTTTGGTTGCTTATTACAGAAGAGGCAGGCTGGTGTCTCACCACCATTCATTTAATAATGAATAAGTGAAACGTCACCTCTCCAGGCTGGCAATGAGCACAGATCAAAAACCAACAAGCTCCAAAATATGAGCAATCCAGTGCATGAAACAGAGAAGTATATAGACAATCATAGACTGTCAAATAGATTATAAAGAATCTTATATATAAACATATGCTGTGCACCAGAGTACCACATACTGTGTGTTGTTGCTTACACAGGCCTTTGATTTGTTTCAACATGGTAGTCAAGGCATTGCATGGTAATCAAAGCATTCTAGCAAAAAAAATACCAAAAAGGTTTGCACTGAAAGATGAAAGTATTGCAACTGTGAAAGTGCAAGCAGTTCAGGCAAATATCAAACACGTTTGCACACATTGTAAAACAGCATGTACATTTTTTCTAACAGTGTCTATTCTAGTGGTGCTGATTATTTTGGTTGTTCATGTCAGTATATGATTTAGAGTTTAGATTGACAGGTAATTCTTAAATCAGACAGAAAATCAGACAGATAAGAAGACAGAATCAGACTGAAACAGATAATCAGAGGTCATCCAGATACACATGGGTTGTAGCTAATTGAGTTGTTTTGCTCAGCAGCAGGTGATTAAAACCTTAAATATGTTTAAAAACTGATGTCCTTAACTATCAGCATGCTGTCGTCCTTGCCGGTGGCGAGAGGTAATCTAAATGATGTTTGAACTAGAGGAAAAGTCTCAAGGTCAGTTATCTGGAAGCCTGCAATGTATTTGAATGGGTTAATCAAATAACCTGGAAAAAGCTCCTGCTAATGAAGTGCAGGACCACTGGGCTCATGTTGATGCTCATTTGCATGCAAAATGCAAATCCAGCTGCTTTAGCACACTAGTCAACGCTACACCATTTTGTTATAATGATATTATGAATTAGAAACATTACAATTACAGGCTTTCAAGTTAATGTTTCCATTATGAGAAATAGACAAAAACATTAACATATGTGTTTGCAAAAGAGACGTTTATATTTTCGAGTCTGACTATCTGAAGATAATGTGCATGAAATATGCATACTGTGGGATAATTGGGTATCATGCCTGTTGTATTTATTTTTCATCCAATGCTCATGCTGCAGCATACCAGCCTCTGGTTCCACACCACTGGTGTTTCGTCTTTGTGTAAAAGACTGTAGTGCTGAGCTGAGCTTCAGCTCTATGGTTCAGTGCTCTGTAGTCTGCTGTTCAGCAGCTGATATGAGTAACAGTTCCCTACTCCCCTCTCCTCTGTTTGGCTCTTCCCCCCCGACCCCAATGCTCTGGTTTGGTGGCAGAATGACATGCAGAGTTCCTCACCTCTCCCAGCTTCCCTCTTTTTCCTTCCTCTACACTTTCCCCTCCACGTTCTTCACTCTGCGCTTTCTGCTTTCCTGTTTCTCCTCACTGTCTGCCCCTTGCTGTAGTTTGCTCCAATTCAAAACCTCTGTATTCATCTTCGATTCCTCATCTGCCCTCTTCTCATCTGTCCTTTTCCTTCACCTCCTTCACTCTCCTGTCCCCTCCCACTCATCTCTTTGACTCTCCTCATCTCCATCTCAGGATTAGGGTGTAACTCTCCTCTGTCGTCTATATACCCATCTGGCCTACTTCAGTATTTTTGGACACTACATGGTGCTCACTGCCAGCACCGCCTCTGTGGCAGACATACATTATTAAAATCTCACTCAGTCGCTCTCTCCGGTGTTCCCTTGTTCTCCCTTTTGTTTCTGGCTGCATCTTTGCTCATTGGTGAGCATGTTTGTCTGTGTCTGTTGTCTGTGTCTGCTTCGTTGCATCTTTTGCAGTGTTTATGTCCGTCACATTCCCGTGACTGATAAGATATTTTGGAGCTGTAAGATGTTCTTTTTGATCTTCCGTTTTTAATGTATATTCGACTTCTCCTCTCATGTTTCACCCTGCTGTGTCTCTTTCGCCCTAGAAGCATGAGCTGTTGTTGAGAGCCTCAGTCAACTGTCTAAGCTCCCTGCTGGGTTTCCTTCAGAGGAAGAGTCCCACTGCAGGTACCTGACAGAGAGGCAGTTAGGGAATGAGCAAGTGTGCATTATCTGTACATGTGCATATGTGATCACAAAGACGGAGAGACAAAAAAATTATGAATGTCAAAGAGAGAGATGAAAGAGTGTGTACGTTTGCATTTGTGTGTGGGGGGGTGAGAGAGTAGTTGAGAGTAGGCCTGTTCGATTAATCGTTTTTCAATCGTAATCGGATTATATAGTTAGGACGATGTTAAAAACGTGTAAATCGTAAAAACGATTTTTCACTTTAACTAGGGTAATTGCGGTACAGCCCCCGTTCATTGCCGTAGTGACTTCCGCCTCCTTCCTCCCATCGTGCTCTCCCAGCATACTGCAAACAAACATGTCTGCGTTCACTAAGGCCAGCGTGGATGTCGTTGCCAAATAGACCAAGAGCAAGTCCGTTGTTTGGAAATGGTACGGCTGCGATGCTCATCAGCAAGCTAGCCAAGAAACGCCTCTCAATCCCTCCGTCAGAGAGGCTCTTTAGTGTAGGAGGGGGCGTTGTAACATGCCACAGGGCATGACTGACTGACAGATTGGCATTACACACACCTCTTCCTCCCTCATGGGTCATTTTATTATTTATTTATTTTATTTATTTATTATTTAACATGCAAAGAACCTGTTTCGTTAAATTAGAAAAGGTGTTTTTTTTCATCAGGGATATAGCATGCACATAACTTACATGCTTGCAACCTTTTTTTATTTTAATCCCTTGAGGGATTTTTTTTTTTTGTTTAATAAAGAGCAAGGTTTGCACTTTCATCCCGATGGGGAAATTGTTTGCAAAATGTGCAAAAAAAATAGCATATTTGAAAAAAATGTCTTTTTGTTATTTCACCAAAAATAATAAAATAATAAATAATAAAATCGTAATCGGAAATTGGGTTTTGCAAGAAGAAAATCTGGATTTTATTTTTGGGCAAAATCGAACAGCCCTAGTTGAGAGTATTAGTTAGTGTTTGTATGTGCATGTGTGTCTCATTATTCTTTCTCATATTATCTCTGTCTTCACCACTGTACTGTGCATTTGTGTATTGTGATTTTATACACCTGCTGTGTGTCTTAGTTTTTCGGCTTTTGGCAAGTTTTCAGACATGAATCATTTACAGTCATCGCACTGGGATGAATTGAGGGAAATTAATCCAGATTGATCTGAATTAGGCATCCTGACTTGTCATTTTTGTCCCCCTGGGTTTGTGTCTGTGTATGTCTGTGTGTTAGCAAAGTATGTGGCGTGTCAGCCATGGAGTCGGTTCCTCCTCTACTGCCTGCTCAACTCAGGGGAGAATTGCCTTCTGCACCCTGCCATTCTCAGACTCATCACACTTGTGAGAGGGTTTACACACACACACACACACACACACACACCATCAAGTATAATTTCCTGAGTATGGTCCTCTATTAAAAGTATCAAAAGTTAATGAAGGTAATAAAAACATAGAAGTATCTGAGTCACACGAGTCATTTTGAGTGAATGCCGTGCATAGTTATTTGGGCTGACACAGTACAGCACATTAAAGATTAAATTAAAGAAACACAGTAACATAATTAAAATATTTTGTGTTGTGTAATGTGGCACTAAACACTACCTTTTTGTGTATTATTCAATGAAATCGAGAACCACTGGTCAGCTGTAACACAGCTGTAACACAGTTTCAAAATTTCAGACACCACTTTTGATTGAGTTTACAATTTGGGAGAATTGCAGTGGGTATCTGCATCTGTCCAACATTTTGGAGTATTTTACAAAATTGTAGACTAAATTGACTTCCACATCAACCACAACATCAAATCATTTCACTGCAAACTGATAAATGTTTATTGTTGCCGCCATTCTTCGTGCTCTCCACTGCTCTTTTTCCTACCTCCTCACTCTAACTCTCTTGTGTTTGTTAATGGCAGCATCTACATGACCGTGGATTTGTGCGGTATGTGTACATCTATCTGTGTTTGTGTCCTCTGCAGCTCCTGCAGCACGGCAGTACAGCAGTGCTCTGGGAGCCTGACCTGCTCCAGGTGATGGAGGCGGTGGAGCGGAGGGGAGCAAAGGAGCTCAATGAGGAGGCAGCACAGGCCCTCAGGATGCTCCTCACACAGGTACACCCAATCACGGTGCGCACAACCACACACAAAATAATGTAGGACACATTTTAAGAACATTGTGGGAATCCTTCCATCAGTAGGTCTTGCTGTACAGACACAGCAGGGAAAATGTGGACCAGGTCTTTTTATGCAAATAAAACACCAGCATTTTGCACAGCAGCACTGCAGCAACAAAATTCCAATTTCCCCTCCGTGTGGGACTTCGTCATACCTCACAAGGTGGTGACAGAGTGGTGTAGTTTAACATTGCATTGGTTTTTACAATTGTAAAGTATATGGTCAGAGGTCACCAATTAGGCTTGAGGGTGGGTGTAGCTCAAATGTAGTTCCATACATGTTGGTTGGATCTGTCGTCTGCAGCTGATGCCTCCACCTCTGTAAACAGATGCTGACTATCTTGCCAACTCTACAGCCTGCTTCTACTCTTGTAATTGTATCATTAATGGTCAGGCACCCTAATCTACAAAAACAAAGACTTACTGCTATGTAGTAGTGCTTGTCATCAGTAGTAACTCAGTAACCCCAGCTGTTAGTCGTAAATACCCCACAGCGTCCAGAATCATCTGTCATGTCAGTGCTAATGACTCTTCATCTGTGCTGGTCACAGAAACTAGAGACTGAATTTAAAATACTCATTTACACCCCTATTAACACAGGCACACATTTTAATTGCCTAGACTAATCACTGCACCTTATTTTTGGTCCACAGACTTCAGCTCTTAGGAAACCACATACAGATAGAAAAATACTTGCTTGAGAAAACATTAGCTTTTAATCTATGCTCTGCTCATTTCTAACCACATATGGAAAATTCAAAAGATTCAAAAAAGTCAACACTGCAAAAGAAATAATAAGAGTGAAGCTTCTGGTATATTTGACTCAGAGATGTGTGATCACCCGAGCATTTCGCATTTTAGGCATTCAAAGAATAAATGCATAACTGCAGTCAGAGCTGCAAAGCCAGGATACTACTTGAGCTTACTGTCTAAATTCTGGAAACCAGTCAAACTCTCTAAGAATAAAGTCACCACCTCTTTGCCCCCGTGTATTGAATCTGTTGACTGTAAAGCTTTAAGTCAGAACAATATCTGCTCAGCTCCAGTAGACATTTTGTTGCTGCTAGGCATTTGTTTGAAGATGATTGCACGTCTCCTCCTGCAAATACAAATGATGTGAATTCAGTCTCTGTACTCTATTCATCTTTTCCCTGCTGATACTGAATGTAAACCCTACCAGTCATAGATGTTAAAAAGTCAGTGTCAGTCTGAAGGCCTCTACTACTTGATCATGATTCATTAAAACATTAAAACATTAAAACTGCACTGTAGTTGGTGTGCAAATCCATCAAAGACTGACTTTGATCTCACTGATTAACTATTATCAGAAATGTGACACTGAAACTAGGTTCCATATTCCAGGGCACAAACACGACAAAAGATCAGGCATATTCCATTTTAAGATCAGAAAAAAACATTGTGTCTCTACTGCCATGAAAATTGAGCCCTTGAGGTTCACACATTCTCAGTGGTATATTCGGGAATGAGTATTATGCAGTTAGGTTAATTAGAATAGCAAAGAAAAATAATATGGCAAAACTACCTGAGGCTGTGCAGTTTACTGGGGAGCTTCATGAGCATATGTTAATCATTTAAGTTTCTACCTGTCAGGTGTAATATTGATGTATTGTTAATTGTTAATATGGTTGAAAAAAATGTTGAATTCAGACATGTAGGCGAACCAACCAAAAGAGCAAACAGAAAAGACCGGTTAAAAATATAAATTAATCATTTTGTTCCACAAATCATGAACTTTTCTCAACTGTGCTCAATTTTTACTCTGCTCAGTTTTCATAACAGAATTTATGTGGCACAAGCTTTTTATACAGTGAGTATCATTTGTCAAATCACACAGACTGTTCACATAAGAAATGTGGTATTGTATGAACTGGCTTCAAATGCATTCAAACTTTACTTCAACATAAGTTGAACATAATGAATTATGTTCTTAAAATTACCCTTGTTAGCTTTGCAGCGAAGGCATAAAGCCCATCTGGGTCTGTCTCAAGACATTATAAAACACAGAAGGAATAGCAGCCGCATCAGATTGCTGAGCTCGAGTTTGGCATCACATATAGGACCAGAAACACATTCAGTATTCTGAAAGTAGCTCAGAATCAGAGGAGTGACAGAATGATGGCACACGCTGTAGCTCCCAGTGCAGTGTGTGCCAGGGAATCATGAACTCTATGGATGTGTGTGTATGTGTCTGTGTGTGTGCGTGTACTTTGTATCTGTGTGATTCTGGAGACATTAAGGCAGTTTAGGGGAATTCAATGTGACACTTCTCTTAATAGTTTCAAGACAGTAAGAGTTTTCTCCTGTCATCTCCTCTGCTCGAATCTGACATTACACACACACACACACACATTAAACTTCAAGGTTTTCATAGATTTTGTTGATGTGCCTGAGGACTGAAGTGAAATCTCCATTTGTGAGGAAGTTCGCTGTGCACATTTGTCAGTGATCTGGTATCATGTCACTGTCTTACTTCCTCACCATTAGTCCTGACATAACCATCAACTGTGTGTGTGTGTGTTTGGAGGCATGTATGTGTGAGCACACATGCATCATTTGCTTGAGCAGCTTTAGCCCATGGCTGTTTCCAGTCTAGTCTTCCAGTCGGACACTTTATATGTTTGTGTGTGCTCGTCCCTCTGTCTCTAACTGTGTGTGTATATTTCTGATACAGTGGCCAGTGTTAGAGTTAGCAGGGCCGCGTGAAGCTGCAGCTTGTGCTGCATACATAGTTAACTTGTCGAATTAGAGCTGGTCTTAGGGGAGAGTCTCTTTTCATAATTTCTATTGCTTGCAGACTTATAATAACTTGCTAAAAGACTGGAAGGACCCATCCCTCTTTCTATCCCTTTCTCTCTGGCCTACAAGCCTCGACCTTTCACTTGCTAGCCTTTTGTCCCCCCCCCATGCTTCCTCTCTTTTTTTCTTTTCCTTTCCAAATTATTCTCACCTCAGTAACTCCACTTCATTCACCTGTTTCCCCTTTGCTCTTTTCAATTACCAAACAGTGTTGGAACAGTTTTTTTTTTCTACCCTTTCCCTTACCCACATCAAAATACCATCCTCTAAAGTCACTTGATGGGAACTGTTGTCAAGTACGAACAGCTTTAACTTTGAGTGCAACACATCACAAGTGTATGAAGAACCAGCAACTTCTCTTCTTTCTCTGGAAACTTCTTAAGGTTCCCCAATTTTTGTTTTTGTTCCTACCAAATACATATGGTCAGTTGTAGGCCTCCGTTTCTTATCTTATATGATGCAGCAGCCGTGTCGGTGTCAAATCAAAAATTGCTCCTGTCAGAGTACTATGCGGGGCTGAGTGATCCGACTGATCTTCACAACCCCGAAGTATTAAAGTAGACATTATCCATTCTGTCATTCTGTCTACTGCATTGTTCTGAAAGGGTTGCACAACAATTTCATTGCCCTTTAAGTCGTACTGATTCATAAGACCGTACGGTTGTATTTTCAGACCTTTTCTGTAATCACCTGCTATTTTCATGTAAAGCAGACTGAGTTTACCAGTGTATGTAATCTTCTACATTAACATGAACCATTCATAGCTCAGATCCTCAGACAAAATATGAAGAGCGAAGTGAGTAATGTGATTTTATAAGTGTGGATAACAAACTTTAAAGTGACCTTAAGTCTCTGAACCTCTGACTCCTGCGGGGGAGCTGATCAGTGGCGGCTCTGTGTTGGTACCGGGCGGCTCCACGCGAATAAGCCTAAACAGTAATCCTTGTTTCCAAAGTCTGCATCTTTGCTGGGGCTGCTCACAGCGGCTGGAAATGTACCGTGACCTTTTAGCTCTTTTAAAGGTTTTCTTTTGATTGTGAATATTTTTCCTGCAAGATTATCATTTTCTTGTTGTTGCTTGTGGCTTGTGCTCACTGTTCCTTATTGACTTGAATATACTGATACATCTACAGTGTAACTCTATTTGTGGCTTCACATTTACATCTACTGCACATGCCTGTGACAACTGAAATAAATAGTTTCGTTTTTGCAGTAGAAAAGGTTCCTGTCTCGCTTTCTTATTTAGCACTCTGCAAATTCCAGGTGTGTGTGTATGTGTGTGTATGTCTGCTTCTTCCTATATGCTGTAACTGTAAACAAGAATTTGCCTTTTGTCAGCTTGCCTGGGTATTTAGTTTTTTAAGTGGTTTAAAATATATTTTCTATAGTTGTTTTATAAACCATGTACAATTAAGCTTATTATCTTTTAGTCACAATATTGGCATAATGTCCTCCTTTATGTTACCACAGTTTCCTCATCATGCGGCTCTCCTCCACCTTATTATTTTACTACTGAAATACTCTCTCTTGTTTTGTTCATTCAGATCCAGAGTGGCGTTCTGCAGCCGTCACCCAAAGAGGAGCACAAACAGAGAGCGAGGCGTGTGATGGAGTCCCTCAACCTACAGACGCCAGCCGAGAGCTGCAGCAACAGTCTGCCCAGCAACGTCGTGTATCCCTCAAGTGAAACGCTCTCATAAACGCCTCTGAAATTCACAAACACTCTGACACACCGTATATATCACGCAGGCACATGCACTTTCACCTAAACGTGAACAACAGCTCACACCTTGCAAAAACCTCGAACACACCTCTGTAGTTAAGTATCTGACAAGTGTTGCAAAAGCTGCAAACCATGCACATGCACACACTCTCTCAGCACACCGTGAAAGATACCCATACTGTACTTCAGATGCTGGCAGAGCATCTTCATCGACTTTTCTCTGGCAACTTATTGAATGTCTGTGTTGTGCTTTTCACTTAATCTCTTTGAAAGTGTGCTGTACACACACAAGGTCGTTACTGTATTTCAGTCAGGGTCGGTATTTAAAGCCTCAGTACATCTGTCATGCTGATTGACTCACTCTCTCTCTCTCTTGCACACACACTCACATTCTTACTTATGCTGGGCTTACACCAAACGACTGTCACACAGTCCCAGACTAAAAACTGAAAGTAAATTTTTTTACTGGAGTCACAGCGCGCTCCCGTCATCTTGATTGTTAAGTTTAAGGTGGTAATCTGCATGCTGTTTCATATCAGTCTTTTCCTAGTCTTGGACTTGCGATAATATCAAACGTGTTTGATATTATCAAACGTGTTTGATATTATCACAAGTCGCAGTGACGTAACACAATCATTAACCAATAGATGAGCTCTGACAAAAGCGGAAACAGTAGGAAACCTGACAGTCAGAACAAGAACAACAATAAACAAAAAAAACAAACCACTCTCCACACACTAGAGCAGCTGTAGCCAAAAGCTGTTTCTCCTCCATTTTTTGTAAGTTTCTACTAAGAGCATGGTGGGAAAAAAATGCTAAAAGAATCTAGTTGTAGTGACCCTGCAAGATTCACAGTCTTTGTAAAATCTCAGTCTGAGACTAGGCTGTGACTAAAAACTCTAAACACTTGTCTTTAGATGTGAGCAGGTGTGAGCTGATAGTTTTCCAAGAGTCTTTTCCAAATCTTTTCAAAGTCTTCTGATGTATGGGTAGCATTACAACCACCTACACACTCTCTCTGATTGAAGACGTAGTTTGATACAGAAATATCTTATGCACTCGTGTTCAGTAAACACAGTGCATAAGTACAAGTGGAGACTAATTATAGTGTCTGTTTAGATCATTCACTTCCAAATATAAACACACACAGCTTTTACTTTCTCACCTTGCTTCAGTGCTCCTTAACTATTGTCTTCAGGCGTGTTGGGGATGTGTCCATCTGTCTGTCTGATTTTACAGTGAAAACAGGCTGATATCAATTTGATTATTTGTTTAATTGTTTTTATCGTTATGTTCCTTTACCTGCAACCTAGTGTTTTCTGTTCTGCTCCTAAAGCAGCACCATGGGGTCTCTACTACATAATTTTCTAGGGCACCCAAAGAACGCAGTCAGACTTAAAGCCCATCTTGGACACTTTTGTTTTGACTTCTGTTTGAAGTTCACAACTGTGAAGTCAGTCAAGGGGAAACCAGCATTATGGTAATCAGTTATTGTTGGGATAGTGTCGTCTTTTCCATGGATTCTGTAATGAGCACATCAAAACTGCTGTTAAATTAAAATACTGCTTGCTTTCCTGGAAATAATGTGGGTCTTCATTAAGAAAAAGGACACACTTGAGTTGACTAAAGCACAGATCACTGTGATAGTCAAGTGGAAAATGAAAGTCAACACAAAGAAGTAACTGACCCGATCACAGCAGAGATCCTCTTCATCACACACCTCAAGCCTTTGCCCCCTTTTTCTTCAGTATGCCAAAGGAGATGGTTTTTCACTTGTAGATGACTCTGGGATTGGAGGGATTGGTTACCCATCAGCACCTTCACAGAGCTGTCAGTTTGTGAGAGTGTGGCACCTCCTCTGTACTTTAGAGTCTACTGCAGATACAGATACTCTGCACATCTTAAATGAGGTGACCCGAGATATACCAACATATACAGTGTATATTACCTAACATGTCATTTTGTTTTCATGTGACTGAAAATGTTTTGGGGTTTTTGTTTTTCTTTTTTTTTTTGTTGTTGTTGTTGTTTTTTTAATTAACCTGGCTCGCATGAATCGTCCCCCACGAGGAAACACGCGAGGGAAACGGAACGCGCCCCGCACTCCGCCGGTGTCTCCTTTTAAACCCTCCGTGCGGAAACAACATCCTCCTCCGTGTTTAGCGCCCGCTGGCTGTCATTCGTCCGAGGCGAGCCAGCCGGTGCGATCGTGGCGCTGGCGGAGTGGAGCAGCGAGAGCCGCATGTAAATGAACACCTCCACCTCCGCGCTGTAGTCACCTGAGGAGCCCGCGGTTTGAGCTGACTGTCTCGCTCCTCACCACCCTCCCCCTTTACACACACACACTTATCGGCTGAGCTGACCTTAAACGTGTTGTGTGGAGATAAAAAGGTTAACCCGCACTCCTCTGGAGCCAGCGCTGTCCGTCGCCGTGTGGCTCCGCCGTCTCTCCCGCTACGACAGGGTGAGTGATCCGACACTTTTGTGGCTGTGAGGTCCGGAGCTTTATCGGCTGGATCTCCTGAGCTGGATGATGGATCCGGCGGAGCATACAGCTGCGATGACAGGGTGTGTGTGTGTGGGTGGGGGGATTTGTCGTGGAGCGACTTCAAATACATTTGGTTAATTCCCCAAAGCGCTCCCCTTTGAGGAAATCTCGTAGAAATAATTGTGTTGTGTTGTTGTACATCTCTAGCAGCTCTGGGCTCGCATTGCAGCTTCATAATAAAACGCGTAATTATCAGGTTAAAACGAAGTAAATGAACTCATTGTTGCCCGCAGAGGAAAGGAGGGGGGCGCGGGTCAGGTGGGGGGCACGAAATCAATTAAGCAATCTGTAATTGACGGTGCACATGACAGTCTTTATCCAGACTCTGCCATCATAATCACCATTACGCATGTCCGCGGCTCTGCCTCTGCATGAATGATAACCGAGGGGGAGCCTCACAGATGCGAGCAGAAAGAGAGAGAGAGAGAGAGAGAGGGATGATGTGTCAGTCCTTGAACCTCAAACCTCCCACAGCAGGCTGGCAGCCTGAGGGGAATCTGGATCTGCTCCTGCTGCACATCCAGCTGTCTGATAGGCATCTCGCTTGTTCCATCCTCTCAGGAGTTGCTTTCACCTCAAGGGTCAGTTTTACCGTTTGAAAATTAATGTCACTGAGCTGATTGGTTAACAGCGTGCTCTGTTTCCCACTGCTGACTGAATGATTGTTTTCAGAAAGTGTTTCTTCTTCTCCTCCTCCTCCTGCGGGATTAGAGAGTGCACATTGGCATTGCATTGCATCGTGGAATATCAGATGCATGTTTTCACGCCACAGGGATTTCAAAGGCGGAGTGGAGCTATCTTCACGGGTCTGTAGTATGATTAGATGTGGTAGCCTACTTATTTGACAAAGCTGGAACCTGGATCTCCCACACAGGAAATCAAACTTCAGCCTCTCTGCCACAGGAGATTGTTGTTGGCAGAGAAGAAAATCTCCTCCAGCCAAGAGATTTACGTGGGTTTACACGGTTTCAGCAAGAACTCCGCCTGACTTCAGACCGCCCCGCGGCAAACACACTTCAACCACCTTGAGTGCCACAGTGACGGACCTAATCTGCACCAAGCCCTCCCACCTGGAATACTGAACATCAGAGGGTCAGATGGAGGGAAATCCATCCAGTCCGGGATGTGGAGGGGAGAACAGAGTGGCTGTGTTGTATTAATAATCCTACAATCTGTGTGCCGAGCTGACGTGTGCACAGTATGTGCTGCTGTGCACCTCGAGTAAGAAAAGTGGGGGAAGGAGGGATAATCTCTTTGCTGCCGTTTTGATGACCGCAGGCAGAAATCACCCAGGTGGATGTTGCGTTGGTGGTTTATTCTCCCAAAGCAGAGCAGCAAAAGATTCAGTAGCTTCACATCGTAGCTGTCAGTCACCCTCATTTGGTCAGGTTATAGCCCAGTGTAATCTGATCTTAAAACCTGAGTGCTTCACCGGTAGATTTTCCAACAACTTAGATTTTGTAAAATGATCGTCCTGCGTAATTAGGGTTGCCTGCTCACCGTTAATGGATGCATTTAGACTCTCATTTCTGTGCTGCCCATGCCACATTAGAGATGATTGATCCACTCTTAATGTCCTTCTTGCACCGCCTCTCAAAGTCTCAGCATTTTGCCCTGTTGCACGGGCACGTTAACAGCTGCTGGATGTATGTGTTGACTGCATTAAATTGTGCCAGTGGCGATAACCCCTGTGCTCATAAATATCTGTCAGAGCTACGTGGCTGACTGCTTGGAAGCACGCAGGGACATCAAATAACCCGATGAGCCGCTGCCACAGGAGAGACAAGGCCCCCCTTTTCTTGGCTGTTATTTAGAAATATTGAGGCTCTCGACCAGCACTTAAGGATATTTAGTGCAGCATTCCTCAGAAAGCTGGGAAGCTACCCAAAAGATGTTCTCAGAATGCACAAATTGGCCTTAATCAAACATTGTCTTCACTCAGCTGTCTCTGGGAACACTTGTTTCTGCTGACTCTTGTGGAAAAAAAAAGTTGTCTAACAGTTTTATTTTTAAACAAGAGACTTCAGTGACCACCGAGACCACCACTTAAAGGAAAAGTAGCTGCAAGAAATGGGAGGCTTTCTATTTTAGTACAGCCTTTTATCTCATATTGGCAGATCTGGAGTAAAATCTTGAGATCTGCTTTAAGATTTGGACAGTTGTCAGGAAGTGTTGCAAAACCAAAGCTGTGAAGTTTTAGTATGAAATAACGTCCGGTAACGGTTATAAGCACTCAGAAGACAGATAGTTTAAGTCTCTGAGCATATGCGTTTCCCTTCCGATTCAAGTGAGATCCTTAAGGGGGTTCATCCAATCTAAATTAACATTCATACCCCGTGACGTTTGCTCACTTTCTAGTCCGTCAGATTCAAGAATCGGCAGCCTGGCTTGTAAAGATTAATTCTGTCAGTGCGAAATCAAGTCCCTGGTGCTCATTATCCTCTTGCACAACCTCGTACTCCTTTATCTTGCACTTTCTCTCCTATCAGCGCGCCTTTCACTTTTACCGCTGCGTCTTAGTGAAAGGTAGATGAAATATTCACCAGGAAAGCTGTTGTTTCCCTCAGGGTCTCGCCTTCACACACCCCCCCCCACCTACTCCACCCACCCTCCGAAAGCCTCGACGCCCCTCCGCTCGTCTCTTGCCTCCCGTCCTCCTCCTGCTTGTCACAGTCTGACTCTCCCCGCATTCCTCCGCACCCCCGTCCAAGCCCCTTACTCCCCTGCGCCCCACTGACAGTATCACTGAGGGAGCCCTTGCTAAATTATGCATGAATTTAGTGAATTATGTCTTGTAGCTCTTCATCAACATTGTCCTCTCCCTCCCTCTCCTTCTGTTTTCTGCTAATGTTTTCTTAAAAATTTGGCTTTCATCAAATTTAGATGAGGCCCTATTTTTAGCTGGTGTATTTATCGTCTCACTCTCATCCCTCCCTTTCAAATGTGTAAAAAGCCTCTGAGGGAAAGGAAGTTGCAACTAAGATGAAAACATCGAGGAAGACCACTGCTTTGGAGTGAGGGAGCAAGGGAGGGGCAGGGGAGAGAAGAGGAGTCAGATACGGAGATTGTAAAAGTACCTCTGGGAATTATGCAAGTGCCAGACATCAGATGTGTCTTTTAAAAGGAACATAAGGAGCCCCTCTTCAATTGCCGGCTACCCTCCAGCGTTACATATTGACCACTTATCCCCAGCATGTCTGTCGATTTCACATATTCTATTCGTATCACAGGAGAGAGAGCCTTTTTAGCAGCTTTGGAAGAAGAAAAATGGCCTCATGCATAAGAAAACCATTCCAGTGAAAGCTCACTGTTTTCAGATGAATGCAAAATTTCTGTATCAAAAGATAAATGTGTTCAGCATGACAGAGTCATAGAGAATTCTGTTTTTGATGAGATGTACAGTCTTCTTTTTGTAGCCTTAAACCAATTGAAGTTTCATCACTCTGTGCCAATATTTTGACGTTTAACAATGTGGTGTTTATCTCACAGCTTGTCGTCTCTGTGCGCAGAATAGCGCCTCTCTGCCGACCCCTGCTGACCATGCGTAGCGTGTGTGCGGTGGTCCTGGCCCTCGCCGCTGCCGCCCTCAGCTCGGCGGACACGGACACGCACAGACCGAGACATGACTCCAACCTGGAGATCTGTATCCTTCTGCAGCTGGCGGAGCAGAGTTGCTGTATCCTTCCAGCTGGCGGAGCAAACAAACAGGCGTATCTGTGGATGTGAAATCTGTCTGCCCAGTTTCTGTGTGTATATGCCTCCAAGTGTGAACTAATGCATGTTGATGAATACGTTTTTTCAGATATTTTTTTTTTAAATTTTTTTTAAATTGAGTTGCTGTGTTTGCAAGTGTGAACAAGCATGTTGAATCTGTCTGCCCGTTTCTGTGTGTATATGCCTCCAAGTGTGAACTAATGCATGTTGATGACGTTTTTTCAGATATTTTTTTTTTAAATTATTTTGTTAAATGTGACAGATGGGTGCATGAGTGAGCATTTATACGAATCACGCCCATGTGGAGAGTGTGTGTGTATCCTCCTGACCTCCTCTTATCAGACAAGCGGCTGTTCGCGGCTGTTCGAGACAAAGAGGAAAGATCAGACATCTGAACGCGCTCAAGAATCTGGTAGAGCTGAACGACATCAATCAGCAGTACAAGATCATAGACATCATGCTCAAAGGACTCACACTCAATATATATAGGCCATATATATATATATATATATATATATATATATATATATATATATATATATATATATATATATATATATATATATATATATATATATGCTACTTAAAGAAACACATTGGAACACTTTAAAGAAATCACATTAGATACATCAGATATGTAATATATATATATATATATATATTGGATATCTATACAAATGAACAACTCAAAGATAATACATGGCAATGTCTTAGGAACAAAAGGATGCCAAGTCTTTTAATGGAAATAAAAGTTTTCAGCCTACAGAGGGCTCAATTGTGTAGACACCCTAAAATCAGAGTGAAATGAAGATGTGGCAGGCTAGTTCATTTTTTCAAAAACTTTAATTTCTGCAACTCAAAATGCTTTTTCAGTATCTTGTGTGGCCCCCACAATAAGCTTGCTTGTATTTTTTGCTTAATGCTTGACAACGTCGCGGCATGCTCCTAATGACGGATGGTGTCTTGTGGATTTCCTCCCAGATCTGGTGCATGAGTGATGGTGTCTTGTGGCAGATTTCTGTGTGAGGGCTCCCAGATCTGTTGTGCAGCCTAATGAGGGACCTGAAACATAATGTCCCACACATGTTCTATTGGGTTTAAGTCAGGGGATCGTGAAGGCCATTCAATTGTTTCAATTCCTTCATCCTCCAGGTACTGCCTGCATACTCTTGCCACATGAGGCCGGGCATTGTCGTGCATTAGGAGGAAACCAGGACCTACTGCACCAGCGTAGGGTCTGACAATGGGCTGAAGGATTTCATCTCGATACGTTATGGCTTATGGCAGTCAGAGAACCATTTCCTAGGCAGTAGAGGTCTGTGCGTCCCTCCATGGTCTATGTCCCCCGATATGCCTCCCCAGACTATCACTGACCCACCACCAAACCTGTCATGTTGAACGACGTTGCAGGCAGCATAACGTTCTCCTTGTCTTCTCCAGACTCTTTCACGTCTATCACAGGTGCTCAGGGTGAACCTGCTAAATCTCGTCTGTGAAAAGTACAGGGCGCCAGTGGACGGACGGACTTGCAAATTCTGGTGTTCTTCAGCAAATGCCAGTCGAGCTCCACGGTGCTGGGCAGTGCAGCACAAGGGGGCCCACTACACAGACACGTCGGGCCCTCAGGCCACCTTCATGAAGTCTGTTCCTGATTGTTTGGGTAGAGACATTCACACCAGTGGCCCTCTGGAGGTCATTCTGTAGGGCACGAGCAGTGCTCAGCCTGTTCCGCCTTGCACAAAGGAGCAGGTATCGGTCTTGCTGATGGCTTGAGGACCTTCTACGGCCCTGTCCAGCTCTCCGAGAATAACCTAACCACCAGTCTCCTGAAATCTCCTCCATGTTCTGGAGATTGTGCTGGGAGACACATTAACCTCTTGTGCACCTTCTTGCTGCATGTGTGGATAGCATGTGTGGATGTGCCATCCTGGAGAAGTTGGACAACCTGTGCAACTTCTGTAGGGTTAAGGACTCGCCTCATACTGCCAGTAGAGATAATTACTCAAGCCAAAACCAGCACGAGTGAAAAATCAGCCAAAAAAGATCAAGAGGGAGAAACTTGAAACCTCCACATGTAAAACCAGTCCACATGTTTTAAAACCAGTCCTGTTTTGAGGGTTGTTCTAATTGTTGCCACTGTGGTGCACCTGTTGTTAATTCCATGAACACCAATACAGCTAAAAGTGATTAACGATGCCCTCAGCTGCTTAACCAACCAGAAAATTATCAGACAGGTTTAACTTATTTCATGCCAGGCCCAATAAAAAAAGTGTTCCTTTAATTTTTGTGAGCAGTATATATATATATATATATATAAAAAACAGCAACAGTTAGCTAGGAGCTCAACCTTCTTTTGCTCTGAGCCTATTCAAAGAGAAGACAGTTCGCAGCCCAACAGAAAATCTGAAGCTTCACATCCAGTGATTACATTCATCAGCATGTTTCCTCGCATTCATTTGAATGTTAATTCAGACTCAGCTGCCAGAGTGCCATTCACTCGCACTAAGCTCTGAGCTTTGCCTTACAGTATCCCTCGAGCTCCCATATGAACGTTATCTATGCATCTCCATGCCGCTCAAGGACAAGGAGTGTAGTCAACCCTCAATGGCTGGAATACATTGTCAGCATTTCTATCTCACTATGTGTGCGTGTGTGTGTAAGATAGTGTGCTTAACAGTGTTCCTCCTTAAATATTTTCTATACTGTCCTCATAGACACTGCTCTCACTCTAATCCCTTTAGATGTCTTTTTATGATATCAAGTGTGAAACCTTCTCTCTCAAAAGACGTGCTGTGCGTATGTCGGTGTGTGTGGACACAGTTTTAAAAGCAACACAACAGTGAGAAATGTCCCCTGTTCACTTTTACGAGTTGAACTACTTATTGTAAACTATTTATTTCCTCAAAACTTGATGTCTTGACCACTTGTTGCTCTTCCAAGTGGAATCCACTGAAGTTGTTTTAAGCAGATTTGATGCATCTCCTCTTTACAGCAGTGAAAGTGGTGTGTAATATCACAAGGAAAAAAAGGATTTACCAACTGCATTACCATAGTATCTTAAATCTGCAGCACATTGTACACAATTATTAAACCTGGTTTATTTGACTGTTTTTCTGATTCTTAAGGTGTTGGAGGACTCAAGACAAATCCTGGTTGCAGCCAACATGCAGCCTGATGACCCTTTCCCGATGGACGACAAGATCAAAGAAGGTCTGATTCACTTTTACACCTCAGGTGTTTCATCATCTCAGTTTTTCTATGTCTCTTTCTCTTGCTCCACTTATATAAGGCACTTTATTTAGCAGCATCTCTAGTGTATCTTTCACACTCTGATTCTGTCTTCACCACCTCTGACTGGCTTGTCTTGTGCTCTGTTACTCGTTTCTAAAAGCTCCATCTGTGTCATTCTTTCTTTTTCTCATCTTTTTCTCTTCTGGTATCAGCGGGTGCCAATAATATCAGCTTTCTCTTTACCGTCTCAATGTCACAAACATCATCTGCTCTTGCTTTCAGGCTCATTCAGTCCCACAATTGCCAAGACGTATTTGAGTGTTATCCAAACAAAATCAGCCATCTTCTCTTTATTCTATATATCAGCATGTTCTGTGTGTTTTTATCACAAATATAACTTCAAAATTGTCCTCCTCGAACTTATTTCCTCTAATTAACCTGCCTCTTTGTCTCTATATATATATATATATGAATCTGTATAGCTTATTCCCATGTGGTGGAGAATACAGCATTTTTTGGAGACGTGGCGTTGCGTTTCCCCCGCATTGTCCACCATTACTACGACCGGAACGCTGACTGGGGCGGTCTGCTGCGCTGGGGGCTGAATTTCTGTAACCAGACAGGGGTTTTCACAGGAGGAGCCCATCAACATGTCCTTCACACTAGTAAGACCAGACAATCACTTATTCTGTCCTCATTGCAACTAACAACTGTCGATAACAGTGTTGTCATGATCCATAGACATCTTCCTCAGTAAGGGTGTAAAACAGGATTCAGGCTTTGAATGCGAACAGCCCCTCATTTGAATGGCTGAAAACATTTGTGAGATCACCAATCTGCAGAGCCAAGCAGAAAAGGAGAGTGTTGTTGCTCAGATAATGAAAATGTGTCACATTTAAAAGCTAATGTTGTTTCAGGCTAATAAGTAAAGTCTCCAAAATATGAAAATGAGTCTCCGCTTTCAACTTGTGCTCTCAAAAATCTTGAGACATGTCGATGCATCAAATTTTTGCTGAACTGAGTCACTGAGGGATTCAGTGTTGTGAAGACTAGATGCAGAACTCAACAGACGTGAAATAAATCCTGTTCTCTGCAGGGGAGTATAGTGGGAACATGAAAGACACTGCAATGAAACAGTTCAATGCAATAGTGCACACAGTGGTATAAATGACCATCACAATTATGGTTATGCAGTAAATATGGAGATTTCAGCGCAATATATGAAGTGATTTCATGAGTACAGTACATCCTCAGTGTCGGCTAACACCTCTCTGTCATTACTGCGAAATGTGTCATCTGTCAACAAATTTGCCCATGAGGTACTGTGGCCTTTGAAACTTAAAAGAGCCAACAGATAAAATGCTACTCCCTGTTTAATATGTGGGTTAATGAACTAAACTCTCACAGGATTAATCTGTGACTTTAGCAATGTGCCAAGAGGATTATATAGTGGATTAATTCTGAGACTGGAAGCAGTAGCAGCAGTTAGCACCCTGAAAGTGTGCATCCAGCCCTCACTTGTGCTCCTGTAACCCCACTCTTTAAGTGTCTAATCCCCTCTTTTCTATTTCACGTGGCTCATAGTGACTAAAGTGGAAACGATAAACTAAGATACAATAAACGTCGATTTGTGTCTGCAGCTGTTTGCCAAATTGCATCATGCTGCTTTTGAGAATAAAGGAATGAATGACGTGTCACATTTTCACTCCTTATCTCTTCTGAAGAAATGATAATGCGCCCCCTCCTCTTTTCTTCTGTCATCTGTCTGTTCCCTTCTTCTCTCAGATGTCACAGGAGCTGGGAATAATAGAGAAAGCCCCAGACTTTATAAACCCGTACCGCACAGAGAGAGACGATGTGAGTAAGATGCACACATGTTGTTCCACACTCAGCCTAGATACCTGCTCGTTACACCTTCGTAGGTAGTAACAACAGAAACACACACTGTTTTCAGGAAGAACGCCGTAAATAACGTTGTCTCTCACAAATCCTCGATAAAAATCAGCCTCTCTCTCTCACCCTGTCTTGTCCACTTCAGGTGCTTCACACTGCCGAGGCTTTCCAGAAGATCCTGAGGGAAGAAGAGAAGAGGAGGAGAAAAGAGGAGAAGAGGAAAGAAATCAGGAAAGGCCCTCGCATCTCACGCTCCCGCACCGAGCTATAGCGCTGCCCTTCCTCCGAGTGCTCATGAAGAGCAGAGCAGAGGAGATGGAAGGAGCAAACGCACAGTCCACAAGGGGTGGCTTGACTTGTAGACTCTGGTGACAGAGAGGAAAATAAGAGCTGTCATCACTTGTACAAAAGCCAGGTGCTCTGTTGAAAACAAGAGAGAAACCCTCAAAGTGACACAAAAAAGTGAAGTGTAGGTTAGTCAGTTTCTGACAAAGTGAATCGCTGTACGTCTACAGTGATTTATAATTGGAAAAGATAACGTGGTTAAAGTGGTAAAAGGCGTCTCTGGAATAGGAGTTGATAAGGGAAACTCTTTTTTGATAACTTGAGGATTACATAATTGTACTTTGGAATATAAGTAATTTTAGTATAATAAATTTACTTAAAACTTTGCAAAACCCACTGTATTGTGTCTTGTCTAGATTTAATGTGTCTAAAAACCCATATGCTTCAAACCCGTGGTTGCCAAATATAAAAAGAATATAAATCCGGCCTGTTTCTGGTTAACTCAAGCTTGAATTGATGATGGAATACAGTTTTATTTTTGTTCATTATTTTTCTCTTGAGTTGAGATTTGTTTGAAGAGAGATTTCTTAAGGGGTATTTGTGAAGGACTGGCAGATTTATGTTTACCTGAAGGACAGTAAAATGATATCTCCGTTTTTTTGTTATTGTTTTGGTTTTTTGTCTTATGGTTTTATGTCTTATTTCCTCACCATCAGAGAGGATCATCTGTGAATTTTCCTTTGACATATTTCCTTCTCTGAAACCCAACCAATGCCTGTAATAGTTTCACTTAAATGACCCTTCGTTAATAAGAATTATCCATGTTGGGATAATCTGTCAACCAGAAATACAGTATATGGCCCTTCATCTCCCTGCACCTGTTTCTGTGTTAAATATTTTTATTTTGAACTTTTTCTTTTTATCTTTGCTGGAAATTGACATATTTTAATGGTTTAGATCTATGGACTTGAGATTGGTGTAATTTTGAAATTGTATTACGACTGTTATAAAACTATATGTATATTCAGAGAAAGAATATCATTGCTGCAGAATGAACAAGCCATTTTGTTATCCAATTTAATGAAATAAAGTGACTCTGATATGTACAAAAAAAATTGTGTGTGTGTGTGTGTGTGTGTGTGTGTGTGTGTGTGTGTGTGTGTGTGTGTGCGTGTTGTAGTTGCAGACACCCACCAACAGGGGGCAGACAGCCGCCACACTTCTTTCTGACAACTACAGTTCAATGTTTTTGTTTTGTCTGAACGGAGTTTGAGCAGCTTTGCTTTAACGTTCAGAGGATGCAAGGGAAAGACTGATTGCAGAGAAGAAACGACCTTCTGTATCAAGACTGAGAGATGTCTTTGAACTCGGGTGAGATGATCTCTTCATGTGATAGTTGCTGTCTTCGTCATAAAGTAGCATCTTGCTAACGTTAGCTTCCAAACACGTAATAACTTAAGATAGCTGTTGGCAGTCAATAAAGTATAGTTAGCCAGTAATACATGACTAATAAGGGCAGAGTGTACTGAATTGGGGAATGAAACTTGATCTTTACCTTTAATCTCTGCTCTTTGAGTTGTAAACAGTAAGCCTAGCCATGTTAGTTATCTCCTTTGCTCGCTGTTATGTGACATTAGCTGACCTATTGAGGTGTGACGTTTTTCTCCTGAACCTTCCTGACAGACTCTGACTTTTCCAGGCTGGCTGTCAGCAGCAGCCAGTGAAGGCAAAACTTCACTTAATGAGGGATTACATGGCTTCTATTAGCTTGTGTATTATGCAATTACCTGTAAAAATGAAATGTCTATAGTCTCAGTGAGTAACGGGCTGTTTCTTTTGTACAGACTTTCCTCCAGGGGCTGAGGGAGAGCAGGAAGGAGGCAACTCTGAAACCAGCTGGGGTGAAGAGCTCAGGCTGGTTCTCATCGGAAAGACCGGATCCGGCAAGAGTGCGTCTGGAAACACTATCCTGGGCCGGAGGCAGTTCCTGTCCCAGATCAGTGCCAGCTCTGTCACCCAGGTCTGCCAGCTCGGGAGCGCCGAGCTCGCTCAGGATGAGGAAGCTGAGGAGGATGGCCAGAGGCAGAAGAGGGTGAGGAGAGTCACGGTGGTCGACATGCCTGGTTTTGGGGACACTCATCTCAGCTTGGAGCAGATTCATGCAGAGGTAGCCAAGTGTGTGTCTCTCTCTGCTCCTGGGCCGCATGCTTTCCTCCTGGTGGTCCCAGTGGGAAGATATACAGACAATGAGAACCAAGCTGTCTGTGAGATGGCCAAGATATTTGGGGAAGATGCAGTCCGCAACCACACAGTGGTTCTTTTTACCAGGGGTGATGACCTGGAGGGCGTAGCGATCGAAGAGTACCTGACGGAGACGGCACCTGCTGGGCTAAAGGCTCTGATTGACAGGTGTGGAGGCAGGTACCATGTATTCAACAACAGAGAGCCCAGTAACTTGGTGCAGGTTAAAGAACTCCTAATGAAGGTGGATAAGATGGTGAAGCAGACAATAGAGGGGTTTTATACCAACACCATGTTTCTAGAAGCAGAGGCTGCCATTAGGGAGGAGCAGAAAAGGATGTTGAGGGAGTGGGGGCAGGCGGAAGGCGAAGAACGAGAGAGAAACAGTGGCAGCATGGATGAGGCTAATGTTGCAAAACGGAGGAAATGTGACTTGGAGTTTCACAGAGCAGAGATCCCCGATAGAGAATCACAAGTGGTTATCAGGAAGCGGGAGTTGGAGAGAGGAAATGATGAGGATTTTAGAGTGGAGAGATGGTCAGAGGAGAGCAGAGGTGGTGCTCTCAGCCTCCTGAGGGGCAGAGTAGAACAATACAAGGACCAGTTGAGGGGCAGGCACAGAGGCCACAGCAGGGACATCAGCAGGCGACAGCTTCTCCGATCATCCTTGTTTCACACGAGGAGGGAGGCTGCACTCTCTGCTAAAGTGCTGGAGAGAGTTAAAATCCTGGTAGCGGCTGGAGCCACAGGCATGGCTGTGGGGGCAGTTTTTGGGGCAGCCGCCCCTTTAGCAGCTGCAGCTGGGGCATCTCTTGTGGGCAACTCGGTTGGTTTTGCTGCAGGTCAGTTGGCTGGGATATCTGTAGCTGGGGGCACGGGTGTTGGGAAAGCTGTGGGGGCCATAGTGGCGGCAGCCTCGGGGAAAACTGCGGTGGCTCTGGGGGCAGCAACAGGTGGAGTGTTGGGTGGCTCTGTTGGAGCCATCACTAGTGCTGAGGCTGCCACTCCTGGGGAGGGTGCTCTGGATGCCCTTGGGCAGGTTAGTGTCATAGGGGCTTCTGTTGTGGGGGTGGCAGCAGGTGTGGGAGGCACCATCGGAGCTGGGGCTGCTTTAGGCACAGCTCTGGAGGGAGCAGCTTTCTGCACAGCGGCCATTGGTGCAGCTGAAAATGCATCAGCAGGTGTAGCCAGCGCTTCTGTAGCTCAGAGTAGTTTAGCCTCAGCAGCAGGGCAGCAAGCAGTGGCCGCTGTAGGAAATATAGCTGCAGGCACTGGGACTTCTCAGTGTGCTGCAGCAGGAGCAGCCTTGGCTCAGGGGGCTGCGAATGTCCCGGTGGCTGCTGGGTTCTCTGGTGCTGCGTGTGGATTGACAGGGCCCAGTGTGACATCGGTGGTTACGTCAAACCCGTGGGGCACTATGGCGGCAACGACACGTATCCTGAATGCAGTGGCTGAGATAGGCAAGGCTGCAGCAGGCATTGCCCTGGCTGGTGGTCTTGTAGTGAAGGTGGTAAAGGAAAAAGTCAGATCTGGCACAGCAACAACAGAAGCCAGTTACACAGAGAAGAAGTCTTATGAGATTTACTGGAACAAATAAATGTGGAAGTCAGAATCTAGTGAATGAGATCATGTTTGGGTTTTTTTTTCTTTCTTTCAAATTGCTTCCTGATAAAGACTCCACAGTAGCTTCCGTCAGTGAGAGATATTGCTATTACCATGCAAATGCAAATCACCATAAAGAAGCAAAGGCACAGTAATACAAAACAATATCATATGAGGAAGTAGTCGCAAATTAAAGTAGATAAAAGAAAGTAGAAATTGTGATTGGTTGGAACTGTTTTGGGCGGGTGAATGAGTTCAGTGACATTTGCGATGCTGTGTGGGAAGACTAATAAAGGATATCAGGTACACAGACTTGTGATACCTTTCCTTTATGGCCTTTTTTTCAAAGACATATTTATTCAAATATTTTTTTTAAAGGTTGTGATTCACCTTGCAACTGGTTGCTTTGGAAACAGACCCCATGTCCTCCTGTACATATTTTATTAAATAAAGAGAAAATAAAGAGAGACATCTATTTTTGGAAACAGGGCTGTTGAAAATGTGGGTGTCACAGTTCAGCTGGGTTAGTTAAATGAATTACATGAATTTCATAAAGTTTTACTGTTTGACTCTGTAAAGAAGAATCATAGCACTATAAACAATGAGAAATTCTCTTAAGCACCACATCACAGTGTTAACTGGGTGAGATTGATTGGTGCATTTATTCATTTTACTTATCAATTTTACCCGGTATTGTTAAAAATTAACAAAAGGACAGAAGTATTAATAAGCATTTCGGTGGGTGGTTTTAGTGCACTGTTTCACATCCTGCTTAACATCCTGTTGTGCAGTACTGTACTGTATTAATACTGCATTTGACCACGTGTTTACAACTACTGTCAATGGGTCCTGTGTTAAATTGGTTGAACTGAAATAAAACAAAAAAATCTTCAATAACTCAATAGTTAGGCCTCATTTGTTGTTTTTGCTTGTTGAGTTGTTATCTGTGGCACTTCATCAGAAAATGACCACAAGCAAGGTTTCATGCTTGAGTATATCTTGGGAGAGCGATTTAATCCACTTTACTTCAGATCTGATTTTTAAGTACACAGAATAAATATATGATTCAACTCTACATGCGTTTCTTTTATTTTTATCTGTATTTGCCAAAACCTTAGTTTATTAAATATCTAATATTTATCTACTTATTTTAAATAAAACATGACTTTTCTGCAGTATTTTCACTGCACTGTTGTTGTTTTTCATAAAACACCTGATAACTTTCAGGCACAGTATTTGTATGCATGAAAGCAGTGAGAATCATTAATCCTCTGAATTAACAACAGGAATTATGTTAAAGTGTACTGCATTTTTACTGAATACAAAACACTTTATCTGCATACATATGAAAGAGTCGGGGGCGTTGCATAACAGCAGGAAAATGAATATCATCTGAACTAATTTTGTCTGCAGTTTATTTATTAGATTTCCCTTATTGGTGTTATTTATTTGCATCATCCTCTCCGAGGTGCTGAATTTGCCTAATGAGCTTCACGTCTATTGATGAAGGTAGGGGGCGCGGTTTATTCAAATAACACGGGAGCTTCTGATGACTGACGTACTATCAGACCACGGCAAATGCGGCCTCACCATTGGACAAGGGCGACTGGTCTCATGACAACAACAGCGGGGCCTGGGCCAATCGCAGCGCGCCTTGGGCCACCGAGTCTGTTTGTGAATGACGTAACGAGCGTAAAACAAGATGGCGCCGTGTTAAGCACAAATCGGTGTGAATGAGTTTTTCGACGCTGAAGCCTGCCTCTCTCTGAGGCCCCGGTGTGGTTTCACGGCTCTTCCGTCACAGAGTCACCTCCTCGGTCAGATAAGTGCGTTGTAGGCGGCACCGAGCGACTCCGAAGAGCCCGCGGGTCTCGTTGCTTTTCCTGTTTGCGAGCCTCGGGTGACAGCCCGGGGGAGGCTAGCTACTGACGGGCGATATGGACACCGGAGAGTACATCTCCACCATGGACAACATGGACCCGACTCTAGCTGAACTGGGGGACGAGTTCACGCTGGGAGACATCGACGGTGAGTGGCCGTGCTGTCCGTGTTGTTGTTTCCCGTAAAGTCAGTGTCAGCTCGTTTCCGCTCAACCCTGACAGCTCGAGAGATGCTCATCCTGGTGGAGGGGGCCGAGGAGGGCTGTCTGTGATGCACATTAACATAAACTATAGTATTTAAAGTGTTCACGACAGAGCTGGTGTGTTCATATTTCTTTGCTCTGCAGTTCTTGTTATTTATTTTAGCCAAAAGTTGGGGTGTTACATACTTTGCAATCATGCACACCTCCTCCTCCACGCAGGGTTTTTACATATGGATAACATTTGATTCTCTTAGTTTCATGATGATCTCTGTAGTTGCTGAGACACACTGCTGTGTGTCTTAATGAAGAGCAGTGGAGAAATAAATGAGTGTGGTTGCAGGCAGAGTGTTATTTTCCATGAAGCAGGTAACAGTAAGAGGTGCCATTTATCAGGAAGCTGTGTATGTGGGCAGTGAAGAGTGCAACTTACTCATCAAGCATGATGGCGTTATTACTGTAAGGCAGCGAGCCATCAGGTGACCAGGTTAGAAACAGTTATTCAGACTTCATGACCTCCATGCCTACATTAAAGTTTGTGGAAGTAGTTTTTATTTCTTCAGCATCTTTTCTGAGCTTGTTCTGGAGAGTTACTGGGAGACGTCTGTGGGACAACAACATCTCTGTGAAGATTGGCACTTATGCACTCTTATGAACAAACAGCATCCTTGATCTGGTGTCCCTCCTATCTAAGCAAGTTTCACCCTTTGGCACACAGTGAAAAGACAGGGCTTTAGGTGTAACACTAGCCAGTGCAGAGTCACCAGATTTCCATTAGGGTGGAATTTTACAGAATGCTAAGTCACCAGACCGGACTGATGGTCTGTGTGTGTGTGTGTGTGTCTTTGTGTGTGCATGTTTGTATATCGGATACCAGACTAGATGAACTGAGTTTTCAGGGTAGAACTCCATTGTTTTGTCTACTGGCCGTGGTGGGTACTGGCTTTATTACACTCACCAAGTTAAAGCAAAACTTAATGTGACAAGACAATGTCACTAAACAGTAATGGTCAACACTGATGATACTGCACGCTGCAAAACATTTCTGAAACACTATCTGGTGTCTGGTGTTAATTCTCCTTTCAAAGGGGGCCTTGGACAAAGAGAGCAGACAGTACGCTCCCCCAGCCACAGTTATGTAATCCCACTTAATCATTGTGTCAAAAGAGAGGAATGCACAGATTGTGTTGGTGTTTGAGAGAAAGAGAGAGAGAGAAATGACAACTGAGGGTTGTCTAATGAATTCACAGGCAAGCTGCAACACGGACGGCCCACACTTGCGTTTGGTTCCCTCAGCTCGCAGCTAAAGGGTGAAGAAAATTTTCCCGTCATACAGAGCTGCCGACTGCAGAAAATTTGATCCCCGTTATAGAAATCATAGGCACTGTCTCCTTAATGATGTGCTAGAGAATATTTGATTTTATGATATGTGTTTAAAAATCACCACAGCCTCTTTCAGACCTCAAACTAGACAGTGATGTGATTCATTGTTTTCTCCTGCGCCAGCTGGTTTACCGAAGACCTCCATAGATATTTAATCTTTGTTCTTCAGTCGGGCCGTGTGCGTTTCACCTGAGTGTTAAGGTCTTAGAGGCTCATGCACTTGACCCTATATATCCATCTAGAACATTCTTCTTCTCCCAATTATTCTCCTAGCAACTGCAGTTCTAGTTATATAACCTATTTTCTTTGTACAGAGCTGCCTAGGAAACTGTCCCCCTTTGATGGATTTACCCTTTGTGTCAGCTTGTCTGAAGCTCTGGGGGCTCAGAGCTGCTTTGTTCTGTCTGTCATGAACAGTCTGCCCCCCCACACAAGTGCATGGTCTAGTGTGTCTGACCACATAATGTGTGCATGTATATGTGACATGTGACACGTGAAGGACAGGCTGCTAAAAGCTTCTGAGCCGAAAAGTCCAGTTGATATTCCTGTGGCGCTGTGGACCTGAAACTGTGTCAGACTCTGCATGGTTACAGTCAGGGCTGATGCATAAAAGCTAATTCTACAGATTTTCAACCTGAACCTTTGTTGTTTTAGATTATGGCATTACGGATATCGATTATATTAAATTTAGGAAGTACAGTGTATGTCCCTGTAGTGCCTCTAACTTCTCAGTGTCAATAGAAGTCACAGTCAGAAGCACCACTGCAGGAATTACCGTTGCTGCTTTGCCACTTGGTATTTCATGAACCTTGATCATATCACTTTTTATAGACATGAAATTGTGTGACAACAGACAAAGAAAGGTATATAAGCAGATAACAGCACATTTATGAAACGCGCGTTTATAAAAGCACTCAGATAAAGAATCTGGCAGCACTTAGAGACCTGATGGATGGATGGCACTATAATGACATATTGAAATGCAACAAGTGATGACAGACACGAGTGACAGGAAGTTTGCTGTTGTAGATGAGAACCCTTGTGGTGCAATGTTTGTATTTCTCTACTATCTCTACTCTCCACCTTCATATGCTGCGGCTCTAAACTATGACAGAAACACAGCGGAGGCGTAAGTGCCTCCTAACAAAGGAATGAAGTGTTTACTTCATTACATTTCATTATAGTATCAAACATTTACCTTTATTTAAGATTTCTAGTCCATATTAGGCAAAGATGAGATATAAAAGATAAGAGATGGCAAAATAACCTTTTTAATTCTGAGATTTCTGAAAGCAAATATCACTGTGACTGATACTCTGTAGACAGTTACTGTATTACGGAGTGGCACTCCTTACCTCTAATTCATTAACAAATGAGTCATAAAAGTCACATTTTGGCTACAGGAACTAGGAGCCTTTGGAGGAACTTAATGCTTTTCTAAGTTTCCCGGCCATTCTTTTACCCCCCAAAAAGTGCCTGTTTGCCGGGGGGTGAGTACTTTTCAAAGGTACAGGAACTTTGTAGGTGGACCTTACAGTTCTGACCATTTCTGATTGTTTGAGTATTCCTGGCGTTTTATTTTAGCCAACTAGTGACTGGACTTAACTTTTACATTTAAAGTGAGAAAAACTGAAGGAGATTTGTTGAGCAGGAAGACTAACGGCGCTTTTCCATTAGACAGTTCTAGCACTACTCGGCTCGCCTTGACTCGACTCAGTTTCAGGTCGTTTTCCATTACAATAGAGTACCACCTCAGCGTGAGGTGGGTCATCATAGCAACGCTTGGCCGGAACTCCAGCGACGTCATTTGTTATGCGACACAAACACGAAACAACTATGGAGGCCACCAGACAAAGAAATGTCTGCATCTCGTCGTTGCTCTGCGGGGTTGATTTCTGTGCAGCCATCTCTGATCGTGTTCGTTGTTATTGGGTTTTAAAAATCGCGGGGTTGACTCTTATGAACGAAGTCGCTCTCCTGACTCAGTGGCCTGCCGTCTGCCAACGTCACATTCTCAGCTCGCTTGGAACCCCGGCCGAGTAGGTACTAAGAAAAGTACCTGGTACCAGGTACTAACACGTAATGGAAAAGCCTAACAACCGAGTCGAGCCGAGTAGGTGCTAGTGGAAAAGGGCCATTTGTTCAAGGCTGCAGGCTCTGTTTATTGACACTTCATTGACCCTGATGTCTGAACCCATATGCACTATCAGCTTTCACCACATGGACCCTGTAAGGCAGTTGTCAGTCTTGAAGTTCCAAAGTCCTGTGGGACAAAGACCTGGTGTTTTAAACAGCAATGGATCACAGCCTTGTGTTTTTTGGCTAACTAATTTCCTGATTTTGGAAAAAAATCATAGTATAGTATATATCATAGTATACAGTTTTATAGTATGATAGTTATGGGTTTCATTATATTTTGAATATTAAATTTAGAAACTAAATATTCTGTTCTTTGTTTTAAGTATTTTAAATCCAGCATTGGTTACATCCATGTTTACTTGCCAGCAGGTTTCTTCTCCCCTGCCCGTGCTGGCACATTGTTACATATTGTGATATATTATGCCTGCAGCTCAGAGTCATAGTCAGAAACCATTGGCTGGCATGTGTCTGAAGTGTGTGCATTTGCATCCTTGTGTGTGTGGCTGAGAGAAACTGCTCCAAAGTGCTGTAAAAAATACTCTACAGGATACCTTTTTAAAAACTCTCAAATGCAGTTGAATTAAAGAGCATCACAAACAGCCTCCAAAATAACCATGATGTTAAATCAAAGAAAAAAACAGGACATTATAACTTAAATGAGAATATTTTGTAGTTTTTCCAAGATTAGCCTAATATACTGGCAACTGGATGTCTGTCATGTGTTATATGTTATATAAAAAACATGTCATGTAATGTGTTTATATGTCTACTGTATGTATGGAACCATTTACTGGATGCTGTTAAGTGGTGTTGAACAGTGTACACCAGTGTTTAACAGCACAAGCACTGTACACATTCATCATCATTATAGTGCCATCCATCCATCAGGTCTCCAAGTGCTGCCAGATTCTTTATCCGAGTGCTTTTTTATTTTCTCATGGTCTTTTCGGGGCCATCAGTAAGATTGCTAAACACCTTCTCAAGGATATCTGTTTGAAGGCCTTTTGATTTCTGTACAGTGCATTGATTTATGACCTGAACAGTAGCTCTTTCTCTGTGTGCCGATTCAAGGCCAGTCCATGAAATTCTCTGGAATTTTCTAGTCTTTATCTATGAGCAGTAAACTGCATCCACACATCTACAGAGTGATCTGAGGTGGGCCAACCAGACCATCTCAAGGTCATTTGGGAAAGCAATATATAGATTATTATCTCCTGGTGCTGTGATATTAGGTGTAGATAGAGCCCGAGGTTAAGTGGTAGTAACGTAATTGTTAGTCAGTAGATCATCAGTCATGGGATTTAGATTATGGTGCAATAAGTCGATCTACTGGTGTCACCACATGATACACCTTGTCCTTTTGGTGACACAGCAGTTTCACTGGTACTAGAAATCCAAATGTCATTACAATTACTTTTCTTGGTATCGAACCATTTGAAATTGTAGACTTGTTAAGTTGCTGACATATACTTATTAAATACTTTAATGTTTCATATGACTGAATAAATTATTAGACTTCTTAAGTGAATTCAGACTTACTGTGATGCCAACTCTGTTATTCTCAGAGATGCTGCAGTTTGTCAGCAACCAGGTGGGGGACTTTCCAGACTTATTTGAGGACCAGATGACCTCAGCAGGCTCCACACAGAGTGGCGGTGCCAGCGCTACCCCACAACCTGCCATTCAACCCCCCCAAACTCCCCAGACACCAACCCCCTCAGCCTACCAGAGCTCCAACGTTGGCCTCGCCGCCTCCCAGACACTGTCTCCACAGTCTCTACCCCTAACCCCTCCACTTACTCCCGCCCAGACCCCCTCCCCCAACACTGCCTCCTCAGGGCAGCAACAGGTGACCCGCAGCCCTCCGCTCCTTCAGCCACGACCTCAGGTGGTCCAACCCATCCAGCCTCAGCCCCAACAGGCGGCCCAGCCCACCATCCAGGTATCAACTGTCTGACACCGCTTTCACACCCAGAGCCTGTGTTTGACAATGACAATTTACTAACTTTTCTATTAGTTTGGAGTAATACGTTTCTTCTGCACTGTTATCTAGTGCTTCAAAAGATGTGTTCATGGTTGAACACTGTTGGTCTGAAATGGGGTATAAAACTCCTGTTGTCCTCCTCCAGTGATGGAGTAGTGCTGTGGTTTCCCAGGTTGTTTTGAAGGTGCCTGTGTCTCCAGCTGTTGTGTGGATTCATTTTTTGTTATTGTGCCATCCATACTAAACAAGCTTCTGCTGACAGGAGAAAAATTTCAGAGCACTGACAGACTCTAAAATATTATATCCAGCTCAGCATCTCCAGGAACAGCTATGCACATCTCAGCAAAATTGTAGTCAGCCTGACATGTAGTTTATTGTCTTGAGTGAAATACCTTTTTCTTAAACAGTACATCAAAAAGACAGATACGCCTTTATCTGCTGCATAAACCTTTGATGAAATTACATTTTTAATGTAACTTTTCTTACTTTGACACAGATGCACACCCAGGGGGTCCCCATGCAGACACAGAGTTTCCCGGTCCACACTCTGGTTCAAACCCACAGTCAGACACCCCTGCCCATCCAAACCCAGGCGGCCCAGACCGTGATGATCACCTCTAACGGTGGACGTTTCATCCAGAACCCCGTCATCTGCCACCAGAGCCCTGCTCCTGGTTTCCAAGGTGACCAAGAGAGATTTGGTTTATTTATAGGATGCTCAGTGCATTTTGAATTTGACTGACAGATCAACTATCATCTTGCCTCCCCGTCCCAGTCCTCCAACCACAGGTGCAGAGCATCATGACATCACAGCAGCTCCAACCAGTGACCATTCAGCACCAGCGCGTCCTGACCCCAAGTGGTCAGACCATCCAGACTCTCTCCACAGCGCCAACCACAGTCCACACTGTGCAACAGCAGGTGCAGCAAGTACCTGTAAGTAGCCTCATTGTTTTTAGTCTGGTTGGACGAGTAATTACAATTATTACTGTCAGAAAATGATTCAAAATGGTAATAACCTAGAGCTGTCAATTAATTAGTTTATCAAAATAATAGGCTGTGATTAATCATTACTGACAAGTTTAACATACTAAAATTTATTTGTATTTTTGTGTGGTGTTGAAATAAAGGCTTTTTTTCACTTCATTATAACATTCCAGCTTAGTTTTGATCTTTTCTGAATTACAATTATAATCTCTTAATTTGCAGTAAAAAAAAAAGTCTCAGGGAGTGCTGAGCATTGCTTACAACATCCATCTAAATTGCAGATTCAGTTAGCAGACAGCCACATTAAGAGCTGCTATGAAGTAACAGCTGCTACAAAGTGAATATAAACAGTTACTTTCCTATAAATTATTTGCATAGTAACTGATGTCCAGTGGTCTCCAGTCAGTAAATATGTAGCTTGTTCCAGCTGCTCCGCTTTCGTTGCCTTTTCACTGCCATACAATTTATCAATTCCCATGACAATACTTCCCACAAACCTGTGCCAGAATTACAGAAGGAAGTTGGGGGTCACACTTGATAATATTATTACTTTGCATTAAAAAAAAACAACTTAAACAGATCAAACTGTCAACAAACCTAACCTAACAATCTCTACTTAACAAATGCAACAAAGCACTTATACACAGATTCTTATGTTTGGTGTAGATGTAAGACGTAGGTAAGAAAACATAAGAGCTTCATGTTGATCTTTGTCTTTCTATCAGGTTCTGGTCCAGCAGCCTCAGATTCTGAAGACAGACTCACTGGTCCTGACTACGCTCAAACCAGACGGCACACAGGTGCTCTCTACAATGCAGAGCCCCGCAGGGATCACCACCTTGACCACGCCCATCCAGAACACAGCTCTGCAAGTCCCGGTAAACAGCTAACATAAAAACAAATTAAATCACAATTTGGCTGTTCATAATGGTCCATTTTAGTCCCTTAAAAACCTCTGCAATCCCAAGTCTCAATGATTCATACTGAGAGTAATGTACTTCTGCTGATTTCTGTCCCCAGACGCTGATGAGCAGCAACATCCTGACCACCGTTCCTGTTGTAATGGGAGGAGGAGACAAGCTGCCCATCAAGCAGCTGCAGCCCGGCTCCTCCCATTGCACAAGTGCCACCAGATCAAGCATGGAGCAAGGCCAGCCAATGGGAGTAGGGGTAGTCGGCCCGGGAGGAGTGGTGAAGGAAGGCGAGAGGAGGACGACCCACAACATCATCGAGAAGAGGTACCGGTCCTCCATCAACGACAAGATCGTGGAGCTCAGAGACCTGGTCATGGGCAACGATGCAAAGGTTGGTGGCGTTAACACTGGGATAGTGAAACATTAAGACTTTTTACATGTCAGACATTGTTTCGGGGTTTGAATTAGATTCTTACATGTCCTCCTTCACATCTTTACTTCCAGATGCACAAGTCAGGAGTGCTGAAGAAGGCCATCGACTACATCAAGTACCTGCAGCAGGTCAACCACAAACTTCGACAGGAGAACTTGGCTCTTAAGATGGCGAATCAGAAAAACAGTAAGTGCCTTATATTACTGAATCTTATAAGCAGAGCGTGATCTGTAGCAACTTGAGAGTTATTAAATCCTCTCTCTGTCGCTCGCTCGCTCTCTCTCTCTCTCAGAGCCAGTGACACTGCCTGAGGATGTGGAGCTTAAACAGGAAATAGTGATGATGTCACCTCCAGCCTCGGACTCTGGTTCTGGTTCCCCTCCTCAGTTCTCTCCTTACTGTGTGGACTCAGAGCCAGGCAGCCCCTTACTGGATCACGAGCAGGTATCGCACACAGACAGGATTACACACATTCAGTATGGCCGTTTTCTGTTCTCTCAGCATGGCACACACTAACTACTGCGTGATGTACGTTTGTTCTTTACACTGTGCTCTCACAGCAGGGGATTACCAGCATTAATTATGGTGGTTTCCGCCTTGAACAAAATTGTTTCAATGTTAACAGACTGATTAGCTTTTATTGTGTAGGTGGGACACACATTTTGTGACTGTGGATAGATATGGCTGATTCCTAAATTTAGAAATCATTCTGATCTTATTATGTTATTATGTTACAAGCAAGGATGGTTAAAAAGATCTTCATCTCTCAAATTAAGATGAAAATTCGATTCTAGTTAAATAGGCCTCCCATAATTATGTGACCATCATTAAATACAGTGTTGCCTGTATGCTGTACACGGTTTATGATGTAAATTTAATCACTGACATGATTGTGAATTAATCTGCACACATTGTAAGTATTCATTGTTGTTCATTGTTGTTCATTGTTGTTAACCATCTCTCTGTCTGTCTGCCCTTTTTAGATGAAGAGTGAGCCTGATTCTCCCTCCTCGGTTGGAGTGATGGATCGTTCACGACTGCTGCTCTGCGCCCTGACGTTCTTCTGCCTGTCCCTAAACCCGCTGCCATCTTTGCTGGGCTCTGAGGCCTCAGGGAGCCCCAGCCTATCTGCGGGCCATGGACCATCTAGAACGCTTGTCTGGTTCCCAAGTCACACACAGGACTTTGGTGAGCACACATGACCCCGCTGTTTCTCAGGGTTTCTAACGTAAGTCGAGATCATCTATGTGCAATGTGTAATGACTGCATGTCATACTTTATCTCTTCCTCCAGCATCCTGGCTGCGCTGCCTGTTGCCGTGGGTGATGGTGTGGGTGCTCAGCGGGGTGGGAGCCGTGTGGGGCTGTGTCAGGGTGCTCTACCTCTGGGAGCCTGTCACACCCCTTCACTCACCAAAGTCTGTGTCGTTCTGGAGGCATCGCAAACAAGCCGACCTTCATCTCAACAGGGTGAGTACAGATCGTTTGAGGAGGAGTTGAAGACACAAGAGTTTAATTTGGAATGCTATTTATACATATATTTTCCCTTGCTTACAATTTCTTTGTGTTACAGAAACTTGTCAGGAAAGGGTGAGGTAGCATTTCCAAACATAGGAAGAAATTATCCCTACTCTCACGTTTCATGTGACAGTATTGGATGCACTTACTCTTTTGATCTTATGTTTTACTAAAGAGCACTTCACTCAGTTTGCTTTCATTCTCACCATTGTGATGTGTCAGTTTACCCTGCCTGTTCCCTGTACAGGTTTATTTTTAGCGTTTGTTCAAATCGTGTTCAGATCTAAATCATGACCTTCATTGCACGCCCCCCACATCTTTCCTGTAAGTCATTGCTGAATACTGATTAACTTGCTGTTTTCCCCATCTCTTCTCTCCTCTCTCTGCAGGGAGATTACACAGCAGCAATGGCCAGTTTAGAGACTTGTCTGTCCATCTTGACCAGAGCTCTGCCATCAACCAATTTGGACCTTGTCTGCTCACTGTCCTGGAATCTGATTCGCTACTTCTTGCATCGTCCAACACCCCTGGGATGGCTGGTTCACCAGGTTAGGGGAAAGCATGAGAGTGAGGAGGCTAGGACGAGTGCGAGGGACGCAGCGCTGGTCTACCACAGGCTGAGTCAGCTGCAGCTCACAGGTGAGTGTTGAGAACACGGTGGGCTTTGCACCTTACATTCACTTTGACATGAAGACATGATGTGATACAGTTTCTGTCCTTTCTCTCCTCCCCTTTCTCTCTGCAGGAAAGTTGCCACAGCGTAGCAGCCTGTGGGCTTTGTCTCTGTCTTTGAGCGCTGTCAACCTCAGCGAGAGCGCCCAAGGCAAGATGGCCCCTGCCCAGCTCACCCAAATCTATGTCACTGCAGCTATAGCCCTGCGCACCATTCTGGGCCACCACCTGTCCTGTCTGCCTGTGAGTGTCTTATATGGACCATCTGTGTGTACCAGTGTGTGAAAATTAATACAGTTCTCAGTCTCATAAACCATCACAAAAGCTCAATAAATTATTTATTTATTTTCTCTTCTTCTGTGTCTACCTCCCAGGGTTATCTGTTGAGCTGTACAGAGAGTGTTGCCAACCAATCAGAGACCAAGCCGATCCCTGACTGTCTGCGCTGGCTCTTCACCCCACTGGGTAGGCAGTTCTTCCTGAGTTGCGATTGGTCGGTGAAGTCAGAGAGCACCGATGGGGTGTACACCTCTCAGAGAGACCCAGGTAAATACAGTAGTTGGTCCAAACTCTACTTTTCTTTCTTTCATTCCTGTCTTCCTTTCTGTCAAGTTTATCTCTAATGTCAACCCCAAAACAAACAGTCCCAAACAAATTAGGTGGTTGCTTGTTTTTATGACACGAGATTTAAAACATCATGCTTCTTAGGCGGCACCTAGTGTTACAATCTCAGACTATCCCTGTTCACAGAAGAGAATTAAATGCAAAAGAACATCACCCTCAATGTCACACCTTCAATGACAAAAAAGAACTCCTTTTAAAGAAGTACTAATCATATTTCTAGACGAACTTTCTTGAGAGAGAGACTTAGTGTAAAGTGAGTAAAGTGTGAGATTGGCTGGCACATTGATGCAGTGGCAGCACTAATGCTGGCATTGTACAAGATCATAGTGATGAAGAGGGAGATGAGCTGGAAAGCAAAGCTCTCAATTAACCAATTGATCTAGCTCAGACATCCAAGGTCTTTGTTGAGGTTCATATACCTAGAATGAATACTGTGAGGCAATACTGATGCTGATGAACATGTAACATGTTATATAAATAGCTTTATACTGAAGATTTTGCATATTGTTTGCCTTCCCCTTATCTATAAATGCAAACTATTTACTTGATATCAACGAATGAACATGTAAATTAGTTCTGTTCTGATTCCCTTCTGCTCTTCCTCCAGCTGACCCCATTGCCCAGCTGCACCGCTGCTTCTGCAGGAAGCTTTTGGAACGAGCTGTTCACACGCTCATCCAGCCACAGAGTGACTCTGAAGGAGGCAAACGCAAGAGCGACTCTGGGTAAGGCACGGGTGCCAGCAATGTTTTTGCCACTTTGATCTGGATTAATCATTTACCCCCCAACTGTAAACGTTTTTCCTGTTCTGTCTCTTTCAGGGAGTTTTCCAGTGCCCTGGAGTTCCTCCAATTATTGAACAGCTGTACAGAGGACTCTCCTTCCCCTCCTCCTCCCTTCTCAACTCCTCCCAGTCACACCACCACTCCAGGTATGAATAGGATAAAGAGATCAACCCTGCCCAATCACAAGAAAGGATGAATCATATCGGTTGTGTGTGTGGGAGAGAGATTTAAATTGTTTTTCTTTTTATTGAAGATTAACTAGATAGCCATCTGAATTGTGATTGTCAACATGAGTGGATTTCCTTTGCTCCATTTGCCATACACTGACAACCAATTTAGCTTTCGAGATTAACTTTTATTGGATTATCACTAAAAACACTTACAGTCTTCAATTTGTGGTAATAAATGACTTCCAGTGGATGCGAACACACTGACGATCTGTTCAGGCAATGTTAATTGGCTACAATCTTAATCAATTCTTGTTTTCACACTGCGCCATGCTGTACCAAAAACCTTTTATATCACCACACACATACAGCTTTTGATGCAGCAGGAGACACAGGGCAGAGAGAAAAAGACAGGGATCATTTCTCATTTAAGAAAAAGCTTTTCACAGTCAGTTAACCCCAAAAAAGTCCAGTTTTTTGTATTTTTTTTTCTTTCTACATAATTTATCTCTCTTCTTCCTGCCAGTGGGAGACCCAGTGAGTCGCTGGTGGGCTTTGGTCCTGAAGGCTGCCGTACATTGGCTGCAGGGCGATGATGTCGCAGTGAGGTCACTGCTGGCAGAAGCAGAGCGGATGCCGAGGGCTCTACACACTCTTGAGTAAGTAAAACTTGTTTCAGTATGTCTACGCATGGCAAAAGAGCTGTGACACTAGAATACAGGAACTAGAATAAACGTTGTGAAGGTGAAGCATTTATTCTCTGGTCAAATTTAATTTCAGGAATCCACAGGAATCTTTTAAGCTGTAAATATCAGACAAGGGATCATCTGTAAACTTTCACCAGCATCTGTAGATTCCAAACATCTAGGATAAACTCAAACCAAAAGATGGTTAGAAAGATGACTACAGATTCATCTCTTTAAGAGAAACCACAGTACCATCGTCTTCACCTCTCTGTTTCAGTCACCCTCTGCCCAAGGCTGTGCTGCTACTTTGCAAGGCAGTTCAGATGAGTCTGTCCCCTCTGAAGGGAGAAGGGGCGGTAGCTTGCCTGTCCCACTGCGATAGAGCCAGCAGCTACATGCGCTCCAGTGTCTCCGTGCCCCTGGCCCAGTCTGGGAACTGGCTGAACAAGGTAGTGTATGAAGAATCCAAACACTGGCACTGTTATCTCATTAAGATCTGCTCTGGGTTTGTGCTTTCTTACATAATCTTATCTGCAGTCTTGCGAGCACACACATGCACACACACTCACACATGCACACTGCATGCTCAGTTGGGGTCAGTAGGTTGATGTGGGGCTGTGTGTGTGTGCGCAGTGTGGGTGGCAGGAGGTGGCTGTGGTGCATTGTAGTTGCATTGCATGATCCTGAAGCCGAGTGCAATGTGTCTGCAGTGCAGTACAGAGGCCTCCCCGATCTGCACGCACGCACGCGCAACACACCCCACCACTTCACATTAGACAGAGCTGAAAATCGCACGGTTACTTTTTTTCCATTCTTGCCATGTTGGACGAGTTGCTCTGGCAATAACGGTGGTTGGTTGTCATTGGTGGGTTGTGGTTGTAATTACATATATTCAAATCACACCTTTGTCTCAAATATAAATCAATGTCAATCATTGTATACAACGAAAAGCAAATATTGAATCTATATTACTTTTCAAATAATCCATCAAATGTAAATGCAGCAAACATCACTCAGATCTTTTTCTTTTCTTTTTTTTTTCCCAGGGAGTGGAGCTCCTGGTCTGTGACCTTCTGCTGACCTTGAGGACGAGCTTGTGGCAGCGAGGAAGCAGCAGTAATGGAGAACCTGGCCTGGCCCCTGGATCCCAGTTGGCTGGTTTCCAGAGGGACCTCAGCGCGCTCAGAAAGCTCACGCAGTGCTACAGACAGGCACAACACAAGGTACATCCAAGACTAGATCAAGTAAACAACAATACTTTATGGCTTAAAAGTACCTTAGCTTCCTTCCTTTCAGACAAAGAAAAAATAATTATATCATGATAAAACACTGAAATGTAGGCAACCCACAGGATTTGTAAAGCTGTGACAAACTGTATACTAAAGGTAATAATACCCTAAAGTTGTAACCATAGATGTTTTTTCTTGGGGTAACAAAACTCTGCGCTGCTCTGATAATAAGTCTGTAAATCAGATGGGACCTGCTAATCTTGCTCATAACAATGCTGCGTTTACTGTATCTGCCTCGGAAATGAAGTTCTCTCCCACTCCTACCAGCTACAGAAACCTTACTGCATTTTAATATATCATCAATCATACTTGTAAGATTTACTGTAGTAGTCATTACTGTTGCTGGGGGGTCCTGAACAACTACTGCTTTCACAGCAGTCAGAGATCATTTGTTATGTTTTGACTTGTGCAAGCCTCCAGAACCACATGAACTGCATCATTTTATGAGGTTCTGTTGTGAGATCAGTGACTGAATATTCACTCATTGTGCTGTGAGGCATTTGGCATGAAAGGCGGCACTGAAAGTAGAATATTTCTTGAATATATTCCCAGTAGTATACTGTATGTGTGGTAAAATGATTTTCTGCTCTGGCATCACTGAGACACCTGGAAATTCTTGATTATGACAGTTACCGTGGCACTGATATGTGTGTGTGTTTTTCTCTGCAGGTGTTTCTTCATGAGACTACAGTGAGGCTGATGGCTGGAGCCAGTCCCACGAGGACTCACCAGCTGCTGGAGCACAACCTCCGACGCAGAACACACAGCTCCTACACAGCTGGTAAGACAGACTCAAATTCATTCTTACACACTGATTAAGTACAGTCATCATCGTCCAGAAACATATCCACACACAAACTCAGAGTAGAAGTTCACCTTCACTGCTGGCTCAGGACCAGCTGTAACTGTTAATGGCAAAATAGAACAACTGACTCAAAACAATCCTAGAGGGCAACATGACCCTATTATTCACACACATTTAAACACACAATAATCCGCACACATCCCAAAAGGCACTGGACACTAATCTGCACTTTTCTTCCCACCCCCCTTCCCTGCTGCTTTCAGAAGGTGAGTGCGTCCTGGGTGAGAGGGAGAGGGCGCATGCCATCTTACTGGCCTGCCGCCACCTGCCCATGCCTCTGCTAACGCCGCCCGGGCACCGTGCCCGCCTGCTGGCCGAGGCCAAGCGCACCTTGGAGCGTGTGGGAGACCGTCGGTCCCTGCAGGACTGTCAACAGATCCTGCTGCGCCTCAGCGGGGGCACGACCATTGCTGCCTCCTGAACACACACCACACACACACAGATAAAACAAACACCCAACGATTAGGGCTACTCACAAGACAATGAAACAATGAACTCTGTAATTTGCTATTGTACATACAAAGAGGCTGCTCTTTGTAGGCTACTCATCCACCAACATGTCATTCATTCACACCCCCATTCTGATCAAGGGCCATGATTACGAAAACTTTACTTCAAACTGCCACACTTCTCACAGACAGCTAATTTTTACTGTCACAGCTACGTCTAACTGTCAGCCCGATACCCACACCGCAGCTGAAACACTAGACAGGCCGCGCATTTGTTCCTTTGACGCTTACTCTCATTGTTGCGGCACAATTCTGCCATCTTCTGGTCATTAATGGCACCATTCTGGTTAATTGCCTCATTTTAAACGATGCTATACGACAATAAAAATCAGGTTAAATAGGCCCCAAAGGGAAAAGGGACCATTATCTAGTAGCTCTTTTGATGCAATTAATGCATTGCAGCACTGCATTAATTAGCTGTAGGATGTGAAGCTGTACAATCATTACTGGCACACGGCAATGTGAGTGTTACAATAACTGTAATGTCTCATTAAACTTGCAAGCTTCAATTAAGGGCTTCAGAGTATTGAGGAGTAGACAGCCACGGTCTGTTGAGCATGGCTGCGCAGTAGGATGCAGACAGACAGACTAGCTTGCTTTTAACCATATAGTGCTGAGTAGTGTCTCTACTTATCTACCTCATACACTGTACAATGCCTCCATTGTACTGTGGAGCAAAAGAGGATACTTAAGCACCACGTCAGTTATCCTGAATTTTGATTAATTGACTATTTGAAGTGATGCTTCAATCCAGTGTAGAGTAATTCTAATGAAACCTTGCTCAGCTGCTTTCTTTAGACTTTAGGATGCAGCAGTACAGTTCTTCAGCTATTTGACTTGCTGTTGCAGAACTTGCAACACTGACAGACAGCTACTGCTGACATGCTCACAAGAAACAGGGGGAAATGATTTAATTTGGGGAATATCTAAATAACCGAGGGAAGCCGCCAATCATGGGCCAAAAAGTTTGTAAAAGCCTACCTACACACATTCACACAGATGGATATACATATTACATTTTAAAGTAATTGCATATAAACTTACAATGTGATTGTATATAGGTTGTATATAGACAGATAAAAACAAGTAGATTAAACAGGAAGTCCTTACCCACTGCTTGAGAGGAGATGCACATCACAGAAAGGACCATGACATGTCACAGTTGGCTTGTAATGAGTCTACATCTGAAGCTCTGACCAGGACAGCAAGGTCAGCTGCCTGACCTCTAAAGTGATACTCCACCAAAAATCATTTTAATCACCTCACCTGCTGTAGGTTCGCATCATGGCTTTAAAAACAAAGTCTGATGGAGAACAGTGGCTGTGGTCTGTTTGGATTCAGTTTTCGGAGCAGAAATGAGCATCAAAACATTCACACAAGTTCGTCCTGTCCATCCCTGTAAGCCACATTTTTAGATACTCAAACGATGTTGGGTGGTGCATCACTTTAAGGTAAAATGATCTGAACACAGTGATAAAAGTGAGGAATGGGATTTCTTGGAAGTGCTGTCCACCTGTGATGTAAAGCTCTCAAGCAAAATGGCCTTGATGTTAATGTACAAGAAAATATTTTATTATGTTTCATCATATTTGGAATGATGGAGGAGTTGTATCTTTATGAAATCTTTGTCCAATTCGCTTTTTATTTGTAATTGACTTATTCTTGATATACAGCACTTCTGTCATTCCTCTTTCTGTGCTCTGATTATCTTATTTAATGGTTATGTAATGTAATAATAATATAAATGCTTTTATTTTGGAGGGGAGGGAGCAGTTTTGCAGTTATGTCATTGTTATTGTTTTATATTGATAAAAGCAGCCTGGGGTCGGAGAGGGTCTCCAATAGGAAGATGTTGTGTATTTAAACAATTAGCCTGATATTTTAGGATCGCTCTTGCTTAGGTACACGCTGATATTTCTTTGCTTGTTTTAATAAAATACAAGCAAACACACAAGTATGCTATTAGAAATTTCCAGAACTCTGTCTTCCAGGTCAACCCAAGATGTAAGTTAGCAACTTAAAGAGTCCTGAAAATACTTACATCAGTTTAGATTATTTTTCCTATCTGGTTAAAGTGTGCAAAGAAAGCAATGCTCAACCAGCCGTTGGCAGGAGTGGTTGCTATCATTAGAATTATGTTACAAATTGTGAATTTTTTTTTTTTTTTTGTCTTTCCCCTTGATGTTTTTTGTTGTCTGAATTTCTGTGTTCATTTTGATGTTTGTTTTTTAATAAAACAACACATGACAGTGATTGGTGCACATGTTCTTTCAGTGGTAAAAACATCACTTTGGTTGTGGAGGTATAATTTCGGAAGTACAAAATCGAGCACAAAAAAAGAGACCACATTTAATGTTTCATCTGAATGTTGGTGATGACTGTGTGTGACTGTGTCAGTTTGATAACGATGACTGTGTGAAGTTTATTGGTTTCCTCTTTCTCACACACACACACACTGCGCAGCCAAGTGATGAACACTGGACACCTCCATCTAAATGAAACTGCAATTCACAAAGAGAGGTGACATGCCTGGATACATGATGAGTCCCTGCCCACTGGAGGGAGCGAGAAACCGCTGATCACCACAAAGGTGTTGAAGGAGTCAGGAGAGTGCAAGCACCAAATTAGAAAATATCAAATAAAATGATAAGGTGACAAGAGGCAGTCATCACATCATGGCCAATAATAAAACAGACCATGTAAGTTTTTATTTTAAGAGGTATCATATTAATTCTAATTAATATTTCATTAATAAGGAAAGGTGACCTGATATCAAATATGTGGACTGAAATATCAGCTTTTAAAACAAGACTATTTATTCAAAATCATTATCTTGTCCTAAATGTTTTAGGGTGAACGGAACCTTTCAGTCCTCTATCTGTGTGTTTCTGGTCGGACAGATTTCAGTGACGCACCGCTTAAAACTAGAGAAGCCCGGAAGTGTAGGGTGAACTCACGTGCACACCATGAAAAACTCAAAAAAACACAACAATGTGTCCCAAAAGGCGAAATTCAAGCCAGGAGCCAAGAAAAGAGAAAACAAATGCGTCGTAACGTTTGACGACAAAGACAGACAGTAAGTTTATCTGCAGCTAGCTTCTTTAACCTCTTTCAACTACAGGTTAGCATTAGCTTTACAGTTTTACTATGAAATTTAGATTGTTATAATATTATCCACAATATGTGGCATGTGCAGGTTGTTTCTATGTCAAAATAAAACCAAACGATATTTCAAACCATTACAAGATTTTACAGTTGTCAGTTGTTTACCAATAGATTCAAAATCATTTGTGTCACATTGTGGACAACATAAACCTAAAAAACTCACCCAGTTTGAATTGTGAAGAGCCGCAAGAATTAGTCTATTACTTGATTAATCAACTATAAAATCACCAAGCATTTTGATAATTGATCAATTGTTTTGGGAAAGAAAATTGTCCAAATTCTTTGATTTCAGCTTCTCAGATCAGAATATTTTCTGGTTTCCTTAGTGACAGGAAACTGAATATCTTGGGGTTGTGGACAAAAGACATTTGTTGAATATCTCGTTACCAGTTCAGATTTTATTGTAGCAGAATTGCTGTTAAATGTACCCTATAATCCTGCAGAGACTTTACAGAGCGACGATTTTTCCTAAGTCTCTCCCTCTTGTGCCCTGTCAGGGACTATTTAACTGGTTTCCATAAGAGAAAGGTGGAAAGGAGGAAAGCAGCAGTGTCAGAAATTCGAAAGAAAATCAAGGATGAGCAGATCAGAGTCCGAGAAGAAGTAAGTGTAAAGTGAAAGAGTTCGTATCTGTATGTGTTATGTGAATCGTTAAGGAAAGGCATTCACTGGTGTTGATGTTTGTTTGTCTGGTACCAGAGGCACAAGGAATACTTAAAGATGCTGAAGGAGAGGACAGAAGCCCTTGGTGAGTCGTGGGTCATTTTACTGATTGTAACACTTCAGAATATTACTACTACAGTATTGACATTAAATGACTTTTTGCATTTTCCCCCCTCACTTGATCCCACCTCTCAGAGGAAGCTGAAGGTGATCTGGACGAACTGATAACCAGTACAACAGAGTCTGTGCAGTATGATCACCCCAACCACACCGTCACCGTGACAACCATCAGCGATCTTGACCTCACAGGGGCTCACCTGCTCGGACCCGCCGCAAATCAGGTAAACGGTCAAGCTTCAGCTTATCCTAATAGCATACATGAGTGTTTCTGATCAGGTATAATGATGCTGGTTTTACTGCATGTGGTTGCTCTGAAAGTAACTGAGAATCACACTGGCAGCAGTGAAACTCCTGTAACTGTGAATCTTTGTGAAGGTCAATGAGGAGGGAGAGGATGAAGAAAAAGGGGAGGAGGAAGAGGAGGAGAAGAAAATAAGTTCAATGCCAAGAAAAGCGGGAAAACCAATCCTCAACAAAAAGTAAGCTCTTCTCTACACATGAATATCAATAAGAGTGACCAGTTTTTCCAGGCACAAATTTAATGTTTTTGATGTTTTGGCTATTAGTCAGGTTTCACTTAGGCTCTGAAGTTTGTTTATGGGCGATGAAATTGTGCTAGACCCCAACAATACAGTTTCATAATAGCTGTCCTTAGATGTTCCTTCAGTTTGTCTGTCATCCTCCAGCCTCTCTCAACACAGCTGCATTTCTTTTTTTTCCCTCTCCCCTGATGTGACAGGATCCGCTCCCTGACTGCGTCGCTCAACACTTACACCAGCAAGCGGAAGAGGAAAGGGAAGCAGGAAGGCCGACGAGGACGGGGCCACACGTCAGACAGGAGACCCGGTGCTGCAGAGAGCAAAAACAGAGGCGGGAGGACCAGCAAGTGGCAGAGACGTCGAAAGACTGGGAAAAGAGTGCATCATCAGGACTGATGGAGAACTATAATGTAGGGTTTAAACTGTGAAAATGTTTGTCTTCGTAAGTCCCACAGGCAAGCAAATTGGACTTTGGAGGATTTATGCTCCTGTGTTTCAGCAGGACGTACAGATGCTGAGAAGACGGTAAAAGGAACACAAGCTAATGTGGACGTTCAGAGTCTGCGTTGGATCGTCTGTTATGACATCGCTCAACATGTCCACAGCAGCTGCCTCTCAAAATCATGTGCAATGTGGTCCCATGTACATTTTTCAAAATAAAACTGTTTTTGTAGTATTGTTTCTTAAATGTATACAAACTGTACTGTCTTTACCTGAACCTTCATTAAATAAAAGATTAATCTTCCTTATAAGTGACCTTGTGATTCACCCATGTCTCACACACTGTCATTGTGCTCTGTGTGGATTTTTTTTCTTGCCATTGTTTAATAGGAAACCTGACGCTGTTGTCAACATCCTCTCCAGAACATCAGGAAATCAACCCTTAGCTCTGTGTTTCCTCATAGCTCAGTATTACCTGAGTGTGATCTAAGGGAGAACTGGCCACTGTGTCTCTTCCAGCACTATTCCTTATTCGAGAACCTTATACCACACAGCCAACGGTCTGAATGTATGTTAAACCCCCACCTCACCAGTGTTTATTTATTTACGTTAACCTGAGCCAGCGTGTGCCAGCTGTCTCTAGCATGAGCGTTTCATGTCACTTTCTAAAGCCCATGATATTTAATACAACCGCTCAATGGAGGAACCAGCAGGCCACTGGCTCCATGTTGGCTCTGGGCCTGGGTGCGCTTCAGGGTCTGCGCCGCGTAAACGAGAGAGCCGTCATGCCGCCACAGATGCTTCAGTTTCAGTCATTGTCAGAGCAGCCAATGGGATTGATTTGAGGGTTTGTCAGCTCAGGAGGATAGAGAGCATGGGGAAGAAGAGGCATGTGCCGATGGGGGTCTGATGGGCAGTTTATCCTCGGACTCCCAATGACACATTCAATGTTGAGCTGACAGCAGGAGCCTCTCTTGTCAGGTAATGCTCATTTATCATTTTTATATCAAAGCTATCAACAAAATATTTTCTACTACTTTCATAATCCTATTTTTTACTGTCTAAATAGGGCCCTCTGTTACCAGAGGCTGGAAAAGCTGTTGTTACAGTGCATGCGTGGTTATCACCTACCTGAACAGTTCCACTTTAGATCCTGCATGAACCATGAAATAAAAGATCCTCCTTAGTATTCAGTGTGAGCTGCTGCTCTGTGCTTACAACTGTCTCAAAGTAATGCAGTGTCACAGCCACACTCAACAGCATGGAGAGTTGGTTTTCGTAATTCTGAAAACTGCTCTGAGTCTTGCTTTTTCTTATTTCATCTCACTTGGTTATGGAAGATGCTCTGCAACTTTTGGAAAGGCAGTTCATTCAGCATGTCTCTGCTATACTTTTAAAGTGATTTCACATGTGCAGCACAAATTTCTCACCAACACATTTATACATAACAAACTGTTGTTTGTGTCATTACTGTTTGTTTTATGTTTCATTGTGATACTACTCCTGGCCCACCCTCTGTTGTGTCCAAGTTTTCTCTGCTGGATGCGATGATCGTGCGGGTCCCCTCTCTGGACTCACCATGCCCCTCTCCGGCGACGAGCCCATCTGCCCCAAGTTCCAGCCCAACATCTTTGACCCCTCCCGCTGCCACGACTGCCTGCGCCAGAGGCACCTGCACGCCGGCGCAGGGGAGAGCGCAGAGACGGCGCCACAGCAGAAATCCACAGCAGAGACTGGAACTAGGGCTAAAACTGGGGCTGGGGTTGATAGTGGGATTGGATCAGGCAAAGGAGTGTTGTTAACACCAATCCCATCCCAGGCAGAGGAAAGAGACACCAGCAGCAAGGTAAGAAAGAAGAGAGGGGCAGAGAGGAAGAGGGAGGAATGATGAACAAAGCAGCTTGGTAACAGGGTCGACACGAGAACAACAGTAGAATAAGGTGCTGAGTGATGGGATTAGCTGGACCTGAAGAAAGGCAGGAAGGTGAGGGCATTAGAGGTCACAGGTGAAGTCAAAAAGACACTGAGGTCAGATACGAAGTCAGGGGAAACAGATTGAAATGCTGTGTGTATTTCTTGACCAAGCCTTAATTTTCAGACCAGAAATGGTTCACAAGGCTTCATGACAACATTTGGAATTGAACATTTGAATAGGTTTTTCCCTAGACAGAAAAACTTTGACCTCCCAAAAAAGTCAGTGTTTCTGGTGGTGAGTGAAGAAATCACCATCTAATTTAACATGTAAACACAGTTCGCGAGATCATGTGCGAGTCTTTGTTGCTTGGGAGTAAATTCTGAAAAGGTCAGAGACGGAGACGTGACAGTGAGAAGCAAGGGGTGGAAGCAGTGGCTCCTATTATAAATTAACGAAGCTGGATCACTTACTGCTCTCTTGGGAATCACTTGCAATATTAGACAGTGAGGGAACACACAGAAAGGATGGAAATGAGTCTGTAAAGTGTTAAAACTGCTCTGGTTTCTATCTATGCTGCTTCGATGACACAACTGCAGCTGCGCCTTGACAGTGATTCATTTCAGCGTGTAAATTCATGTATGTTGAATTGTTCCGCTGCAGTTCCTTTGTGATTCCTCACCTGTAGTTTCCTGGAAGTTGAAGGGAAAAGTGCCAATATTTGACATTTACAAGACAGGTTTAGATCCTTTTTAAGGCAATCTATTTCAAGAGAAGTGGTTTATGGCAAGAAAGAAAAGTGATCAAATGTTAATGAGGAAAAGCCACAAGCCGGGTCGAGTTACAGAGGTGTAACCCTAATCTAGCAGCAGACTGCTGAACATGTGAGTGTGTCAGAGAGGACAGAGGGGACGGACACTTTTTAGCTACCCCTCTACTTGAGGAGATGGAGCCAGACAGAGAGATCTAGGATTTTCTATGCATGTGCTTTCTTACACTGATGTAAAGTCAGATAGCTAGACACACAGTCAGCAGACATCAGCGGCTCTTCCTCAAGTTTGCTGCAACATCGTGATTGGCCCGCATCTCACCCTTGTCGTCCTATCAGGAAGATTCTGACGGACTATCGGTGGTGAGCAGCTACTGTGATGTCAATGGAGACCGTCTGGGCCATGAGGAGAGCTCTTTGTGCATCCTGAGCCCCGACTGTGAGCTTTATATCTGTGACGGCGACGACGACGACAGCACTGACAGGTAGGCGCACTGGATGCTGATAATAATTCATTTAGGAGAGCCAGAAAAGTGGAATTGTAGACTTCAGTGTATAATTTCAGAGTTTTACTGAATTCAGTTGTCACCAAAATCCTTTATTATTATTATTTAGAAACATCTTGTAGTCTTCAGTCATGTATTCAAAACCTCACCAGTTCTGTTCACCATGCTCTCCTACCTAAAACCCTCAGGTTCACTTACAACGTTACCCTATGAAGCATCAATGTTTTCTCTCCTCCTTCTTTTCTCCCCTCCTCCCTTGTTCTCCACACTGTCAATCTCTCACCTTCCCATCTCCTCTTCCACGCAGCTGTTGTGACCAGAGTGACTACCAGGAGTTCAGCGGCTCTGTCAGTGCAGAGGACGAATATCTGCCGATCCGTAGCCATTCAGCCAAACTCGGCATGACCCGGCTCGACCCTCCGCCCCATCGGCCCAACCCTCGAACATGGCTGGATGAAGCTCGGAGCAGAGACAGCTTCACTAGCAAATCAGGTATATGACAGCTGACAGTTGTTTTATTCATTTCTTGGTAGAAAGGATACATTTGAAAGTCTGGAAAATATGCATGACTCAATGGAAGCATAGTGTGAGTAGGTATGAGTCCTGTACACCAGCAGATCAAGGCTTCAGTAAACCTATGACTTACTACACTTGACCAATCCCTATCCAGTTACAGCCAAAGGTGTTCTTTACTTGGCAATACTGTTTGATGTCACCAGCTGAGGTGTCATGGAGCAATTATCAGTAATACAATATCGCTGAGTTTGTGTCAGGAAACCTCGAGTAGTTGCTTGGTGGTTGAACTTTGACGTGTGCATCTCTTATTTCTGTTTTTGCCCTGTCTATTTCTGTCACCCTGTATGACTTCTCTTTTCTTAAAAGGGCTCAGAGAAGACAGAGAGAAGCGTGAAAGTGGCTTCTTCTCCATGGGGAAGGCAGCGGGTGCCCGCCTACTCCGTGACAGTCCGTCTGGTCCTTTCCGCCATTTTGAGAGAGGGCATCCCATCTTCAGCAGCAGAAACATAGAGCCCAAAGACACCATCCCCTTCAGAAACCCTAATCTTGGCGTGGCCTCTGAAAGGCAAATAACGGGCACTCTAAATGAGGACCTGCCAGTGGAAATCCCACCTCCTGACCCCTATGAAATTGCCGTTGAGGTGGAGGCACAAGTCGGCCCCCGCTCTCCGAGTCCTACTCCTTTCAAGATTGCAGAATCCCTGGCCTCAACTGGGCGAAAAGGTTTCAGCAGTTCATATGGCCGGGGAAACCCTCCCTCTCACATCTCTTCCTATCAACAGTCAGGACGTTTTGATTCCTCAAGGCAAGGCTCGGCTCTGCAGTCTCGCTCTTCTTCTCCCTCACGTGGAAACTTACCATTCAGACGCAGCGAGTCCAGTGCTTCCCTCAACAGACAGAACTTTGATGGTGGAGGGTGGTCTCGAGGGATAGAGCCAGGATCCAAAAACTCCTCGCAAGGCACATCTGGGCGACGCGTCGAGTCAGGAACTCTGCCAAGAAACTTTAAATCCTTTGCCAGCTCGGTCCACTCCCAAGCCAGCACCATTTCTGATTTCAGGAGTGCCTTGAGAAAAACAGAAGTAAGTGGGTCCTTGAGCGGTCGGGGTCGTGACAGCAGAAGTTCATCTCCCTCAAGGAGGGACTATAAACCTTCAGGCCAAATGTCTCTTCGCAAAACTGAAATCACCAGCAGTTCATCTAACGGACGTGGGCGTGACAGCCGTATTTCGTCTCCCTCGAGGAGAACTTCTACTAGTCTGCGTGACAGTCCCTCACCGCCAAGGAGAAATTTCAGCTCGTCTAGCCAATCCCTGCTTCGTAAATCTGAATCACTTATGTCTCTAAGTGGACGCAGTCATCATGGACGCTGTGGCTCCCCCATTAGAGAAGGCTACGATATTGAAAGCCAGGCTCTGCTACGTAAGCCAGCAGCTAAGAATGGACTGAATGACCAAGAAAATGAAAGTCCCACTGTGTCTCCATCCATACGAGGTTACGTCACAGGTCAGTCTGTGCTCCGTAAGACTGAATCAAGCCTTGTCGGTGGAAAGCGAGGTCGTGACAGCCGTTGTTCCTCTCCCTCCAGGAGAGGCTATGAAAACCCCAATCAGTATCAACTTAGGAAAACAGACACCAGTGGTTCATTACATGGTCGCAGTCGTGAAAGTCGGAACTCCTCCCCTTCCAGGAGAAGCTACGAAGCTCCTTCTCAGTCTCTGCTCCGCAAGTCCGAAGTAAACAGTTCTGTCAGAGGCCGTAATAGCCACAGCTTGTTGCCTTCAAGGAAAAGCTATGATGTTCCTGACCGGCGCTCACTGCAGAAAACAGAAACTAGCAGCTCCTTTAACAGCAAGAGCCACAACGGCCGCAACTCCTCTCCCTCTAGAAAAGGCAACAGTGACCCACCAGGCTACTCAATCCTTCGAAATGCCACAAATGGAGATTCCAGTCCTTTCGTTCAGAGAAAAAACACTTACCATGACTCAAAATCTGACTCTAACCGCTGGCGGGAATCAACTCATTCTGTCCGCAGCTCCTCGTTATCTCGTGCTGCCTCTCCCTCTAGACAGACCACAAATGGCAGGAGAACAGCTTTTGTCACCTTGGAAACGCCCAGGAGCCCCGGCAGCAACAGATCTGGAGTTGCTAGACACGGCCTTGAGGAACGCCACCCCTCATCCAACGACAAGAGGCCTTCCCACCGCACACGGAGCCCTTCTCCTTCACCTCAGATTCAAATGCGGAGGCACACGTCCTCCCAGAGCTCCATGGAGTCGTCAGAGTCGGGCCAACCATCGGTGGCGTCCACAGGACGGAGCAGAGAGGAGTATGCAATGATGGCCGATGTGCCAAAGGTCAAAATGATCCATCAAAGAGAAGGGCCGGGCTATGTGGGGCGGCCTCAGAACCAGCAGCACTCTCTGAGGCAGGAACTCTTTAAACCAGCCTAGGTCAGACTCACATTACAACACAAAAAATGGAAGGGATGGTGTTGTCAAAATATTTAAACACTATGTACTTTAGGCCTGTCACATGTATTTATTTTCATGGTATTTAACAGTGTAGACCACAAATTCATTTTGGTCATCAGATTGGATAAATTTGATCTAATCAGACACACTGCTGAGCCGTTTTTGTTGTTTCAGTCACTCCCTGAGCAAGCATCCCTCCAGAGAGTGGGAAGATACAGGGGACGCTGAGAGAGACTGGCACTATGGTGGCAGCGGGTATCTATCTCGAGCTCACTCCTCCACCTCGTTGCAGGTAGGCTGGTTTTTGGAGGAGTGAAAGAGTGTTATTTATTTATTCACTGATTTATTTTTTTAACTTGGCTTTTTTTTCATGTTACTGGGAGAATATTACTTTTAGCAAAACTGGCAATGCACTGACCAGAACCTTTATTAGATATTTGAGATTTACAGAGGTATGCGCACTGCATTAAGCACCTTTTCCCCCTGCACAATATAATCCATTGCAGCTTGTGCTCTGTGGTTTTCACCTTTCATTAATATGTTAATACCTAACCACATCTTCCCCATACCATACACCAGATTTGAAAAAGCCTGTGGATGTGAAACTCCAGAGGTTTCTGTGTTTGCTCGGTCACACATTGATTATCTTCATAACTACAAGCTGTTCCTTTCCAGAGGTCTGGCAGCCCCACGGCAGATGAGGGCAGTTCTTGGAAAGGCAGCCACCACAGATCAGAACAAATGCAGGTATGTGACACAGCCAGTCCATTTACAGTAAACGTGTTTTTTTTTACTATATATTTGTGTGTGCATGTGGATAAAACGTCTCTCCCACTGTGCCATATGGAGGGCGAAGTCATTATCACCACTATTTGTAATGAACATAATAAACCTGCAGCACACGTGGTTCAACACAAGTTTATTGCAGTTCAGCCTATTTCAATATATGTTATCTTTAGGTTACATATTTACCAGACGTGCTGGCAGCATGGCCAGTGTTCACACTGACCCCGTCTATAATTGTAATGTTTTTATGTACTTGGCACCCTAAAGTGCTGCCATTGCTGTAGTATCTTCAGCTCTTTGTTTTTAAATTCCCTTTGAACGGCTGGTTGCTGCGCGTCCACAGACTTCACCTACACCCTACAGGCATTTCATAAGACTGACTGAGCTTTGTCAATTGTGGTCTGCTGGGGCATGTGTTGAAATTCCTGAACTGAAACCAATAGCTACCAAGAGAGGATTTTGGAGGTGTGTGTGTGTGTGTGTGTGTGTGCACCACTTTGTTTGCAACCCCAAAAAGTTTTTTTTTAACCATTGGGGGAAAATACAGCAAGTAAATTTGCTGTGTATGTTTGGAAAGTTGGTGATTACCCAACTTTTTTTTTTCATGTCAGTGACCCCCCCCCCAAATATATTTTTGAGAAGTTTGGTCCCGAGAAGAGGGATGGAGTGAGACCTCACAGAGAAGAGTCGCTTTTAGACGTTTTCTTCTCATGTTGGTGCGATTCATAGGAGGTAAATTATCTCCAATGTCACCGGGGGACCCTCATTACCCCCCCTGAGCCCCTGGAGGTCCCCGGACGCGGGTTTTCGAGCCAGTACCGAGCGGTGAGGAAGGAGGAGGCCTGTTTTCTCAAACGATCTTCGCGGATCCGCCCAGGAAGTGGCAGACAGGGCAGAGAGAGAGAGAGAGAGAGAGAGAGAGAGAGAGAGAGAGAGAGAGAGAGGCAGGGGTGGATGTTAACGCGACCCACGACTCGTGTGAAAGTTGTAAAGTTATTACCGTGTAAAACAGCGGAGGTTTCCCCCCGTGTGGCCGGGCAGACAGCGGGGAGAGGCGGCGGCGCGGTGTCGGTCCTCCGGGTGAAGTCAGCCCGGGTTTGAATGGCGGGTCTGCAGCTCAGTCCGCCCACAGACGGAGAGAGTCGGCCGGGTTTCACCCGAGAGGTTTAGCTGAACCCGAGAGGAAGACTGGTTTTTTTTTATTATTATTTATTATTTTTCTGGAGCTAACGGTGCTTTTCTGTTTTTATCTCCACTTTTGTGCCCTCTCCGGATCCGGTCATCATGACGGTGAGTTGCACCTTTGAAAGCAGTTGTGTGTTTTCCTGTCTGTCAGTCCTTCCTGAATATACACATACATCACTTAGATATTATTAAATGAACTGCACCCAGTGTTTTTTTTACCTGTCTGACTTTGGTTTGATACACAGTTTGTTTTCAAGAGAGGCTAAAAGTTTGTTATGTGCTTTTTTAAAGGACTCCTCTGAGAGTTTGGTTTGATTTGATCACCTCTGGTTCAAAACTCAAACTGTGTGGATGGTGTTGTTTGTTTTTTGTTGTACTGTACCCAGCTAAAGTAAAAAAAAAAAACAATGTGCACCCCTCTCTTCCTGTGACAGGTCTAAAACAGTCTTAACTTTGTGCTGCTGCAGCTTCATGTGTGTACCCTGGGTTGTTTACAGTGGCAGGAAGTGTCATTAACCTGCAGCTTGTAGTGCATGTGTCACTTTTTACAGCCAGCTGTCACACACAGCCCCTGTTTGCACACACACACATACATTTTATATATATCTAAATATGTAAATAACTTAGAGATACTGACTCTCTCGTCCACGTCAACACAGTGAGTTGTTCACATGTACGGTTGGGCCCTGTGCAGAGAGGTAATCTATTTAACCGAGGAGACACCAGCGAAGAGGAGAAGCACACATGCTGTCATAGGCCCAAAGGACAGGAATCACCACACAGTGCTCTCCTATACTGATGGGAGACGGGAGTCTGCAGGAGTGGACGTCGCCGCAATTTGTCGCCAGCGTTTGACCCTCTTCCTCATGTCTCTGACCTTTTCCGACCAAGGTCGCCACCGAAAGTGCACGACAAGGAAAAGCACTGTACCATGAGGGTCATTCGTAACAGATGCTGGCCTCCTTTTTTTTTTTTTTTTTTTTCCTTTTTCCTTTTCCTCCCCCATTGGCTGCTCCCTGACATCGCTTATGGGCATGTATTATGTATTGACGAGATATAATGCATTCATGATGAGTTTTGACACACCGTATCTCCTGTAGCCGTGCACAGTTTGGGTGAGGAAGGAAAAAGTCACCAGTGATTAATCCCTGTCATTTTATAAGATGCAACTGTAAAACAAGTTTCCTTTTGTATTTACAGTCAGCACCTGATGATCAAGGTATTACTTAGGATCATAATTTGTGTGCACCCGTGTGTGGACACCCATGAATATTTTAAAAGCACCAAAACTAAAGGACATTTAAATGCCTATCAATTTAGTAATCCACCAATATCTTGTTAACATGGTGTTGTTTATGCCCTTCACACAGCCTATTGGCTGTCACCAGACCTTAAAATGTCTTAGATTAAAGGAGATAAGTAGCATAGAAGAACTGGCTTATACAGAGAAAAACAGGGTGGTACTTTGGCTTACGAGTACACAACTGAAGCCAGGGAGGGAGTATAAATACAGAAAGGGGTGGTTAGAGATGACAGAACAGGCAGAGAAATTATAATTGAGTACACACAGAGAGCAGAAGAAAATCACGCAGCACTGGAATGAAATGAACAAGAGGTAGCTGCAGCGGAGAGAGGGGGGGAGAAAAAAGTGATGGGGATGAGACACCAGTGGGAGACAAGCAGCTGAACACAGAGAGATTTTAAAAGTGAGGAATGTACATGCTAGTGAAAAAGAGATAAGCAGGGTGAGGAATGTAGGTTGGAAAAAGTTGCCTAATCTGGATCTGGGATCGCCACATCTCGAGGTACCGAGCGCATGTTTTCCTCCTCCTGTCATCGTGTCAGAAGCTGAAACAGGCCTGTTCCTGGAAGTATTAACAGAGTAGATAAAGCTTGTTTTTAATGTCTCCCCTATTACCGCGCAGCACCAGCGTTAAGAAAGTTACTGTGGACGCTTTTCTTGAGCTTCCAGGTTTTTTTTCCTCCCATCGGTAAGGATGTGCTGCCCTGCGGTCCTAACGTTTAATGTGTGTCTGTGGTCTTTTTGCCACCTCGCCCATTTTTGCAGGCACACTTTGTTTCCTGTTTTCACACCTCATATGTGCCTTTTCATGCAGTCATTGCCTAGAAAGACACCGATGGTGTGCTGCACTGCAATAAGAGCAGCGGCCCTGTTAATAAGCATCACGTTGTTGTGATACTACATTAGCAACATAGAATGAACGAATTTGCAATATCTACAGTGTTACAGTGTAAAACGTACATATATAAAGTATGCACATACACATTTACTGGTTCCAGTCATCCAGTTTTAATGTGCATTATGAAGAAAGCAAGTTTCTTCACAATAAAAACTGGTCCCGTCCTTTGTGGCAAAATAAGTCTGCAGCATTGTATCTTTTGTCTTCATGTACAACCATAGAATAAACCTGTGGCGGTGTGGTTGCTGCTGATTTATTGTATAGAGACATAGTTATGTTGAGTAGGCCCCACCCTTTGATAGATCTTTTACTGCTCTTTGTCCTGATTTGTGTCCCTTTATTGCTTACATCCAGTCACATTGTTCTGTTCCCATTCACTTTCTGTGGTTCTTTTTTTTTTCCTTTGTAAAATCCTTTGAGCCTTCCGTGGGCTGTTTAAACGAATGACCTTGACCTCCACAGACAGCAGCGTTCCTCCCCTCAGGTTTTGTTTTTGTCTCATCTCTGTCAAACACTCGGTTGAAGCTCAGTGAACATGACCCTGTGCCCTCTCTTTTGCCTCGCAGCCCGACCTCCTGAACTTCAAGAAGGGGTGGATGTCCAAACTGGATGAGAGTGGAGAGGTAAGGTACAGTGAGAATGGAGGTCGCGCTCCACTTGGAGGTCACGCCCTTCTCTTCGTCTTCCCTCCATCCCTCGTTCCTAATGAGAGAGCTTGTGTGTGTAAGGTGATAGCGGCAGATTATGCTCGTTATCACCGTAATAGCTTGGTGGCTTGAGGCGCAACAGGTGTCTCCTGTCTTTTGAATGATGCGCTTGAGTGAACAAGCTTCTCACTTCTCGCACTGTAGGCCTGCTGTTTACTACAGGGGCCTTCCTGTGTCACTGTCACTGCTCTTTTAGACCAGGCGTACTCTGAAAATCAAGTGTGACAAGTGCTTTATTTGATCTTGCCGTGTCAGACATTGTATTGTTTTGATGGCTGTCACATTTGATCCTTTGAGTTGCTGATCTCAGTTCAGTCTTGGATTGATTGGTATCTGCTTTGTTTCTTTAGTGGAAAAAGCATTGGTTCGTTTTGACTGATGCCGGACTGAAGTACTACAGAGACTCCATGGCAGAGGAGGTATAATATTTAATTCGACGAGTTCTTTTTCATGTCTGTCTGTGTGACATTTTGTAATATTCCTAGTAATGGCATTGATTAAAAGCAACATGTTGTATTTATTTTGACAATAGCAAAGTGTATGAGAACTGTAGTTTCTGTGGAGTTTGTGAAAGTGCTCCTCTGTTTTCTGTGTAGAAAGATGACTTGGATGGGGAGATTGACCTAAAGTCCTGTGTGAAGGTGTCAGAGTTCGACGTGGAGAAGAACTATGGGTTTCAGATACAGGTGAGTATCTTTGTTACAGGACAGTCTCTTGCATAGACTGTGTATGAGACTTATTTTCTCCTCCTTGTCCTCTTTCTTGGCGTTAATCACACCCGCTCTCCATTTTCTTGTTATTCTGTTATCACAACTCGCATCTGTGTCAGTGTCACCTCCACCTTTCTTTCTGTATCTCTCCCTTTCAGTTTCCCATTATCGTTTCCATCTCATCCCTGTTCTGTCACGTCTTTGTGTCTCCTTAATCCGTTTTCCTCCTTTGTTCCTCAGACGCGGGAGGCTGCGTTCACACTGTCCGCCATGACAGCTGGGATCAGGCGGAACTGGATAGAGGTTTTAAAGAAGTGTATCCGGCCAAGCAGCTCTCCAGACCTCACACAGTAATTACCAGTTTCATTGTTAAATATAAAATGTTGAATATGAATGTTATGGCTCAGCCTTTAACTTTTCTACCCTCACATTATTTTAAGGTTGGTTGCTACAGCGTCATTGAATTGCCCCTTTGAGCTCTCGCTGCAGTTCAGCCTTAACTAAATACAGTCAGATAAGAGGCTCTGTTACTCATATGCACCAGCAACTTTGCCCCTGAAGACTTTCAGTCACTGTATACTTTGGCTGTTGAAGATGAATCAAAGTTTCATTAGTTACTTGGAGTATAAATGAATGTTCTGTTTTCATAATGACTCACTGCCAGCTGTGCCTTGAGTGTTTCTATGCCGCTGACATACTTATTTGATAAAATTTGAGATTGGTTATTTACTTCTTTTTTTTTTTTTTTAAATAAAAATTGATTATCAGATAAGAGAAGAAGAAATCCTGCTTTGATTTTATACATTTTTTTTATTTATAATGTATTCATTTGTCTGTAATCTTCTCTAGATTACCTGACAGCAGCAGCGACAAGGAAAACTCCCATTCTCGCTTTCTACCATCTTCCCGTCGTCCATCAACGCGTCATGGCGACGCTCAGTCAGAGGGTCCGGCCTCTGCTCCACCTGCTCACCGCAGGTTCGACTATGTTGAGCTGTCCCCCGTTCCCGCCTCGTCCAGCCCCCTCCCAGCTGGTCAGAGAGAGGCAGGAGAGGGGCAGGGCAGGGAGCAGGGTCAGTGGCAGGAGGAGAGGAACACAAGCAGCCAGTGGGAGGCGGTGCTGTCCAGGAAGGGCACCGGCACGGGATCGAACCAAAGGCTACGCACGGAGGACGAAATAGAGAAGAAGTGGGCCGAGATTGAACGCATGCCGTTGAAGGAGATGAGCTCCTTACCGCCAATGGGTTCGCGGACTTCCAGCCAGCCAGCCACTGAGGCGCTGCAGAGGGAGGTAGTGCGTGAAGATGATTTTCTAATTTGCAAATTAAAAAATAATGCAAATTAACTCTTCATCTGTCCGGATGAAGTAAACATTTCCTCTTTCTGCCTGTTAACACTTCACAGTCTATTTTTCTGACTTGCCTGTGCCCTTCAGCAGTGTTTTCCCTTTAATGTATGCAGTGGAAAATTCAATTAAAAAAAAAATTGATGAGAAGCCTGAGAAAAATACACTAGAAATTAGTATGGGAAATATTGCTGAAACTCCTCGCTGTGCTGTCTCTGTGTGTTGTGATGTGCGACCTTGGTTTGAACCTGTTTGCAGTGTCTAAGGCTACTGTTAATTCATGCTAATGAGAAGCCTATGTGCATTTATTCTTGAATTACACAATTATTACGATGTAAAGAAAGTTGAATACTGCTTTTACGTTTAAGCTTCTTCTTTAGCTTGAATCTAATCAGGCTTTGAAAGGTCAGCTGTGATTGCAGCAGTTCAAATAATTTGACCTTTGAGCACCAGCAAACATAAAATCTAAGAAGTGCATCGGAAAAATCTGTTTCTGGTTATCCTGATCCTAATTACTGTTTATGACTTTCACTGCCAACACCTGCGAGAACATGCAATTGATAGACCTCTGCCCTCTACACCTGTGCTCAGTGGGCTTTATCTCAGTTTTTGATTTTTCTCAGGTGGCGTCACTGAGGCAGCAACTGGAGCAACTACGAGGAGGAGGAGGGGGAGGGAGAGGAGGAGGAGGTGTGAGGGTTGGCTGTGGTCCTGATGCCCCCTGCGGCCGCAGCCTGGTGGCAATGGAGCATGCTCATCGACAGGCGCTGGAGGAGCTGCAGAGGCAGCACGACCGCCAGGTCAAGGAGCTAGAGAGAGAGAAGGAGAGGCTGCTGCTGGAGGAGACACAGGACACTGCACGAGGTCAGCCAAACCAACATCTGTAATGGAACATGTAGATGTGTAAATCTAAAACCCTTTGGAGGCAGCTATAATTTCACTAAGATATGAGAAAATAATACAGCACTAAATATAATTTTAAATGAGAGGGTCATATGATTGGTCAAAAATTGGTCAGAACTGGGTTGGAGACAAAGGTCAAATAGAGTTCACTGTTAAACTTTTAGTAGCAAAAAATTTATAAAAACATCTCCAGCAGAGCTTTTCTACTCATTTGTCGTACCGTTATTCCAATTCCATATTAGGTGTTGAATTATATGAATGTTAATCGTAGAATATGCACAATATATTGATACTAATTTGAAATTGAAAAAAATTCATATCTAAAGTTTCTGTATAGATCTGATCTTGTCTAATGCAGGTTAAGTCAACATTTTTTGTTTTCACATTGAACTGTTTTTTTTCAGACGAGTTTTATTCTCAGATGATCTTGATTTCTTTTACTCTAGAGTGTCCCCTGTGCTTTGACAGTCAGGAAAATCCTTGATGTGCCGTTGTCAGCTGCCAGGGGGTCTCGTAGAAGTTAAGTCACGCTTCTGTGTGTGTTTCAGTAATGGAAGCTTTGAAGAAGAAGCATAAAGAGGAGCTGGTGAGGGAGGTGGAGCGAGTCAGAAGGCTAAGCAGCGGGATGATAGATTCACAGACTCTGCGAGCCCAGCAACAGTAAGTAACTTCAAATCAGTTTGTGCCAGTGAGGTAGAAGTGTACATTTGCCACACAGGTACTAGCAGCACAATCACCTAGTCTTAATATCTGTTAGCATGACACAGATGCATTACTGACACCACAGGTAACAATCTGTATTGGGGGAAAAAAAGAACATAATACTTTAATAAAATATGTTGCCTTGTTTAAGTGACAGTCTACAATAAATACCAGGACATAATGGAGTTTGTAAACTGCTTAAAGTCTTCCACTTTGTACAAGCAGCCCAGTTTTGTGTAAACCTTTAGTTCATATTGCCTTGAAAATGAATGCCTGGCTGTAGCCTGGCCCTCAGTCTCAGTCAGCGCGGGCCAACTTTGGTCATTTATGTGAATAGCTCTCTTGTGCTTTTAAGTGGGAGCTAGCTGGCCACAAAAGGGTTTTCTGTGAAATAAAAGGTAGAATTTGCAGACTCCACAACAATCCAGGGTTCCTAGTCTAAGCAAGGCCATTGCCGCAACTGCCACTGGGTCTTGTTAGGCACTTAAGGAATGCAGAAGAATTTGGTCATGGATTAGTTTTTCTTTGTAAGCTTCACAAGGCCTTTGACACAACGCTGTCTCGGTGGCTGCTGCTGGAACCTGCATTTTAGGGCTTATCTATGTTGCTTACTCTGCATTTTCTTTGCTCTTTGCAGGCTCTTCCTTTTTTTTTTTTTCTTTTTTTTTTGTGGTTATTGGTCATGAGCGGTAAAGATGTTTTAAAACCACAGTAGGAAATACTTGCCTCATGAAAGTGGAAAACAAAATGCCCTCTTAGTTTTTCACAGCATGTTGCTGTTATTAAGTGCAGTCAATTCTGTATGATAATATTATATGTATTCAGTATATGGAGAGCTGAATAAAAGGAGCTACCACGTAGTAACTTTCTGAAGTTCTGCTTCTAGTTCTGATGTTGACCACCCTTTATGTTAAATACCTGTGGATTTCTTTAATTGTGTCTGGTGTCTGGTCATTTTTGATGCTCTTATAGTAAAAAGACAGCAAATAAAGTCTGAATACATTCTGTTGTAATCTAATATACATAACCTCTAGCATTGCGGCTGTTATCTCTTATTTATTCAGTTTAGGTTACAAAGGACCCCACACGATAAGAGTCTGACATGTTATATATCCATTTCTTCAGGGCAGAAAGTCTGGCCTTGCAGAGAGAGCTGGACGGACTTTCTGAGCGCTACTCTCAGAAGTGTCAGGCGCTAAACCGATCTGAGCAAAGCAACGCTGAGAGGGAGAGGGAAATCAGCCGCAAGGAGAGGGACATGGAGCAGCTGAGGAAAGAGAACCAGGTGAGTTATCAACAGATTATAATAATGCATTCATGAGAACAGGACGGGTGATAGAGCAGTCTTTCATGTTTAAATAAAAGACTATCCCCCTTGATGTTGCACTGTCTTGTGTAATTTCGAAGTATAGCATGACATCATTATCATGAATTGTGCAATAAGTAAGGTATGGTTTTACTTTAGAGGATTTTTGAGAAGTGCTGAACCAGATTCAGTGTGATTTTAGTATTAATTTGCACTATCCAAACTCAAAAAAAGGTTGCCGTGGTTCTTTTTCAGTTCAGTCAAAAGTGTGGTATGCATGCCAACCAACTGGAATCATTTAAATTATAAAGACAAAATATTTTCCTCTGCAGGACTTAAAAGCCCGCCTGGCGGAGGAAATCAGTCGTATACGATCTACCATCACAGATCAGAGCTCGGAGGACAACAAAGAAAGGACGCCTTGTGAGCTGGAGGTAACGCCTCTCATACTGTGTACCTGAAACTGAAAGTTGATGTTGGGGTTTTCTGTAACTTACTGAACTGACATCTTCAGATATGCAAAGGTGTGAATATCATTTGTCATCTTAGTTTCAGTTGTTGATGCATGTTTTATGCAACAGAAGTCAACAATAACAGTAACTCTAATACCGGCAGCCTGCTGTCTGACTGCCTCCAATTAATTTGAGAACAGTTCATGTTCATAATCATTTCACCATCTGCTGGATAAGTCTAATATGGATTAAAGAAAAGAAGCTAATATGATGATGTGCACGTTTAATTTTCATTTGTGTTAAAAACATACTAATGAATAAATTTTAGTGACATTTAGGTTTTTTGACTGAAAAACATTTTTTTCTACAAGAACCTATTAGTCAGAATAGAAATACTGAAATAGAATGTATATTATATTCTGTATAAAAAACATCTGTGTGAACTGTTCACATCTGTGAATTGTCGAGCTTAACAACAGTCATCTTTTCTGCTTTTGAGTTTTTCAAATGTAATTGCTCAATGCCTTTTAATTACTACTGCAAGATTCCATTTGACTTTATTGTGTTGGAATAGGGGCAAAGTCTCAGCAGTAAATACGTCAAAACCAGGGCAAAATAAACCATGAGAGATGTGAACTGACCCTTTGAGTCTTGTGGTGAAAACAGGTTAAGAAATCTCTTACAACAAACTAACAAACTCTTCAACCTCCCAGTTTCATTCATTAATAATATTGGAGGTCACATCATGCAGACATGTGAAACATGACTTTCAGTGTCTGTGTCACAGTAAGCGTTTGCATAAATGTTCAGGAATACACTTGTATTGCAGTATTGCACTCTGTGAGTTTAACAAGGGAGACACTTAAACTCCTGATTCTAGAGGCCACTCTGCTATCCAAACAGATGATACTGACATGTCTCCCAGCCTCCATGAATCACTGTAAAGCAAAAGAAGGAAAACTGTAGCAGTTATGCTCTTTCAAACCATGTTGTAGTTTCCAGAATATAAAGACAATGTCATGATAAACTGTAACTGGCCAAAACCCAAGTCGGGTACAATATAAATTACAGAGAAGGCCCGCTGTTTTGTCATAAATCAGGTAGAACACAATTACTGAGCATTTCTGGTAGACTCAAGTGATAATTAAAAGGATTTAGTAAAAAATAAAAAGATGTTTTGTTTGTGGTGTTGTTTTTTTTTCTTTGGCAGTAAATGACAACCACACTGTTGTTTTGTTGTTTTTCTCCCAGGTTCTTCTCAGGGTGAAAGAAAATGAAATCAAGTACTTACACAAGGAGATCAGCTGTCTAAGGAACGAACTGCAGTTTCTTAATACTGGTGTACTGTGTGTACTGTGTGTGTGTGTGTGTGTGTGGGCTGCTCCATTTCTGTGAACTCGTATGCTATTAGATGAATAAAGTGGAATGTTAATCCTCACATCCTTGTACAAGGTCTTGGTTAAGTATCTTATGTCGTGGAAGCTTTGAGAAAATGCAGCATGACAAATTTTTAAGACTTTTTTTTGAAGAATAGTGAAACAGTGAACACACAACGTTCATTGAAAAAGACCTTGGTGCAAATCTTTAGAGTTGGCTTAAGTGGTCAAAAAACACCTAGGTGGCATCCTCACTCAGTGATTTGTGTGCAGTGAATGATTATAAAGACCAGAATAGCAGGGATGCTCCATTGTTTGTATTATATTGTACCGTCCCTGCCTTATGCTTTTGGTGCTGCTCCTACAGCAAATGGCATGTTACACTATATGAATAATGTGATTTAAGCAACACAAATGTAGCATGTGTGTACAAAAAGTATCTATGTTTTTTCATAGTGGATGTGACACTCAGATAGCCCAAGATCTGGCTGATGGACTTATGGTGTCAGATTAAGGAACCTAAGCCTGACTCCTGCTCTTTGCTCTGCAGGAGAAACGGCTGGCCTGTGAGAAATATACGGAGATACACGAGGAGCTGAGCGGGATGAAGGGCCGGAGCGAGCGGGAGATCCAGAGTCTGAAGGAGCACTTGAGGCTGGCCATGGCCGCTCTGCAGGAGGGACAGAAGCTGGGTAACAGCCTGGACCACTGAGAGTCTGCTGCTGGTACTGATGCTCTGGCAGACGTAGTGACAGGTGTGCACTGACGTAGAGCAGGCAGCATATGCGGCGTTTCATACTAATGCAGCCAACGAGGAGATTTTGAGAGGCAGATTTTGGCTGAAGCATTTGTACTGATGTGTGTTTGTTTTGCAGGTGTATCTGCACCATGGTGACTGAATAAATGGAGGTATACAAAAAAAGAAGAGGAGACGACTGTTGGACCTGTACAGTTCCAGCTGTGTGCGGACCGTGATAGTGCCTTAGTTTTCAACCGTTCTGCCAAGGAGCAGCGTAGAATAGCTATTAGCTGGTTTCATTACACTGGGCCACACATGATATATATATTAAACTGCACTTTCCCTCTCTTTTTATATGATAGCTTTTGCTTGCTTTTAGTGCAAGCATGTATGAGTGCGCATTTGGTCTGAAAACTGGAATATTTGTTGTGTGTTGAGGGTTTTTGTTTTTGTTTTTTTTTTATCAGGTATTGTAGATAAAGAGTCCATAGTGTGTCAGCTTTGTTTGTTGGATGTTCTTCTCATTGCCTCGGTGTCTTCTGCCTGAGATAGCAGAGGTCTACACCGTTACATAAGAGCTACTGTCATCTCAGTTTTCTACGTTGTACAGCTTTTGAGGCATGTTTACTCTGTGAAAATGGCACACATTTCTTTAGAAATGGGAGCTTATCATTTGCTGTAATTTTTCTTTTTTTTTTTTTTTACCTGGAAATGTGTGCTTGTGAATTTTGCTTGAGAATATGAAATCCTTAAAAATATATTGGGATTAATACAGGACAAGACAGCAACTGTTTCTTCTTCCCGGCAGGCTGAATCGGAAGTTGGCGTGCAATTGTCTAGAAACAAAACAGGCTCAACTTTCTTGGGGAAGCTTGTAAAAGCTGTTGGATGAATGTTGTCCCACATCACAGATGTCTTATTTTTAAACCATGACTGAGAAGCAGGAACTCTTAAGCTTCCAGTCTCCTCTGATCATTATTGGCATATATGTGCCACCACCACAACAAATGACAGGCATTGCATTAATGAGCCAATTTTTTTTATTGACATTATGAATTGTGATAAAAATGACTTATCTACCTGTCTTTTGAAAATATTTTCATATTTAATGTACTGTAGAGCCTGTATCATCTTTGTAAATTATACACAATTTTTGCAATCAGTAAAATAAGTTCAACAGAAACATGTCTGTACTAAAACATTCGATTTCAGTAATGCTGCACACATACATCTGCAGGAGTGCACATATTTGTTCTACATTTATTTTATACCAGTAGAGTATTGTCACACATTAAGTAAAAATGTTATTGTTGTGCATTGCAGTTTCAGAAATATAGAAGAAACTGAATGATGTAATGCAATGCAATAGCATCCAGTGCACTTTACCTGGGAGGTGCTCAGTTTTCGTTGAGACTTTAGTTGTTTACATTTTGACTCAATTCTACAATGTAATGGGACTATACATAGTGTTGTAAAAAAAAAATGATGCATTTCTAATATTTACTCCACCTCATTGACATGTTTAATAAAAAAATAAGAGAAACACATTAAAGTATAATGCAGTTTAGTACAACAGCCTTACTTTAGAGCAGAATGTCTCTAAAACATTAAAAACAATTAAATGTGTTCAAGGTGGAATCTACAATTCTGGAGAGGCCTGATTGACCCGAACTTCATTCAGAAAAAAAAGTATTGGCATTATGTAGTTATTTCAGCATTCCTTTGGATTTGTTTATACCAATGAAATCACAGCAAAATCAGTTTAATTTTGTGTTCATACTGCTGTAGTAAATCAGATTCATTCAGATGACGTGTGACTTGCTACATAGAGGGAATATTTATTGATTTTGGCACACCAATGATGAAACTGCCACTCACAGGACACAGGTGGAGAGGTGAATATTCACAATAAACACAAATGACCCTGCTGAAATGTGGATCATGTAGGAAGCTGTGTACGCGTGTTGGATTAGAGGAGCAGATTGCACCTTAAAGTTTCTTGAAGTGGATTTTTGTTCAGTGTCTGACCTGTGTTGCACCGCTTACTTCCACCAGGGGGCTCCACCGCGCGCGTGTGCGTCAGCCTCATAGCGTCGAGTTAAATCAAACCGGAAACGCAGCAGCAGCAGTCATGGCGTCCACGGCGGCGACCCGAGCGGCGGCCGGAGCTGCTAAAGTTGTTAAACCAATCCTCAGCCGGGACCTGGACGAAGCCAAGCGCAGGGTCCGGGAGCTTTACCGAGCCTGGTACCGAGAAATCCCTAACACAGGTACGGGGCCCGCCGGGGCCGTGTGCAAAGTGTGTGGAGAGCGGCGGCGTCAAGGTCGTGTCTGTGTGCAGGGTTAGCTACATTACAACAAAAACATATTAATTAGAGGAAAGTCAGCTGGGCTTGTTAAAGGTTAGGTTGACTTTCTTCTGACTCTTAGAGATGACGTTTAATAACGTGTGTGACTGAGCATCTTCACAGACGGTAAAACAAAAACAACCCAGCCTGCCCCAGAAACACTTAGATTAGCGTTTAAGATGACTGAATAATATTTACTCGGCTCAGAAGAGCAGTGTCGGGTCTTAAAGCTACATTTGCATGAAGTCTTATAAAACTGCGTGTAATATAGATGTACAGATGTCTGAAAATCCCTCATACTGACAGCGGGTTAAAGTAAACAGTGGCTCACTCCTCCATGTTGGTCAGTCTGTGTCTGTTTGAGGTGATGATGCCAAAAGAGAGTCACTGTCTCTCTGTCAACGCCTGTCAAAGAAGATTATGATTTTTTTTTTCAATGATATTTTAGGGCATCTCCTGTATTTTCCCTTTGCTAGTGCTGATCATAATAATAATAACCTGAGAGGACATTTTTTCTCTGCTCTAGATTCACAGTGTTGGTTTGGTCTTTTCATGGGTTTTATCGATGAGCAACATATATAAAGTATGACATAAGCCTTGCCTTTTCGGTTAAATAATAATGAAAATGAGTGACTTTTTGTATCCCTTCCTTCCTCGACAGTGGCACTGTTTCAGCTGGACATCACGTCGCGTCAGGGACGAGACAAAATGAGGGAGATGTTCGACAGAAACAAGCACGTCACTGACCCCCGCGTCATCGACATGTTAGTCATTAAGGTAAAAGCAGCTTTTCACTGATCTTTAAGTTGCATCAACCACTTAAATTTACAGATTGAGGGAAGTAGTGTTTTGGTCCTGGTACCTCATCTCAGTTTTGGTGAATACAAAATCCCATCATGGTTGAGTGAATGGAGATGTATGTACTGTTGTGTCTCTCAGGCTGAGTTGAACTTTTTCCCATTTGTATATTTTATTTAATCCTCAGGGGAAAATGGAACTCCAGGAAACGATCCACGTCTGGAAGCAGAAGACCCACGTGATGCGCTATTTCCACGAGACCGAGGAACCTCGTCCCACTGACTTCCTGTCCAAATTCTATCGGGGTCACGACCCCTGAACTGTGTAGTTGTCTGCTGACCTCTGACCCCTCTTTGCTGTCCAGTGTGACAGATGTTCCCCTTTACTGTAAATACACACTTAACGCTCACATACCGTACGGCTGTGTCTTTTATTCAGAATCAAAGTTTCATTGGGGTCATCTCAAAGGGTTTAACCAAAATTATACAAAAATGTAATGCAAACAGTTTTTTCTTTATTTTGCGAGTAGAGAAGACATTTAGTGCACATACTCAAATAGGAAAATGGCTCACATTGAAGCTGTTGGTTATTTTTAGTATTTGAAGTACAGTGTGGTTTATTGCATTCTGGAGGATCTGTTTCTTTTTAATATGGTATGGGAAAATTGCCAGTTCTGATTACCGGTATTATTATTTTTTTTCTATAAAGATAATTCTCTGATTGGTTGTTTGTTCAAAGTAGTGTTCAGGACGGTGTTGTGTCAGAAACAAACCTTATGATCTCTTCATAGTTACATTCAGTTTAGAGGATATATGTGGGGTGGGGAACACAAACACCAGCGGCATGTGATGTCTGTTTTGAGTGCACAAACGCCACCAACCACGTACTGCAGTTTGTGGGTGCAATCCCCTTTATTAAGACTTTAGTAGTGCATGCAAATACAGTACGATACGATCAGCCTGAGACAGCCCATCACTGAAGCTCAAGCAAAATCCAGTGCAGACAGAGGTGACTTGAAAGACACAGCAGAGGGAACTCCACAAAGGCATTTATGTGCTCAGAGGCTTAGAGACGTGCCCCAGTAGTAGTGACAAAACTAGATGGCCTGTGGAGGAAAGAAAAGGTTTGAGGGTTAGCGATGGTGTCATTTTATTTCATTTCATGCTATTTGAAGTAGCATATGCTGGCGTACACTCCAAAAACACACACACTTTAAATAAAAAAACAAAAACGGACTAAAATGCATTTAGCAGCAGCTGCAAAAACCACAAAAAGTGAGCACACAGCAGCAGTAACATGGACAGTGCTTTCCAGAGGTTCATTCAAACCAACAGTGCAGGAAAATGATGTCTGTGATTCTTTTTAGTGTTGGATATACGCTGAAAGCCAAACTTGGAAGGTGTTGGTACTAAATGCAATTGCAAACAAACATAAAAAATCACAGTGTTGAACATGAACTGGAGTTTGAGAGGGAAAAAAGACAGATTAAAGGGCTGCATCTTGCCTCCCTGCCCTCCCCAGACCAGCGCATGAACACACACACACACACACACACACTGGGCTGAGTCGGTGTGTGGCCACTTTTTTTGCACCCCATTCACAGTGACCTGATACCTGATCGCCGGGAGGCCCCACACCCCCCTCAGTCATCATCGTCATCGTCCTCGGGCACGAAGATGTCGTGCTCCTCCAGCAGCGCCGCAAAGTTCTTGCTGATCTGAGTCCCCACATACAAGAAGGGCGCCACTACCAGGGCGATCCGGATTAGGCCGAAGGGGGTCTGCTCCCCGGTGCCACACACACAAACAAACACACACACACCACCGTGAAAATATCTAAGTTAGTTGACGTCTCTGTGAGAAAGACTGCAGGTCGCACACGGGCCCAGTCAGCTGTGCGGACTCCTCCTGCGGCTCAGGTCCACGCCTCTGATCTGATCTGATCTGATCTGGACTCACCTTCTTCGGTCTGGGCAGGATGGCACCGGACGAGGTGCGCACGGCCGTCCTGCACGGTGTCACGGTGCAGCCCGGCAGCAGCGAGGAGCGGCCGTATGTGAGGACCGACCGGGCCAGGCGACCGGGGACCGACGCCATGATGACAGGTCCGGCAGCAATGCGGGAAAAAAAAACCCCCACAACTCCTGCAGGTCTATTTGGAGCTGCAACAGCGCCACCCTGCGTTACTGTAACACCACAACACCCCCATCATCCAGCCATCATGATCTATCTATCTATCTATCTATCTATCTATCTAGTGAAGACAGACAGACAGACAGACAGATAGTGAAGACACAGGAAGCAGTAAGAACTGATTTTCATTCTTTCTCTTGCGATATGTGAATTTGCAGCTTTTACATTTAAAATGCCATGACAATCAGCAGCCACATATCCGGAGGGAGAAACAGTTGATTATATATATACATATACATATATAACCATAAAATAAAAGTCATAAATCAACATTAACCAATAAATACTGTACAGCATTGTCATAGTGCTGAAGATGGTGATGAGCAGGAAGAACATTGTTAGTGGCTTCAGGACAGGAGATGCAGGTGAGCGAGGGAAAGCACCGCCCGAACGTACTGGCCTACATGAGCGACGTGCGCCGAAACACATTTATACGCTCTTTCGTCTGCGTTATTGTGCTTCGCTTTCATTCAGTATTAAGCTGCGGTGCGAGAGTGACCCTCCTGCCGCCGAGTCCAAACAATCATAAATATTCAACAAAATGTTAAAAGACCTCCCCCTCGAACACGAGTTAAATAATTTAAATAAGCATTTTCATTGTACGAACATACTGGAAACCAAGAGAATTACAAACAAAATCCCCACCTACAAAGATTTTTTTTTTTTTTGTACAGAAAAGAAATGTTTTCCTCAAGTAACACAAATTAAATTCATACTCAGTCAGCCAAACAAAGTGTGCACAGCTCCCAGGAAATTCTCAGTCCTCCTTAGTGCAGAGTGATCCGCAGCTTTTGTCCCTTTTGGTTGTCCCGCGTCACAGAGCGTGGTAGCGGCAGCGGCGGCTCGTCACTAAACAAAGCAACACAGTTAGGGAGAGATTTATCACGGGGAGGGGTATAATGAATCAAACACATAACTGAACGTCAGCCTCAGAATAAACGGGGCTGCTCTTGTCTCTCTCTCCCTCACCTGATGTTTGAAGGACAGCCGCCTGAAAAACTTGTTGACCTCAAACGCGCCAGGTTTGACGGGCTCCCCGCTCTTGCCGCTTTCCCCGAGTCTGACGATCTGTCCTTTGGCGATGGCGGCTCGGAGGCTTATGCTCTTGACTATCCGAGCACCGGGCTCTGGCTCAGACGTGGTCCGGGAGGATACGGTGATGTAGGTGGCGTCTTTCTGCTGCTCCTGGTAACTCACTGCAGGAGAAAACAGAAGGTCTGTCATCGCTTGAAAATGTGTAATACCTTCTGTGTAATGCTGAAATACGTGTTTGAATATAAAATACAAATCCTGATGTAAACTTTACGCATTCAGGCACGTTTTGTTCTGGAGCATCTTAAATCTACAGTGCATTTTTCACTGTTACCTGCGGACGTGACCGCGGTGTCTGTGGTGCTGGTGAGCTCCAGCAGGATTGTGGGATATGCGGGGTGCAACAGGAAGAGTTTTCTAATGAGCGGCTCGGCTGCAGCAACGCCTGGTGCCACCTACACAACCAGCGGGGACAGTTTAGTGATTCTCAAAGACAGTAAAAGAAAATAAGCTGTGCGCGTGGTGCTCACAGCCGAGGCTCATCTTTTTGTTACCAGAGATGATTTGCCTCAGCGACCTTCTTGTTTTCTCAACTCACAGTTGTCTTGGTGGGACTCCTCTGCGCTTTGATTGGCTCGCTGGCCCAGAAGAGGAACACCGACTGGCCTGCTGAGGTGGAGATTGCAGAGGGTTCCAGCATCAGACGAGGGCACACGAACTCGGCCCTCCAGAGTTTCTTCCCATTCGTCCCATCGATGACCTGCGCCTGAGAGACAGAGAGGAGATAAAAGATATATCCTAAAGACACTGTCACAACTCAACACACAAAAGGAAAGCCAACATGTATGTGTGAGCCTTTTACCCATTATTTTGCTTCCTGGGGAAAATAAAGTGTTTGTTTTACCTGCATGACGCCGTTTGCTGAATGCTGAATGAAAATATCGAGGACTCCATCGTCATTGAAGTGCCCTGGGGCCGGCTGGCTGTGATGGGCAGTTCAAAAAGTTCAAAGTTTGTTTTCATGTTGAAATTTATGCAACATCAACGACTTATTCAAACCTAACTTCACAACTAATTCATTCTCTGTCATTTTTTTCTCTCTCCTTTTATAAAGGCGGTATTGTTGCCAGTAACAGACGTGTGGCAGTGACAGTGCGACAGCAGGGCCTCACCTGTGGATGGGACCTGAGCTGAAGGTCCATTCTTTACGTATGTCCTTCTGCCTGAGCACTGACAGCTTGCTGGAGCCATAAACCAGCACCCAGTCGCTTCTGGTGGCGTTGAGGTTGGAGACCTTGTCCAAGCTGTTGTGGTTGTTGCCAAGGCCGGCCACAAGAGGGAGCAGAAAATCCACGCGCTCAGACCCTCTAGAACCACGATAACAAAACAGGTGACTTTGACTTATATCAGTCATAAATCATCCAATAAACCAGTGACAAACTAGTCATTGCCATGTTTTCCTTACTGTGTATAAACTGACACAAATCCCATTTTTATTGAGGCTATTTGTTTTTATTGAGGCTGTTAAATTCGTAGTTTTTAACATGTTTGCAGGTAAACAGTTTGAAGATTCTTTCTGATTTTAGAAATAAGTCTTTTAGGTACATAAAGAGAAAAATATTCTCTTTAATCTATGAATCTACAACATAATGTGTCTTCAGACAGACAGTTTTAAAGTGCAGTATCAGTAACGTTTAAGATCCAGTTCAGTTCACACTTTGGTAACAGCGTGTCCTTCAGAGCAACCGATTAAAGTTTAATATTTAACAGACAAAGAGGCATCTGTACAGAGCCAGTCACTGAGGCCCACCTGTAAATGTGTATGAGGGAGGAGGAATTGGTTTTCTTGAGGCCCTCCCACCCTGGATCCTTCTTCCTGAGGGCCTGAGTTATGGGCATTTTGCCAATGGCACAGATATCCCGCAGAGAGATGGCTTCTACATTGCCTGAGGAAAAAAGACAAAAAGTCTAGTAAAACCACAGATAAAGTCATTTATATGTGATGTAAATGGCCTGAATCAGTTACCGTGTTGTGCTTTTTCTATTTGAACTACTGCAGCCCAACTTGTGCAAAGTGGCCAAACACACAAGGTGACTGTGTGTTTATATCGCTGGATGATTCCTTTACCTAGTCCAAAGAGGATGTAGTACGCCCCCTGTTGTGTCTCGTGCAGCAAAGGGCCAATCAGCTTTCCCTGTCCGGTGAGGTTGAAAGGCACGGGATGTCCGAGCTTTGCCCCTGTCAGCCCGGATATCAGGGTCAGGGACAGCGCCAAAGTCTGAGAGTGAATACAGGACAAACAGGTTTGTAGTCAGTGAATGCAGAGGCCTGGAAACATTAGACGCAAGCCTTCGGCTCAAGATTACTAACGCTAAACAGCATTAGCATTGTTACTTTGTCCCTCTTTAAACAAGAGGAAGAGTGATATGAATCTCTTCCAGTTGATAGATGTACTTGTTTTTCTTCAACTCTTTTCTTTTAACGCCTGTCTATAATTGGTGGATTTGCGCAAGTCAGCTGAAATGTGACCAACACAACCGGCTCGCAAAGTGCTGCAGAAGTAAATATGGTGAAAAGTCACTTTATCTGCACATTACTAGTTGAAATGGTGAATCACACAGTACAGTCAAGCTGCAGTGCAAGTTATATGTGAAATGCCTCAATGTAACTGTGGAGGAAATTCCTATATATATATTATATTATTGGTCTTTTTACATTAACTAAAAAGGCGGTGTCTCTCATCTCCACTCTAAGTCTGCAGGCCAGTTTGACGCTGGTGTGTAGGAGGCTTTAAAGGAAACGTCCTCCTCTGTCTTCCTGTGAGAAGTTTCTATCTTGTCTCTCTAAATTAGAAACCTCTCTGGACAGATAAGACAGCCGGGTGTACTCATTATGTTTTTATATCCTCTGACAAATTGTTGAAGGAATTTCTGCAATAAAGTTAATTCAAGGAGAGTTTTATCAGGCCTAAAACGTCTGGTGTGCATACGGGGCTGATGCCTTCGTACAACAAAAGACCCCAGAGTGAAGATCCATGGACAGATGAGTGATTTTTAAAAAAAAGTGACGGCAGTCTTAGCAAAGGTCCTTTGTCTTCAAACAATGCACGCTCTCTAATGTACTGACAGAAAAGATAGGTTAGCTTCTCACAGGGAGAAAGAAGAGGACGCCTCATTGAAGGCCTTTTTACACAATGGAGATCAAACTGGCCTGCACACACAGAAGAGAAAAGCTTTGTAGAGCACAAACTTTGTAGTTACTGTGTAAAGTATAGCAATATGAATAAAGATAAAGCATAAAAGAAGCAGTAAATACAGAGTTTCCATCACAGTATCGTAATGCGTGTGTGTGCTGTCATGGCTATACCTCATCTGCAGGCAGGGTGGCTATCAGCAGATCTGGGACTGAGTCGCCCTGCAGGTCTGGAAGCAGCACCGCCTGGGATTCAATGTTCTTCAGCAGGACCGACCACAAGGTCTTCCCTGGGGGAGCGAAAAGAGACCTCTTTGACCCAGTTTGAACACTAAAGCTGGACTCCTCTTACTGATTCCTTTGTTTTTACATGGCAGGAGAGTTTAACCCATTGACTTACCTCTCTTGTCTGGTTTGGGAACTGGAGAGAAATTTAGCTTGAATATCTGCCCTTTTTTTTCATTGCATATGTAGATAAGCTTTCCGAATAGCGCATCATCTAGCGTGCTCCTTAATAAGCTTGACTGGCTTGATTTCTAACCTGTGGTGCCGTTGACTGCCATGAGGATGGATTTTCCGATGAGGAGGACCACCGGGGATGGCTGGGCACTGTACTGCAGGCCGCACTGGATGTACATCACCGACTCCCGCATGACTTTGCTCCACAGCACCTGACCGCTGACCGCAGACAGGGCCACCGCGCTGTAGACTGTGATGGGAAGAGGACACGATGAATCAGAAGAACCAGGAAAGCGCACAGCACTTACAAAAATCAAGTCATAAAAGAATAAAATTGGTTCAAACAGTAGCTACTTCAGCACCAAGATGCTACTGAGGTGCTAGTAAGGGGGAGACACATGCAGGATCCTTCTCTCCCTCACGTACTTTTGTTCCCTTGCGTGGGATGGGTGTCATTGGTCCACTCGGTGACACCAAGAAGCACGTCCTCCACAGAGTCCCCATCAATGTCCCACAGAGCCAGTGCAGGCGGAGTGACACCTGGACAGGAAAGAAACGGCGGATCAAACAGCAGAGTCTTTCTAAGTGTTTGCTCATAAGCCTGGGGGTCTGCCTGCTTTAACAAACGTGTGTGTTGTTTTCTAGTGTGCTGATGAAAATGCGACTGCTAAAGACCTCGCAGTATTTTCCTATAGTGCACGCAGCAACAGAGTGTGTGGTAGGTGGAGTGACTCTCACAATCCTGTGTAATTACAGTCGACTAATTAATGGGTGAGCCGGTGTTGTCTAGCCAAAGAGACTCCTGGGTAAGTCTTTGTAAAGTGGGCATGATATTGTAAGCTCTTATTGTGCGTCGGTGTATAATGCACCTATGATATGTCAACAGAGTCTGGTGGGAGATTTTCATTTCATTCATTTAAACCAGCGTGTGTAGTTGAGACAAACTCTATGGGAAAAGTAGCACAGAGCCTTCAGCTCTTCAGCATCTACAGTGATGGATCAACCTTTGACATCGCTGTCTTTACCTCCTGCATCTCCCAGCGCTCTCTCCCACTGCAGCCTCTTCTCCAGCTCTCCCTTCCGGCATGGGATCAGAAAGGCGCACAGCAGCACGAGTAACATGGCACAGACCAGAGGCACCAGGAAGAACGCGCCCCGGACAGCGTTCTTCACCCTCATCCTCTTTTCTTCAGCGTCCATGTCAGCCGCCGTGGACCCCCAGCCCGGCGCCCCCCAGCGTCCCGGCTCCTCCCCTGTCGTCCCCGGCCCGGTCCCTGCCCGAGTCCCTGTGGCTCCAGTACTGCACGCCCTTCATGTCATCCCTGTCCTGCCGGGACTTGCTGGGGAGCCGCTCTCGCCACTCGTCCTCCTCCTCATCTTCCTCCTCCTGGCCCTCCCTCGTCCTCCTCAGCGCGCCCCACCAGCCTCCCGCCTCTGCTGCCGAGCAGCTTCGAGGAGCCCGCGCCAAGGCAGCCGTCCCTGCCGAGGCCATTGCGGGGGTAGTTGAGCACGAGGTCATCCTCTTCGCTCTCGTCCTCGCTGTCCGCCTGGGTGAGGGGGTCGTACTCTCCGAGCTCGGAGCCCTTCTTCCCTGCAGAGACACAGTCACTAAGTTATCGATCACTGTTTGTGATGCTTTAATACATTATTCACCTGTGCAATAACACCTCACCACAGCACATCTAACTGGGTGAGGCTGTGTATATAAATAAATACTGTTTCTGTTTCTGTTCCTTTCTTTCTTTTTTTTTTGTTATTATTATTATTACTATTGTTCACTATTTATTGTAAATACTGTTTTTTATGTCTTGTGTGTTTTTTCATCTACTATTTAATGTCTCTTTTACTTGTTTTTGAGCTGCTGTGACAGTGGAATTTCCCCACTGTGGGATCAATAAAAGATCTTATCTTATCTTATCTTATCTTATCTTATCTTATCTTACTGATGCACAGTTACTAATGTCTCTCACAGTACTGGTGCGTTACAGAGGCATCATTCCTTTCCTCTGGACATTTCACAATAATCTCTTCCCCTGTAAGTAACGGTCTTGATTTCTTAAGTACCCAAACATGTCACAATGTTTACACTGAGAATTTAATTGAATTAAAATATTAATAATTAATATTTCAGCCATATCTTAATCTATTTGGCACATAAAAACACATACAGGACCATCTGCTGTATATTCTTTAGTTTAATTAGCCACTATTTATGATAATAAATAAACATTAAAAATTACAGATAGGTTATTTTGATATTTAAAAGGGTGATACATAAATATTGGAGCCTACTCAAAATTAGAGACTCCTATATGGCAAAAGAATGTATTAGAAGATGAAGATGAAGTGAAGATAAAATAATAAAAGTACTGATCCACATCACTGGTTGTGTCATTAGTGACGTCAGTATATGTGCAGTACAACACATCAGATGTCATATTTACTGTGATGCTCTGAGGTTGTTCACTCAAACAGCAGCAGTGTGTCTGTGTGGGGTCTACATCAGTTAGCATGTAGCTAACAGGCAGGAGACAGCAGAGAGATAAGAGCCGCTTTTATTCTTTTCTTTTTTTTCTGTCCCTTGATTACTGACACACACACACACACACACAAACAACCATTTTAAATGAATCCCTTTGGAGGACATCACTCTGAGATGATAACATGAAGAAGATGCTAAGCGTGAGACAAATAAGTGCATCAAATGAATCAGCTGCACACAGACAGAGGACCATCACGATCGAGCTCTCAGTCCGGACCGAGCGCGGCCCCGGTCCGGTATCTGCTCAGACCCGGTCCGCCTCGGGTGATCCGTTTCCGAATCTTACCGGGCAGCTTGAGGGCACGAGACAGAGCTGCAGCCATTTCTTCTGTCAGGGATCCGCGGGAGACACCGACGCGAGGCAGCCGTGATGAAGAGCTGGGAGGCAGCGAGACAGGCAGGTTGGAGCTGAGCCTGCCCAACTGCATGCTGGGAGTTGGAGTTCCTATACAGCCTGTGCGAACCAGTTCTTGTTGAATGACATGCACGATGCCATAAAATGAACTTTAAAACTTTACAGAGGGATAATAAATTACATTTATGGAAATCAAATAAAATGTATCAGTTCATAATAAATGACATAACCTGCACCAGACGTGTAAATGAAATACAGCATGTTTGATTGATTCATTTGATTAACTCCTGCGCTTGACTGCGATCTCCCAGTCCTTTTTGTTTTATCTTTTAAACAGTAAAAGAGGATCGGGGAAGGTCCTGGTCCCGCGAGGCATCTCACAAAGTAGGTGAGTCACCTCAGCAGGCAGACCTTTACCCCTTCAAAAATTCATCTCGTAAAGTGAACGAGGACACGGGCGTCACCCCGCGTCGTTATTTTCCTTACTCATCAGTTTAAGGCATAACTAATCAAATGGCGAAGACCAGTATACATACAGTGCTCCGATGTCCTCTGTTAGGGTGCCACATGAGCTACATTGACTTCCGTTTATTCTACTTTCTGTTGACAGCTGTGCGTGTGTTAAGATTATAGCTGAAAAAATAAGATACAAAACAATGTTTTACCTTTTTATCTTTGGCTGTAAACTATAAGTTTTGCGTTAAATCACCGTTAGTGTTAGGTACAAGTTGGCGCAAAGGCTCATGGGTACTGATGCGTATTGTCATTTGCATATTTGTCAAGAGTAATCGATTGCAGATTCTTAATATGTTGCTGGGCGATTATTACGTTCTTTAGACTGTGTATTTGGACATCACACCAATATAAAATATTTATTTTGAAACACATTACCAAGAGAGAAAGTATTTAAAACAATTAAACATAACATAAATTGCCTACAGTCCGTATGTATTCTGGCCTGAACCAGCCTCCGTAGAATTGCCAAATCTGGTGTCGCGCGCATGCGCAGTGAGTGAGTGTGAGAAAATGGCAGACGTCTCTTTGGATGAAGTGATCCGACAGCGCGGCATTAACATCAAAGCGCCAGCCAAAAGGTATTCAAACTACCACTGCACTAATGCTTTTTTGCTCATTAAGACCTTGGCGAGTTTTAGTGACATTTCTGACAGCGTAATGCGAACTTGGAGCATTGGATAGCTCATTGGCTATCGTCAGCTAACGTGATTGCTGCTAGGCTAGGTAGCTAACATTAGCTTTAGGCCTTTACGTCTGAAACTGTTGATCGATACCTTTGGAAAACATTAAGTGATTATTCAAACACTCGGTACCTTTTTAGCCAAATTAATAGATAGTAATCACAGTAACTCAGAAATCCGAGTCTGTTGATGTTTGTAGCTTCACTCTCTGGACTTAGCTAGTTAGCAAGCTAATATTTATATTGGCAGTAGAGCAGGTTTTCGCTCCCACGTATTAAGCAAATATCCTCTTGGGGGCTCCGGGTTTCATTAGAGTGATGGCGTGTCCACGTTTTAAACTTGTTACTATTGTTCCTGCTTCACTCTGTGAGATAATACAGCAGGTATTCCTTTATGGTAGAGCCTAGTCATTGAACGCAAAGTAACACATACATACTTATAAAGGTAATGTAATTAACTTCGCTGTTGTTAAAGTTGCCGCTAGTATGTTTAAAAAAGGTGGGCTGGTGCACATTTTACATAATTCTAATAGGTGCTTTAATAGAAATGATAAACTTAAGAGTCCTCTTCTGCCTTTCTTTCAGACCCATGTTTGGTCGAGGTGCTGGAGGCGTGGGCAAGAGCTTTGACGCCCGGCAGAAAATTGGGGTTAATGATGTCAGACAGCGGCTTGGAGGAGGAGCAGGTAAGGTTCACCATTATTTCCTAGACGATTATAAATGTTACATCAGTCATGCCTTTGTATTCGGTGAAAACCAGCTGAGTACAGAGTGTTATGTTTTGGGGCTTAAGACTTAAGTTCACCCTCAATCTTCTTCCTGTCTCCGCTCAGGTTTTCAAGTGAAAGATGCCAGAGAGAAGCTGGGTCAGAAAGATGCCCGCTTCAAAATCCGTGGCAGGGGAGGAGCGGGAGGAGTGCAGGATGCTCGGCAGATGATCAACTCACGCAAACAGGGGCAGAGTCCTTTCAGTGTCCCCGCACAAACCGCTCAGATCGCAGGAGTGACACACCAGCTACAAGGCCAGACACTTGTGCCACAGATACAGATACATGCGAACAACAACCTTGCCAGTGTGAACACAAGGCAGTTTGCCCCTAATGTACAAGGACTTGGTCTGAGAGGCAGCACGACGCCACAGCTGAGCAGCAATAAGAGGATGATGGACGCTCGAGACAGACTGAGCCTCAAGAGGAGCATTGGAGGGACACAGACACAGACACAGGCAGCCGTTGCACCACCCTTAAAGATAACCAAGACCATCCAGGTGAGGGTAAAAAAAAGTGGCTTTGTTCTCTCAAGCTTAGTAACACAGCCTGCAGTGTAAAAGCACATTGCCATAAACGCTTTACTCTAATGTTAATGTTCAATGATTCTTTTTACAGCAACGTCCAGTAGGAATGTCAGGTGGAGTACGTGCTGCTGCACAGGTAGAGAATATTTCTTTTGTTGAAAAAAACATTTCCCCTGAAAGAGAACATGACGTGTAATGGCTCAAATTGTAAAACATTAAATTACATTAGATTATTTTGTCTCCCACAGCCTGTCTCAAATGAGCATGATGGCATCCCCAGCAAACAAATAAAGATCACTACAGCCAATAATATGCTACAATCACGGGTAAGAACTGCTTCATGACAAATTATCTGGTCCTCTATACTGTTTGAATCCACAGAGACTCAAACACATAGGGAAATTATTGCACATCCATCCTTTCCTCAAACTTTTTCTTTCCAATCCTTTTATTTTGTACAGTCTGGTGCAGTGGGCTCTGCATTCTCCATGTCAGCCCCAATAACCAAGGTGGTTAAAAACGATGCTTACACAGCCCCACGTCCTCCTGTCCCTGTGGCTCCCACCCGGCCCAACACCAGCATGGCTGCCACCCGGGCCCCAGCTGCAGCCTTACAGCCAGTCTCTAGGACTCTCAAACAGAGCATGGCAGAAACCAGCACAACAGCTCCTACTCCCCCTCAGGTAAACACTCCTGCTTTGTTAAAATAAAGTTGCACGATACATCGTTTCAAACCTTGACATCACAATGCGAGTATGTGCAACAGTCACACTACAGGATGTGATGCTACAATTTTTTGTTGCTTAATACAACAGCGATAACAACAGCGGTTATCATTGTCCGTGACTAACCTTCAGGAAAAGTCTGTCTGGTATTATATAAGGCCCCAGTATTCCCCTACCACAACATGACAAGGAGAGCTACCTGCCTTGGTGCACCCTGCACTGGGAGGCCTGTATCATCAGAAATGATAGATTAGTTTTTTCCGAAAACTCTTCACCATTCTCTATCCACTCTATCCATGCTTTCGTGAAAGCGAGAGTGGAGGAGTCCAGGCTGATTTTTTTTTTCTTTCTTTTTTTTCTTAGAGAGATCTGAACCAAGTTTGATATAAGTAGAAGGGGGTTGTTTTGTTGTACTGTTAAGTATTTTTATAATGACATATGATAATTAAGTGTATGTTTGTACATGCATATATCTAGTGAAATTTCCTGTGTTTATTTTCATATCTCAATCAATGCCACAGGAAAAAAACGATTGCAATATTAGTCTTTTCCAATATTGTGCAATACTAGTTTATTCATATTTCAGGAAGTCAGTTAAATAGAAATACCTACACTGAGATCTGCTTGTCTTCATGCATTGTTGAGGGAATGCATCTTATCATTATTTTATTATTTAACAAAGACTCCCTTGACTAACAATACTTCCACCACTGAGCATGCCCTATATGCAAACATTTTGTAGATAAGCTCTTTAGTGACTTCTAAAATCAGACACACACAATTTAAAAATACTGGTTTAATCATTCAGTTTATATGGAATTTAGTCCTGTCCCTACTCTACGTTTTCTCCCGTCATGCCTGCGTCCTCCCTCACTCTCTTACGTTAAAATAGTTAATCCAGATGCCGATCTCTAGCCAGTCATCTTTATTTATCAGTATCAGTAATTAAGTAGACTGACTAATTAAAAACTTTTCTTCTGCTATTACAAGTGTTTATAACTTAAATGATCACTTTAGGACTTTGTTTGTAGTGAAACCCTGTGTTGTCTTATTTCTTTCCAGCCTGCTTTCAGTCCATTGGAGGGGACAAAAATAACAGTGAACAACCTGCATCCCCGGGTCACAGAGGAAGACATAGTTGTGAGTAATCCACACGGATTGGCAATAATATTCTTTTATGTCCGATACTCAACGATGTGCAGAGTGCTGCTGTGCTGCGATGACTCATTCAGTGTGTGTTTGCACTCCTTGTCCTTGTTTGTCCATAGGAACTGTTCTGTGTGTGCGGGGCCTTGAAGCGAGCACGGCTGGTGAAGGTGGGCGTAGCTGAAGTGGTGTTTGTACGTAAAGAGGATGCTGTGAGCGCATACAGGAAGTACAACAATCGCTGCCTGGATGGTGAGTGCCAGTGGCAAGGGTGCACGCATCAAAAGGCTGTCAGGGTTTTCGCCTTCTGTTTTGCATGCGGGTCAATGACTTGAGTACTGATGACAGGTTTGCTGGTCGGGGACGTCATTATACATGTGTGTTGAAACAAAATGTTTTTGTTGAACAAAGATATAGCCAAGTAAGATGTCATCAGCATCGCTGAGACTGCCATTAACCAGACTGATGTCTATGTGAAGTTTGTGTTTCGGTGTATCATCTATTTTGTTTTGTGTGTGTGTTTTTTTTTTTTTATCTCCTTGTCCACCCCCAGGCCAGCCCATGAAGTGCAACCTTCATATTCAGGGAAATGTCATCACTTCTGATCAGCCCATTCTATTGTAAGTGAGTCCACAGGGCTTCATTCTTTCATTTCTAATTAATCTGTAGTTAACTGTGTTTACATGCACATACACTTATTTTGCATATTTTCTCTCAGCTGTAATTTGCCCCTAACCCAAGAGACTGAAATTCATGTTAACTATATATTTACTTGAAATATAAAGAACATCCTCCAATAAATTAAAATAATCACCTGCAAATCCATCTTATTTGAATAAACATTCAAGTGTTTAACAAGCAACGAAATCTTTCAGCTTTGATGAAGCACTTGCTCGGATAACAAATTTAGTGATTGGATTATTTAGTCTAAACTATTGATATGTTCTTTACAAGTGAGCACTCACAGTAAGTTGTGATAAGGATTTGATGCAATTAAGCTAGCTTCACATTGAAATGTTAATGCCATTGGCTGCTGCTGTGTGTGGGGCTTGCACATCTATTAAAGTCTCAGGAATGTAACACTGTTTGCATGACAACTATCATTTCTTAGTTCTTGAAGAAATGTGACATCCCCACCTCTCCTTGACTCCTACAGGAGGCTCAGCGACACTCCTGGCATAGGCAGCGGCACAAAGAAAGAAGGTCTGCCGCCCTCCTTGTCTCGCCCCGCTGGTCAGCGAGCCTCCTCGCAGCCCACTCCAGAGGTGGACCCCCAAACCATCCTCAAAGCTCTGTTCAAGTCCACGGCACAGTCCACCTCCACCACTGAGCCCCCCAGCTCACAGGCCACTGCCTTTCGCATCAAGATATAGCTCATGTCCCATGTGAACACACTGTCTGTTCATAAACATATAACTGCATTTTCAGTGTTCATATACAAACTGTGTTTTTCACCTTGACAGCAGGCAGCATTCTCCCATATGAAACAGATTTTTACACATTTGATATACATGACTTCTGAACGTGAAATTTCATGGATACTCAACATCTTATTTATGGTTTTGTGGTATCCAAATGTCACCTGTTTGTTCTTGAGACGGACCAGTGGAAAGAAGTGTGATTTGTTGTTTTTATCCAATGTGGCGAGGGAAGCTACATTAAACTGGATATGTAGGGATTTTTCTTTTATTTTTTTGTCAATTCAGTACCAGCCCATTTGGATGTGTTGATTTTTTTTTTTTTTGTTTTGTTTTTTTAATAATCCAGTTTAACTTGCCTGCCCTCAGGCCTCAGGCAAAAAAAGACCTAAAATGAACTAACTGGACGGACACGAAGCAGCATTGTCATTATTGAGAGAGATGCATTGTTTTTAAGGCCCAGTACATCCACACGTGTGTTCAGTTATATTGTTGGTACCTCTCTTTGGATTTTCTGAGCGTGTACAGATCATAGAAATAAAACAGGATATAGGCGAAACAATAATAGAAGAAGTCTGTCTGATTAGGCCGGACAATGAAGTTGTCTTTAGCAGAGCCTTGCCACAGTTCTACCTAACTTTATCCTGAGAAGAGGTCCTACAAGTAAAATAACTGAAAGTGTGTGTGTGAGAGAGAGAGTAAATCAGGGATTGACAGAAACTAAAGTACCATAATTCCCGTAAACCAGTTTTCAAACATGTATCATGTATCATGTTGACATTTTGTTTGGTTTTACCATCCTTGTGTTCGTCCAGCTTCTCGTGTGCTCTGTTTGACTGGTTTTACTTGGTTGTCCAGTTTCAAATTGGTATGTGTTGAATTCTTTCTAGTATACGTCACACATTTATGTTCAAGAACTGTAAATTACTTTCCGTTGCTTTCTTGGTAGATCAGTCAAGAAGAGACTAGAGAGGTCACATCTGTCTGTAAAATGTTGCCATTAAATATTTAGCTTTGTATTTTTGTTGTCTGAAGCTCGTCTTTCCTGTCGGCCATATGATGATGATAATGCATTTTACGTTAAATTCAGAATTTAGGCTTTCTAAAAATTGAAGACCTGTAATGAAATTGTACATATTCCTCTCAATTGCCATCACAGCCAGCCCTAATTTGCAGAAGCCTACTTTTCCCTCTTCATATATCATGTGTTTACAACTAAAACCAACTCAAACCCAACAGCCAAAAGTGATATAAATTATTTTTCAATCTGAAAGCTGATGTGCTCAAAGTTAAATTAAATTGTTATATCATTTTTACCTCACAAAATAAGACATCTTGAACAAATAAACAAAAATCACTGATTGAATGACTTTTGTATGTGAAAATTATGGCAGCAACATGTTTTGGTACGATCTTTAATTATTGCACAAAAAAAAAATAGCAATATGGTACTATTTGTCTGGAATCTAATAAAAAAAGAATAACGTAGGTTTCATAAGACATATGGTATATATATGGTAACGATATTAATCTCCGCGACATACTGATATTACAATATGTTTTTCATCATCGTTTATTTTTATGTCGGGTCTCTATTATTGAAAGAACGAAAGAAATTAAATGTAAGAAAGGAAAAGTAAAAACATTAAAGATACAGTGCTTTTTTTGTATTTTATTATTTTTTTTTTATTCTTTTTCTTCCGGTGTGAGAGGTCACACCAAAATGGCGCCGTCCAAGAAGAAACATGCCAGTAGCCAGCCTTGTATTATTCCTGGAGGATTTGCAGGTATTTGAAGACCAAATTGAGATTATTAATGTCATATTTTTATCACTTATCACACTGATTTATCCTCGGACACGACTTTTCCCTGTTATTCTTGTTTATTCTTACCTGTTGGGCAGAAGTCTCTCGGTGTTACAGACACAGTACTGAGTGGTGTGTTAGCTTCAGGTGTATTTTTCCTCTCTTCTCAGTGCTGTCCTTACAGTTCAGCTCCGGCAGCGTCGCACATCACCAGCTGTATGTGAAAGAGCACAGAGTCCGAGCAGAGAGGAGCTCTCACAGACCTCTGGACCGGACCCTGTTTGTACTCAACATCCCTCCGTACTGCTCACAGGTCTGTACATGTTAACCACGGACGCTTGTCGTCGTAGAGGTGCGGACCTCTCTCCCTGATCTGCTGTTTGTGTTTCAGGATGTTGTCAAAGAGTTGTTCTCGCAGTTTGGCGATGTTCAGTTCGTGGAGTTGAGAGACCACCCGGGCTCCTCTCAGGACTCTGGACCCGAGCTGTCCAGGTTCTTCAGAACACCTGGGAAACAGGTGGGAACACGTTCAGACTGTTATCAGGGCTGCATCTGAATATTTTGTTATCAGTTAGTCTGACTATTATTTGTTGTTGTTGTTTATTATATTATCGAAAAACCCATGGCTGCTTGTGGTGACTTCATCAGATGTCTTTGTTTGTCCGACCAACTGCCTAATCCCCAAAATATTTAATTTACTTTAATGCATGAGCAATAAAATTTACACATTTTCACATTTTTGGGGATTTTTGCAAGACAAGTAACTTAACATCAGATTTGTTTTCTGTCGATCAAGTAATCAATGAATCAACAAATCATTGCAGCTCTGTTTGTTATGTACAGCACGTTTCAGTGCCTCATTTGAGCCCTTGTCTCTCTGTCTGTCCTGTCCAGGGCTTCAAAGTGGGCTACGTTGTGTTCCAAAACTCCTCCAGTGTCACAGCAGCTAAGTCACACCCACACAACGTGCCTTTGGTGGTCTGCACAGAGCAGCGCCCAGTGAAGACAGGAGTACAGAGTGAGTGATACATTCATTTAAATATAAATAGAAAGATTCTCTATCTGTTTGTCTGTTCATCGATCATCTCGACCACCGTTCATTAGGTCGACTTCATACTTGAGGACTTGAGGAAGTGCAGTGTTGTGTGTGAATCTGTTTTGATGACTGGTTCTCCAGAAAGCTGCAAGCAGCAACACTGGAGAACAAGCAATCAGCTCGTTCAAAACAGACACATTGTGAATGGGCACTGCACTAGGTTATAGTTTTATGGCTGTTATGTGTTGCTTTGCATTTAGTTTTTGTCTAGTGTTTCATTGTAAGCCAGGTGCTTGTTGATCAAACATATCTAAACACCAATCAGTCTTATGACACATTCATGTCATATGTTGTCATTTTTTTATACCAGAATGGATCCAGCAGTACTCAAAGTTTTTCATCCAGCCCGAAAAACTGCAAGGAATCGTCGACTCTTTCATGGAAGACTATGACAAGCGAAAAGAAGAGGTGAGAATTCTGCAGCTCCACCATCACCTGCCCATCTGCTCTGTGTGACTTCAACTTTTTACAGCTTGTTTTGTTCGTCACAGGACGCAGAGAGGCAGAGGAAGGAGGCCGAGCAGCAGCAAGAGGATGAGGAGGGCTGGGTGAAAGTCACAAGAGGACACAAGAGGACACAAGGGCGCCAAGGCCCGCCCCCACAGCGAGGCAGCCAACCAGAGGACTCTACAGAAAGAAATCAGGAAGAAGAAGAGGAAGGAGCTCCTGAACTTCTACACCTGGCAGCACAGAAACACACAGAAAGAACGTAAGTTTCCAATTTATTTGAGTCCTTTCTTCATCTTTGGTCTAGAGTTTGCCATTTGCCCCCTAAAAATGCTTTTGTTATAGTTAATTATACTTTTTTTTTTTCCAGATATTGCTGAACTGAGGAAAAAGTTTGAGGAGGATAAACAGAGAATAGCTCTGCTGAGGGCACAGAGAAAGTTCAGACCTTACTGAGTCACACACTTTTTTTTTTTGCTTATTTCACTGCTTTTGTGTGTTTTAGAGAAAGTTGAAAACCTGAGCATTTTGTGTTAATAAACTATTATTCTGGTTGACTTATTTTCATCATTATTAAACCTCCACCTGACAAATTAATGAAATACTTTTCCAAAGAAAATATGCATGTTAGTGTACAACATTTTCATAACATTACAACTTATGTATAATTTAAAAGGTATCTTTGGGAACAATTTGAACCAATAATTGGAAGTAACCATCGCTTTGTTTTTTACGATGAGCAACTTTACACTTCGGTGATCACCTCAGGGTCCTCACACCCAACCCTGAAGTACATTGCAAAGTACAAAAACAAGATTGAGTGCACATCACAGAAGGTGAAATGTTTTATTGAGACTGTTCATTGTCAATATGTGCATCATGAGCTTGCTGTGCTTCTGGCTTCTGCTGCTTTCTGATGCTTGACCACGCAATGAAGAGCAGGATCAATAGCAGGGCAGCACCAACACCAGAGAGCACGTACACAGTCACCTGAAACACTGAGGAACAGAGGAAGTACTGAATTTAAACACTGTCATTGTTCCATCACACAGTAACTACATTTTTCGCGCTGAGCAGGACTGACTTGTACTCTGTCTTGCACAAGGATTGTCCTTCAGTTTGGTGTTATTCTGTCCCAGCAGTAGCGGCCCTAAAGAGACCAGCTGGATCTGGTCGGATTTGGAAGTTGCCTCCCTTCTCTGCCTCTCACCCTCAGATGCTGTGGGAGGAGAGGCAGGCAAGTGTAACAACAGCGAATACTGAGTACAAGATGAAATGTACAGTAATATACTCACAAATGATGGCGCAACGCTGTGCACAGTCTACATCATTTGTGCAGATTTCCACCCAACAGTAAAAGTACATCTAAGAGAGAGCAACAGATCACACCTTGTTTGCCAGACACAATTTTTTTTACTGTCTAAATATGTAGATGTGATAACCTTACTTCCTCCACACTTGGATGGCCCGTAACAGGGTCTATGAAGGCAAACATCTTGACATCAAATCGTCTGACTTGGGAGGGGGAGGTGGTCTTGCCTTGGTTGTCCACGGGGACAGAGCTTCTCATGTTATCCAAAGGGTTGGGACACCTGTCCAGGAGGAGAAGAGATGGTTACTTTGCACACAATTCAGCCTCTCAATGCAATTGCTTCAGCCCTACCCATCATAGAGAAGCGTCCACACAGAATGCCTAGACGCAGGATAGGCAAAGCAATCCCGTACACGCAGGGAAAGTGTAGGGTCTGGGAATGGCTGGGCGATGGAGACCTCTACATATGCAGCTTTACGCAGGGGCAAGGTGAGGGGAAGCTGTTCCTCAGGAAAGAAGGATGTGAACGATGCATCTGGAGGAATGGACACAGTCGCTAAGATTTTCTTCCAAGGGTTTGACATAATGCAAAAACCCTCACCTGAGTGAGTCCACACAGTTTTGCATTTTCGTACCTTTGGCTATTCTCATTTGCACTCTAATGGTTCCCAAGGCAACCACAGGTGGTGGGTTGGTCACTGCATACAAGGACCGCAAGTCAGCTGCTCGCTTTAAATCTGACATCTCATATTCACACTGGACCTGGACACTTAAAAAAAAACATTCAGAGGTACATTTGTCACCGTCAGTATTTCTATCTGCCTATAAGTTCTAAGAAATCATTTTCTAACCTGCAAGCACTCTGTCAGAGCCATCAGCTTTACAGTAGTGTACAGAGAATGTAAAAAACAAAACAAGAAGCTCACCTAAATGGTGAATCTTTGGTTGTACTATCAGAGTGCAGCTCCTCCACTTCCACCTCATAGATCATCACATCTCCATCCACCTAAAAGCCAAACAGAGAAGAGAAAATAAGAATCAAGAATCTTTATTTGTCATTATGTTTTCACATAACAAAATTCAGATTGGTGAATTAAGAAATAAGAGTGAATTCAATTATTTTTCCCTAAAATCCTTTGGCTAGGTTTGTATAACAGTGTATGTTTCTAAACCTGTAATCCCATCTGCAACTAAGTAAATGTTGTTCAGTCACTCTGCATAACTTTTAGAGACACCTCACGTGATTGAATTTTACGCCAGAATTAAGTCTGCAGCATCACCTTCATCTTTGCACCACAGTCCATCACTCCAATCTTGAAGACAGCCATGTCTGTGGTGGTGACTGCGGGGAAACACTGCGGCTGATCCTTGATTATGAGGCTGCTGGGATCGATGGGTGGGTATGTGTCTGTAGCCTTTACAGAGAACACAAAGTGTCCGTCCATAGAGCAAGCTGGAGGGAGTGTCAGTGCAGGAAAATGTAAGCTTTTTTTTTTTCTACCCCCTTTTTACATTTTAACAAGCAGGTTGACCAGATGTTCTGATATGGAAGAAAGATGAGAGATGAATAATTCACATCAACACAAAGTCACTTCCATGCAAATTCCACTTACTATTGAGTCTGTAGTAGCAGGTCAAATCATCAGCATTATAGCAGCAACCCAGTTTGTAGCAGGCATCAGTAGAAATGCTCGGATGGCCACAGTCCACTCGTAGAGCTCTTTCTACGTCACAATGTCCAGGTAATGCTGAAGGAGAGTAAACTGACAGGCAATATCACCCCATAGCAACATTTACAGAACTGTCAAGTTTAAGTTTATATATATATATATATATATATATATATATATATATATATGACATAACTGTGTCATCTTATTTGTATCCATCGGCTGTCTCCACTCACGTGTTGGGGTGAGTTGGGTCCTCTTGCTGTACCTCTTGATCAGAGGACAGCTGATGTTTACCATGAGCCATCGATCCTCTCCTGTCAGCTGGACCTGCAGGGGGATGACCACCTTGCTGCCCTGAGGATTAAAGGTCACCACAGTGTGGATCTTAACATGCCTTACAGGCTATTTTACATGGTACGGTGCAACAACACAGTGCACGTCTGTAACGCCCTCTGGAGACTCACAGTGCACAGTAAATGGGACACACATAAGAGATATTTAGATTTACATTTCCATAAGCGTTTTCCCTAAATCGAGCTGTACACACACACTTTAGTAATCCATAGTGAGAATTGAAAACCATCAGGAATTAGTAATTCTAATCCATAAATACCCCATAAGTACCTAGTGAAAACAAATCAATTAATTAGTTACATTAATTCACCGTTTCCACATTTTTACAGTTCACCTGGTCTCACCTGCTTGTTTTAACATCCTAGTTCAGTGTTTCGGTTATCTTTTTTTTTCCCTGAAATTCCTGCCACATTGAGCTTTTACTCTCACAATATCCCTTTAGGGCCTGTGCAAAGATTATCAGGGAATTTTGGGGAGTAGGAGGGGTTTTTGAAAGTAGTTTTGTTGAGGGGAAAGTCACAATTTTTGGGAGAACAATAAGGGAAAATCTTAAGTAACTGAATGTTCTCTCTTCAGAGAGCATGCCACTTGTTACTTAGTGAATAAAGAATACAATATAAAGAATGTCACTTCTACTGAATGGCTAACTGATTTGTACCAATCAATTGATCAGTTCTTGCTTTTTGGATAAGAGAAATGTCAAATAACTTTTGTACAGTCCCTTTTTAAAAATTATTTATTTTTTTTACCTCAATCTGTGCATAGCAGCTGTCATATCTGCTGAGGAACAAGAGGCTCTGGTTCTTGTCTCTGCCCAGTCTCACTCCACAGGACCCCTCAGACTGAGGCACTGGGACTGTGGCCCCTGATCTGTCTGAGAAAACAACAAAGCACACGCAATATTGATTCAGTGACAATTCTGAGAGCCCAGGTCGATTGATTTTGCTCTTTGTACCGAGACGTTTTCCATACACGTCAAAGGTCAGAGATAAATACAGTAGATACATATATATAAATGAATCTTACCTTTGACATGTATGTTACTTTGGACCAGCGGACCAAACACAGCTCCTATCCTCCGGGCGGTGCAGGTGACTCGCGGCAGGGCCCGCCGCTCAGGTGTTTCCTTCACGCGGACGGCGGAGGAACTCCAGCAGCGTTGAGCCATCACGAAAGAGATC